>JARQOD010000005.1:110885429-111221123 GCA_033576555.1 Oophaga sylvatica
CCTGATCCGCCCTAAAGAGAAGAAAAAAAATTTTTTAAACCCCCCTTTCTATCAACGAACTTCCCGTCCATGGTACCGGGGCCAGTATAAGGGAAAAGGATAATAGGGTCGCATGCAACGGACGCCCCCGGGGGGAGCGTGGCCGATCACGGCCGGGTGCCCAGCTGTGATAATCACTATGCGCCAGGGGCGGGTTCATGGACTTCCCCCCCGGCACAAAAACCCCCGGCAAACCGCGATCAAACATGATCGCGGTGTACCGGGGGCACAGGGAAGCATCGCGCAGGGGGGGGACTCACTGGTGCTCCCCTGAAACCCCAGAACAGTGCATGTGATCCCCGCTGTTTGAGGCCTTCCTCCCTGCAAGACCCCGGATCCAAGATGGCCGCCTGGCCCCTGCAGGAACCCTTGCAAACTCCCCTTCACATCGCGATCGACCCTATACTGTGATGTCCCACCCGGGGGAAAAAGTAAAAAAAATAAAAATCTCTGGGGAAAAAAAAAATTTCCCAAAAAAAGGAAAAAAAAAATTCCCCAATAAATTCATTTTTTCCCTTAAAAAAAAAATTAAAACAATAAAAGTACACATTTTTGGGGTTTTTTCCCTTTGTCCGTAACGACCCGCCCCAAAAAACCTGCCCCACTATTTAAACCCCCTTTAAATAAACCCCCTTTAAAAAAAAGAAAAAAAACAATGAAAAAATCAATGCTTTTTCTCATACACCCGAACAAAAAGGGGAAATAACACACGATAAAAAAGACGGATAAAAAAAAAAAGGGGTCCCGCTGAAAACATCAACTGTCCCGCAAAAAAACCCAAACTGCCATACAGCATCATCACGAAAAAAATAAAAGTAATAGCTCGCCGAATTTAAAAGAAGGAAAAAACAATTTTTTTTATATAAAATTGTTTTTTTGTATAAAAGCACCCAAAACATAAAAAAATGATATAAATGAGGTATCGCCGAAAATTTTACTAACCCAAAAAATAAAACCGCTTTTTCAAAAATTTTTCCACACTCAGAAAGTATAAACGCCCCCCAAAAGAAATTCATGAATTGCGATTTTTGTTCAATTTAACCTCCCAAAAATCGAAAAAGAAAGCGATCAAACATGTCACATGCCCAAAAAAGGTACCCAAAAAAAAGTAACTCGTATCGCAAAAAATAAAACCTACATACTCCCGTGGGGCAAAAAATGAAAAAATTAAGCTTTTCAAAATGTGGTGATTTCAAAAAAATATTTTTTTTCAAAAAAAAGCGTCTTTTAGCGTGACAGCTGCCAAAAATAAAAAAACCTGCTATAAATAGTAAATCAAACCCCCCTTTATCACCCCCTTAGTTAGGGAAAAATAATACAATTAAAAAAATGTATTTATTTCCATTTTCCCTTTAGGGTTAGGGTTAGGGTTGCAGCTAAAGTTAGGGTTAGGGTTGGGGCTAAAGTTAGAATTAGGGTTAGGGTTGGGATTAGGGTTAGGGGTGTGTTAGGGTTAGGTTTGTGGTTAGGGTTATGGTTAGGGTTGGGACTAGGGTTAGGGGTGTGTTAGGGTTAGGGTTGGAGTTAGAATTAGGCGGTTTCCACTGTTTAGGCACATCAGGGGCTCTCCAAATGTGACATGGCGTCTGATCTCAATTCCAGCCAATTCTGCGTTGAAAAAGTCAAACAGTGCTCCTTCCCTTCTGAGCTCTGCCATGCGCCCAAACAGTAGTTTACCCCCATATATAGTGTATCAGCGTACTCAGGACAAATTGCAGAATAACTCTTGGGGTCCAATTTCTTCTGTTACCCTTGGGAAAATAAAAAATTGGGGGTGAAAATATCATTTTTGTAAAAAAAAATGCTTTTTTTGTTTTTACGGCTGTACTTTATAAACTTCTGTGAAGCACTTGGGGCTTCATAGCGCTCACGACACATCTAGATAAGTTCCTTGTGGGGTCTATTTTCCAAAATGGGGTCACTTGTGGGGGTTTCCACTGTTTAGGCACATCACGGGCTCTCCAAATGCGGCATGACGCCCGCAGACCATTCCATCAAAGTCTGCAATCCAAAACGTCACTTCTTCCCTTCCGGGTACCGACGTATGCCCATACAGTAGTTTTCTCCCACATATAGGGTATCCTCGTACTCAGGACAAATTGGACAACAACTTTTGGGGTCCAATTTCTTCTTTTACCCTTGTGAAAATAAAATATTGGGGGCGAAAAAATCATTTTTGTAAAAAAAAAAGATTTTTTATTTTTACGGCTGTACGTTATAAACTTCTGTGAAGCACTTTGGGGTTCAAAGTGCTCACCACACATCTAGATAAGTTCCTTGAGGGGTCTATTTCCAAAATGGGGTCACTTGTGGGGGTTTCCACTGTTTAGGCACATCAGGGGCTCTCCAAACACGACATGACGCCCACAGACCATTCCATTAAAGTCTGCAATCCAAAACGTCACTTCTTCCCTTCCGGGTACCGACGTATGCCCATACAGTAGTTTTCTCCCACATATAGGGTATCCTCGTACTCAGGACAAATTGGACAACAACTTTTGGGGTCCAATTTCTTCTTTTACCCTTGTGAAAATAAAATATTGGGGGCGAAAAAATCATTTTTGTAAAAAAAAAGATTTTTTATTTTTACGGCTGTACGTTATAAACTTCTGTGAAGCACTTCGGGGTTCAAAGTGCTCACCACACATCTAGATAAGTTCCTTGAGGGGTCTATTTCCAAAATGGGGTCACTTGTGGGGGCTTTCCACTGTTTAGGCACATCAGGGGCTCTCCAAACACGACATGACGCCCACAGACCATTCCATCAAAGTCTGCAATCCAAAACGTCACTACTTCCCTTCCGAGCCCTGACGTGTGCCCATACAGTAGTTTTCTCCCACATATGGGTATCAAGCGTACTCAGGACAAATTGGAAAACAACTTTTGGGGTCCAATTTTTCCTGCTACCCTTTGCAAAATAAAAGTTGGGGACTAAAAGATCATGTTTGTGGAAAAAATATGATTTTTTATTTGCATGCTAGAGCGTTATAAACTTCTGTGAAGCACTTGGGGGTTCAAATTGCTCACCACAGATCTAGATAAGTTCCTTAGGGTGTCTAGTTTCTAAAATGGGGTCACTTGTGGGGGTTTTCCACTGTTTAGGCACATCAGGGGCTTTCCAAATGCAACATGGCGTCCAATCTGTATTCCAGCCAGTTTTGGTTGGAAAAAGTCAAATGGCGCTCCTTCAATTCCAAGCTACGCCATGCGCCCAAGCAGTGGTTCCCCCCACATATGGGGTATCAGCATACTCAGGACAAATTGAACAACTTTTGTGGTCCAAGTTCTTCTGTTACCCTTGGGAAAATAAAAAATTGGTGACTAAAAGATAATTTTTGAGGGGAAAAAATAGGATTTTTTATTTTCATGCCTGGGCATTATAAACTTGTGTAAAGCACTCGGGGGTTCAAAGTGCTCACCACAGATCTAGATAAGTTTCTTAGGGGGTCTAGTTTCCAAAATTGGGTCACTTGTGGGGGGTTCCACTGTTTAGCCACATCTGGGGCACTGCAAATAGAACATGACCCCCATCAACGTCTGCATTCCAAAACGTTATTACTTCCTTTCCAAGCCCTGCCGTGCGCCCAAACAGTTTCCCCCCCCACATATGGGGTATCAGCGTACTCAGGACAAATTGGATAACAACTTTTGGGGTCCAATTTCCTTGGGAAAAATCAAAAATTTGGGACTAAAAAATCATTTTTGTGGAAAATTGATTTTTTTTTTTCACATCCAGTGAAACTTTTGTGAAACACTTGGGGGTTCAAAGTGCTCACAACAGATCTAGATAAGTTCCAGAGGGGGTCTAGTTTCCAAAATGGTGTCACTTGTGGGGGGTTTCCACTGTTTAGGCGCATCAGGGGCTCTCCAAACGCGACATGGCATCCAATCTCAATTCCAGCCAATTTTGGTTTGAAAAAGTCAAACTGCGCTCCTTCCCTTACGAACTCTGCCGTGTGCCCAAACAGTGGTTTTCCCCCACATATGGGGTATTGGCGTACTCAGGAGAAATTGCACAACAACTTCATCTGTCCTTTTTCTCCTTTTACCCTTGTGAAAATAAAAGAAAGTTTGTAAATGATCATTTTTGTGACTAAAAAGTTAAATGTTCATTTATTCCTTCCACATTGCTTCAGCTCCTGTGAAGCACTTGAAGGGTTAATAATTTTCTTGAAAGTGGTTTTGAGTACATTGAGGGGTGCAGTTTTTAGAATGGCGTCACTTTTGGGTATTTTCTGCTATATAGACCCCTCAAAGTGACTTCAAATGTGAGGCGGTCCCTACAAAAAATGGCTTTGTAAATTTTGTTGTAAAAATGAGAAATCGCTGGTCAACTTTTAACCCTTATAATTTCCTAACAAAAAAAATTTTGGTGCCAAAATTGTGCTGATATATAGTAGATATGTGGGAAATGTTATTTATTAATTATTTTGTGTGACATATTTCTCTGTTTTAAGGGAATAAAAATTCAAAGTTTGAAAATTGCAAAATTTGCAAAATTTTCGCCATATTTGCGCTTTTCAAAAATAAACACAAGTTATATCGAAGAAATTTTACCCCTAACGTGAAGTACAATATGTCTCGAGAAAACAATCTCAGAATCGCGAAGATCCATTGAAGCGTTCCAGAGTTATAACCTCATAAAGAGACAGTGGTCAGAATTGTAAAAATTGGCCCGGTCATTAATGTGCAAACCACCCTTGGGGGTTAAAGGGTTAATATACTCATCCAAGGGCGGTCCGATCCGATGGGTGTCAGAGGTCCGTGTCCATCCTCCTGCTTGCTTCATGGCTCCCTGGCATCATGCTCCTGCGCAGGCATACTTATCTGCCTTTTTGAGGGCAGAGGAAAGTAATGCAGTGCGCAGACGTTGGAAAAGGTCATAGAGGACCAGCGCCTGTGCACTGCAGTACTTTTCTCTGCCTCAACATGGCACATAAGTACCCTAAAAGGCGGTAGGTATATGAGAGGTACAGTATATGTCAAAGTTGCTTGTTTTTGCAAGCACTTTGCAATTTTACCCATTTTAAAAGATGAGACAACCCCTATAAACACTTGAAAGGAAACATTTATATTGAAAATGTAACAATATAAACAATGACAAATGCTGGTAATTCATAGAATTTTTAAAAATATTTAAAAATGTTAAATTGTGTAAAGGTGGCCTAGAAATTAAAAGAAGATGCAAACTTTGGATACTGATTTTTTTATCATCTAGATTATGCAATTACAAGCACATGAACTCACCTTTTTAGTGTTTGCTCAGCTATTTTGATGTACAGGTTACTTTATTTTAAGCATGTTTCCAAACAATTATCTTGTTAACGTATTTATTTGGCATGCAAAGCAGTACTTAAGCCACATGTAGAAAATACCCCTTGTAAATTTGTTTTGTTTACATCCAGTGCTGCATCCTCTACCTGTGGATTTTGGGTCTTTTTTGTTAATACTGATTGTTCTGGCCTTGGCACCTTATGAATGGCTTTGTTTTCTTTTGCTTTATGAATTCAGTTCTGGTATTTAGTTCCTCTCAGGCTATTTTCCTTTCATTTGCCTTATTAGTAGGTAGGTCATTGGTTGATGCCACCCACTGTGGGTATCTAAAGACTTTTCTCTGTTTTCATTTTTCTTCCATGCCTGAGATGTTTATGCTTTTTTTCATTCATATAACCTATAAAAATTAATCTGAAAGCAAATATGCTGAGAGAAAAATGAATGCTGCTTCCGTAGTATAGAAGAAAAAAAAAATAAATTATGTTGGAGAAGAAAAATGTACAGAGTAGATACTGAAAACTTAAGTTAAATTGAACTATAGAAGTAACCAACAGAAAAATTCACAAAAGGTAATAGAACAAATGTTTTCTTCAAGAGTGCAGACATCAAAGTCACTACAAGGATTCTGAGATATAATTATTTGGAAATTTAACATTTTGTGAAAAAGAGCTGCATTGAGGGATCAGAGCGATGCGATTGTGTTATGGCTGATAATGAGGAACTGTACAGACAGTGGTGCCTATAGTAACAAAATGATTGAGGGCAAAGATGCAGTGGTTCTTAGTTTTGTGGCATATAATTATCATAATGATATTAAAATTTTCTGTGAGCAGGGAAAAATCATTCTGGATATGTTATATAATCAACAACAAACTGATTTAAATGTTTTTTTTTTAAATCCATTCAAGCACTTTCCCAAACATGTATGCCTAGGTCAGGGCTCATGCATATGGAACGGGCTCAAGAGCTGTTCCTGCTCCATATAGGGCAGAAGCCAGCTATCTATTTGCAGTCTATTTGTGAGAGCTGCTATCTAACTAAATGTTGCTGTGAATCAATTACACTTGCATTTGGCATGATTGTCAGTGTGTGTGTGCTAACTGGCACCCCATCGCAGTGTCTGACTGGGGTGTCAAAGGCCCACCAGTAGTGTTGAGCATTCTGATACTGCAAATATCGGGTATCGGCCGATATTCGCGGTATCGGAATTCCAATTCTGAGATCCGATACTTTTTGCATATCGGATACCGGAATCGGAAGTTTCCATGTCAGTCACTGTCAGCAGTCAGCGTATATGGGGAGTTCCTGTGTCACAGAAGGAAGTACGAGACACAGGAACTTCCCGACTGTCGGTGTCGGGGCTGTCACTGCAGCGCTTACCTTAGAGGAGGATCCCCGGTGGTCACGACTCTGGTCTGGAGTTCTCTCGGCCAGCTGATCGTACAGCTGACCGGCCATTACCCTCTCCCTGGCGGTCACGTGCAGCTTCTCGCGATAAGTGCACGTGACTGCCGGGTACTGGGTAATCTTGGCCAGCTGTACTCTCGCGACAGCTGGCCGTGAGAAATCCAGTCGACGTCACGTGACCGCCGGGGAATCTCCTCAGGTAAGCAGCTCTGCTGTGTCTGGATGTCAGGCTGAGCCTGGCATCCAGATGTAGCAGAGCTGGACTCGTCGTGGGACACTCGTTATCTTGGACTACATCGGACAGGGAGCATTTATGTTGGTTTGTTATTTTTGTTTTTTTACTGGAGATCGATGGCGTCGCAGGATGAGCGTGCAATAAAAACAAATGAAAACTGTGTTGTGTATTATTTCATTAAAAGACTTTATTCTGGCTGTGTATTTTTTTAACCATTTTCAAACTTAATGATTAATAATGGATCGGTGTCTTATTGACGCCTCTCCATTATTAACCGGGCTTATTGTCACCGTTCAATCAAAGGTGACATTATCCCCTTATTACCCCATATCCACCGATACAGGGGAGTGGGAAGAGCCGGGTAAAGTGCCACAATTGGCGCATCTTTGGATGCGCCAATTGTGGGGCTGCTGCAGCCTGGTATTTTTAGGCTGTTGAGGGCCAAAATCCATGTGCATTGACAATCTTTTAATACCCGCGCGCAGCAGTCTGCTTTTTACTTGGCTGGTTAACAAAAATAGGGGGGACCCCAAGCCATTTTTTTTTTCGAGGGGATCCCCCATTTTTGTTAATCAGTTCACTTCAGGTCAGCCGCGATTCCCTCTTACGTAACTGATGCTGTGCGGTGTCCCGGCTGACCTGAAGTGAAAGTGGGAAGCAATCAATTAAGCTTCCCACACTAATCACTTCCTCTCCTGTCAGCCAGGAGAGGAGATGATTCATTCGGGGGTTTACTGCGAGGCTGACAGCATTAGTTCAGAAGGATTACATCGGGGACCTGACTGAACACCGGATAGGTAAGAATAATGTTGCTTTATTATTTTATTTTTATTACAGGTGAACAAGGGCTTCGAATGGATTTACCTGGAAAATAAAATATGGTCAAAAACTGTTTCATTATTTCTTTAAAATGATTTTTAATTAAAGTGTGCGTGTTTTATTTTTATTTCATACAATAGGATTAATAATTGATAGTTGTCTAATTGACAGCTCTCAATTATTAACCTGGCTTAAAGTCACATTCCAATAGCAAGGTGGCTTTAACCCATTAATAACCCATTCGCCACCACTACAGGGCAATGGGAATAGATGGGCTAAGTGCCAGAAAGGGCGCATCTAATTATAGATTTGCCTTTTCTGGGGTGGCTGGGGGCAGATGTTAGTAGCCAGGGGAGGAACTAAATAAATGCACTCTCCCTAGGCTATTATTATCTGCCCCCACTCGCTGGCTTTGTCTGTCTGGTTCAGAAAATAGCGCGAGAGCCCACGCATTTTTTTTCAACAAATTTACAGTCATGGACAAAAGTTTTGAGAATGACACAAATATTAATTTTTACAAAGTCTACTGCTTCACTTTTTCTAATGGCAATTTGCATATACTCCAGAATGTTATAAAGAGTGATCAGCTTAACAGCAATTACTTGCAAAGTCAATATTTGGCTAGAAAATGAACTTTATCCCCCAAAACACATTTCAACATCATTGCAGCCCTGCCTTAAAAGGACCAGCTAACCTCTTTTCAGTGATTGCTCCATTAACACAGGTGTGGGTGTTGATGAGGACATGGCTGGAGATTAATCTGTCATGATTAAGTAAGAATGACACCACTGGACACTTTAAAAGGAGGCTGGTGCTTGGCATCATTGTTTCTCTTCTGTTAACCATGGTTATCTCTAAAGAAACACGTGCAGTCATCATTGCAATGCACAAAAATTGCTTAACAGGGAAGAGTAACGCTCCTAGAAAGATTGCACCTCAGTCAACAATCTATCGCATCATCAAGAACTTCAAGGAGAGAGTTTCCATTGTTGCCAAAAAGGCTCCAGGGCGCCCAAGAAAGATCAGCAAGCGCCAGGACCATCTCTTAAAAGTGTTTCAGCTGCGGGATCGGGCTACCAGCAGTGCAGAGCTTGCTCAGGAATGGCAGCAGGCAGGTGTGAGTGCATCTGCACGGACTGTGAGGCGGAGACTCTTGGAGCAAGGCCTGGTCTCAAGGAGGGCAGCAAAGAAGCCACTTCTCTCCAGAAAAAAACATCATGGACAGACTGATATTCTGCAAAAGGTACAGACAGTGGACTGTTGAGGACTGGGGTAAAGTTATTTTCTCTGATGAATCCCCTTTTCGATTGTTTGTACATAGCAACCACAACTCGTCCAGATATCACAGCCACAGTTGGAATTCTCTGCCAACGTGTAAGCAAGCCACGCCAAAGAGCCTGGAATGCAATTAAGAGAATTCTTCAATATCTTAAAGAAACTCAAAGGCTAAATCTTAAGATATCTGCATCAGGAGATCTCACTCTCAGGGGTTATGTGGATGCAGATTGGGCTGTAGATTAAAGTGATCCAAAATCAACAAGTGGTTACTTGTTCAAGTTAGGAGAAAATTGAATTTATTGATCCAGCAGAAAACAAGTGTCAGTTGCATTATCTTCTACAGAAGCAGAATATATGTCTGCTGCTTATGCAATTCAAGAACTAATATAGTTGTAACAACTTTTGGAAGATTTCGGCAAGCCATTAGCTCTTGAAGACAATCAAGGATGCATTTAACTTGCCAGCAGTGAGAAGATTAGTGCAAGGACTAAGCACATTGATGTAAAATATCACCACTATCGTGACTTAGTGGAGCGTGGTGTGCTCAAGTTTGTTTATTGAGAGTCTGACAAGATGATTACTAATGGTTTGACAAAGCCATTATCAAGAGCCAAGTTTGTGGACTTCAGAACCGCAATGGGACTAACAGGATAAGTAGTTGTTGAGTGGGCGTGTTGGAATATGTTTGGTGCAACAACTTCATTCCTGTCTATGAGTGCCTAGTTGCTTGATTTTTATGCTGTTTATAAAGTTAGAACAAAAAGAACTCCAGAGGCTCACAGAGGGAGAGCATGTGACTATATTTCCTGTTTTTCCTGTGTCTGTGTATGGAAGATGAAGCAGCCTGCTGTAGATGCTGCACAGATAGAGACACATAAATGATTTATTCCTGATCTATTGAGCTTTTCATATATTGTTCCTGATTGTTCCTGAATAAACAAGTTCTGTTGTCACACGCTTGGAGAGTATCCTGAATAAACCTCTGCTAACACTATCAGTCAAACATCGATATGTAGTACAGTGCACTACAAATATTGGTTGGTGACTAGCTCATGTAGCCTTTATGCATCCCCCATTCCCTGAAGATCGAGGGAACATTAATGTAAATAAGCCCTGTACTTTGTGTCACCCCCACCTCATTATAGATTGTAAGCTCTTACGAGCAGGGTCATCATTGTTTTCGCTTTAATTATTGTATTATCTTTAACTATAGTACTTATGACTATTGTATATGAAATTCTGATTTATAAAGCTCTGCGGAATATGTTGGCGCTACATAAATAAAGATTATTATTAGTAGTATGATGCATTAGCAATGCAGTTGAATGATAGATGGTTAAACAACTCATGTGAGACTAGTAATCATTGTTAAAAAAGAAAAAATGTGTTATAAAAATATAAAAAACCAAAGTCATGGTTTTATTAATAAAAAAATAAATACATTATTTATTTGTGAAAAAAAACAATCCCCTGTAAAAACAACACATACAGTATTTGGTAATGCCATGGTCATAATTACCTGTACTATAAAACAATTTTATTATTCATTCCACATGGTGAACACTATTATAATATACATATAGAAAATACTACTAGAAACTAAAAAAAGTGATCAAAAAGTCTTGTGTACCCCAAAATATTTCCAGTAAAAACTAAAGCTTGTTACGCAAGAAAACAAGCCTTCATATAGTTATGTAAATGGAATAATAACTGAATCTTTTAAACAGAACAAAAAAGTTGTGTGTTGAAAAAGAGATATTTTTTTTGCTGAAAAGTAGTAAAAGATCAAAAAGGTATAAATTAGGTATCACCGTAATCATATTGGCCCACAAAATTAAGTTAATATGTCAATTAAACTGCAAGGTGAGCTAAATAAATTTAAAAAAATCCAGATTCAATATTTCTTAGTTATGCCTACTGCAAATAAAAATAATTACGAAGTGAGGGAAAAGTCAAAAGAAGCCAAACATTGTAGTAGTAAAAAGGACAGCTTGTCTCACAAAAAACAAGCCATCATGTAACATCCCTGCCGGCATCACTGCATGGCTTCACATCCCCCACAAGGCAGATATACCAACCAGGCCATGTAGTAAGTTCTGTCCTCTGATTGCTGTATGCTGTAAACCCCGTGGCCTTTGCTTGCTGTGTGCATACTTCCTGGCTGCATGCTTATGGCGGTCGTGCCTGCCCCTCCTGTTTCTTAAAGAGACAGTGTGTGCTTTCCTAATGTGTCCCTAGCCTATTGCTAAGAGGCACTTGACACTTAAGGCATCTCCACCAATGGGAAGGTGCCTGAGCAATATTCTCTTTCATTCTGTGGTCAACTACTGAGTTGCCTGGTCCTGTCCTGTTTCTGTTCTTGTTTCTGCAACTTTGGGGGCTGTATACCCAAACCTTTACCTTGAACCTTTACCTGTACCTGGCCTGTCCTGTTCCGTCAACATGGGGGCTGAGTACCCAGTCCTGAATCCTAAATCCAGAACCTTCTCATGTGTCTGTCCTTGTCTGAATTAGGAGCTAACCATGAACCTGTTTGTATCCAAGTCTGGATCCTTCCCTAACTGGCTGTGTCTCTCCCTGTTCCTATTCCTTAAACTTGCAGTATCTGTAATGACACTAATCTAAAAAACCTGTAGTATCTGAACCAGCATCTATCTCTATTCTGTTGTGTCTGCACATCGTTAGTGATCTTTGCGTACACTTGCTACTTCATTATAAGTACTTGTGTGAATCTGGTCCTGTCTGTCGTGTTCATACCTGTCCTGGTATTTGTTTAGTGTGAACTTTATCCTGTCTATCCTGTGTGTACTTGTCCTAGATATTGTCCTATGCTTGACCGCATCTGCCTGCGGTTCTGCATCTGTACTGCACATGCGGCTCTGCATCTATATCACACCAGCAGCGCTGAATTTGTACCACACCTGCGGCTCTACATCTGTACCGCACTTGCGACTCTACATCTGTATCGCACATACGGCTCTGCACCTGTACCATACATGCGGCTCCGTGTCTGTCTGAAATGGTTTCTGTTATGAATGTGCTAGAGATGGTTTCTGAGCAGAGGCTCCCTCTGGTGGTTACAGACAGTACTGAACCTTTCAGCGAGGAAGGGCAATCTGGGATCACAGACTGGTCTGATATAAGGGAGGTTCCCTCCATGATGGTTGCCGGTGATCAATTGTTCTTGTCTCAATTGTGGTTCCTGGTTCATTTGGAAGTTTGCTGAGTCTTGCCTGTATCTTCTGCTATCAGATAAGATATTTTCTGCTTTTATTTTTGTGCTTGCTTTTTGCATTGTTCCCTGCACTTCTGTGGAGGTCAGCCAGGTCCCCTCCGGGGGCTTGTGCTCCTCTCAGTTTATCTGGAGCCACTGTTGTTTGTTCATTTTCTTTTTCCAGTTTTTTTCAGTGGCTGCGGCTTAGTTTTGTTACACCAGAGAACTGATTTAGGTGGTAGAGATCGTGTGATCTCAGGTGTTTTTGCAATCAGAAGAGTTGGTATTTTTTAGGGGTTTTTTTTGGATTGCAGTGAGTTTCCTTTCCTGTACTTTTCTGTCTAGACAGATTGGGCCCCAGCGTTTGCTCATTCTATTTTCTGTCTGTGTCCGTGCTTTTTCTTGTCTAACCGCCTTTACATGTTTGGGGGCTTCCTATTTTCTTTGGGGATCTGCTCCGGGGCAGATAGCTTTCATCTTTCTGCCTTTAGGTGTAGTTATATCTCAGGCTGTGACGAGGCATCTAGGATCAATGTAGGAACGCTCCACAGCTACCTCTAGTTGTGTGGTTAGTTCAGGTTACTGCAATCCAATAGGTTCCAGCCTCTCTGGTGTATTGCAGTTTTTGCTTATTCTCCTCAGCTACCAAAACATAACAGGTTTCTATCTGCTCCTGTATTCAAGTCGTATTTGTCTGTGTCCCAGTCCTTGCTGAAAATGTTACTAGTCTGAACTGGGTCCTACCCATCCCTGTAGGCCAGTCATACCTGCCTGTGTCCCAGTCCTTCCCGAAACTGTTCACGTCCATCCAGCCTGAACTTTGTCCTACCTTTTCCTGTATCCCATTCATACTTGCATGTGTCCCCGTCCTTCCTGAAATTGTTCTTGTTCTGCCAGTCTGAACCGTTCAAGCCTGCTGTCACGATCCATTTTTGGATTTGTTGCAGATCTGGTTCCATTGAGATAAACATTTTTTCCTTTCAGGCCAAAGGTGGTTAAATGTCATTTTTTTCCCTGCTGGCAAGCTGGTGTAATTGCATTGCTGCTGGGTCAGCTAATGTGGGCGGTGACCTCTCCCACCATTCTTAAAGCTGGTTTCTCATTTGCGTCTGTGCGAGCAGCGTTTAATCCGCATAGATCTGCATGCGTCCTGCGTACAAATATTTAACATGGGGTACGCAGGGACATGCGTTTGCATGCATTCGCTTGCAGATATGTATTCATGCATTGTTTCATGGTCTGCGGCGGTTTCAGGCGAACGCAACATGTTGCATTTTTTGAAGCGTCAAAAATTCATCAAATATGCACAGTCATGCATAACAACGCATTACTGTCTATGGGACGCATTGGTACATAAGGACATGCGTACGCTTGCGTTCGATACGCATGCGCACTTCAGAATGAGCAGGTCCAGGAACTGGTTTTAGCTACCCCAAACAAAGCTGTATAAAAACAGGGTGTGGACTCAGGAAGTCCAGTACTCTCAAGCCTCTGGAAGCAATTGTTACTGCTTTGCTGCTCTGAAGACTGCTTTGCTGATATGAAGACTCTGGATTTCACTTAGGATGTGAGTATAGAAGCTATGAAAATGTCTGTCTGTTTCTCTCACTACAGTCTGTACTCACTTCTGTCTCTCTTGCAGCATTTCTCAAGAAAGATGTCCTCCAGTGAAGAGCACACCTCCCAGACAGACAGGAGACTGATGAAGTGAGTACATTTGCTACTGATTGGTAAGTATTGGCTGTCAATATGACACATGTGGTAAAGTCATGTATTTTCTTTACAGAACAGTTCATGTGTGGCAGAGCAGAAGCAGACTCAGACCCAAGTTACGGGTGAAAGACGGCGTGTAAGTATTCTTGACTGTTTTTGTTTTGTTTTATCTTTACAACTATATAATGTGGTTCTTTGATTTCTAGGTTCGTATTCTTGACTGTTTTTGTTTTATCTTTACAACTATATAATGTGTTTCTTTGATTTCTAGGTTCGTATTCTTGACTTTTTCGTTTTCGTGGGACACCCGGGATCATCGGCACTCGGACACTGCGGTCATTCGGCGGCTATGTGATGAAATGGCCAGATCGATGTTGGATGATTGGGACTATGCCATGTCACAAGTCAGAAAGGATTTTTGTAAGTATTGCAATGTGATCTGTCATGGCAGTGAACTTGTGCATTGTTTTACAATTTCTTTTTTTCCCCCTTCACAGTGAAGAGAGTCAAAGTCCGGTGGCGTTCGATGAAGGATCGCTTCAATAAAGACCAGAGAGACGAGACCCAAGTTTGAAGTGGTGCTCTCAAAAGATTGGAAAATACAAGTACCAGCGTATAGTCTCTCCTACCTGAGGCCAGCGGTTGGTCATTGAACGTAAGTATTTTTGTGTTATATTCCATGGTATAACATCTGAATTATTCTTCTCCACAGGATATGTTGGCGCTTTTAAAATGTTTATTTTTTTTGTAGTAATGTTTTTCATTTCTTGTTCAAACAGAACCTGGAGCAGCACAGCTGAACCTGGATCGTCCTCTGTTGGAGCGGCCACTCATCGAACAGCCACCAAACAGTCCCAGTCATCTACCAGCAATGCAGTAAGTGGGCAGGCTTCACAGGCTGGAGAACAGGCAGCTGGTCATTCATGGTTTCCCCTGTCCCAGTCCTCTGCCACTGTTTTTTTTGGCTCTTCTAGCCGTGGCAGAAGGCCTAGAACAGGCCACTAATGCCCGAGCTTGTTCACATAGGCTCAGTCTTCCAGAATGGCCTGCAGGCGTTTGGAGATAGATTGGAAAGTGTGTTCGCGCATGTGAACTCACTTTTCCAGGAAGATAACCGATGCTTTGACCACCTGGAAGCCGACCTTCAGAGACCGGCACAACATTTTTTTAATGCTATAGAGTGGGGCATGTCGGAAAACCTTACGCGTGATCTCCAGCTGAATGTGATGCAGGCCTGTCATTCTGCTTACATTCAGGCTATGCAGCAGACTCGGTACTTGCAGCAGCCACTCATGGCATTTCCGGCTGTTCCACCACTAACCAGATTCACCATCATGCCGAGTCCTGCTGCACACCTGCCTCAAGCCACCACCATGCCGAGTCCTGCTGCTTACCTGTCTATCTCCACCACCATGCTGAGTCCTGCTGCACACCTGTCTACCTCCACCACCTTGCCGAGTCCTGCTGCACACCTGCCTCAAGCCGCCACCACCATGACAAGTTCTGCTGCACGCCTGTCTACCTCCACCACCATGCCGAGTTCTGCTGCACACCAGTCTACCTCCACCACCATGCCGTTTCTAATTTGTCTCTCCCTTCCCATGCTTCCACTCCTAATGTGTCTACTGACTTCCCAGACCCCACTGTTATGTTTCGGTAGCTGAGGAGAAATTGCAAAAAAATAGACAAAGAAGCAATACACCAGAGAGGCTGGAAACTATTGGATTGCAGGACCCTGAACTAACCGCAACACTAGAAGTAGTCGTGAAGCGTACCTACGGTGATCCTAGACAACTTGTCACATCCGGAGAGATAGCTACACCTAAAGGCAGAAAGATGAATGCTATCTGCCCCGTAGCAGAATCCCCAAAGAAATAGGAAGCCCCCAAACATGTAATGGCGGTTAGACCAGAAGAAAATATGAACACAGACAGAAAATAGAATGAGCAAACGCTGGGGCCCAATCTGTCTAGATAGAAAAGTATAGGGAAAGAATTCTGACTGCAATCAAAAAAAAACCCTGACAAAAATACCAATACTTCTGATTAACAAAAAAACCTGAGATCACACGATCTCTACCACCTAAATCAGATCTCTGGTGTAATACACAGCAATTCAGCAAATAAAAAGTGACATAGGAACAGAGCAAAAGTGCAAACCAGGCCGATCAGGATGAGCTCGATGATAGGCACGGATCAGTCTCCTAGCATGGATGTCTGAAGCAAACACCCAAGAATTGTCCTCCTGACCATAACCTCTCCACTTAACCAAATACTGGAGTTTCCGTCCAGCAAAACGAGAATCCAAAATTTTCTCAACCACATACTCCAAATTGCCCTCCACCAAAACAGGGTCGGGAGGCGCAGCCATAGGAACCACTGGCTCGACAAACCTCTTCAATAAGGACTTGTGGAACACGTTATGGATCTTAAATGTCCCTGAAAGAAGCAAACGAAAGGAAACAGGATTAATAATTTCCATGATCTTATAACGTCCAATGAACCTTGGCTTAAATTTTGGAGATGCAACTTTCATAAGGATATTTCTTGAGGACAACCAAACCAAGTCCCCCACTTTAAAACGAGGACCATCAGTCCTATGCCGGTTGGCAAACTGCTGGGCCTTCTCTTGAGAGAAAGATAACCTCTCCACTACCTGGTCCCAAATCTGCTGCATACGCTCCACAATAGAGTCAACCCCGGACAGACAGAAGCCTCCGCCTGTCCTGAAGAAAATCGAGGGTGAAACCCAGAATTGCAGAAAAATTGATACATCAAGGTGGCAGAGCTAGCCCTATTATTAAGAGCAAACTCAGCCAAAGGCAAAAAAGAGACCCAGTCATCTTGATTAGCAGACACAAAAATCTCAAATAAGTCTCCAAGGTCTGGTTTGTTCTCTCAGTTTGTCAATTGGTCTGAGGGTGAAATGCAGAGGAGAAAGATAACTGAACACCAAGTTTAGAACAAAATGTCCTCCAAAATCTGGAAACAAACTGGACTCCTCTGTCAGACACAATGTTCTCCGGAATGCCATGTAACCGAACACGTGCTGAAAGAACAAAGGCACCAATTCAGAGGAGGAAGGCAACTTAGGTAATGGCACAAGATGTATCATCTTGGAAAACCTATCACAGATTACCCAGATAACGGTCATTCTCTGAGAGACAGGGAGGTCAGAGATAAAATCCATAGAAATATGGGTCCATGGCCTCTTGGGTACAGGTAATGGCATTAACAAACCACTAAATTGAGAGCAAGGCTTAGAACGAGAGCAAGTACCACAGGACTGCACAAAGTCCCTGACGTCACAAGACAAAGTAGGCCACCAAAAGGACCGACTCACCAAGTCTCTGGTACCAAAAATCCCGGGATAACCAGCCAACGTGGAACAATGAATCTCAGACATCACACTCTTCTTCCACTGATCTGGGACAAACAATTTCCCAACAGGGCAGCGTTCAGGTTTATCCTCCTGAAACCCCTCCAGAGCGAGTCTCAAATTGGGCGAGATGGCGGAAAGAACTACACTCTCTTTCAAAATAACAGCAGGATCAGATAACTCAGGAGAATCCACAAAGAAACTCCTCGAGAGGGCATCCACCTTTACATTCTTAGTGCCCGGAAGAAAAGAAACCACAAAATTAAAACGTGTGAAAAACAAGGCCCACCTGGCCTGTCTAGGATTAAGTCGCTTGGCTGATTAGAGATAAATCAGGTTCTTATGGTCCGTGAGGACCACCACCTGATGTTTGGCTCCTTCCAGCCAATGTCTCCACTCTTCAAAGGCCCACTTCATGGCCAATAACTACCGATTACCCACGTCATAATTACGTTCAGTTGGAGAAAATTTTCGAGAGAAAAAGGCACAAGGATTACTCTTAGAGGACTCTGGATCCCTTTGGGACAAAACTGCACCTGCCCCAATCTCAGAGGCATCAACTTCCACCTGAAAAGGCAGAGAAACATCAGGCTGCCGTAGAACAGGGGCAGAAATGAATCTCTGCTTAAGTTCCTGAAACGCAGAAACTGCCTTAGGAGGCCAATTCACCACATCGGAACCCTTTTTGGTCAAATCAGTCAATGGTTTAATAATACCGGAGAAATTACCAATAAATTTACGATAAAAATTGGCAAAGCCCAAAAATCTCTGAAGAGCCTTCAATGAAGTAGGTTCAACCCAATCACAGATGGCCTGAACCTTGACCGGGTCCATTTCAATAACAGACGGAGACAAATTGAATCCCAGAAATGAGACCTTCTGTACGCCAAAAAGACACTTTGATCCCTTCACATACAGTCCATTCTCTCTCAAAATCTGGAACACAGTCCGAACATGTTTCACATGAGAGTCCCAGTCGTTGGAAAAAATGAAGATATCATCCAAATAAATCCCTGAAAATATCATTCATGAAGGATTGGAAGATGGAAGAGGCATTAGTAAGCCCAAAAGGCATCACTAGGTACTCAAAATGCCCCTCTGGTGTATTAAACGCCGTCTTCCATTCATCCCCATGCTTAATGCGAATAAGGTTATACGCCCCCTGAGGTCAAGCTTGGTGTTACGGTCTGCGTAACGCACCAAATATATGATGTAAAGAGGTGCGTTCGCAGCCCAGGGTCCACCGTGCAGGCGGAGTCTGCTGCTAGTAAAATGGTGCAAGAAGCGAACTCTGTTATCCTGCATAGTCGCCAAAATAAACGCAGTAACGCTCTGTGGCAATATGTGCGAACTCTGTTATTCCACAGAGCCGCTAGAAGGAGTGCCGCAGCGCTATATGGCGATGTGTGCGAACTCACTTAACACAACTGAGTCGCAAAATAAACACGCTAGGGCGCTGTCTAGCGTTGAAAGCGAACCCTGTTACGTCACAGATCCGCTGAGACAAACTTCTGTGTCCTGTCAGGCACCCAGGTACACAGTTGACTGCTAAGCGAACATAGAACGTGATCATGCGCTATTGTCTTCGCGGGAGACACCCGCAATCTATGGCGTCTGAACGCCAGGCCTTGAATACGGCAATCAAACTCCTCACCGGTTATGCCGGTAATCTAGGGCATCTAGGACACTGACCCTGACCAGCTAGCATACCAAACTCCTCACCGATTAAGTCTGTATTCTAGGGGCTTATTTCAGCCGGGCCCTAACCACACACACGCATGACCACACTGGCGCAAAGCATATGACGATTGATACTAGCGCATGGTGGCCCAGCCATGCTACCCTTTTATAGTAACAGCTACAGGACCTGCCAGAAACAAGGACCAATGAAACTTGTTCCAGAACACCAGTAGTCACAGGACCTTCCTGGCGGACCAATAGGAGCTGCTGCAGTACCTGAGCATGTGACCCTGATCTCCAATGAGAGATCTCACTCTGGGCATGCTCAGAAGGGGAAAACAAGGACTTTGTCCTAAAGACGTCTGCTCGCCGCTAACCAGTACTGGCCACAATAGCAGAGCCAGGAGGAGCAGCAGTAATCCTCTGCACACTGTTAGACTGGGCAAGACGCTGGGAACGATGTCTAAGCTGAGCAGGCTCCACTGAGGACGGTGATGTGTTGTGAATGGGTTTGAGATGAGTTATGAGCGGAGGCTCCCTCTGGTGGTTACAAGTGGTGCTAGTGAAGATTGTGAGGACTGGGAATCAGGTGTTACTGACTGGTCTTATATAAGGGAGTCATTTTCCCATCAGGGTTGCCGGTGATCAATTGTTCTGGTCTGAATCCTTCATTCCAGTTTCCCTTGTAGCCTGCTGTGTCGTGTCTGCATCTCCTGCTAACAGATAAGACTTTGTCTTCTTTTGTGTTTTTGCTATATTTTTGCATTTTGTCCTGCACTTCTTTGGGGGCCTTCAGGGTCCCCTCCGGGGGCTTCTGCCCTCTCAGTTTAGTTCAGCCACTGAGTTTTGTACATTTGCTTTTTCCAGTTTTTTCAGTGGCTGCTGTTTTGATTTTGTTACACCAGAGAACTAATTTAGGTGGTAGAGGTCGTGTGATCTCAGGTGATTTTGAAATTAGTAGAGTTGGTGCTTTTCAGGGTTTTCTGGGATTGCAGTAAGTACCCTTCCTATCCTTTTCTATTTAGATAGTTTGGGCCCAGCGTTTTCTCATGCTATTTTCTTTCTGTGTCAGTATTTCCTCTTGTCTAACCGCCATTACTTGTTTGGGGGCTTTCTATTATCTTTGGGGTTCTGCTCCGGGGCAGATAGCTTTCCTATTTCTATCTTTAGGTGTAGTTAGTTTCTCAGGCTGTGACGAGGCGTCTAGGACCAACGTAGGAACGCTCCACGGCTGCCTCTAGTTGTGGTGGTTAGTCAGGGTACTGCAATCTCATAGATTCCAACTTCTCTGGTGTATTGCCTTTTTTACCTGCACTCCTCAGCTACCGAAACATAACAGTAAAAGAAAATAGCATGAGAAAACGCTGGGGCCCAAACTATCTAAATAGAAAAGGATAGGAAGGGTACTTACTGCAATCCCAGAAAACCCTGAAAAGCACCAACTCTACTAATTTCAAAATCACCTGAGATCACACGACCTCTACCACCTAAATTAGTTCTCTGGTGTAACAAAATCAAAACAGCAGCCACTGAAAAAACTGGAAAAGCAAATGTACAAAACTCAGTGGCTGAACTAAACTGAGAGGGCAGAAGCCCCCGGAGGGGACCTGAAGGCCCCCAAAGAAGTGCAGGACAAAATGCAAAAATATAGCAAAAACACAAAAGAAGACAAAGTCTTATCTGTTAGCAGGAGATGCAGACACGACACAGACACCCCTCCAGAGCAAAAACACAAAAGAAGACAAAGTCTTATCTGTTAGCAGGAGATGCAGACACGACACAAGGTTTGGGCCTAAGCTACCGAAACATAACAGTAAAAGAAAATAGCATGAGAAAACGCTGGGGCCCAAACTTTGTGTCGTGTCTGCATCTCCTGCTAACAAAAGAAGACAAAGTCTTATCTGTTAGCAGGAGATGCAGACACGACACAAAGTTTGGGCCCCAGCGTTTTCTCATGCTATTTTCTTTCTGTGTCAGTATTTCCTCTTGTCTAACCGCCATTACTTGTTTGGGGGCTTTCTTTTATCTTTGGGGTTCTGCTCCGGGGCAGATAGCTTTCCTATTTCTATCTTTAGGTGTAGTTAGTTTCTCAGGCTGTGACGAGGCGTCTAGGACCAACGTAGGAACGCTCCACGGCTGCCTCTAGTTGTGGTGGTTAGTCAGGGTACTGCAATCTCATAGATTCCAACTTCTCTGGTGTATTGCCTTTTTTACCTGCACTCCTCAGCTACCGAAACATAACAGTAAAAAAAATAGCATGAGAAAACGCTGAGGCCCAAACTATCTAAATAGAAAAGGATAGGAAGGGTACTTACTGCAATCCCAGAAAACCATGAAAAGCACCAACTCTACTAATTTCAAAATCACCTGAGATCACACGACCTCTACCACCTAAATTAGTTCTCTGGTGTAACAAAATCAAAACAGCAGCCACTGAAAAAACTGGAAAAAGCAAATGTACAAAACTCAGTGGCTGAACTAAACTGAGAGGGCAGAAGCCCCCGGAGGGGACCCTGAAGGCCCCCAAAGAAGTGCAGGACAAAATGCAAAAATATAGCAAAAACACAAAAGAAGACAAAGTCTTATCTGTTAGCAGGAGATGCAGACACGACACAGCAGGCTACAAGGGAAACTGGAATGAAGGATTCAGACCAGAACAATTGATCACCGGCAACCCTGATGGGAAAATGACTCCCTTATATAAGACCAGTCAGTAACACCTGATTCCCAGTCCTCACAATCTTCACTAGCACCACTTGTAACCACCAGAGGGAGCCTCCGCTCAGAACTCATCTCAAACCCATTCACAACAGTGATGAATGGGGTACCGCAGCGGGACTGGTTTGAGACTCCCCTTGTGCAGCAGCGGGAACTCAAATCCTAACATTACCCCCCCTCCTAGGGCCCCCCTTCTTTGAGCCTTGCTGCGCTCAAAGGCAGCGATGAGCTGTGGAGAGTCAACAGGCTCCCAGGACCTATCCTCAGGCCCATAACCCCTCCAATCCACCAAATAAAATTTTTTTGCCTCGTACCACCTTTCACCCAACAATGGCGTTCAGTTCATGATCATCGGTAGATGAACCCGACGTCCCGGAAGATGACTCGGAAAACCGGGAAATGGCCACGGGTTTCAGGAGGGACACGTGAAAGGTGTCAGTGATACCAAGGCGAGGCGGAAGGGCTAGGCGGTAAACCATCGGGTTCACCTGCTCAAGAACTTTAAAGGGACCCAAAAAGCGAGGTGCCAACTTGGTGGACTCTACATGTAGCCTGATGTTTCGGGCAGAGAGCCACACTAGGTCACCCGGAGCAAATGTAGGAGTGGGGCGCCGATGGGCATCAGCCGAAGACCTCATCCTCTCTTTGGAGGCCTGAATGGCATCCTGGGTGCGGTCCCAAATGTCCCGTGCCTCCACAGCCCAGTCTGCCACCCTGGAATCGGCGGAAGACACGGGCATGGGCACTGGTACCCGCGGATGCTGACCGTAGTTCAGGAGGAATGGGGTTTGTCCGGTGGAGTCAGCCACAGCATTATTTAGAGCGAACTCAGCCCACGGTAGCAAGGATGCCCAGTCATCCTGCCTGGCAAAGACAAAATGTCGCAAGTATGTGACCAAGGTCTGGTTGGCCCTCTCTACCAACCCATTCGTCTCGAGATGGTATGCAGAGGAGAGATTCAACTCAATACTGAGTAAACGACACAGCTCTCTCCATAACCGAGACGCAAACTGGGGACCTAGATCACTGACAATTTTGTCTGGCATACCGTGTAGGCGGAAAATATGCCTAATGAATAATGCTGCCAAGGCCCGTGCAGACGGTAACCGTGGTAACTGCACCAAGTGCACCATTTCGGAGAAGTGGTCGGTTATCACCCAGATGATGGTGCAGCCCCGAGACTTGGGTCAGCCCACCACAAAATCCATCCCGACCATCTCCCAGGGCCTGTCTGGCACCGGTAAAGGAAAAAGTAACCCAGCTGGCCGTTGTCGAGGGGACTTATTCTTGGCGCAGGAGACGCACGCCTGAACGTATTCCCTGACGTCACGGACCATATGTGGCCACCAATATGTCCTCGCCAGCAACTCAGATGTCCTCTTTGCCCCAAAATGTCCACCCACCCTGGACAAGTGTGCCCAAGAGAGTACCTCCGGTCGCAAATTGATGGGCACAAAAGTCTTGCCTGGAGGCACAGACTCAAGCGAAACCGGGGCCACAGTTCTTAGGCTCTCTGTGGGGACAATCAGCCGAGGCTCCTCCTCCACCTCCTCAGAGAACACCACAGAGCGAGATAGAGCATCAGCACAAATGTTCTTCTCCCCTGAGAGAAAATGGAGGTTGAAATGGAACCGGGAGAAGAACAGGGACCATCTTGCCTGACGGGAATTTAGCCGCTGGGCGGTCTGTAAATAGACCAAATTTTTGTGGTCAGTAAACACTTGGAAGGGAAAGCGAGCCCCCTCCAGGAGATGTCTCCACTCGGAAAAGGCCAACTTCATAGCTAGCAACTCCCTATCCCCAATGGAATAATTCCTCTCCTCTGGTGTGAAGGTCTTGGAGAAGAAGAAGCACAGATGTTTACGACCTTGAGCATCCTTTTGCAAAAGGACTGCTCCAGCACCAACGGAAAAGGCATCTACCTCCAATATAAAATGCTTATCAACCTTGGGACGATGTAGGATAGGAGTGCTAGCAAAATGGGACTTGATTGAAGTAAAGGCCTTGGAGACCTCCTCTGACCACAATTTGGGATTGGCTCCCACAGCGGTGTTGCCCACTCCAACGCTCTGCTCGAGAGTAGAGACAGTACAAAACTCACTTGTGCCCGATCCGTGGGGAAACATGCAGCCAGAAGCTCGAGCTGTATAGTGCACTGACTCACGAATCCCCGACATTGCTTGCTGTCACCGGCAAACTTGTCAGGAAGCGGGAGGTGGGATAATGTAGGGGCAGAGGTTTCAGAGGACAAACTGGCTGAAGCCACGCTAGCAGCCTGAACAGCGACTGCGGTAACATCCACAGCTGAGGTTGTGCGCTCAAGAGCCGCCAACCTACCCTCCAGCTGCTGGATGTACTGCAGTAGACGCTGGTCATCCGCCATTTTACTAGCCAGACCCTGGTGCTAGTATTATGTTAGGGTCTGCGGAACGCACCAAATATATGATGTAAAGAGGTGCAATCGCAGCCCGGGGTCCACCGTGCAGGCGGAGCCTGCTGCTAGTAAAATGGTGCAAGAAGCGAACTCTGTTATCCTGCAGAGTCGCCAAAATAAACACCGTAACGTGCTGTGGCAATATGTGCAAACTCTGTTATTCCACAGAGCCGCTAGAAGGAGTGCCGCAGCGCTATATGGCGATGTGTGCAAACTCACTTAATGCAACTGAGTTGCAAAATAAACACGCTAGGGCGCTGTCTAGCGTTGAAAGCGAACCCTGTTACGTCACAGAGCCGCTGAGACAAACTTCTGTGTCCTGTCAGACACCCAGGTACACAGTTGACTGCTAAGCGAACATAGAACGTGATCATGCGCTATTGTCCTCGCGGGAGACACCCGCAATCTATGGCGTCTGGAAGCCAGGCCTTGAATACGGCAATCAAACTCCTCACCGGTTATGCCGGTAATCTAGGGCATCTAGGACATCGACCCTGACCAGCTAGCATACCAAACTCCTCACCGATTAAGTCGGTATTCTAGGGGCTTATTTCAGCTGGGCCCTAACCACACACATGCATGACCACACTGGCGCAAAGCATATGACGATTGATAGTAGCGCATGGCGGCCTAGCCATGCTACCCTTTTATAGTAACAGCTACAGGACCTGCCAGAAACAAGGACCAATGAAACTTGTTCCAGAACACCAGTAGTCACAGGACCTTCCTGGCGGACCAATAGGAGCTGCTGCAGTACCTGAGCATGTGACCCCTGATCTCCAATGAGAGATCTCACTCTGGGCATGCTCAGAAGGGGAAAACAAGGACTTTGTCCTAAAGACGTCTGCTCGCCGCTAACCAGTACTGGCCACAATAGCAGAGCCAGGAGGAGCCGCAGTAATCCTCTGCACACTGTTAGACTGGGCGAGACGCTGCGACCGACATATAAGCTGAGCAGGCTCTACTGTGGATGGAGATGAATGGGGGACCACAGCGGGACTGGTTTGAGACTCCCCTTGTGCAGCAGCAGGAACTCGAACCATAACACTTGGTAAACGAACTAGCACTTTTTCACTCTGGAAAATAGATCAGAAATCAAGGGTAACGGATATTGATTTTTAACAGTGATTTTATTCAGGAGGCGATAATCAGTACACGGCCTCAATGAACCATCCTTTTTGCCCACAAAGAAAAAACCGGCGCCCAAGGGTGAAGAAGATGGTCTGATATGACCCTTCTCCAAAGACTCCTTGATATAAGATCGCATAGCATCATGTTCAGGTACAGAAAAATTAAAAAGGCGACCTTTAGGAAATTTACCACCAGGCACTAACTCAATAGTGCAGTCATAGCTCCTGTGAGGAGGTTAGGATGCAGACTTACTCTCACTAAACACATCCGAAAAATCAGTCAAAAAGTCAGGGACATCCTGAGACTGGGGAGAGGCAGAAAAAACAGGAGTGTCAGTATTAACACATAGGCAGCCCCAACTGGTCGCAGACACAGATTTCCAATCCAAAACAGGATTATGAGTCTGTAACCATGGGAAACCCAGTACAATAATGTCATGCGGATTATGCAATACCAGAAATTTGCAACTCTCCTGATGATCTGGTTCAACCCTCATTATCATCTGAGTAGAAAACTGGGGTTTATTCTCCGCCAAAGGGGTAGAATCAATGCCCAGCAAAGGAATAGACTTCCGTAGGGGTATCATGGGAAACCCACAATGTTTGGCAAAGTCAAAATCCATCAGGTTAATAGCTGCTCCTTAATCAACAAAAGCCTGAGCTGAAAATGCAGGGAGCAAATTAGGGTAACAGTCAACAGAAATTTAGTCTGAACACTACCCAAGAACTCAAGACAAAACGTCTTCCCCGCTTAGGGCAGATGGAAATAGCATGAGAAGCGTCACCACAGTAGAAACATAATCCATTGCGCTTTCGAAACTCATGACGCTGAGCCCCAGAAGTCACTTCATCACACTGCATGGGCTCAGGAGCTGGCTCACAAGGCAACACTATCTCACACATAACTCTGCGCTTACGCAAACGTCTGTCAATTTGAATAGCCAAAGACATAGGATCATTGAGACCAGAGGGAACAGGGAATCCCACCATAACGTCCTTTACATTTTCTGACAGACCCTTCCGAAAAAGGGCTGCCAAAGCATCATCATTCCATTTGGTCAGGACTGCCCACTTTCGAAATTTCTGACAATACAGCTCAGCGTCTTCACGACCCTGATTTAATGCCAACAAGGTCTTTTCAGCTTGATCAGTGACATTAGGTTCATCGTATAATAACCCCAGAGCCTGAAAACATACATCAACATTCAAAACAGGATCCCCAGGTGTCAGGGAAAAAGCCCAATCCTGAGGGTCGCCGCGCAGCATAGAGATGACAATTTGAACCTGTTGTGCTGCGTTCCCTGAGGATTTAGGCTTTAAGGCAAAAAAACAACTTACAGTTATTTTTGAAATTCAGAAATTTAGACCAACCCCCCAAAAATAAATCTGGTATGGGAATCCTAGGTTCCACAACCGGTAACCTAGCAAGATAGGTAGCAATACTCTGAACCTCAGTGGCAAGCTTCTCCACATGACCAGACAACTGTGCAAACTCCATTGAGGAAAAAAAAATCCTCCTCAGCACCCAGAGAAAAAGAGGGAAAAAATGCAGCAAACAGAAAAAAAAATATTCTGACAACTCCCTTTTTTCTCTTTCCTTTTGTTATTTTTCCCTTCTGTTGAGTACCATAAAATTTTCAGTTTGGCCGGTAATACTGTTATGTTTCGGTAGCTGAGGAGAAATTGCAAAAAATAGCCAAAGAAGCAATACACCAGAGAGGCTGGAAACTATTGGATTGCAGGACCCTGAACTAACCGCAACACTAGAAGTAGCCGTGGAGCGTACCTACGGTGATCCTAGACGCCTCGTCACAGCCGGAGAGATAGCTACACCTAAAGGCAGAAAGATGAATGCTATCTGCCCAGTAGCAGAATCCCCAAAGAAATAGGAAGCCCCCAAACATGTAATGGCGGTTAGACCAGAAGAAAATACGAACACAGACAGAAAATAGAATGAGCAAACGCTGGGGCCAAATCTGTCTAGACAGAAAATTATAGGAAAGAATTCTGACTGCAATCCAAAAAAAACCCTGACAAAAATACCAACACTTCTGATTAACAAAAAACCTGAGATCACACAATCTCTACCACCTAAATCAGATCTCTGGTGTAACACACAGCAATTCAGCAAATAAAAAGTGACATAGGAACAGAGCAAAAGTGCAAACATAAACTGAGCACAATTGAAGCACCATGCCCCAAAAGGGGACCAGGCTGAAGTCTACTGCTAAGCAGCAAACCAGCAAGGAAAATCCAACCAGAAGAAAAAAAGCAGCAAATCACTTATCTGAATGAGAGCAGGAATGCAAGCTGAGCTCCAAGCAAGACCAGAAAGAACAAGTGATTACCGGCAAGGCTGAAGGGAGTTCAGGTCACTTATACCAGACCATTCAAAGCCAGCTGAAGGCCATTCAGCAATCAGTTCATTACCCTCAGCAACCACCGGAGGGAGCCCAGCTCAAAAGTCGCCTCCAGAGTATTCACAACACCCCACGCATTTTGTAGTCCCTTCACCTGGAACCCATTCATCATCCACACATGGAAGCCAGCCATCCCAGCTCCACACCCCCATGTCCATATTTCACCCTCCGACATTCCCAAAAGCTAATTTTTCATTCCCCAAAGCAAACTTTTTATTGTGAAATAAAATTTTGCTTTTGTTTGCACAATCATTCTGTGTTGTTTGTATCTTAATGCGCCGTTGCTGCAAACACATATATGCGCCGTCAACGAAAACACACACATGTGTATTGTATTGTTGAGGGAACTTGGAACACGTGTTTTGCTAGAGGTTTTTTATTATTTCAGTAAGAAAACATTACAGGAACATTTTAACATTACAGGAAAATTTAAACATTACAGATAAATTTTACCATTACAGTTAAATTTTAAAATTACAGGTATATTTTAACATTAAAGGTACATTATCTTAAACCATTTAGTCTTGCCATGACAGACGTGTATTAGCAGAAACAAAGTAGGCAGAAAATCTATCCCTCATTTGGGCAACTTCTACTGTAGTCCTCAGAGGGTAATCTTGGTAATCACACAATGTGGTATTAACAGGTTCCTCTAGGTCAGTGATGGCGAACTTTGGCACTACTGCTGTTGGAGAACTACAACTCCCAGCATGCCTCAACTGCTGCAGGTTGCAAGGGCGTGCTGGGAGTTGTAGTTTTACAACAGCTGGAGTGCCAAGGTTAGCCATCACACAGGCTTTCACAACCTCATCAATAGTAACAATTTTTAGATTAATGGCTGTTCCCAAAATGCGCCATTTAGAGACTAGCAAGGCACATTACACAGTTCTTCGTGCCCTTGTAAGTCGGTAGTTAAAAATCTTTTTTGTGTGAGTCCCGACTTGAGTAAGGTTTCAGGAGGTTGGCAAACATTTGGAAAGCTTCATCCCCAACCACAACAAACGGCATTGGCGGTCCTTGGGGAAAGGTCGTGGCTGTGGAAAATTAAAATCATTACCATACAAACGGCTCATGTCAGAGTTTTTAAAAGTCTGTGAGTCATTTTTTCGTCCAAATGAGCCAATGTCCACGGCAACAAATCTGCAGTCAGCATCTGCAATCGCCATGAGAACTATGGAAAAGTATTTTTTATAACTGAACATTCGGATCCACTTCCAACTTGTTTCCTAATGCGAATGTGTTTGCCATCCACAGCCCCCAAACAGTTAGGAAAATTACAAATGTCCATAAATTTTGCATCATTTTCCAGCCACAGTTCAGTTGTGGGTTGGGAGAGGACTTCTGCATGCTGAACGTCACATAAAGCACAACAGGTGTCTTCAACAATCCCAGAAAGGGTGGACACTCCAATCTGGAATTGGAAATGGAGAGATGATAATGTTTCTCCAGTAGCCAGGAATCTGCGGAACAGAAAATGGAAAAAAAATCAGTACATGGCTTTTAGAAAAAAATGGAAAAAAAACAGTACATAGCTTTTAGAAAAAAATGGAAAAAAAAATCAGTGCATGGCTTTCAGAACAATCATATTAATGACAGGTGTTTCTTATTCAAAATTACGTACCTTAGGGTCACCAACATACATTCCTCAGCAGGAATTGCTTGCCATAGCTGTGTGTCGTGCCTGGTGATTGATCCTCGCACACGTTGCAGCAAGTCATCAAAGCTCTGTTGCGACATCCTCGTGTAGTCGAAAAACTTCTCATGGTTTGCACGCAACTCGGTGTACAACGAGAGGTAGGTTCCACGGCTCTCTCAGACTTCAATGATGGGGTATTGCCAGTAGTGACGACGAAGTCTTTTCAATCTTTCTCTTTTTCTGTCTTCATAACAAGCAACAGCAAAGGCATAGGCCAAGTTCAAATCCAAATCCAGATTACGATATAAGCTCTCCATGTGAAGAGCCATCTTGCAGCAGGATACAGCAGCAAAAGATGAGGATTTTATCTTTACAAGGGTGTATATAGAGAATTTCCATGAGACACGCTCATTGGATGTGGCTTGTGTCAAGGAAATTCTCCTGGAAAAGCATTGTCCTATCAAACTCATATGCATAAATAACGCAAACGCATGTCAAAACGCATGCAAATGCAGCATTTTTTGGCGTCATGCGTAAGTTGATGCGGATAAAAAATGCTGCTTTAGCATGCCTTTGCATGCGTTTTTACATGCATTTGCGCATGCAGATGATACGCTGTGCACATATATGCAAATGTGAACTTAGCCTTAAAAGGTCACCTGGTGCATCAGCTGACTGTCGGTGTTAGAGAAATCTGCAGTGACCAAGCTGGAGTAAGGAGCTCTCTGGGTGTAGTGGTGCTTCTGCTGAGTTCACTTATCTGTTGCCTTTAATCTGCTGTGCGGTGCTTTGCAGCAGAGAAAGCTAAGTGTGGTGTTTCTGTTTCCTTGTCCCTTTGGAGTCTGTCACTTCCCCTTGTGTTTATTACCTGCAGAGGTGAGGCAAGTGCTCCTTGCCAGCCAGTGCACTAGCCAGAGCAGTTATAGGTGACAACTAGGGATGAAGCATCCTGATGGCGGCAGGGGGAACGACCTGCATAGGGCGTTAGGGGAGTACAGGGACAGGCTCAGGTTTGAGCTCAGGTGGTGACCATCCCTCATTCCTTATTGGTAGGGCCTTCCTCCCCCTTATTTAATCCCCATTATGTGTTGTGCCGTTAACTGACAGACCATCCATCGGGTAGTGTCACACCGTGTCACTTCGTGACACCTGCCTGCACCAATCAGCCTGCATACCAGCCATGTCCGCCTGTACATGACCCGTATCCGCCAGTACTTACCTGTCTATACATCAGCTGAGCCAGACAGCATATCTACAGTACTTGCCTGTACCTGTGGTTACAATGTTCTGTCTCTTGGGGGTCAGCTGCTACTGCGAGACACCACCCTGGAGTGGTACCTGGCAGCCACCTGCTGCACAAGCCTGACATCACCACTAGAGGCTCCAGCGAACACCAAGGTAGCTGCTTAGTCATGCCCTCCGTGGTAAGTCTAGTTTGTGACACAGTGGGGCCATAATCCTCGTTTGCTTCAAAAAGTCTGGAACAAGCATTACACTTCATACAGTTCCAGTTACGGAAAAGGAAAAAGTTATGGGTATCAAACTATAGTGGTAAAAAAATATATAATTTTTTTTAATAATTCATTGTACACAAGTAGTAAAACAAGAAAAATGTAAACTAAATAAAGTTGGTATTTCTGTGATGGAATCAGTCTGTTGAATAATGTTAACATGACAATTATATATAAACATGACAATAACCTCACATCACAACTATACTAAAGGTGAACAGTATTTAGAAAAATAAAATAAGTTAATAAAAATAGAAATAGAATTCCTGTTTTTTCTAATCTATCCATGATCTACCAGTCTGGCTGCATTCCGCAATTGAGACCACATATCGGATTTATCCATTTCTAGAGTTGTGCCTGGATAGCACAACCCTGTCAGCCTATATCTTACCTATCACCTTATTTATTCACTTTGATTACTATGCTTAGATAGCTTTCCCCTATTCCCCTATTCTTAGGAAAATCCTTCCATTTTTATAGTATGGTTTTGCTTAAGAGCTCAAAGGGGTTCAATGCAGCCCTAGGAGATGCATTGTCCAGACAGAGGCTTTTCATCTATGTTTTCAGAAAAATTCGGCAAAGCTGGTGCATTCAAGATTCAAACAATGTGCCCAACTCTAACTGTGATTTTACACTGTTCTTGCCACTTTTAAATTGTGAGTGGTAAAGTGGGCATGGATAGATTGGCAAACAACTTTATACCAGCTATGTGCATTGAGAATTTTTAAAAAAACATACAAAAAGTGCAATTCTCCAACCAGTATGGGAAGGGTGGGTTTCACAAAAACTCAAGACACCTATGTACTCTAAAGTGGCATATTTAAAGATGTGCCAAATTTATCAAACATTGTGCAACAGTTTAATAAGTATGACATAAATATTACCAACACAAACTCAAGTAAAACTGATTTAAGATAAATTTCCTTCATTATTAGTTTTTTTTGCTGTTGATAACATTAGCCACATTTTATTTCCATAATGAATCTCCATTACTCCATTTTTATGTGAATTGTTTACATATCCTCTATGGGAGCCAGCGGCATAAATTTGTATGTTTGTTCAGACATAAACTCTTAATACAAGGCTAAATCTGTGTTCAATGTCTACTGAGTTACTGGACTAACTTAAAACATGTACAAAAGCTTTCATGAACAGAATAGTTGCCATGGGGTCATAGTATAATGTTTGTCTTGAAAATGAGAGTTAAAATCTTAGGCAGCTGACTATTCCAAAGGTCAAACACTTTCTAGTTTATTAAAGACAGAAACAAACTGAACATTGCTGAAGAAAGCATCACATCCACAAAGGGTAAAGAGCTCAACATACTGTTGATATTTACTTTGCCTTTGTTTCAGAACATTTATTTCAGCACTGAAAGATAGTGCAATTATATATTATATTATATTATATTGGGTTTGTGATGGGGAAATTTATATAGATTTATATAGGATTTATTCTGAAAATATTTATTTTTTTTTTAAACACAATAGTTGCATAATTTTTATATTTGGATTTTTCAGGTTAATTTCGAAATTCAAATCTTGCTTTACAAATACCCACATATTGACTTTTGGTGAGTAGAGATGGGCGGACCCCTGGATGTTCGGGGCCGGCGGGTTCAGCCAAACAGTTACAAAAAGTTTGGGTTTGGGTACCAGAACAATACCCGGACCCGAACCCGGACCCTATTCACTTGAATGGGGGCCCAAACATCCAGTGTTTGTCGCGCTATCATGTGCATGGCAGCGTGGCAAATACCGCTTCTGATTGGCGGTGAAATCATTGCCACCGTTTAGAGAGCCGAAGTTCCCATGCGACACCGTTAACATCCGGCACTAAGTGCCAGGAGTGGTCACGGACCTCTCCCAGCACTTTAACCCCCGACACACTGCGATCAAACATAATCGCAGTGCTTTGGCGGCTGCAGAGGGGCTGACAGCACCTCTGCTCTTGGATCAGAGACCCCGCGGCTTAGCACAGGGTCCCGATCGCTGCCATGGAGACCTGATGTTGTCAAGATGACATCCGGGTCTCCTGGCCTGAGGGACTTCCTGTCATGCGCAGTAATGACCAGGAAGTCTCTCAGGTCAGTGTTATAGGAGCTGCAGCGCTGACAGCTTCTATAGCATGCAGATTTGCAAGCTATAGAAGCGATCAGCCTGCAGAAAAGGAGTGTCCTATAGTGGGACAATGTGTAAAACTAAGAATTAATAAAAAAAAATTTTTAAAAATAATTGTAAAAATATTTTAAAAAATAATAATAAAAAATATTTATTCTATCAATAAATAAATATTTTAATAAAAAAAATCTTAAAAATAAAGTATACATATTTGGTATCTCCGCGTCCGTAATGACCCGCCCTATAAAACTGTCCCATTAGTTTACCCCTTTAATGAACACTATAAAAAATAAGGCAAAAAAACAATGCGTCAACATCATACCGCCGAGCATAAAGTGGAATGACATGCGATCAAAAAACAGATATAAATAAATATGCCCCCGTACAGCATCATTAGCAAAAAAATAAAAAAGTTATAGCTGTCAGAATAAAGCGATGCAAAAAATATATTTATTTTTTCTATAAAATAGTTTTTATTGTGTAAAAATGCCAAAATATTATAAAAATGATATAAATGAGGTATCGCTGTAATCGTACTGACCCGAAGAATAAAACTGCCTTATTAATTTTACCATACATGGAGTGGTGGAAACTCCCCCCCCAAAAGAAATTCATGAATTGCTGGTTTTTGTTCATTCTGCCTCCCAAAAATCGGAATAAAAAGGATCAAAAAATGTCATGTGCCCGAAAATGGTACCAATAAAAATGTTACCTTGTCCCGCAAAAAACAAGACCCCACATAACTCTGTGGGCCAAAATATGGAAAAATTATAGCTCTCAAAACATGGCGATGCAAAAACTATTTTTTGCAATAAAAAGCGTTTTTTAGTGTGTGACAGCTGCCAAACATAAAAACCCGCTATAAAAAACCCCGCTATAAATAGTGAATAAAGTCCCCTTTATCACCCCCATAGTTAGGGAAAAATAATAAAATAAAAAAAGTATTTATTTCCATTTTCCCATTAGGGTTAGGTTTGGGGTTAGGGTTGGGGCTAAACTAAGTGTTGGGGTTAAAGTTAGGGCTAGGGTTGGGGCTAAAATTAGGATTAGGGTTAGGGCTAAAGTTAGGATTAGGGTTGAAGCTAAAATTAGGATTAGGGTTAGGGTTGGGGCTAAAGTTAGGGTTGGGGCTCAAGTTAGAGTTAGGGTTGGGTCTAAAGATAGGCTTAGGGTTAGGGTAGGGGCTAGAGTTGGAGTTAGGGTTTGGATTACGGTTAGGGTTGGGATTAGGGTTGGAATTAGGGATACGGGTGTGCTGCGTTTAGGGTTAGGGGTGTGTTTTGATTATGGTTGGGATTACGGTTAGGGGTGTGTTAGGGTTAAGATTGGAGTTAGAATTGAGGGTATTTCCACTGTTTAGGCACATCAGGGGCTCTCCAAATGCGACATGGCGTCCGATCTAAATTCCAGCATATTTTAGTTTGAAAATGTCAAGGGGCGCTCCTTCCCTTCCAAGCTTTGTTGTGCGCCCATTCAGTGGTTCCCCATATATGGGGTATCAGCATACTCAGGACAAATTGGACAACAACTTTTGGGGTCCAATTTCTCCTCTTACCCTTGGGAAAATAAAAAATTGGGTACTCTAGGATCATGTTTGTGAAAAAAAATATGATTTTTTTTTCACGGCTCTACCTTATAAACTTGTGTGAAGCACTTGGGGGTTCAAAGTGCTCACCAGACATCTAGATAAGTTCCTTTGGGGGTCTAGTGTTATGATTCAGTAACAGAGGAGGATAATAGAGAAATAGGCTAGGCAACCAGACACCAAGAGTGGTTGGTAACTTAGCGGATTGCAGACCCCTAAACTGACAACACAACTCGAATTAGCCGTGTTACTTACCTACGATGCCCTAGACTCCTCAACACAGCCAAAGAGTTAAGTAAGCCTAAAGAGAGAAAAGGGAAGGCTAAACTGCCCCGGAGTAGAGCCACAAAGGAATAGATAGCACCCAAACATATGTTGCCGGTTAGACAGATGAAGTACAAAACACAGGCAGAAAATAGAGTAAGCAAATGCTGGGGCCCAAACTGTCTTGATAGAACAGGACAGGAAAGGATACTGTCTGCAATCCCGCAAAAACCTTAAGAAAAATTCCAACTCTTCTGATATGCAAAAATACTGAGGCCACACGACCTCTCCCCACTAAATCAGAACTCTGGTGTGAACTGGACACAAAACAACAGATACTGAAATAACAGGGGACTAGAAATACAGAAAAGACTGGCATAAGCTGTGGCAAAAGATAACAGAGTCCAGCACAGGTCCAGCAACGAACCCGGCTGAACTCACACCAGCAAGGCAGAGAACAGAGAAAAGCAAAAAATGGAAAAAATGCCACAGATTAAGCAGACAAATAACTTATCTGAAAGATGCAGGAAAAAGGAGGGAGCAAGCAGACTTCCAGAAGGCTCAGGAAGAAAACCAAATCACCGGCAACAACTAAGGGAAGGCTGCTCACTGAAATCTCCCCAGTCTGTAACACCTGACCTCCAATCATCCTCATCAGGTGATTGATTTCTGTCAGCCAGACCAGCTCCATTACCAGCAGCAACCACCAGAGGGAGCCCAAACTCAGAAGCCAGATCAAAAGTGTTCACAACAGTACCCCTCCCTTAAGGAGAGGTAAACGAACCCTCACCCAAGCCACCAGGCTGATCAGGATGGGCCCGGTGAAAGGCGCAAACCAATCTCTCGGCAAGAATGTCAGAAGCAAACACCCAAGAATTATCCTCCTGACCATAACCTTTCCACTTGACCAAATACTGGAGTCTCTGACTAGCCAGATGAGAATCCAATACTTTCTCTACTTCATGCTCAAGATTGCCCTTAACCAATACAGGATCATGGGGCGCAGCCATGGGAACTACTGGCTCAACAAACCTTTTTGTGATGAAGGAACAGCCACCATCTTGGATATGGGGCCTAGTGCTCGCCTCATGTCTGAGCCTGGCCTGTCCCAGCTGCCATTTTGTCTGTTCACAGAGCCACAGGCAGCTAACTGCTCCTAACCCCCATGGCCTGTAGGCATATTGAAGACAACAGGGCTTTGTCTCCACTGTGAATAACAAGGTCTTTAGTATGCTAAGTAGGTCAGGCCAAAAACAGGACTTCAAAGCTCGAGTACGGAGCCAAGCCAGCATGGGCCTGGAGATGCCTGGGGGCTTCAATTAGATTATACCTGTCAGCTAGACACAGAAAACACATCCATTGTCTCTCCCAGCCACTACGACTCCCTTCTAGGATTATGAATTATGAGCACGCCGTTCGAGGTACAGACTCATAAAAAATATCTGCGCAATCATGCAGACCTGGGGCATCTGACAGTGTGACTCCCAAGTCGGTGATGGCTCGGGGGCCTGAGATATAGAGATTGGGTCGCGGTGGAGGGCCAATTGGGCCATGTTTGATCTCCACGCAACAGGCAAGACAAACTGCATTCACCGGTACCTCTCGTTTCCTGATCCAATCGTCCCTGGAGAAAGTTAACCCCTTTCTTAGATATTGGGAATAAATTCAGCAGGGAGCTGAGGGTGGGGATTATTAGCCCACCCTCTGACACCGAGGGGAGGGCCCTAGCAGGATTAAGAACTGTGAGCGGATGGCAGACTCACTCTATTCACAAAGAAGAACAAGACGATGAAGATCTAAGAAGGAACAAGGGACAGATCTGCCAAGGGAGCAGCGACACATGTTTTGGGGACTGTCTGGCAACTAAATCCACTTTAATTCCGTTGTATAGCTTACTGTATATTTCTGTAATTATCTATTGCGCCCTTAAGGCTATTAAACCATAAAATTAATTTTGGGCTGATGCTTTTACTCTGATCACGAATCTCAGAATACCCAGTGGGTAACAGTACATCCTCCCCGGCGGCCATTTGCTCTAGGTGCAGTTCCCTTACTGACCTGAGAGACAAAGGGGGTGCCGGAGAACTGTGACTGTGTAGTTACGTCACATTGGAGACATGGGAGGAACCCTTCAAACTTTTCAACAAAGATTTATGAAAGACGTGAATCTTGAACGTTCCTTGAAGAGCCAAATGAAAAGAATCGGGATTAAGGATTTCCAAAATCTTATCAGGTCCAATGAACCTTGGCTTAAATTTTGGAGACGCAACCTTCGTAGGAATATTTTTTGAGGACAACCAAACCATGTCACCTACTTTAAACCGGGGACCATCAGTCCTATGCCGATTGGCAAACCGTTGGGCTTTCTCCTGAGAGTGAGACAACTTATCCACCACTTGATTCCAAATCTGCTGCATTCTCTCTACCATAGAATCAACACCTGGACAGGCTGAAGCCTCCACCTGCCCTGAAGAAAACCGAGAATGAAACCCAAAGTTGCAGAAAAAAGGGGACATCAAAGTGACAGAACTAGCCCTATTATTTAGAGCAAATTCAGCCAAGGGCAAAAAAGAGACCCAGTCATCTTGATCAGCAGACACAAAACATCTCAAAAAAGTTTCCAAAGTCTGGTTTGCTCTCTCAGTCTGCCCATTGGTCTGAGGGTAAAACGCAGAGGAGAAGGACAACTGAATTCCCAGTTTAGAACAAATGGCTCTCCAAAATCTGGAAACAAGCTGGACTCCTCTGTCAGACACAATGTTCTCCAGAATGCCATGCAACCGAACCAACTGCTGAAAAAACAAGGGCACCATCTCGGAAGAGGATGGCAACTTCGGCAGTGGTACAAGATGGACCATCTTGGAAAATCTATCACACATCACCCAGATAACAGTCATTCTCAGAGAGACAGAGAGGTCGGAAATAAAATCCATTGAGATATGTGTCCATGGCCTCCTGGGCACCGGAAGTGGCACTAACAATCCACTAGAGCGAGAACCGGGTATGGACCGAGAACAAGTCTCCCGGGATTGCACAAAATTCCTGACATCACGAGATAAATCAGGCCACCAAAAAGACAGACTCACCAAATCTCTGGTACCAAAAATACCGGGATGACCAGCCAACGCAGAGCAATGAATTTCAGACATTACTTTCCACCTCCATTGGTCGGGGACATACAATTTCCCCATAGGGCATCGTTCAGGTTTATCCTCCTAATATTCCTCCAGGGCAAGTCTCAAATCGGGTGAGATAGCGGAAAGAACCACACCCTCATTTAGAATGGTAGTAGGCTCAGTCACATCAAGAGAATCCGCAAATAAACTCCTAGAGAGGGCATCCGCCTTAATATTCTTAGTGCCCGGAAGAAAGGAGACCACAAAATTAAAACACGTGAAAAACAAGGCCCACCTAGCCTGTCTAGGATTCAATCGCTTGGCTGATTCAAGATAGATCAAGTTCTTGTGGTCGGTAAGGACCGTAACTTGATGTTTGGCTCCCTCCTACAAATGTCTCCACTCTTCAAACGCCCACTTCATAGCCAATAATTCCCAATTCCCCTCATCATAATTACGTTCAGATGGGGAAAATTTTCGAGAAAAGAAGGCAAAAGGGTTAATCTTAGAGGTTACCGGATCTCTTTGAAACAAAACGGCTCCTGCACCAATCTCAGAAGCATCTATCTCCACCTGAAATGGGAGAGAAACATCAGGTTGCCGTAGAACAGGAGCAGAAGTGAATCTCCGCTTAAGCTCCTGAAACGTCGAAACTGCCTCTGGAGACCAATTCACCACATCAGCGCCATTTTTGGTCAAATCCGTCAGTGGTTTCACAATACCAGAAAAATTACTTATGAATTTATGGTAAAAATTAGTAAAACCACAAAATTTCTGAAGAGCCTTCAACGAAGTGGGCTGAACCCAATCATAAATGGCCTGAACCTTGACCGAGTCCATTTCAATAGCGGACTGAGACAAAATGAATCCCAAAAACAAAATTGTTTGAACGCCAAAGAGATATTTCGGTCCCTTAACATGCAAAGCATTTTCTTTCAAAATCCGGAATACAATCCGAACATGTTCCACATGAGAATCCCAGTCATTGGAAAAAATCAAAATATCGTCCAAATAAACGATCAAAAACTTGTCCACAAAATCCCGGAAAATATCGTTCATGAAAGATTGGAAAACGGAAGGGGCATTAGTGAGCCCAAAAGGCATCACTAGGTACTCAAAATGCCCCTCAGCAGAATTAAATGCCGTCTTCCATTCATCACTGTGCTTAATGCGAATAAGATTATACGCCCCCCTAAGGTCAAGCTTGGTAAACCAACTAGCACTTTTCACTCTGGAAAATAAATCGGAAATCAGGGGTAACGGATACTGATATTTAACAGTGATTTTATTAAGGAGACGATAGTCAATACATGGCCTCAATGAGCCATCCTTCTTGGCCACAAAGAAAAAGCTGGCACCTAAAGGTGAAGTGGACGGTCTGATATTGGCCTTCTCCAATGACTCTTTGATATAAGATCGCATAGCATCATGTTGAGGTACAGATAAATTGAAGAGTCGACCCTTGGGAAATTTACAATAGGGCATTAACTCGATCGCGCAATCATAACTCCTTTGAGGAGGCAAGGACTTTCTCTAAACACATCAGAGAAATCAGCCAAATAGTCAGGGACATCCTGAGACTGGGGAGAGGTAGAGAAAACAGGATTGTCATTAAGAACACATTGACAACCCCAACTAACCATAGACATAGACTTCCAATCCAGAATAGGATTATGGGTCTGCAACCAAGGAAAACCCAGTAAAATAATGTAATGCAAATTATGTAACACCAAAAATTTACAATTCTCTTGATGGTCCGGGGCTACCCGCATTATCACCTGGGTTCAAAACTGGGGTTTATTCTCAGCTAAAGGGGTAGCATCAATACCCCTCAAAGGAATAGGAGTCTGCAAGGGTACCATGGGAAAACCACAACGTTTGGCAAAGTCAAAATCCATCAGGTTCAAGGCTGCTCCTGAATCAACAAAAGCCTGAGCAGAAAATGAAGATAAGGTAACTGTCAAGAGGAATTTAGGCTCTACATTGCCCAAAACAACTGAGTGAGCAAAACGTTTTTCCAGCTTAGGGCAGACGGAAATAGTATGAGAGGCGTCCCCACAAAAGAATTACAACTTATTACACCTTCTAAATTCTTGATGTTGAGCCCTAGAAATAACCCTATCACACTGCATGGGCTCAGAGGTTTGTTCGAAAGGCAACACTGCCTCTCGTATAGTTTTACATTCAAGCAAACGTCTGTCAATTTGAATGGCTAATGACATAGAGTTGTTGAGACCAGAGGGGACAGGAAATCCCACCATAGCATCTTTTACGGTCTCTGCCAGACCTTTCCGAAAAAGAGCCGCTAGAGTATCATCAGTCCATTTGTAAGGACTGCCCACTTTCAGAATTTCTGACAATATAACTCTGCCGCTTCCTGATCCTGGTTCAATGCCAATAAGGTTTTCTCAGCTTGATCAATAACATTAGGTTCATCATACAACAACCCCAGAGCCTGAAAAAACGCATCCACATTAGTCAAAACAAGATCCCCAGGTGTGAGGGAAAAAGCACAGTACTGAGAGTCGCCGCACAACAGGGAGATGACAATTTTAACCTGCTGCACCGAGTTCCCCGAGGAATTAGGTTTCAAGGCAAAAAACAATTTACAATTATTCTTAAAGTTCAAAAATTTAGACCGATCCCCAGAAAATAAATCAGGAATAGGGATCTTAGGTTCTACAGTAGACAACTGAGCAAGATAGGCAGAAACTCTCCAAACTTCAGCAGCGAGCTGCTCAACACGATCAGACAAATGCTTAGTCTCCATTGAAAAAAAAATCCTCCTATGGCCCTCAAAGAAAAAGAGGAAAGAAATAATATTTAAAAAATTCTGACACTTTTTTTTTTTTTTACTATTCTTTCCTTCTTTAAAGTACCCTAGAATCTACAGTCAGGCCGGTGATTCTGTTATGATTTGGTAGCCGACGAGGATAATAGAGAAATAGGCTAGGCAACCAGACACCCAGAGAGGTTGGTAATTAGCGGATTGCAGACCCCTAAACTGACAACACAACTAGAATTTGCCGTGGGACGTACCTACGATGCCCTAGACGCCTCGACACAGCCAAAGAGTTAACTAAGCCTAAAGAGAGAAAGAGAAAGGCTAAACTGCCCTGGAGTAGAGCCCCAAAGGAATAGATAGCCCCAAACATATATTGCTGGTGAGACAGATGAAGAACAAAACACAGGCAGAAAATAGAGTAAGCAAATGCTGGGGCCCAAACTGTCTGGATAGAACAGGACAGGAAAGGATACTGTTTGCAATCCCACAAAAACACTAAGAAAAAATTCCAAAACGTCTGATATGCAAAAATACTGAGGCCACATGACCTCTCCCCACTAAATCAGAACTCTGGTGTAAACTGAACGCAAAACAACAGATACTGAAATACTAGGACTAGAAATACAGAAAAGACTGACATAAGCTGTGGCAAAGGAAAACAGATTCCAGCACAGGTCCCAGCAGAACTCACCAGCAAGGCAGAGAACAGAGAAAAGCAAAAAGGGAAAAAATGCCACAGATAAAACAGACAAATAACTTATCTGAAAGATGCAGGACAAAGCAGGGAGCAAGCAGACTTCCAGAAGGCTCTGGAAGAAAACCAAATCACCGGCAACAACTAAGAGAATGCTGTTCACTTAAATCTCTCCAGTCTGTAACACCTGACCACCAATCATCCTCTTCCAAACCAATCATCCTCTTCCAGACCAGCAGCAACCACCAGAGGGAGCCCAAACTCAGAAGCCAGATCAAAAGTGTTCACAACAGTCTAGTTTCCAAAATGTGTCACTTGTGTGGGGTTTCCACTGTTTAGGCATATCAGGGGCTGATCAAATGCAACATGGCGTCCGATCTCAAGCCAAATCAAGCCAATTTTGGTTTAAAAGTCAAACGGCACCCCTTCCCTTCCAAGCTCTGCCGTGCACCCAAACAGTGGTTTTCCCCCACATATGGGGTATCGGCGTACTCAGGAGAAATTGCACAACAACTTTATCTGTCCATTGTTATGGTCTGCGGAATGCACCTAATAGATAATGTAGAGAGGTGCGTTCGCAGCCTGGGGTCCACCGTGCAGGCAGAGCCTGCTTCTAGTAAGATGGCGTGAGTAGCGAACTCTGTTATCCCGCAGAGTCGCTAAAATAAACGTCGTAGCATGCTGTGGCAGTTAGTGCAAACTCTGTTAATCCACAGAGCCGCTAGCGGGAATGCCACAGCGCTATATGGCGATAAGTGCGAACTCACTTAGCTTCAGTGAGCCCCAAAGCAAAACAATAGGGCGCTGACTAGCGTTTTAAAGCGAACCCTGTTGCGTCACAGAGTCACTGAGTAACCCTACTGGGTCCAGGTGCACGGTTAACTGCTGTGCGGATAGCAGTCCGTGATCATGCAGTCAGAACACAAGCAATAATCTCCTCACCGGAGTAGCCGGTATTCTAATGGCGTTTTCAGCCGAGCCCTGAACACGTGCATTCAATCTCTTCACCGGAGGTGCCGGTATTCTAGGGGATTATTTCAGCCATACCTAACCACAACCACATGCATACATGACCACACTGGCGCAAGCACGTAACGGATTTGATACTAGCGCTTGGCGGCCCAGCCATGCCACCCTTTTATAGTAGCAACTGCAGGACCTACCAGAAAAGGACCAATGCGAAACCATTCCAGAACACATGTAGTTTCAGGACCTTCCTGGCGGACCAATGGGAGTCGCTGCTGTAACCGAGCATGTGACCCTGATCTCCAATGGGAGATCTTGCCCTGGGCATGCTCTGATGGAGAAAGCAGGGACTTAGTTCCCGAGCTGCCTGCTCCATCACTGGTTATAATAGAGGAACCAGGAAAGACCGCAACAAGCCTCTGCACAGTGTTAAACTGGGTGAGACGCTGGGACCGACGGCTCTGCTGAGCAGGCTCCACTGCGGCTGGAGATGGATGGGGGACCGCAGCGGGACTGGCTTGAGATTCCCCTCATGCAGCAGTGGGAACTTGATCCCTAACATTACTCCCCCTCCTAGGGCCCCCTTCTTTGAGCCTCGCTACGTTCAAAGGCAGCGATGAGCTGCGGAGCGTGAATATGCTCGGCAGGCTCCCAGGACCTATCCTCAGGCCCATAACCCCTCCAATCCACCAAATAAAATTTTTTGACCCGTACCACCTTGCACCCAACAATGGCGTTCACCTCATGATCGTCAGTAGATGAACCCGACATCCCGGCAGATGACTCGGAAAACCGCAAAATGGCCACGGGTTTCAGGAGGGACACGTGAAAGGTGTCGGTGATACCAAGGCGAGGCGGAAGGGCTAGGCGGTAAACCACCGAGTTCACCTGCTCAAGGACTTTAAAGGGACCCAAAAAGCGAGGTGCCAACTTGGTGGACTCTACACGTAGCCTGATGTTTCAGGCAGAGAGCCACACTAGGTCACCCGGAGCAAATGTAGGAGCGGGGCGCCGATAGACATCAGCCGAAGACCTCATCCTCTCTTTGGAGGCCTGAATGGCATCCTGGGTGTGGTCTCAAATGCCCCATGCCTCCACAGCCCAGTCTGCCACCCTGGAATCGGCGGAAGACACGGGCATGGGCACTGGTACCCGCGGATGCTGAACGCAGTTCAGGAGGAATGGGGTTTGTCTGGTGGAGTCAGCCACAGCATTATTTAGAGCGAACTCAGCCCACGGTAGCAAGGATGCCCAGTCATCCTGCCTGGCAGAGACAAAATGTCGCAAGTATGTGACCAAGGTCTGGTTGGCCCTCTCTACCAACCCATTTGTCTCGGGATGGTATGCAGAGGAGAGATTCAACTCAATGCTGAGTAGACAACACAGCTTTCTTCAGAACTGAGATGCAATCTGGGGACCTCAATCGCTGACAATTTTGTCTGGCATACAGTGTAGGCGGAAAATATGCCTAATGAATAATGCTGCCAATGCCCATGCAGACAGTAACCGTGGTAATGGCACCAAGTGTACCATTTTGGAGAAGTGGTCGGTTATCACCCAGATGATGGTGCAGCCCCGAGACTTGGGTAAGCCCACCACAAAATCCATCCTGACCATCTCCCAAGGCCTGTCTGCCACCAGTAAAGGGAAAAGTAGCCCAGCTGGCCGTTGTCGAGGGGACTTATTCTTGGCGCAGGAGACGCATGCCTGAACGTATTCCCTGATGTCACAGACCTTATGTGGCAACCAGTATGTCCTCGTCAGCAACTCCAATGTCCTCTTTGTCCCAAAATGTCCACCCACCCTGGACGAATGTGCCCAAGAGAGTACCTCCGGTCGCAAATTGGTGGGCACAAAAGTCTTCCCCGGAGGCACAGACTTAAACGAAATTGGGGCCACCGTTCTTAGGCTCGCTGTGGGGACAATCAGCCGAGGCTCCTCCTCCACCTCTTCAGAGGACACCACGGAGCGATACAGAGCGTCGGCACGAATGTTCTTCTCACCGGAGAGGAAATGGAGGGTGAAATGGAACCGGGAGAAAAACAAGGGCCATCTGGCCTGGCGAGAATTTAGCCGCTGGGCAGTCTGTAAATAAACCAAGTTTTTGTGGTCAGTAAAAACTTGAAAAGGAAAACGAACCCCCTCCAGGAGATGTCTCCACTCGGAAAAGGCCAACTTCATGGCTAGTAACTCCCTGTCCCCAATGGAATAGTTCCTCTCCACTGGTGTGAAGGTCTTGGAAAAGAAGAAGCAAGGATGCTTCCGACCTTGAGCATCCTTTTGGAAGAGGACTGATGCAGCACCAACGGATGAGGCATCTACCTCCAATATAAAAGGCTTATCAACATCGGGGCGATGTAAGATGGGAGCGCTAGCAAAATGAGATTTAACTGAAGTAAAGGACTTGGAGACCTCCTCTGACCATAACTTGGGATTGGCTCCCTTCTTGATGAGGGCTACCAAGGGAGCTACCAGAGTAGAGAAGTGGGGAATGAATTGGCGATAGTAGTTAATGAACCCCATAAAATGCTGCACCGCTTTAAGAGAGTGGGGTTCTTGCCAATCCATTACCACCTGTAGTTTGGCAGGATCCATAGCCAATCCCTGGGCGGATATGATATAGCCCAGGAAAGGTAAAGACTCCTGCTCAAACACGCACTTCTCCAATTTTGCATAAAGGGAATTTGCCCGCAAGAGGTCGAAAACCTTGCAGACATCTCTCCGATGGGAATCTATATCTGGAGAAAAGATGAGAATGTCGTCCAGATAGACTACCACAGAGGTGGCAAGCATATCCCGGAAGAAGTTATTTACAAAGTCTTGGAAGACGGCTGGAGCATTACAGAGCCCGAAGGGCATCACCAAGTATTCGTAATGCCCGTCCCTGGTGTTGAATGCCGTCTTCCATTCGTCCCCCTCACGGATGCGAATCAGGTTATACGCACCCCGCAGATCTAACTTGGTAAATACCCTTGCTTCCCAAAGCCTATCAAAGAGCTCAGAGATCAGCGGCAAAGGGTATTTATTTTTCACGGTGATAGCGTTAAGACTCCTATAGTCTATACACGGACGTAACTCTCCGTTCTTCTTCTGCACGAAGAAGAACCCGCTCCCGCTGGTGATACCGACTTCCTAATGAATCCTCTTGCCAAGTTCTCCTGAATATATTGGGACATAGTCTCCATTTCAGGGAGAGAGAGGGGATAAACACTTCCCTAGGAGGTTCAGCTCCAGGCAAGAGATTGATAGGACAGTCGTAGGGGCGATGAGGCAGAAGAGTCTCTGCAGCTCTCTTGGAGAATATGTCTGCGTAAGACCAGTAAACCTTGGGAATCGGAGTGAGGTCTAAGGGTATCTCTGTGGTGGTGACCAAAACGCTGTCCCTAACGCATCTGCCTTTACATGATTCACCCAAACCCATAATTCTCCCAGAAGACCACTCAATATGGGGAGAGTGGTGGCGGAGCCAGGGTAATCCCAACAGAACCTTGTCCATTCCATCAGGAAGGACAAAAAGAGATACATTCTCCTGATGGGACGGCGACACAGATAGGGGAAGAGGGACAGTCTGATGGGTGATTGGTGAGAACAGAATTGATCCATTTACCACTCTAACCGACACTGGCTCGATGAGCTTCACCAAGGGTATGTTGTGGCGAGAAGCAAAGGTGGAAGACACAATATTTCCCTCTGCCCCTGATTCCACACAGAGCTTGACTGGAAGAGTGGATGGACCTATGGTAATTGTCCCTTTAAGAAGCACTTTTGGAACAAAAGCTGTTGCATCCAGTGACCCTGCTCTCATGCTTACTGGACACGGCCGTTTGCGCAACCGCTGTGGACATTGGTTGGCATAATGCCCCTGCTGCTGGCACACACTACAGACCACAGAAGCTCGAGCGGCCTGAGACTTAGGTCCCACTCGAGTAGCCTCCATGGTCTCCTGGGGGTCGGACGCCTGAACGGAGGATTCCAGAGGTTTGGCAAAGGTGGGAGCCAGCCGAAACCTCTGCCTACACTGGGCCCGCTCCAACCTCCGCTCGTGAAAATGGAGGTCGATGCGGGTAGAGATGGAGAAAAGCTTCTCCAGTGAGGCAGGAATCTCCCTGGTGGTCAAAGCGTCCTTTACATGATCAGTCAGACCTCTCTAGTATACCGGAATGAGGACTTTATCCGGCCACTCTAACTCGGAGGCCAGTGTCCGGAATTGGACCGAAAACTGACTGACCATGGACGAACCCTGTGACATTGCCAGCAGTTGGAGCGCCGTATCGTGGGTGACCTGAGGGCCTAAAAAGACCTTTCTAAGAGCCTCCAGAAACCGAGGAGCACTCCGCACCACACGATCGTCGCTCTCCCACAGCGGCGTTGCCCATTCCAATGCTCTGCCCGACAGAAGGGAAACTATGAAACCCACTTGTGCCCGCTCCGTGGGAAACGTGCAGCCAGAAGCTCGAGCTGGATAGAGCACTGGCTTACGAATCCCCGACAATGTTTACTGTCACCAGAAAACTTGTCTGGCAGCGGGAGATGGAATAAGGTCAGAGCAGAGGTGGCGGAGGACAAACTGGCTGCCGCTGCGCTAGCAGCCTGAACAGCGACTGCGGTAACATCCACAGCTGAGGTTGTGCGCTCAAGAGCCGCCAACCTACCCTCCAGCTGCTGGATGAACTGCCGTAGACGCTGGTCGTCCGCCATTTTACTAGCCAGACCCTAGCGCTAGTATTATGTTATGGTCTGCGGAACACACCTAATAGATAATGTAGAGAGGTGCGTTCGCAGCCCGGGGTCCACCGTGCAGGCAGAGGTGCTGCTAGTAATATGGCGTGAGTAGCGAACTCTGTTATCCCGCAGAGTCGCTAAAATAAATGCCGCAGCGCGCTGTGGCAGTTAGTGCGAACTCTGTTAATCCACAGAGCCGCTAGCGGGAATGCCACAGCGCTATATGGCGATAAGTGCGAACTCACTTAGCTTCAGGGAGCCGCAAAGTAAAACACTAGGGCGCTGACTAGCGTTTTAAAGCGAACCCTGTTGCGTCACAGAGTCACTGAGTAACCCTACTGGGTCCAGGTGCACGGTTAACTGCTGTGCGGATAGCAGTCCGTGATCATGCAGTCAGAACACAAGCAATAATCTCCTCACCGGAGTAGCCGGTATTCTAATGGCGTTTTCAGCCGAGCCCTGAACACGTGCATTCAATCTTCTCACCGGAGGTGCCGGTATTCTAGGGGCTTATTTCAGCCAGACCTAACCACATGCATACATTACCACACTGGCGCAAGCACGTAATGGATTTGATACTAGCACATGGTGGCCCAGCCATGCCACCCTTTTATAGTAGCAACTGCAGGACCTACCAGAAAAGGACCAATGCGAAACCATTCCAGAACACGTAGTTTCAGGACCTTCCTGGCGGACCAATGGGAGTCGCTGCTGTAACCGAGCATGTGACCCTGATCTCCAATGGGAGATCTTGCCCTGGGCATGCTCAGATGGAGAAAGCAGGGACTTGGTTCCCGAGCTGCCTGCTCCAGCACTGGTTATAATAGAGGAACCAGGAAAGACCGCAACAAGCCTCTGCACAGTGTTAAACTGGGGGAGACACTGTGACCGACATCTCTGCTGAGCAGGCTCCACTGTGGCTGGAGATGGATGGGGGACCGCAGCGGGACTGGCTCGAGATTCCCCTTGTGCAGCAGTGGGAACTTGATCCCTAACATCCATTTTCACCTTTTACCCTTGTGAAAATAAAAAAATTGTGAAAGATAATTTTTGTGACTAAAAATTTAAATGTTCATTTTTTTTCCTCCACATTCCAAAAATTCCTGTGAAGCACTTGAAGGGTTAATAATCTTCTTGAATGTGGTTTTGAGTACATTGAGGAGAGCAGTTTTTAGAATGGTGTCACTTTTGGGTATTTTCTGCCATATAGAACCATCAAAGTGACTTCAAATGTGAGGTGGTCCCTAAAAAAAATGGTTTGTAAATTTTGTTGTAAAAATGAGAAATCGCTGGTCAACTTTTAACCCTTATAACTTCTTAACAAAAAAATTTTGTTTCCAAAATTGTGGTGATGTAAAGTAGACATGTTGGAAATGTTATTTAGTAACTATTTTGTGTGACATATTTCTCTGTTTTAAGGGCTTAAAAATTCAAAGTTTGAAAATTGCAAAATTTTCATAATTTTTCCCATATTTCGTTTTTTTCATAAATGCAAGTTATATCAAATTTTTTTACCAGTAACATGAAGAACTATATGTCACGAGAAAACATTCTCAGAATCGCCAAGATCCGTTGAAACATTCAAGAGTTATAACCTCATAAAGGGACAGTGGTCAGAATGGTAAAAATTGGCCCTGTCATTAACATGCAAACAACCTTCGGGAGTAAAGGGGTTAAAAAACCAAAAATGATTGGAAAATTGCACTTTTTATTGCAATTTCAATACACTTGGAGTTTCTGTTCCTTTTTTTCCAGTACACTGTGTTGTAGAATGAATGATGTCTTTCAAAAGTACAACTCATCCTGGAAAAATCAAGGACTCATATGGTTAAATTGATGAAAATTTAAAAAATGTCTGGTTCTTGGAAGTAGGAGAGGAAAAAACAAAAACAAAAAACAAGAACAAAAAATGGCATGAATGGGTCAACAGTGAGGTGCTGTCTTGCAGCTCATTTATCATGGTGTGCTTACCTACTATAAACCAATCTTTACAGATGCTTGACCTCAAACACGCGAATAAAAATGTATGTGCTGTAAGAAATCTTTTCATAACAAAGCCTATAATTAAAATGTATGTAAACAACATTACTACATTGATACTCTTTGTCAACCTTACAGTTATTTCCCAATGTCAAGTTTGTGTACTAAATATAGTAAAAAATAGATATAACTGGATGATAATGAACACCTAGTGCATACAATGTATACTAACACTATGCAAATATTAATTTTACCACTGTCACACATAAAAAACAAAAGATACTTAGTTACTATTTTTTGGTCAGAGATGTATAAGTGATCCAGCAGTGATGAAGTGGCCTAATTGTATAGACCCTACTCTAATAACTCTCTATGTGCCTGAAAGGGTCTGTTTACAAAGATCGACCGGTAGCACAATACAACAGCCAATTGGTAAACTTTAACCGATCAATTTTCATTTGAATGCCTGTTTACAAAGGCAGACCAAAGTAAATGATGCTCACTGCGCGATCTATAATAGATCACTCTGCGCACTGAGCAAACTATACTATTTGCATAGGACAATGCACCACTGAGAACAATGATTTTTTTTCTGAAGAAAAGATTATTTCACAAGTGTGAACGTGTGCTTTGCTCCTTCATCGGGTGATCAGTGGCCTGTTTTTAACAAAGTTCATTCACTATTATTTAGCACCCCCTTAAGCTTAAGGGAGTGGAGGACTCCCGACATTGCTGTTACTTGTTGCCATATGTTAAAGGCATAAATGTAATTGTTATATTATGGTTAATGCATTTTTATATTGTATTATAATCCTTAGATTATGATAGTATTGGCAGAAAATAACATTACAGACACAGCATAATAAGATTTTAACACTGAGTCAGGAGGTCCTGCTGGTAGGATTTAGCTGCAAGTTCAGTTTGTAGTCAGAGTATGATACGGAGAGAAGAAGTGAGGAGTACAGATCAGTGGATTGATTTCATGCAAACATCTTGAGATTCGATGCATGCTTCACCAAAAAGAGCAAAAACTAGACCGGCATCATTTCCTACACTGCTATAGCATCAGAAAGCGGCCTAACATCTTTTTGTGTTGTCCTGTGGGCCTCCCCGTATTGCCCTTCAGCTATGTCTTCTTACAGATTATCATACACTGAAGACCTATAAATATGACATACAGTTCCATGTGAAAGTATTCATACCCATTGAACGTTTCCACATTTTTTCTCGTTACACTCACAAGCTCACAACGCTACCATTTTGGTAATATAAACCAACGTGTTAAAGTCCAAAATTGCAGCATGTTAACTAAAAGGTCAATCTAAATAAAACCCAGCTGCTATTTACCAAACAGGGACCCATAACTAGGTTCATTTAACATAAGATAGAATCCGATAATGAATACTAGAACCTGAACACCGTATATTAAAAAGGTATAAACTTTATTGAAAAAACATTGAATAATATGTAGATACAAGTTAAAAAAGTGGGAAACCCAGATGGGACACCACAATCCACAATCAGCCCTAAGGAGGTTGCGTATAGACACAGAATAACTAATACAGATTGTAACCCCTGACTAGAGCTCCTAAACACAGGACACAAAGTCCACTAGATGAGAATATCTACAATCAAAGAAGACCATACAAACAGTAAAGTGTCAGCAATACATTACCTCCAGTGGATTGTGGTGCCAGCCCCAACGCACGTTTCGGCTGTGCAGCCTTCTTCCGGGGGTGGCATCACACCAGCTGGAGCAGGATTATATATACATAAGTCACCAATAAGGGGTCGAATAACAAAAGTCTTATTTCTAAAATGTGCACTCATAGGTCCACATGTGTATGTGCCAACCCACATTCAGGAGGAAACAAGCCCTCCATGTAAGGCTCCCGCCCATAGGCGGTATAAAAGTACATTGATACAATCATATGTACCATAAGTTGTCCACCCCTCACCTCCATATTGTCATTCAAATACCCATAAGTCAAACAGAAGGCGATCGCTAGATTCAACATGATGTCTGATGGACGCATCGCTATGTCGGCGCACCCTGCACCGACCAGCACAACTCCAGGACATCAGGAGGCGCGACAAAGCGCCGAGCCCCGTGCGTGACCAAAGCCCCGCCCACGTCTAACGCGGATGGAGCGTGCGCACAGCAGGCGTCCAGGACATAACAACATACGTAAACGGTGACGTCCACCATATGTAATAGCGACCAATCTTTCAATAGTAAAAAATTTGAAATATTTCATTAGCCATTGGCCCATGATAGAACATATGTAGGCAGGGGCACAAAGAGATTATTGATACATACAATATACAGGAACTAGAAAAATGTCTACATGATGTTTATATATGCTAATCATAGATATAGGCACAATCCACATAGAGAAACATGGTACAAATATGGAGTATATAATAAATATAACCTATAAAGTCACAGATATTTAAATAACACCTTTACACTAATAAACGTCGATAAGGGTAATTCAATCCTGGATGTTGATAATAAAACATATGTTAAATATAAAAAAGGTGCAGCACTTTGGGAATGCTTCAGATACTCCGTAAATAACGATATCCAAATTTTCCATATAGTAGATTTTCCATGAATGTAGAGTCACCCCTACTTAGACAAACGCTGATGCATAGATAATTACCTGCTCAACAAAAACAGACAAAACATATAATTATTAAAAACAAAATGGTGAGATAAAAAAGCCAACACAGATGGTCAAAGAAAAGGAACGAAACTGCAGGATTCATTAAGACCGTCTGGATGCATGGTCCGTAAGGACCATATCCATTCAATCTCTAATTGTGCAAGGGGCGACTAATTTCACCACCCCTAATGTCCAAAATTAATCTATCGATCCCTCGTATCTTAAAGTTTGTTGGATCACAATGGTGGTGTAATTTGAAATGTTTCGGTATCATGCGTAGATGTTCTATACACGTTTCCCCCCTCTCATCTAGTGGACTTTGCGTCCTGTGTTTAGGAGCTCTAGTCAGAGGGGTTACAATCTGTATTAGTTATTCTATGTCTATACGCAACCTCCTTAGGTCTGATTGTGGATTGTGGTGTCCCATCTGGGTTTCCCACTTTTTTAACTTGTATCTACATATTATTCAATGTTTTTTCAATAAAGTTTATACCTTTTTAATATACGGTGTTCAGGTTCTAGTATTCATTATCGGATTCTACCCCGATACCATTTTGGTGTAGATACAATCTTTTGATCACCCGTCATAGCATTTTAATGCAATGTTATGGCAACCAATAAAGGTAATTCTGGTGTTTTGACTTTTTTTTCTCGCTACACAGTTTAGTGATCAGGTAAATCCTTTTTGTTATTGCTAGATTGGGCGATTTTGAACACGACGATACCAAATATGTGTATGTTTGGTTTTTTTATTGTTTTATTTTGAATTGGGCGAAAGCGGGGTGATATGAACTTTTATATTTTTTATTTTTTTATATTTTTAAAAACATTTTTTTTACTTATGGCATGCTTCAATAGTCTCCATGAGAAATTAGAAGCTGCCATAACCCGATCAGCACTGCTACATACAGGCGATGATTAGAGCAATCCAGCAGTGACAACCATAGAGGTCTGCAGGAGACCCCTGGTTGTCATGCCAACTCATCAGTGACCCACGATCATGTGACGGCAGTCACCAATGGGCGGATTTCTGGCGCAAAGTTTGACAGCAGCATTTAACGGTTTATTAGCCAATGGTGGATCGCGATTCCACCTGCAGCTGTCCCGGGTACATGCCAGCTGTTCAAAGCAGCAGACATGTGTCAGGAAAGATGTGGTGTCAGCTCCGGAGCCCACATCAAAGGGAGGGTGTCCGACATCAGCGTACTGTTACTCCAGATGTTGGAAAGGGGTTAATGTGTGTAGATGCCGGCAGCAAATCAGGGTGCAGAAACCATCCACAATGTCATGACACAAGGTCTTCTAAGATTGGCTGCCAAAGTCACATGTCCCTGGCCATATAAAAAGCAGTCATCTTTTATCTTTTTTGCTTGCACCATTTTCTCATTGTCACAGTGCAGAGAAGCCGTTCCTGCTAGTGCTGCAAGTGAACGTGTCAGATAACTAGATAGGATCCTGTCATGTGTGAAATCTATCTAGCAGCAACAAACTAGATTTTGGAAAAACTATGTTGCAGCATCAAGAGGCCCCATTTTCTGACGGGCTACTCTTAAAACACAAGAAAAATAGAGCATAAAAAGTGCCAAATGAAAAATATGTAAAATTTTATACAAAAATATATTGAACATAGAAGATAAAAGGTAGTAGTAATCAGTTTTTAGACAAAAATCTATAGTTGAATACACAGGTGTAATATGCAAGGTCCACCTTTATTTTTGTGGATGGGAGGAACAGAATATAGCAAGTAATTACCTAAAGTGCTAGTGCCAATTAGGTCAGTGTTCCCATATGGGTACATGCCTCCATAGGGAAAGCACCGCTCACCATCTCAAAATCCAAGTAGAAAGTAAAATAATACAAAGTATAAATTAAATAGTAATAAGCTAATGAGACATAGAATGGAGAGTCCTCATTTGAGTGATGTACATCATATGTAAAAAATTAGGTGTATACCACTTTAAGGGAATGAAAGGTAATATATACCATGCTAACTGCTGCTTTTACCTATTATCTCCACTTTAGAACACCATGCATGCAGCCCCAATGCGCGTTTTGCATGGGCTTCCTCGGGGTGCCGCAATTGATACAATAATCTGTATTATTCAAAATTATTACTCCTTGAAAAATCCCTGTAGTATCTCACGCAAAAGTACAGTAGTTATTAAACCCCACTAATGTTGAAAAAAGGTCCAAATGGACAAATTAAGCTCTGTTGTAACAGATAAAGTGTATATATCACCAGCAAAATACGATGGTAAGCAAGTGCTGAGAATTAGAGGAAAATAAAGGTATCCAAAAGGGTTCTAGTGCATAATATAAATGCACGAAACTCTTATATGCATATGCTGTTAGCACAATGGGAACAATGAACATATGCTTGGTAAAAATGAGAGTAACAGTGATAGACAGGCGCAAAGTAAGGCATCACAGTAAAAAAGCATACGAAAAACATGGAAGGAAAAAGATTTGATAGTTTGAGCACATACCAGTTAATAGATTCAAACCCATATGCAAGGAACCTGCTGAAAAGTAATCATGGACCCACACTTATCGACACCTAATGTGTCTTCCTCAAGGTAAGTTAACCTATAGGTAGTGAGCTCGTTAATACATACTAATGATAATGAAATTAATAATCATTGAATTCATACCAGCTGGTCAGTGGTGAGTAGGGAAGGTACGGTCCCATGTTCGGCATCCCATATACTGCGCATGTGCGTGACATAATATCCGGTTGAAAAATGCACACTAAACATGAAGAGATGATTCATTGCACATGTACCACACAAGTAGCGAGCAGTGGTGAGTATCAGTGAATGAAAGTAAAGCCCCACATTCTGCGTACTACGCAGGTTCGTGACATAATATCCCAGAAGTCTAATTCACATGTAGAGACGATTTATTGCACATGCACCAATATGTAGAAATGCAACTACGCATGCACTAAAATCCCCCAGGTGAACACACACATATACAACATGAAATGGAACCTGAATAAAGCATATGAGTCCATAGTTATGAGTTATAGGTACAAATGCATATACATAAGCAACCAGACCGGATCTCATCTCAGAAAAATTTTATAATAATAATGCGCATGCCCTCACTGTACAGTATAATGATGGAACAATAAGTATGCAATGCAGACTATAATTGTTGATAATGAACCCTAGAATTGGAACAATAATGTCCTATCAATTTATAATTTGATTAAACAGGTGGACGGATATATATGCAGAAAGCATAAGGAAGGGAGAAGGGAGGCGAGATGGGGAATGGGAAATCCTTACAGTGACAGTTATAGTGATACACATAAGAATAAAGACAAAGTATAAATATCTGAGTATGAAAGTGCTAAGTGCACATGCATCAAAATATTAATGCACACATTGTGTGACAGCATGAAAAAAATAATATTTAGAGACAAAGAATGATGATGATCCAATAAAGTGCAAAAGTGCTGAGTATCCATGTGAGAAAACCTTAATTGCAAAGTGTCCTGTTAAAACATAAAGAAAATGTAAGTACAAAGCAAAAAAGGGGGAAGCGCAACACCCTGTTGATAAAAAAGTTTTTAAGGCTATGTGCACACGTTGCGGAATTGCCATGGAAATTTCCGCGGCAATTCCACACCTCCCTGCCGTGGGAAATCCGCATATTATAGGTATGCGTATTCCCGCTAAACACTAGCGTTTTACAAGCTATCTGACAGGGTGGTCACACGAGTCAAACAAGTGTTTGACTCGTGTGACCAACTTTTTACTATTGATGCCGCCTATGTCGCATCAATAGTAAAAAGATCTAATGTTAAAATAATAAAAAAAATAATAAATAATGATATTCTCACCTTCCGGCGGCCCCCGCAGCTTTCCCGCCTCTCAGCGACGCTCCCGGCAAGTTTTGTTCCCAGGAGTCCTTTGCGGCAATCATCCCGATGACGTAGCATCTCGCGAGACCGCTACGTCATCTGGGTGATCTCGCAATGCACTCCTGGGAACGCGATTGGCGGGAGCGTCGCTGAGAGGCGGGAAAGCTGCGTGGGACGCCGGAAGGTGAAAATATCATTATTTTTTATTTTAATTATTGTTTTTACATGGATATGGTACCCAGGGCCTGGAGGAGAGTCTCCTCTCCTCCAGACCCTGGGTACCATCCGCACATGAACCGCTTACTTTCCGCATGGTGGGCACAGCCACATGCAGAAAGTAAGCGGTTCAGTGCATTCCTATGGCGGCGGAATCGCCGCGGTTCCGCAAAAAAGAATGAGCATGCTGCGGATTCTCCCGCGATGCGATTCCGCACAGCATTGCGGAATCTCATAGGCCTTAATGAGTTGTATTGTGTAAGCGGATTTGCCGCGGTTTCGCAGCGTTTCCGCCACGAAAAACCACGGCAAAACCGCTAAAAAACCGCAACGTGTGCACATAGCCTGAATCTGTTTATAAAATCCTGTGTAAAGCAGTTTCCCATTTAAGCCCCCAGGAGACAAACTATTCAGATTACATATCCAGATTACATATCCAGTTGGCCTCCCGTCGCAACAGCTCATTAGTAATCTTTTCCCCCTTATGTTTTATGCGACTGCTTCAAGACCCATAACCAGAAGTCCTCTACTAAGACCATTATGATTGTCAAGGAAGTGGGAAGTTATCAAGGTTAATTGCTTACCTTTAGTTTTGTCATTGCCTGCTGTAGCGATATTTGATATATGCTGTTGGACTCTACATCGCAGTTCCTGTGTGGTTTGTTCCACATACACCTTATCGCATCCACAAATCAGGGCATAAATAATATTGTGAGATCGGGAATTAAAGTACGCCTGTGATTGCACCTGTGTGGTTGGATAAGGAAGGGAGATATCGTCAGAAATCATATATTGACAAATATTACATCCACCACACAAGAATAAACCAATCATGGGGTTACCTATCCTGAATTTTCATTCTGCTTATCTATAATAACTATGCATTAGATGATCTTTAAGGTTTCTTGCCCTCTTTTGCTATCATTTTTTGATTCTCTGAGATGAAAGGTCGCAGTCTCTTCTCACTAAGCAGGATTCCCCAATTTCTTTCCAGAATATGGTACACATCTCCCCACTGATTGTTGTACTGGGTGATCATGTTTATTGTGTGCAGTGGTTGTCTAACCCGTGGCATCAGTAGTTCCTGTCGGTCACTGCCACGAGAGTGTTCAAATGATCTAGAAATAGCCTTATGCGGATTTCCTCGTTCCGAAATATATTCGCGAGCATCCATGATTCATCTTTGAATTCCTCCATTGAGCTACAATTCCTGCTCAGGCGTAAGAATTGCCCCTTTTGGGAGGCCTCTGCGTAGATGAACTGGGTGAAAGCTTGAATAGTGTAGTAAGTTATTTGTGGCAGTAGCCTTGCGATGCAGCATTGTTCCAATGCAATTTCCTTGTACAGACAATTTCAAGTCCAAAAAGTCTACAGAACTAGCAGAAAAATGGGGTTAACTTAATATTCCACTAGTTTTCTTTAAGCTGTCCAATAAATGAGTTCAGTTGGTCCACTGTGACATGTCAATAAGATTACAATATCATCGATAAAACGATGCCAACGTAGTACATGTCTTTGGAAAAATGTCACTCCACGTACATGAGTGTAATCCCACCATCCCATGTACAGATTGGCGTAATAGGCTGAGCATCTTGCCCCTATAGCTGTCCCGGACACGTGTCTATAAAAAGATCTGTCTGAGTTAAAGTAGTTCTTCTCCAGGACAAGCCTATGTAAGTCCAAAATAAACGAATCATGCTTTCTATCACCAGTCATATATTTGTCAAGATAATGCGAAACAACTGCAATAACTTGGTCGTGATTTATGCTGGTATACAGTGGGGGAAATAATTATTTGATCCCTTGCTGATTTTGTAAGTTTGCCCATTGACAAAGATGTGAACAGTCTATAATTTTAAGGGTAGGTTAATTTTAATATTGAGAGATAGAATATCAAAAATAAAATCCAGGATATCACATTGTATAAATTATAAAAATGTATTTGCATTTTGCAATGAGAAATAAGTATTTGATCCCCTATCAACCATTAAGAGTTCTTGCTCATACAGATAAGTTAGATGCTCCTAATCAACTCATTACCTGCATTAAAGACAGCTGTCTTAGATATTCACCTTTATAAATGACTCCTGTCCACAGACTCTAACCTCTACAACATGGGCAAGACCAAAGAGCTTTATAAGGATGTCAGGAACAAGATCATAGACCTGCACAAAGCTGGAATGGGCTACAAAACCAAGATGCTGGGTGAGAAGGAGACAATATATTGGTGCAATAGTAAGAAAATGGAAGAAATACAAAATGACTGTCAATCAGCGAAGAACTGGGGCACCAAACAAAATCTTACCTTGTGGAGTATCCTTGTTCAGGTGGAAGGTGAGAGATCAGCCTAAAACTACAAGAGGGGAACTTGTTAATGAATCCATTGATAACACATTACCCCGTAAAGGTTTAAAATCCTGCAGTGCCCGCAAGGTCCCCCTGCTCTGGAAGCCACATGTGCAGGCCCATCTGAAGTTTGTCAATGAACACCTGGATGATTCTGTGAGTGATTGGGAGATGGTGCTGTGGTCAGATGAGACAAAAATTGAGCTCTTTGGCATTAACTCAACTCGCCGTGTTTGGAGGAAGAGAAATGCTGCCTATGACTCAAAGAACACCATCCACACTGTCAAGCATGGAGGTGGAAACATTATGTTTTAGGTGTGTTTCTCTGCTGAGGGCACAGGACTATTTCACCACATCAAAGGGAGAATGGATGGCGTCATGTACCATAAAATCTTGAGTGACAACCTCCTTTTCTCCCAGGACAGTAAAAATGGGTCTTCCAGCAAGACAATGACCCAAAACATACAGTCAAGGCATCAAATGAGTGGCTCAAAAAGAAGCACATTAACCCCATAACGGCAAGAGGTTTTTTGGTTTTGCAATTTCATTTTTTGCTCTGCTTCTTCCCAGAGCTATAAAGTTTCTATTTTTTGGTCAAAATGGCCATGTGAGGGCTTGTTTTTTGCAGAACGAGTTGTATATTTGAATGACACCATTGACTTTACTATGTTGAGTACTCGAAAACGGGAAAAAAAATTCAAAATGCAGAGAAATTGCAAAAAAAAGTACAATCCCACACTAGCTTTTTGGGGGGATTTAACATGTTCACTAAATGCTAAAACTAATCTGATATTATGATTCTCCAGGTCAATACGAGTTCATAGACACCAAACATGTCTAAGTTCTTTCTTATTTAACTGGTGAAAAAAAATTCCAAAATTTGTTAAAAAAAGGCGCCATTTTCCAATACCTGTGATGTCTCCATTTTTCGTGATCTCGGGTTGGGTGAGGGCATATTTTTGTGTGCCAAGCTGACATTTTTAATGATACCATTTTAGTGCAGATTCGATCTTTTGATCGCTCGATGCATTTTAATACAATGTTGCTTCAACCAAAAAAACATAATTCTGGCATTTTGAATTTTTTTCTCTTTACACCAGGTTAATTTTTTTTATATTAATAGATCGGGCGATTCTGAATGTGGCTATACCAAATATGTGTATGTTTGGTTTTTTTATTGTTTAATTTTGAATGGGGAGAAAGGGCAGTGATTTGAACTTTTGTATTTTTGTATTTTTTTAATATTTTTAAAAACTTGTTTTTACTTTTTGCATGCTTCAAGAGTCTCCATGGGACACTAGAAGCTGCATTTGTCCGATCGGCTCTGCTATATGCTACATATAGGCGATGATCAGATCGCCTGTATGTAGCAGAATTGCTCACTTGCTATGAACGTCGACCACCAGGCGGCACTTATAGCAATCCAGCTATGACAGCCATAAAGGTCTGCAGGAGTCCTCTGGTTGTCATGCCAACCCATCAGTGACCCACGATTACGTGACAGGGGTCACCAATGGGTGGATTTCCTGTGAGTGTTAAATGCCACTGTCAGAGTTTGACAGCAGCATTTAACGGGTTAATAGCCACGGGTGGATTGCGAGTCCACCCGCTGCTGTTCCGGGAACATGTCAGCTGTTTAACCCCTTCACCCCCAAGGGTGGTTTGCACGTTAATGACCGGGCCAATTTTTACAATTCTGACCACTGTCTCTTTATGAGGTTATAACTCTGGAACGCTTCAACGGATATTCGCGATTCTGAGATTGTTTTCTCGTGACATATTGTACTTCACGTTAGAAGTAAAATTTCTTCGATATAACTTGCGTTTATTTTTGAAAAATACGCAAATATGGCGAAAATGTTTAAAATTTTGCAATTTTCAAACTTTGAATTTTTATTCCCTTAAAACAGAGAAATATATCACACAAAATAGTTAATAAATAACATTTCCCACATGTCTACTTTACATCAGCACAATTTTGGAACCAAAATTTTTTTGTTAGGAAGTTATAAGGGTTAAAAGTTGACCAGCGATTTCTCATTTTTACAACAAAATTTACAAAGCCATTTTTTTTTAAGGACCACCTCTCATTTGAAGTCACTTTGAGGGGTCTATATGGCAGAAAATACCCAAAAGTGACACCATTCTAAAAACTGCACCCCTCAAGGTACTCAAAACCACATTCAAGAAGATTATTAACCCTTCAGGTGCTTCACAGGAACTAAAGCAACGTGGAAGGAAAAAATTAATATTTAACTTTTTAGCCACAAAAATGATCTTTTACAAACTTTTTTTTTATTTTCACAAGGGTAAAAGGAGAAAATGGACAGATAAGGTTGTTATGCAATTTCTCCTGAGTACGCCAATACTCAATATGTGGGGGAAAACCACTGTTTGGGCACACGGCAGAGCTCGTAAGGGAAGGAGCGCCTTTTGACTTTTTCAAACTAAAATTGGCGGGAATTGAGATTGGACGCCATGTCGTGTTTGGAGAGCCCCTAATGCGCCTAAACAGTGGAAACCCCCACAAGTGACACCATTTTGGAAACTAGACCCCCTAAGGTACTTATCTAGATCTGTTGTGAGCACTTTGAACCCCCAAGTGTTTCACAAAAGCTTATAATGCCTGGGTGTGAAAAAAAAAAAAAATTTTCCACAAAAATGATTTTTTAGTCCCAAATTTTTGAATTTTCCCAAGGAAATTGGACCCCAAAAGTTGTTGTCCAACTTGTCCTGAGTACGCTGATACCCCATATGTGGGGGGGGGACTGTTTGGGTGCACGGCAGGGCTTGGAAAGGAAGTAGTAACGTTTTGGAATGCAGATGTTGATGGGGGTCATGTTCCGTTTGCAGTGCCCCAGATGAGCCTAAACAGTGGAAACCCCCCACAAGTGACCCCATTTTGGAAACTAGACCCCCTAAGGAACTTATCTAGATCTTTGGTGAGCACTTTGAACCCCCAAGTGCTTCACACAAGTTTATAATGCCCGGGCATGAAAATAAAAAATCCAATTTTTTTCCCACAAAAATTATCTTTTAGTCACTAATTTTTTATTTTCCCAAGGGTAACAGGAGAAATTGGACCACATAAGTTGTTGTCCAATTTGTCCTGAGTAAGCTGATACCCCATATGTGGGGGGAACCACTGTTTGGGCGCACGGCAGAGCTCGGAATTGAAGGAGCACCATTTGACTTTTTCCAACCAAAATTGGCTGGAATTGAGATTGGATGCCATGTTGCATTTGGAGAGCCCCTGATGTGCCTAAACAGTGGAAACCCCCCACAAATGACCCCATTTGGGAAACTAGACCCCCTAAGGAACTTTTCTAGATCTTTGGTGAGCAATTTGAACCCCCAAGTGCTTCACACAAGTTTATAACGTAGAGCCGTAAAATTTAAAAATCATATTTTTTCCACAAAAATGATCTTTTAACCCCAATTTTTATTTTTCCAAGGGTAACAAGACTCGAAAGTTATTGTGCAATTTGTCCTGAGTGCGCTGATACCCCATATGTGGGGGTAAACCACTGTTTGGGTGCATGGCAGAGTTTGGAAGGGAAGGAGCGCCGTCTGACTTTTTCAACGCAGAATTGGCTGGACGCCATGTCGTGTTTGGAGAGCTCCTGATCTGCCTAAACAGTGGAAACCCCCATAAATGACACCATTTTGGAAACTAGACCCCTCAAGGAACTTATCTAGATGTGTGGTGAGAACTTTTAACCCCCAGGTGTTTCACTAAAGTTTATAACGTACAGCCGTAAAATAAAAAATCTTTTTTTTTTTTACAAAAATGATTTTTTTCGCCCCCAATATTTTATTTTCACAAGGGTAACAGAAGAAATTGGAACCCAAAAGTTGTTGTCCAATTTGTCCTGAGTACGCTGATACCCAATATGTGGTAGAAAACTACTGTATGGGCGCACGTCAGGGCTCGGAAGGGAAGGAGTGACGTTTTGGATTGCAGACTTTGATGGAATGGTCTGGGGGCGTCATGTCACATTTGGAGAGCCCCTGATGCACCTATACAGTGGAAACCCCCCACAAGTGACCCCATTTTGGCAAATAGACCCCACAAGGAACTTATCTAGATGTGTGGTGAGCACTTTGAACCCCGAAGTGCTTCACAGAAGTTTATAACGTACAGCCGTAAAAATAAAAAATCTTTTTTTTTTTTACAAAAATGATTTTTTCGCCCCCAATATTTTATTTTTACAAGGGTAACAGGAGAAATTGGTCCCCAAAAGTTGTTGTCCAATTTGTCCTGAGTACGCTGATACCCAATATGTGGGAGAAAACTACTGTATGGGCGCACGTCAGGGCTCGGAAGGGAAGTAGTGACGTTTTGGATTGCAGACTTTGATGGAATGGTCTGGGGGCGTCATGTCGCATTTGGAGAGCCCCTGATGCGCCTAAACAGTGGAAACCCCCCACAAGTGACCCCATTTTGGAAAATAGACCCCACAAGGAACTTGTCTAGATGTGTGGTGAGCACTTTGAACCCCGAAGTGCTTCACAGAAGTTTATAACGCACAGCCGTAAAAATAAAAAATCCTTTTTTTTTTTTGCAAAAATGATTTTTTTGCCCCAATATTTTATTTTTACAAGGGTAACAGGAGAAATTGGACCCCAAAAGTTGTTGTCCAATTTGTCCTGAGTACGCTGATATCCAATATGTGGGAGAAAACTACTGTATGGGTACACGTTGGGGCTCGGAAGGGAAGTAGTGACGTTTTGGATTGCAGACTTTGATGGAATGGTCTGGGGGCGTCATGTCGCATTTGGAGAGCCCCTGATGCGCCTAAACAGTGGAAATCCCCAACAAGTGACCCCATTTTGGAAAATAGACCCCACAAGGAACTTATCTAGATGTGTGGTGAGTGCTATGAAGCCCCAAGTGCTTCACAGAAGTTTATAATGTACAGCCGTAAAAACAAAAAAATAATTTTTTTTGTACAAAAATGATATTTTTGCCCCCAGTTTTTTATTTTCCCAAGGGTAACAGAAGAAATAGGACAAATTGCACAATAACTCTTGGGGTCCAGAGTACGCTGATACCCCATATGTGGGGATAAACTACTGTTTGGACGCATGGCAGAGCTGAGAAGTGAAGGAGCACCGTTTGACTTTTTCAACGCAGAATTGGCTGGAATTGAGATCAGACGACATGTCACATTTGGAGAGCCCCTGATGTGCCTAAACAGCGGAAACCCCCCAATTCTAACTCCAACCCTAACCCCAACACACCCCTAACCCTAATCCCAACCCTAACCACAAACCTAACCCTAACACACCCCTAATCGCAACCCTAACCCTAATCCTAACTTTAGCGCCAACCCTAACCCTAACTTTAGCCGCAACCCTAACCCTAACCCTAATGGGAAAATGGAAATAAATACTTTTTTTAATTTTATTATTTTTCCCTTACTAAGGGGTTGATAAAGGGGGGTTTGATTTACTATTTATAGCGGTTTTTTATGATTGGCAGCTGTCACGCTAAAAGACGCTTTTTATTGCAAAAATAGTTGTTGCATCATCACATTTTGAGAGCTATAATTTTTGCATATTTTGGCCCACAGAGTCATGTGAGGTCTTATTTTTTGCGGGACGAGTTGACGTTTTTATTGGTACCATTTTTGAGCACGTGACGTTTTTTGATCGCTTTTTATTTTGATTTTTGGGAGGTTAGAATGAACAAAAATCAGCAATTCATGAATTTCTTTTGGGGGAGGCGTTTATACCGTTCCGCGTGTGGTAAAATTGATAAAGCAGTTTTATTCTTCGGGTCAGTACAATTATGGCGATACCTCATTTATATCATTTTTTCATGTTTTGGCGCTTTTATAGAATAAAAACAATTTTATATAAAAAATAATTATTTTTGCATCGCTTTATTCTGCGAGCTATAACTTTTTTATTTTTTCGCTGATGATGCTGTATCACGGCTCGTTTTTTGCGGGAGAAGATGACGTTTTCAGCGGTACCATGTTTATTTATATCGGTCTTTTTGATCGCGTGTTATTCCACTTTTTGTTCAGCGGTATGATGATAAAGCATTGATTTTTGCGGCCAAGTATTAAGTCTTGTTTGCCAGAGGGATCAAATACATATTTCTCACTGTAAAATGCAAATAAATTCATATAATTAATACAATGTGATGTTCTGGATTTTATTTTTGATATTCTATCTCTCAATGTTAAAATTAGCCTACCCTTAAAATTATAGGCTGTTCGTGTCTTTGTCAGTGGGCAAACTTACAAAATCAGCAAGGGATCAATTACTTATTTCCCCCATTGTATAATGCCTCTAAGTCCAAAGTAGCGAGGATGGTATTCTCTGGTGTTTCCAAATTTTCAAAAAACTGGATAAGGTGAGATGAGTCTGTTATGTAGCAGCCTAGAGAATGAACAATCGGCTGTAAATAATGATCCAGATAAATGCGTGGTCTCTCATACAAGCCCTCAATACCAGATACAAAGAGGCTACATAGGGTTTTTTGATGGACTTATGAACCTTTGGTAACATATAAAATGTTGGTACCACGGGTTATTTTGTTAAAAGAAAATCCATTGCCTTCTTAGTGATAGTTCTATGTTGTAATGCTCTGGATAACAGCCTGTCCCTCTGTGATTTAAATACAGAGGTAGGATCAGATGGCAAAGCCTGATAGTGAAGGGGATTATACGATTGTCATCTGGCTTCAGCAATGTACAGTCATGGCCAAAAGTTTTGAGAATGACACAAATATTATATTTTCACATGATCTGCTGCCCTCTGGTTTTTATGTGTGTTTGACAGATGTTTTTATCACAGACAGAAATATAATTGCAAACATATGAGTAACAAAAGCTTATATTGACAGTTAGAAAGAGTTAATGCAGCAAGTCAATATTTGAATTGTTGACCCTTCTTCTTCAGGACCTCTGCAATTCTCCCTGGCATGCTCTCAATCAACTTATGGACCAAATCCTGACTGATTGCAGTCCATTCTTGCACAATCAATGCTTTCATTTTGTCAGAATTCTTAGGTTTTTGTTTGTCCACCCGTCTCTTGATGATTGACCACAAATTCTCAATGGGATTAAGATCTGGGGAGTTTCCAGGCCATGGACCCAAAATCTCTATGTTTTTTTCCCCTGAGCCATTTAGTTATCACCTTTGCTTTATGGCAAGTTGCTCCATCATGCTGGAAAAGGCATTGTTGATCGCCAAACTGCTCTTGGAGTGTTGGGAGAAGTTGCTCTTGGAGGACATTCTGGTACCATTCTTTATTCATGGCTGTGTTTTTAGGCAAGACTGTGAGAGAGCCGATTCCCTTGGCTGAGAAGCAACCCCACACATGAATGGTTTCAGGATGCTTAACAGTTGGCATGAGACAAGACTGGTGGTAGCGCTCACCTTTTCTTCTCCGAATGAGGCGTTTTCCTTATGTCCCAAACTATTGAAAAGGGGATTCATCAGAGAAAATAACTTTACCCCAGTCCTCAGCAGTCCACTGCCTGTACCTTTTGCAGAATATCAGTCTGTCCATGATGTTTTTTCTGGAGAGAAGTGGCTTCTTTGCTGCCCTCCTTGAGACCAGGCCTTGCTCCAAGAGTCTCCACCTCACAGTGCGTGCAGATGCACTCACACCTGCCTGCTGCCATTCCTGAGCAAGCTCTGCACTGCTGGTAGCCCGATCCCGCAGCTGAAACACTTTTAAGAGACGGTCCTGGCGCTTGCTGGTCTGTCTTGGGCACCCTGGAGCCTTTTTGGCAACAATGGAACCTCTCTCCTTGAAGTTCTTGATGATGTGATAGATTGCTGACTGAAGTGCAATCTTTCTAGCTGCAATACTCTTCCCTGTTAGGCCATTTTTGTGCATTGCAATGATGACTGCACGTGTTTCTTTAGAGATAACCATGGTTAACAGAAGAGAAACAATGATGCCAAGCACCAGCCTCCTTTTAAAGTGTCCAGTGGTGTCATTCTTACGTAATCATGACAGATTGATCTCCAGCCATGTCCTCATCAACACCCACACCTGTGTTAATGGAGCAATCACTGAAAAGAGGTTAGCTGGATCTTTTAAGGCAGGGCTGCAATGATGTTGAAATGTGTTTTGGGGGATAAAGTTCATTTTCTAGCCAAATATTGACTTTGCAAGTAATTGCTGTTAAGCTGATCACTCTTTATAACATTCTGGAGTATATGCAAATTGCCATTAGAAAAAGTGAAGCAGTAGACTTTGTAAAAATTAATATTTGTGTCATTCTCAAAACTTTTGGCCATGACTGTACATATCTTTGGCCAGAGGACAATATTGCCTCCCTTATCTGCTACTTTGATTTCAAACTTGTCATTGTGCTGTAATTTTAGTAGCACATCTTTTTCTTCCCTTGACAACTTATTGTGACAATTTTTGTCAATTTTTAAACTCTCAATGTCCCTGCTCACTGTATCAAAAAATATTTGTATAGCGGGGAATAGTGAGAGTGAAAGTGTGGTTTCGGATGACAATCTGCCAGTAAATCTCCTCCTCTTACCTGGATCAGATTAATTTTCCTCCAATAGCTCAAGGAGATCACGGAACACTTGTCTTTCATCATCCGGTAGGCCAGGGGCGGACCTACCGCCCGTGCAGCCCGTTCATTGAACGGGGGCCCCAGGGGAGAGGGGGCCCCTCCAGCCTCCAGCACCGCATGGCTAATTATTTACCTATTCAAATTAGCCATGTGGTGCACTACGCAGCCGAGGCACAAGGAGAAGAGCATCGCTGCGGGAAGCAGGGCCGGCGTCAGCACCCGGCACACCCGGGCAAGTGCCGGGGCCCTAAGCAGGCGGGGGGGCCCACTGGCAGTCTGGCACCCCCGCGCCCGTTAGCGGTGTCAGCGCCGCCACTGGGCCCCCCCGCTTGCTCAGGGCCCCGGCATCAGCTGGCACAATACTTACCTCTCCCGTGCCTCCGCTGCCGCAGCTCCGGGCTCCAGGGGGCGCTGGCGCTTCCTCTCACAGCAGCGCTGCTGAATGACGTCATCATTCAGCGGCCGGCTGTGGCAGAGAGCGCGCGGAGGCTGGACAGGTAAGACGTGTGTGTGTGTGTGTCTCTGTGTGTGTCTGTGTGTATGTAGTGTGGTGCTTTGTGTGTGTGTGTGTATGTCTGTATGTGAGAGAGTGCTTGTGTGCTGTGGTGCTGTCTGTGTGTGATGATGGGCAGGCATTGCTGATAATGGGGAGGCATTGATGATGATGATGGGGAGAAGATGATGATAATGGGCAGGCATTGATGATAATGGGCAGGCATTGATGATGGGGAGAAGATGATGGGGAGGCGATAATGATGATGGGGAGGCGATGATGATGGGCAGGCATTGATGATAATGGGGAGGCATTGATGATGATGATGGGGAGAAGATGATGATAATGGGCAGGCATTGATGATAATGGGCAGGCATTGATGATGGGGAGAAGATGATGATGGGCAGGTATTGCTGATAATGGGGAGGCATTGATGATGATGAGGAGAAGATGATGATAATGGGCAGGCATTGATGATAATGGGCAGGCATTGATGATGGGGAGAAGATGATGATGGGCAGGCATTGATGATGATGGGGAGGAGATGATGATGATGATGATGGGCAGGCATTGATGATAATAGGGAGGCCATGATGATGATGGGGAGGCAATGATGATGATAAGGAGGCAATGATGATGATGGGGAGGCAATCATGATGATAATGGGGAGTCTTTCCACAGCGCCCTTTCCTGAGCCGTAACAGTGCAGAACGCAGTACAGCGCAGAGGAGAGCTCCATATTTTGTATGGAGCATTATATTGGGTCCAGTATTCTGTATGGAGCATTATATGGGGACCAGTATCCTGTATGGAGCATTATATTGGGTCCAGTATTCTGTATGGAGCATTATTTTGGGTCCAGTATTCTGTATGGAGCATTATATGGGGGGTGACATCCTGCATGGGGTATTATATGGGTGATGAGGGGGAGACTGTGGTGCCCATAATATTGTATGGAGGACTGTACTGTCCAGTCTGTTCTGTGCGCTGTGAGGATTTGGCGGTTTTTGAGCTATTGTAGAATTTACAATAGATATCACTCATGTAATGGAAGAAGTGAAGTATTTGGCATTGTACTATACTCATATTTCTCTGCTGTATCTGTGCATCATGAATCGTGGTCTGTGTTAAAGGGGCCCACTGAGGTTTGTGACTGACCTATGCAAGTGGTAGGTAGAACGGGCAGGTAGGTATCATCTATCTCCCTATTAGTTTTTATGATCATATTAAACAACTTTACTATTTAGATTTGATAGTTGCGTTCTAAATAAATATTACAATCTATATGATTACATAACTTTGTTGCCCTATAAAGTGCGGGGGGGGGCCCGAAAAATTTCTTGCGCAGGGGCCCACTACAGTCTGTGTCCGCCCCTGCGGTAGGCTATATATAAGCGACAGTTGGTGAATGGTGATACAATAACTTAAATGTTAGCTGCCTACAGAAAAGATGCAGTTCTTTTGTTAGTTCAAATTTGTAAAGTATATTCATGGGCGAAAAGGACAACACCTTGGAGAAGAAAGTCCTGTCTATTGGTGTTATAAGATGATAAGTTTATGATTTTCAACTCACCATTCCCACTGGTCACCTGTGTCAACGTCTCCTGTTGTTGTGTCTTGTCTCTCGTTTGTATGAGGAGGACCAGTCCCCATACTGTCTGCCTCTTTTCCTTAGGTTTTGTGGGTATTCACTTGCCCCTTTTGTGGTGCTTTAGCGGTTGCTTGTATTGGAAGATAAAAAAAAGTCACTAGACACAGGTTCAAGTGAACTAAGTGCATTATCAGGCTAGTTATCTGTGGCCTTGATATTAATGTTCCTCTTATTTCCATGGTGGGTCCATCCAAAGGCCTTTTGATTGTCATCAGCCTTATCCTGTTGGAATTGATTCCTCTTACCCCCTATGATATCTTTCTCAAACCAGTCAATAGTAACGTTCAGCTGTTTCTTAAAGGGGTCCACAGCCCTGCTTTGTCCAACTGATCCAATTTTAACTCTTTTCTTTAATATTTCTTTCAATTTTGTCAAAGCCATCTGATCATGCTCAAGCAGCATGTCTATGATTATAAAAGAGCATTTATGTAGGCCTTTTTCACAAGTGTTCTAGAACCCAACGTCTACTTCCCATGCAGGGAAGATCTGGACCCTCATGCCCAGGGAATCAAATTTAATTTCTTATATTCCTCCAGGCTTTAATATTCCACAACGTCTTGGTTAGAATTTTGTGCAGATTAGTAATTTCTATAGTCAATTTTTGAAAGCTATCATAATTATCTGTATCTGCAGTGGCACCACCACTTGGACTGAAAATGCCCAACACCTGATCCTGCCAGGCCAACTCCTGGCATTTAAATCCATATTAACCACTGATGTGCCACCGCTAAGAAATACTGACTATAAAAAGTCAGATACAAAACCAGTCAAAATGTACAAGTGTAAGCAGGGACCATCAAAGACTATATATAAATGGGATCATCTTAATGCATGTCAATTAAATCATACACAAATAAAAAAATATATATGAACAAACTAAAGGATCACCAAATAATAACAATTTCTATTAAAGAGCAAAGAAAAATTATTTAAAAAACATTTAAAAAGTGTCCATACAAATGTACTATAAAAATTGATACAAAATATAAAGTGCAATACTCAAAGTCCTGTCAGCCATAAGGTAACAGTATATGCAGTTGATACAATAATTAATATTTTCAAAATGATTACTCCCTGTAGTACCCCATGCCAAAATAAAGTTGTTATTAAACCCCACTAATATTGAAAAAAGGTTCAAATGGACAAATTAAGCTCTATTGTAACAGATAAAGTGTATATATTACCAGCAAAATACGATGGTAAGCATCTGCTGAGAATTAGAAGAAAGTAAAGGTATCCAAAAGGGTTTTAGTGCATAAAATAAATGCACTGAACTCTTATATACATATGCTGTAAGCACAATCGGATCAATAAACATATGCAAGTGATGAGTGGTTTACACGCCTGAAACAATGCAAAAATCTTCTGAAACTGAGCACTACCTGTATGACGAGGCATCTGAATTCCAAACACGAGGTGAAGTAGAGTACACACCTTAAAAAGCATGACAGATCTGAGCTTCCTCCTGCTTCCTCTTCTGCTGCAGTGTCTGCCTCTACCTCCTGGTCAAGATCAACAGGGCCACCTGTTTCCCAGCAAATAGAGGATGTGACAGCACCTCCACCAGTGTCACAGAGCATCTCCACACCATCCTATGGAAATGTTCAGCTTTCCATAAAGAGTACAGAAAGAGGAGAGACCTCCCTAGTCACACACGAGCCATTGTCCTGAATGACAGCATTTCAAAATTACTGACCTTTGAAATGCTGTCATTCCGGCAAGGTCCACATAACCACTGACACTTGGACCCGGGACATTACATCTCCTTAACTGCCCACTGGGTAAATTTCAGTGGTGGCTGGGACAAAGGCGTTTTAGCTCATGTCCAATCACCACCCTGGATTGCTGGATGCTTCTCTGTTCAGATTTCCTTCTCCTCCTACTGCACTTCCATTCCTGCCTCATGTGGTCACAGTAAGACATGCACCACCAATTTCAGCACAGCCAGGGTAAACAACAGCAGGCTGATCTTTAACTTATGTGTTTGGAGAACAAATCCCAAAATACGCTTGAGCTGTAGACAGGGATGAAACAGCAGACTGATGAGTGTTTGGTGCAGGTGAACCTCAAGCCAAGCCTGATGGTGTGCAATAACCAGCTCATAACAAATCTCATAGCAGCTCTGGGCATATCCCTTGATGATGCACATCCCTTGCCTGGCAGATGTGCTGAACTTGATGGGGCAGTGCTTCCTGAAAAACTAAACATATATGTCATATCTGCTGCTGAAAGTTCAGGCAATGTGTGTGCATTCTTACCCTGCTGCTGCTCATCTGTCTGTTCAGCAGTATAATTTCTGCCTTCCCGCAAACTGGCTTACAGTATATGCGATGTACAATCAAAGTGGAACTCCACCTTGCATATGCTGGAGAGATTGTGTGAGAAGCAGCAGGCAATAGAGGAGTTTCAGCTGCAGCACGCACAGGTGAGTCGCTCTGAAGAACAACACAGTTCACCACCAATATATGGGTATCCATGCAGGACATGTGTGCAGTATTGTGCTGTTTTAAATATTCTACCAATATGGCCAGCGATGATGACACCATCATCAGCATTAATGTACCACTTATATGTCTCCACCTATGCCACCACCATCACCTCTTCCTCAACCTCCTGCTCCACTTGGACCTCCACTTACTGGTTCAAGATTATATTTTTTTCTTTTTTGTATTTTATGTTATTTTAAGTCATTTCCCTATCCACATTTGTTTGCAGGGGAATTGTTTTGCTCTTACCCCTATTTCACATCCTTTTGCAGCCCCTTAGCTCTTACTTTGACCATTTTACTTCCATTTAAAGCACCGTAGTTCCCATTGACTTCTGTTGGGTTCGGGGTAAATTTCAAGGTCAAGTTTGAATCTGAACTGAACTTTCAACTCTAGTTTGACCAAATGTATTAAACCTGAACCTCCACCAGTCCGATCATTCCCAGAATTAACCACTTTATAATTATTTTAGCAAATGTGTTGGACACAGCTTTTGCTGTTTTAAGAAATATATAAGTATTACACTTTCTCCTCCAACAATTGCTAGTGCGGCATTACTCATGGACATCACAGAACTCCACTTCTAAAATGGCTGATCTTAGAGGAATATGTAGCCAAACCTGTCCATCAGCCTCCTCCAACTGAAAAGCAACTTTCCCACGTGAAGGGATTTTCAAATGTAGAAGATTGATCAGCAGACTTTTGAGACTACATCTTTTGAGATCATCTCTGTGCATTCCATGAGGAAGGCTATAATAACAACTATAGGAGGAGGACCTGTAATACCCTTATATTAGTAATTCCCACAATATCATGTCCTCAACACATCTATCAAAATATATGTTTGACAACCCCTTTATTTATTATTAATTAATAATATTGGCTTGGTCCTAGGTTTAGTGCAAAACCATAGACTTCTGATAAAATTTACTCTTGTTTTCTTATTTTTGTGAAATAGAGAACAAGAGATTGCGATGCCTGTAGCTAACTCAGTGACCCCACAGGTATTATCCACAGTTCAACACACTAAACTTCTATCAAGCTGATACAGCAAAGATGTATATCTTTGTACCGTGTTAGCCAGTAGATAGAAAAATATTTAGAATTGAGAGTCCTCAGTGGTTGATACCTTTTAATGGCTAACTGAAAAGATGGTAACAAATTGCAAGCTTTCAAGACTACTCAGGTCTCTTCATCAGTCAAAGATGTTGTATTAGTCTTTGCCTGTGTTTTAGGTGGTTTGCCCCTTTTTTGTTTACGCTACATTCATCTTTGAATTTGCACCTGTTTTTTAAATCTACTTTATATTTGTTTGCCTGTTTTTTTAGCTCACCATTGTGCAGAGAGTTTAGGATTTACAAAAGTTTTTGCCTTTTTGAAAAAATTGCAAAGTTTTTTGTAAATTTATTTTAGTCCCCTTTGAGCGATTTTATGTACACCATATGTCTTGGTGAAATTTTTAATCCATTTTACATAATGTGCAACTTTTTTAGGTTCTTTTTATGCTGTTTGTCATGACCCTGGACAGGATGGTTCTGCTTCCATCCTGGTCAGGTCAGAGTTAACTTTAGTTCGCCTCTCTTTGGTTCTGGGGCGGCTATTTAATGTTGGCAGTTCCTGGTCTGTTGTCGGTGACACTTCTGTATTCTTGACTAGTGGTTGCTGACTCAGGTTACTTTCGTAATTGTTGTGCCTCTGTGCTTGTGTGCCTCGCTGTGTTTGACTCGGTTCATCTCATGACTCTCATCTCTGTATCCTGCTTTGTACTGCCCTGTCTCTACTGATTATCTGACCCTCTTGGCTTATCTCCATTTACTCTTTGTCTTATCCCTAGGTACTATGCTCTCATCTGGCTTTTGACTCTTGGCTTTCCTTGACCATGTGTACTGTCTTTGCCTTGCAATCTGCTTTCAGTTGCATTTCCTGCACTTACGCACGGTGGTTGTGACCTCTGTTCATGTGACTGCTCCGTGCCAGGTTCTGTGCGCTGCTCACTGCTTAGTTTCAGGTCCTTGGGCACAGCGTGCCTTGTCCTTGCACTTCCTGTGATCATTCACATGACCCTCTGATAGCGCCCCTGATAGCGCCCCTAGGCAGCACCAGTGACACTATTTTATTATTATTATTTATTTATATAGAGCCATTAATTCCATGGTGCTGTACATGAGAAGGGGTTACATACAAAGTTATAGATATCATTTACAGTAAACAAATTTACAATGACAGACTGGTACAGAGGGGAGAGGACCCTGTCCTTGCGTACTTACATTCTACGGGGTGTACATACATACTTACATACTACCGGTGTTATCACACTGTTGATATGAATCTTTTTTCTTTGTGTTTTCTTGTATTTATTAATCATGTAGTTTTTACTAGGTTTTCCATAATAGTATAAAGTAATGCAAAAAAAACAAATAATTTTACTTAAAACAAAAGGGAACAGAAAGGGAAGAGAAAGAGCAGGTGTGGCGCCCCTGAGATCCAGTTGCCACAGTGGTACTGCACCTCAGTCGGAGGTGTGGTGCTATGCTCTCAGTTAAGGAGGGGACATCACCCAGAACCCAGACACTAACATCCAACACCAGACCTCTCAAGGCCAGGGAGGGACTAGGTGGAGGGTGTGGGTGGAGAAAGTAGAGAAGGGGCATTTCTTAGTGAGTGGTCAGAGAAAATAGAGAGAGTTAGTTGGAGGAGAGGAGAGAGGTGGGTGCTGTGGACTGGAGCAGAGAGTAGCTCGTCCCTAGGCCAGACGACAGAAGAGAGAGAGAAAAGAAGGACAGAAAAGACAGAAAGAGAAGCTTCAGTAAGAGAGTGTGAGGAAGAAGAGGTCCAAGGGGCACAGGAAGTGAGGAATCCACTCGTGGGGCCCGTATCCACACTGACTGAAATCAGGTGGAGGGACCAGGTCGCAGTAAGGGGACCGGCCCCAGTCTAGTGGAAAACTAAGGACTCAGCTAGTTAACTGGAGGCTGCAGTATCTGCATGTGCTACAGCCACATCCACACACATTCGCCGCAGATTCGGCAGCCAGATAGGACCAAGGAGACCTAGAGAACGTCGCCCGACAAGATCCGAGGCTGCTGTCTTGGGACACTGTGTGTGAAGGCACAGGGCAGGAGATGAAGGAGCCAGTGCAGAGAAATGGCCAGTGTAACGAATGGAACCGGAGGCACAGGTGATGAAGTTCACATTTGTATTTTATTTTTTGAGTGGAACCTCGAGACCTCGGTCTGGGGGGCTCCGAAAGGGATGTAACTAGTGAGCCCCAGGTATCCGTAGTAAGGTCCCTCAAACAGAACCAGAATGGAATACCTGGGGACACAGGTGCTACCTCCAGTTAGACCCCGGACACATGGCAGCTGTCCCAGCGGGACAAATGGGTAAACAGGTATTACAGATATTGTGGAGCAGACCGGCAGACACGGGAGATATGAGGTGAAGCTGCTCTGGCGAAGATCGTCAGGTTCTGGGTAGATGGTAGGAAGCTGGCTCCAGCAACTTTAGCTTTGTCAACAGGATTGGATGGCGAGTCGCGGAACGGGATAGCACTGAGTGTATAGGTACATATGTTGTCTAGGATAACCAAACAACAGGTCACTGATATTCTGCGGAAACAAACAGTATAAGCAGAGTGCCAAATGGAATGCTATAACAACGCAGACAGAGCAAGGACAGAACCGGGTTTAGCAAGAGTAGAAACTCATTGCTCTGGCACTCCCCCTATGGCAGAGTGGCCAGAAATAATAATCAGTGCTCTGCCATAGGTCAATTGATATTTTCAAAAAATACGTGCTGTCCCTTTAAGAGACCAGAAGGACGTGCGCTCTTGTCCTAAGCATTCTCCCTGGAGGCCTGCTGGCAGTGTGCCAGGAAGTAGAGGAGAGAGCAGCAGCAGCAGGACGCCGAGGGACAGACAGAGAGTGAAGATCCTGACAGGGACTTCGCAGAGGTACAGAGGCAGCCTTGGGAGCAGGAGCGGGTGAGGGGCCAGAACTAGGACCAGGTGTAACAGCCAGGAAAGGAACATCTCAAGGGAGTTCTGACACGGTGTACCCCAAATTATCTGAGAGCTGTCTGGACCACCTTCCCGGAGGACACAGCACCCCGGCTGTGGATTGTACCAAAGAACTGTGAGAAAACTGAAAAGATTGCACCCTACTGTGTCCTCAGAATTATTTACTGTGTCATCTGCCCTGCACCACAACCACCATCATCATCTTCAACACCCTAACTTCCCTGGTGCTTTGCTCTACCCGTGGAAAGTTGTAACAACTCTGCTGCATTACCAACAGCCCCAGCGGTCTCTTAAGCAGTGTCGACTAACATCTTTATCACCAAATGCCACGGGTGGCATCATGAACTATTCCCCTACCCCCTAAGTTATTTACCCCCATAACTTTTATGTTTACATCATCATCTTCATCATTTTTATTGGACACCCAGGGCCACGGACCGGGTCACTGCTGCCGTGACACTTCCCCTTTAAGAACTACCCAACCTGGGTCCGAGTACCCCAAGACCCTTGGGGGCACTCAATTTTGGCATCATGAACAGGATACGTACCCCGACATTGCTGGGTCCTATGTGCCTGAGACTTTAGTGAACTGAAAAATTGCCGCCATTATTGTGCGACACGGCACGCGGGAAGAGAAAGGCATGTCGTCGTAGGAGGAATCTGGCCATGAGGTGCGAAGACCATGTCCGTCCACTGCGAATGCTTCTATGCAATGAGGACATGTCCGTCAGCAAGGGAGATCCGCCTCCTGATCTGGGATGGCGGGACCAGAAAGAAGAAGAATGCCTGCACACGAAATAAAGAGCGGGAACAACATAAGGGTGTCTCAAGGAACCCGAATGACAAGATGGCGAGCGATGGTGACCCGGAGCGTGGGGTGGCAGCAGAGGACTCCGCCAGTCGACAGGATAAGGACCCGTACCAGCCGACAGCCATAGATCCAGAATTCCTTGGAGCTCAAGTGGAAGAGCTGAGCCACCAGCTCCTGGCACTCAGCTGACCGCAGTGAGAAGATGGAAATCAGCCCTGAGGGAGAAGTTAAAGATGGAGGAGCAGCGTCCCATCCTGCGACCAGCGTCCCCGACCCCAGCGGAGGAGGAGGAGGGGCCTACTTACAACCCCGACAACCCCCAAACCTGGCTGGGTTTATCATAATCTAGCCTGGGACCTGACATCAGGCATCAAGGATCACCTGGAGGTTACGCTGGAGCCCACAGGTATGCCCCTGGAGGTGAGCACGGAGAAAGTGGTATCCAAACCTTTATTCAAAACTATTTAACAAAAGCATAGCCTTAGTAAAGTCAAAGTGACCTCACCATAGAAATAGATAGTGACCCAGTAGTGGCCATTAGTCTATTAAATAACACAGTACACTTAATGTTTTTTCAAAACTAAATTCTCCAAATTATCTTAGTCATTTGTGAACAGGCAAACTGTGCAGAACACTGACTAAAACTGATGGGGACACTGTCAGAGGTAACATCATCCTGACATGACTGAAATGGGTGCTATGCCATGTATTCTATAATGCCATCTGTTTCCTCCTCATTAGGGATGGGGGAACCTGTGGACTTGTTTTGGTAGTACTACTGCCCAGATGGCTGGTGACTTCGATGAGAGATCAGCAGATCTGATCTTAGCATAGTTATTAAATTGAATATTCTTTATTATTCTGCTCTGGGTTTATTCATATCTTACTGCATAATAAACCTAATACGTTAAGACATAAGAAAAAAACCTAATACACACCTTACCAGTCACTTTTGCTACCTACCCTACTGCTCACTACCCTGTGTCTGGATCTCCATGGCTCTACTTTCTGCCGTAGCTCTACTGTCTTCACTCTAAGCAGGGAGTTCCAGTTATGACTAGAACTTGGACATATATGCACTCCATAACAACACGGCATACTTTGTGACATTACGACTTGCATTTCAACTTCACGATGTGCAATGATCTCTGGAGGTCCAGGCCCAGAGTGAAGACACCGAAGATCTGATGCACAATGCTGGAAAGCAGAACCACAGAAGATGGGATGGCAGGCTGTGAGCAATGAGAGCAAAGGCACAGATGAGTGGTGAGGTGAATATTATAGTCTTTTTGTTTTTTTATCAATTTGGCTGTCCTCTACAGTTTAGACAAAAATGGCAGTCTGGCCACCATTTTGCTGAATTTACACTGAGCGGATTACAAAAAAAATCTGTATTCCACAGTATATGGATTTTTGTGAAATACGAGTAGAATGCAGTTGCACTTGAATAAACTTGATCATCTCTAGTGGCTGTACTTCTACTTTTGCTAGTAAAGTCCAAATTTTTAGCATACATTTTATTTGTTGTTTTACACTAGCTGTTTCATTGCTATTTCCATTTTTTACATTACAGAATGCTGGGTAGGTAGGTATACATACAGAAAACAAACTGTGGTATATGGCTATGGTGTCAAAAACAAGTATTAAAAGCAGACTTGCCCAGTTAAATATCTAAAAAGAAAAACTGATTTTTCATTCCTACAAAAAAATTCAACCCCCTTCCAAAAAATTGATTTAACAAGAAATTCTACATAGATTCACATTAAAAAAAACAGTACCTAAAACATGGCACATGCCATGGAGTACAGTATGGTTTTGTAAGGGGGAACGTGGTGATTTAGCTGGAAAACAATGGTCAGACTACAGCGGCACAGGGCTGCTGTGGGTACAAGCTGCAGCATGAATACTACGTGTGAACGCAGCTTTAAGATTTTCACTATTAGCTGGCTTATGTTAGGGATGATTAAACCTAATGTTAACACATAGCAGTAGATTTAGCTTCTCATTTAAAAACTGCCAAACCTATTTGAAACTTTTTTCTTACAACTTTGCAAACCCCAATCACTAAACTAAAACTTTTCTCACAATATTAAATCAGCCAGCACAACAAGCTGCAATGTTCTGTAAAATGAGTTACGTTAATGCTGACATTCTCCTTCTGACTGCAGATGCTTGATGTAATAAAACAACAAATTGGGTACCACCAGTAGGGCAAATAAAAAGTTTAAATGTATTAAAAATCATGACCGTTTATAAAAGTTGAGATATAAAATATATTATAATTCTTATACCATCTTTAAATCTAGCGTTTAAACTTTGCGATAAGCTAGATGTGTTCTGCATATTTCATTGCAAGCATTCAATTTTATTTTATTCTCCCATTTTAAAAAGCTGTTTAGTGCCTGGCACATTTTGAGACTTTTTTTTGTTCTTTTACTGCATGCTTTCCATATCATAACATTTACAATGAATTAAACAGCCCAAAAGAGAAAAAAAAAAGAATAATATCTCTTTCAAGGATGATAGAAAAAAAACCTTTGCTGAGTTAAAATCAGCCACAGGAGACTTCTTTTCTGGGTCATTTTTCAACTTGCTTGGGGCAAATGAAGATTAAGTCATTCTTAAACCTTCTACCCAGCAGAAAGGTGTAATCCATCTAAACTTCAGGTAACTTATAAATGTCTAAATGTCGACTGTAGGTTGGCAGCTCATTCTATTAGTGGATAATATGCTTCTGTTTCTCACACTTTTGGACTTCCCAATGCCTTTGATAATGTCAGACACTCAGAGTCTTTATGTGCCATAAAACATTCTTTGTGATGATGACATATAGTAGCAATGTGTTAAACAGTAATTTATCTCAACAATCAACACATATAGATGAACGATATTGCTGAAATAGATCTCTATTCTCTATAAAAATATAAATATTTTCTTGCTAATGGACCACTGGCTTGGAAGCTGTGATAAATCATTGTAGTAGTGTGTGCTCGTGAGTTTTTCATTAATGTTAAAAAATCAACTTATATTAAGTATAAAAAATCATGAATTGCAATATATTTATGAGTTTGCAATGTTAATGTAGTTACAGTTGTGCTCAAAAGTTTACATACCCCAGCAGATTATTTGCTTTCTTGGTCTTTTTCAGAGAATATGAATGAAAACACCAAAACTTTTTCTCCACTCATGGTTAGTGGTTGGGTGAAGCCATTTATTGTCAAACTGCTGTGTTTTCTCTTTTTAAAACATAATGACAACCCAAAACATCAAAATGATCCTGATCAAAAGTTCACATACCCTGGTGATTTTGGCCTGATAACATGCACAAAAGTTGACACAAATAGTTTGAATGACTACTAAAGGTAACATCCTCACCTGTGACCTGTTTGCTTGTTATCAATGTGTGTGCATAAAAGCTGAGTTTCTGGGATCCAGACAGACTCTTGCATCTTTCATCCAGCCACTGATGTTTCTGGATTGTGAATCATAGGAAAAGCAAAATAATTGTCAACAGATCTATGGGAAAAGGTAGTTGAACTGTATAAAACAGGAAATGTATACAAAAAGATATCCAAGGAATTGATAATGCCAGTCATCAGCGTTCAAACTGTGATTAGAAAATGGAAAATCAAGAGCTCTGTAAAAAACAAAATGACAGTCAGGTAGACCAACAAAAATTTCATCCACAACTGCAAGGTAAATTGTTCGGGATGCAAAGAAAAACCCACAAATAACAGCAGCTGAAATACTGGACTCTATGAAAACTAGCGGAGTGGCTGTTTCAAGATGCATAATAAGGAGGCACTTGAAGAAAAATGGGCTGCATGGTTGAGTCGCCAGAAGATAGCCATTACTGGGCAAATGCCGCAAAGTTTCTTGCCTACAATATGCAAAACAGCACAGAGAGAAGCCTCAAACTTCTGCAACAAGGTAATTTGAACTGATGAGACCAAAATTGAACTTTTTGGCCACAACCATAAACATTATATTTGGAGAGAGGTCAACAAGGCCTATGATAAAAGGAACACCATTCCTACCATAAAGCATGGAGGTGGATCGCTGATGTTTTGAGGATATGTGAGCTACAAAGGCACAGGAAACTGTTATGATTTGGTAGCTGAGGAGTGCAGGTAAAAAAAAGGCAATACACCAGAGCAGTTGGAAACTATGAGATTGCAGTACCCTGACTAACCACCACAACTAGAGGCAGCCGTGGAGCTTTCCTACGTTGGTCCTAGACGCCTCGTCACAGCCTGAGAAACTAACTACACCTAAAGATAGATATAGGAAAGCTATCTGCCCCGGAGCAGAACCCCAAAGACAATAGAAAGCCCCCAAACATGTAATGGCGGTTAGACAAGATGAAATACTGACACAGAAAGAAAATAGTATGAGCAAACGCTGGGGCCCAAACTAACTAAATAGAAAAGGACAGGAAGGGTACTTACTGCAATCCCAGAAAACCCTGAAAAGCACCAACACCACTAATTTCAAAAACACCTGAGATCACACGACCTCTACCACCTAAATTAGTTCTCTGGTGTAACAAAATCAAAACAGCAGCCACTGAAAAAACTGGAAAAAGCAAAAGTACATACATAAGTGGCTGAACTAAACTGAGAGGGCAAAAGCCCCCGGAGGGGACCCTGAAGGTCCCCACAGAAGTGCAGGACAAAAATGCAAAAATATAGCACAAAAACAAAAAGAAGAAAATGTCTTATCTGTTAGCAGGAGATGCAGACACGACACAGCAGGCTACAAGGGAAACTGGAATAAAGGATTCAGACCAGAACAATTGATCACCGGCAACCCTGATGGGAAGGTGACTCCCTTATATAAGACCAGTAAGTAACACCTGATTCCCAGTCCTCACAATCTTCACTGGACAGACCAGCACCGCTTGTAACCACCAGAGGAAGCCTCTGCTCAGAACTCATCTCAAACCCATTCACAACAGTACCCCCCCCTTGAGGAGGGGTCACCGAACCCTCACCTGAGCAACCAGGCCGGTCAGGATGAGTTCTATGATACGCACGGATAAGTCTCCTAGCATGGATGTCCGAAGCAAACACCCAAGAATTGTCTTCCTGACCATAACCTCTCCATTTAACCAAATACTGGAGTTTCCGTCTAGAAAAACGAGAATCTAATATTTTCTCAACCACATACTCCAGATTGCCCTCAACCAAAACAGGGTCAGGAGGCACAGCAGCAGGAACCAATGGCTCAACAAACCTCTTCAACAAGGACTTGTGGAACACGTTATGGATCTTAAATGTCCCTGGAAGAAGCAAACGAAAAGAAACAGGATTAATAATCTCCATGATCTTATAAGGTCCAATGAACCTAGGCTTAAATTTAGGAGATGCCACTCTCATAGGAATATTCTTTGAGGACAACCAGACCAAGTCCCCCACTTTAAACCGAGGACCATCAGTCCTATGCCGGTTAGCAAACCGCTGGGCCTTCTCCTGAGAGAGGGACAACCTCTCCACTACCTGGTCCCAAATCTGTTGCATACGCTCCACAACAGAGTCAACACCCGGACAGACAGAAGCCTCCGTCTGTCCTGAAGAAAATCGAGGGTGAAACCCAGAATTACAGAAAAACGGAGACATCAAAGTGGCAGAGCTAGCCCTATTATTAAGAGCAAACTCAGCCAAAGACAAAAAAGAGACCCAGTCATCCTGATCAGCAGACACAAAGCATCTTAGATAAGTCTCCAATGTCTGGTTTGTTCTCTCAGTTTGACCATTGGTCTGAGGATGAAATGCCGAGGAGAAAGACAATTGAACACCCAGTTTAGAACAAAAAGTCCTCCAAAATCTGGAAACAAACTGGACTCCTCTGTCAGACACAATGTTCTCAGGAATGCCGTGTAAACGAACCACGTGCTGAAGGAACAACGGCACCAATTCAGAGGAGGAAGGCAACTTAGGTAATGGCACAAGATGTATCATTTTGTAAAACCTATCACAAATTACCCAGATGGTGGTCATTCTCTGAGAAACAGGAAGGTCGGAAATGAAATCCATAGAGATATGGGTCCATGGTCTCTTGTGCACAGGCAATGGCATCAACAAACCACTAGAGCGAGAGCAAGGCTTGGAGCGAGAGCAAGTCCCACAGGACTGCACAAATTCCCTGACATCACGAGACAAGGTAGGCCACCAAAAGGACCGACTAACCAAGTCTCTGGTACCAAAAATTCCGGGATGCCCAGCCAATGCGGAACAATGAATCTCAGACATCACACTCTTTTTCCACTGATCCGGGACAAACAATTTTCCAACCGGGCAGCGCTCGGGCCTATCCTCCTGACACCCCTCCAGAGCAAGTCTCAAATTGGGCGAGATGGCGGAAAGAACTACACCCTCTTTCAAAATAACAGAAGGATCAGATAACTCAGGAGAGTCCGCAAGGAAGCTCCTCTAGAGGGCATCCGCCTTAACATTCTTAGTGCCAGGAAGAAAGGAAACCACAAAATTAAAACGTGTGAAAAACAAGGCCCACCTGGCCTGTCTAGGATTGAGTCGCTTGGCAGATTCCAGATAGACCAGATTCTCATGGTCCGTAAGGACCACCACCTGATGTTTGGCTCCCTCCAGCCAATGTCTCCACTCTTCAAAAGCCCACTTCATGGCCAATAACTCCCGATTACCCACGTCATAATTACGTTCAGTAGGAGAAAATTTTCGAGAGAAAAAGGCACAAGGGTTACTTTTAGAGGTCTCTGGATCTTTTTGGGACAAAACGGCACCTGCCCCAATTTCAGAGGCATCAACCTCCACCTGAAATGGCAGAGAAACATCAGGCTGCCGTAGAACAGGAGCAGAAGTGAATCTCTGCTTAAGTTCCTGAAATGCAGAGACTGCCTCAGGAGGCCAATTCACCACATCAGAACCCTTTCTGGTCAAATCAGTTAATGGTTTAACAATAACCAAGAAATTACCAATAAATTTACGATAAAAATTGGCAAAACCCAAAAATCTCTGAAGAGCCTTTAATGAAGTAGGTTGGACCCAATCACAGATGGCCTGAACCTTGACCGGGTCCATTTCAATAACAGATGGGGACAAAATGAATCCCAGAAATGAGATCCTCTGTACGCCAAAAAGACACTTTGATCCCTTCACATACAGAGCATTCTCTCTCAAAATCTGGAATACAGTTCGAACATGTTTCACATGAGAGTCCCAGTCATTAGAAAAAATCAAGATATCATCCAAATAAACAATCAGAAATTTGTCCACAAAATCCCTGAAAATGTCATTCATGAAGGACTGGAAGACGGAAGGAGCATTAGTGAGCCCAAAGGGCATCACCAGGTACTCAAAATGCCCTTCAGGGGTATTGAATGCCGTCTTCCATTCATCCCCGTGCTTAATGCGAATAAGGTTATACGCCCCCTGAGGTCAAGCTTGGTAAACCAAGTAGCGTTTTTTACCCTGGAAAACAGGTCAGAAATCAAGGGTAACGGGTATTGATATTTCACAGTAATATTGTTCAAGAGACGATAATCAATACACGGCCTCAATGAACCATCCTTTTTGGCCACAAAGAAAAAACCGGCACCTAAGGGTGAAGAGGATGGTCTGATATGACCCTTCTCCAATGATTCCTTGATATAAGACCGCATAGCGTCATGTTCAGGTACAGACAAGTTAAAAAGGCGACCCTTAGGGAATTTACTACCCGGCACTAATTCAATAGCGCAGTCATAGCTCCTATGGGGAGGCAAGGATGCAGATTTACTTTCGCTAAACACATCAGAAAAATCAATCAAAAAGTCAGGAACATCCTGAGCCTGGGGGAGGCAGAAAAAACAGGAGTGTTGGTATTAACACATTGGCAGCCCCAACTGGTTGCAGACACAGATTTCCAATCCAAAACAGGATTATGAGACTGTAACCAAGGGAAACCCAGCACGATAATGTCATGCAGATTATACAGAACCAAAAATTTGCAGCACTCCTGGTGATCAGGTTCAACCCTCATTATCACCTGAGTAGAAAACTGGGGTTTATTCTCAGCCAAAGGGGTAGAATCGATCCCCAGTAGGGGAATAGACTTCTGTAGGGGTATCAAGGGAAACCCACAACGTCTAGCAAAATCATAATCCATCAGGTTAATAGCTGCTCCAGAAACAACGAAAGTCTGAGCAGAAAATGAGGACAGAGAGCATATCAGAGTGACAGTTAATAAAAACTTAGTCTGAACACTACCCAAGACAACTGAGCGTGCAAAACGTCTTCCCCGCTTAGGGCAGACTGAAATAGCATGAGAGGCATCACCACAGTAGAAACATAACCCATTGCGCTTTCGAAACTCATGACGCTGTGCCCCAGACACCACTCTATCACACTGCATGGGTTCAGAAGCTGGTTCACAAGGCAACACCATTCCACGCATACTTCTCCGCTCACGCAAACGTCTGTCAATTTGAATCGCTAATGACATAGAATCATTGAGACCAGAGGGGACAGGGAATTCCACCATAACATCCTTTACATTATCTGACAGACCCTTCCGGAAAAGGGCTGCCAAAGCGTCGTCATTCCATTTGGTCAGGACTGCCCACCTACGGAATCTCTGACAGTATAACTCAGCGTCATCAAGCCCCTGATTTAATGCCAACGAGGCTTTTTCAGCTTGATCAGTGACATTAGGCTCATCGTACAATAACCCCAAAGCCTGAAAAAATGCATCAACATCACTCAAAACAGGATCCCCAGGTGTCAGGGAAAAAGCCCAATCCTGAGGATCGCCGCGCAGGAGAGAGATGATAATTTGAACCTGCTGCGCTGCGTTCCCTGAGGACTTAGATTTTAAGGCAAAAAACAATTTACAATTATTTTTGAAATTCTGAAACTTAGCTCGATCCCCTAAAAACAAATCTGGCATGGGAATCCTAGGTTCCACAACAGGCAACCTAGCAAGATAGGTAGCAATACTCTGAACCTCAGTGGCAAGCTGATCCACACGGCCAGACAACTGTGCAAACTCCATTGAGAGAAAAGATCCTCCCCAGCACCCAGAGATACAGAGGGAAAAAAAAAATGCAACAAACAGAAAAATATCTCTGACAACTCTGACAACCTTTTTTTTTTTTTTTTATTCACAATATTTTTCCCTTCTGTGAGTACCACACAATTTTCAGTTTTGGCCGGTGATACTGTTATGATTTGGTAGCTGAGGAGTGCAGGTAAAAAAAAAGGCAATACACCAGAGCAGTTGGAAACTATGAGATTGCAGTACCCTGACTAACCACCACAACTAGAGGCAGCCGTGGAGCGTTCCTACGTTGGTCCTAGACGCCTCGTCACAGCCTGAGAAACTAACTACACCTAAAGATAGATATAGGAAAGCTATCTGCCCCGGAGCAGAACCCCAAAGACAATAGAAAGCCCCCAAACATGTAATGGCGGTTAGACAAGATGAAATACTGACACAGAAAGAAAATAGTATGAGCAAACGCTGGGGCCCAAACTAACTAAATAGAAAAGGACAGGAAGGGTACTTACTGCAATCCCAGAAAACCCTGAAAAGCACCAACACCACTAATTTCAAAAACACCTGAGATCACACGACCTCTACCACCTAAATTAGTTCTCTGGTGTAACAAAATCAAAACAGCAGCCACTGAAAAAACTGGAAAAAGCAAAAGTACATTCATAAGTGGCTGAACTAAACTGAGAGGGCAAAAGCCCCCGGAGGGGACCCTGAAGGCCCCCACAGAAGTGCAGGACAAAAATGCAAAAATATAGCACAAAAACAAAAAGAAGAAAATGTCTTATCTGTTAGCAGGAGATGCAGACACGACACAGCAGGCTACAAGGGAAACTGGAATAAAGGATTCAGACCAGAACAATTGATCACCGGCAACCCTGATGGGAAGGTGACTCCCTTATATAAGACCAGTAAGTAACACCTGATTCCCAGTCCTCACAATCTTCACTGGACAGACCAGCACCGCTTGTAACCACCAGAGGAAGCCTCTGCTCAGAACTCATCTCAAACCCATTCACAACAGGAAACGTGGTCAAAGTTGAAGGAAAGATGAATGCAGCACATTATCAGCAAACACTGAATGTAAATTTGCAATCATCAACCTGGAAGCTGCACATGGGACTTACTTGGACGTTCCAACATGACAATGATCCAAAACACAAGGCCAAGTCGACCTGTCATTTGCTACAGCAGAACAAAGTGAAGGTTCTGGAGTGCCCATCTCAGTCTCCTAACCTCAATATATCAATGAGCCACTCTGGGGAGATCTCAAGCGTACAGTTCATGCTAGACAGCCCCAAGAATTTACAGGAACTGGAGGTGTTTTGGTAAGAAGAGTGGGCAGTTTTACCATCTGAGAAAATAAATAACCTCATCCACAACTACCACAAAAGACTTTAAGCTGTCATTGATATTAGAGGGGGCAATACACGGCATTAAGAAATGGGTTATGTGAACTTTTGATCAGGGTCATTTTGATGTTTTGGGTTGTTATTATGATTTAAAAATAGAAAACACAGTAGTTTGACAATAAATGACGTCACCCAACTACTAACCATGAGTGGAGAAAAAGTTTTGGTGTTATCATTCATATTCTCTGAAAAAAAGCCAATAAAGCAAAAATTCTGCCGGGGTGTTAAGCGTCGAGATCGCACCGCTGCACAGGGGAAATCTCGAGCCATGTTCTCTGCAGTCTCCCATTCTTCTTCAGCCACAGAAGATCCTGCTCAGCGGAGACATCGGTCCCAGCGTCTTGCTCAGGCTAATGCTATGCATTTGATTGCTGCTGCTGTCCAGGTTCAGCTATAGCAACCAGCATTAGTCAGCGACGAGCAGACACTCATGGGACTAAGTCCTGCTTTTCTCCATCTGAGCATGCCCGTGAGACGACCGCTCATTGGTGGTCGGAGGTCACATGCTCAGGTCCTCAAGCAGTTCGGATTGGGCCATCAGCAAGGTCCTGGAAGGCTGCGGATATAAAAGGATCGCACGGCCATGCGCTAGTATAAACCATGTGGTGTGTGAGTGAGTGGATACCCTACCACTCTGTGTATGCACGAGTGTTTGGGCCGAGAACCTGCAGCACTGTCAGTGTGTATGATCGCCTAGTTTTCCTTAGTCAGGCTAGGTTTTTACTCGGCTTGACCTAGCGCCTGTCTCGGCCATGTGTGCTGCTTTACATGGGCTGTTTAAAGGGCACAGTCAATCTACGTGTTTTGGCACATACCGTTTGGTACCGCTCTGCTGTCAGTTGAGCTTTTGCTCTTGTTTTGCGCCAACTCGTGGTGCGCTTTATTTAGCTGTATTTTGCTACCACTCAGTGCCAAGTAGGGGCATCGCTTGTGCAACGCAGTGTGCATTGTGGATCTGGTCAGACTCAAGTCGCTGCGTTCTAGGGGTTGAGCCTACACTGTTTGTATAATTATTAGGCAAGTTGTTTTTGAGAGGATTCTTTTTATTATTGAACAACAACTATGTTCTCAATCAACCTAAAAGACTCATAAATATCAAAGCTTAATATTTTTGGAAGTTGGAGTGGGGTTTTTTTAGATTTGGCTATCTTAGGAGGATATCTGTTTGTGCAGGTAGCTATTACTGTGCAGAATTACTAGGCAACTTAATTAAAACCAAATGTATACCCATCTCACTTGTTTATTTTTACCAGGTAAACCAATATAACAACACAAAATTTAGAAATAAACATTTCTGACTTTCAAAAACCAAAAAAATAATCAGTGACCAACATAGCCACCTTTCTTTACGATGACACTCAAAAGCCTTCCATCCATAGATTCTGTCAGTTGCTCGATCTGTTTACGATCATCATTGAGTGCAGCAGCCACCACAGCCTCTCAGACACTGTTCCGAGAGGTGTACTGTTTTCCCTCCCTGTAGATCTCACATTTAATGAGGGGCCACAGGTTCTCTATGGGGTTCAGATCAGGTGAACAAGGGGGCCATGTCATTATTTTTTCTTCTTTTAGACTTTTACTGGCCAGCCACGCTGTGGAGTTTTTGGATGCATGTAATGGAGCATTGTCCTGCATGAAAATCATGTTTTTCTTGAACGATACCAACTTCTTCCTGTACCACTGCTTGAAGAAGGTGTCTTCCAGAAACTGGCAGTAGGTCTGGGAGTTGAGCTTCACTCCATCCTCAACCCGAAAAGGTCCCACAAGTTCATCTTTGATGATACCAGCCCATACCAGTACCTCACCTCCACCTTGCATCTGAGTCGGAGTGTAGCTCTCTGCCCTTTACTGATCCAGCCTCGGGCCCATCCATCTGGCCCATCAAGAGTCACTCTCATTTCATCAGTCCATAAAACCTTAGAAAAATCAGTCTTAACATATTTCTTGGCCCAGTCTTGACGTTTTATCCTATGTTTCTTGTTCAAAGGTGGTCATTTTTCAGCCTTCTTTACCTTGCCATGTCTCTGAGTATGGCACACCTTGTGCTTTTTGATACTGCAGTAACGTTGCAGCTCTGAAATATGGCAAAATTGGTGCAAATGGCATCTTGGCAGCTTCACGCTTGATTTTCCTCAATTCCTGGGCAGTTATTTTGAGCCTTTTTTTATCAACACGCTTCTTGCGACCCTGTTGGCTATTTGCCATGAAACGCTTGATTGTTCGGTGATCATGCTTCAAAAGTTTGGCAATTTCAAGACTGCTGCATCTCTCTGCAAGACATCTCCCAATTTTTGACTTTTCAGAGTCTGTCAAATCTCTCTTCTGACCCATTTTACCAAAAGAAAGGAAGTTGCCTAATAATTAAGCACACCTTATATAGGGTGTTGATGTCATTAGACCACACCCCTCCTCATTACAGAGATGTAAATCACCTGATTTACATAATTGGCAGTTTGCTTTCAAGCCGATACAGCTTGGAGTAGGACAATATGTATAAAAAGGATGATGTGCTCAAAATACTCATTTGCCTAATAATTCTGCACACAGTACAGAGACCTCACTTGTGCCATACCAGCTGTGTCCTGTGACGTTTAACAGGGAACAGCATGCTATTACTTTGTTGCGGCACCTCTGTAAAGTAACAGGTGACCTCTAACCCTCACGTTTTCGGCGTTCAACCGCCATCTTGTTCCGCCATTGCTTAGCAGCAGGTTCCATCTCTGCATGGTGGACCCGGGTTGAGAACGCACCTTATTGCTATTATATATTTCATTTGGTGCATTCCGCCAACCCTAACATTATACTAGCGCCAGGATAAAATGCTGAAAGGCATCCAATGGTTAAATTATAACGTACTCTGAAGCAGAAGCCACTTCAGAACACAATGCTGATTTACTAAGTTAACTGCTAAAGAATTTAGAGCTAATGTGATTGTCCTCTACTGCACAACCGCAACTTAATCAAGTTAAGACCCCATATAAAATAAAAACATTGTAAACTCAACTACTGGAACAGTTCTTTTACAGCAATGCCAGCAGGTGCTCGTCCTGGACAGTGTAATGACATTGCTGGGCTAAGTGCAGGCAGCAGCCAATGAGAAGACGCTCATCAGCTGAGCCTCATCAATATTCCATCAGAGCGGATGGCTGCTCTGATGGACTATTAAAGGCTGCAGCTGGCATTGACAGCAGCCGGCACAAGAACCAACAATGTCATGTCACCCTCCAGGAACAGCGTCGACTACAGTGATGGACCTCTGCTGTAGGTGAATATACAATGCTTTTATTTTAATTCAGGTCCTGATTTGTTTAAGTTGTGGTTGACCAGCAGTGGACAACCATTTTAATTTGTACCCTAAAAACTGTATTTAATGCCTTGCACCATTTTTTTATTTTTAGACATGTTTTTTGACATGCTAAGGAAGAATACATAACACCCAATAGAAATGGACCAATTTTTTTCTCATGTTGTCATTCTAGTTTCTTTCTAGTTGAATCAGCATTTTTCTTATCTCTATTTTCTCAGGTAGACTGAACTTTTTTTATTCATTGACTCTTAATAAAGTGTCAGTAAAAAACACATTAAAGTAGCTTGGAACTCTGTAGTACAAAGTATGATTTCCTCGCTTCATCTTTGTTTCATGGATACCCATAGACATTAATGACTGATTCTAGACATGGAGGGATATCTTGCAAACAACGGTCAAGGTCAGAGCTCTCTGGCCATAGGCAGGAGCTGTGCAAATTCCTGGGCATCTAAGTTAACCAGTGTAAGGCTGGGGTCACACTGCATAGAAATACATGCAGCCGCATACTCCGGTCCCGAGTGCCGGCGGCAGTGCCGGGTATTAAGATGTGAGACTCGTGGGAGTTTCTCGCAAGTGTGAGCTGGCCTAATGTTTGGTTTTGCATGCCTTGTGTGACATCTTGACAGCCTGGGTAATCAAAAGACAAGAATAGGATCCTAGAGGGTAAGGAAATTTGTTCATCTCCTGTCCACAAACAAAGAGCACTGACTTAGACCATGGATGAGAGTGGTATGAACTGATCTGCTCATCACTAACCTATTTTGATCTATAAAACTAATAAGAATAAGACATGCTCTCACAGACCAGAGAAACAGACTCATTCTTAAAACTAATGTATGTATGGTGCAGCATGGAGTCTCATTGGTCAGCACCGTTGCGTTACTGCGCTGGGTTACTGGCTGGGTTCAAATCACAGCAAAGACAGCATTTGCAAGGAGTTTGAAAATGCACAATAGAAAAAACAGCAAAAATTATCCCATACAAAATATATAAGTGTATTCAAAAGATATTAAATGCAAAAAACTAAATAACACAAATAACATAAAAAGAATAAGTGGATAGTTGATTTACACAGGTGTAAAGCACATGGTCCCCAGTTAGTATAGTAGATGTGGAAGACCAAAAAATAGCAGCAAGTCTCATAAAGTGCCAGTGCCTATGCATTTATTGTTCCCATGAAGAAAAAAATGCTAATTCTTAGACCACTTGCATAAAATATATAAGAAAGAAATATGTGTGTCAATACTTAAATAATGAGGTATATATTGCTTTATAGGAGTGAAAACTGTAGAAATCAATGATTGTGTGGGTTTCCTCTGGATTTTCTGATTTCCTTCCAGACTCCAAAGATATACTGATAGAGAATTTAACCCCTTGATGACGTAGTCAATTTTGAAATTAAAAACCAGGCCAAGTTTTTGAAATCTGACCACTGTCATTTTATGTGGTAATAACTCTGGAAAGCTTCAACAGATCCCAGTGATTCTGAGAAAGATTTTTTTCGTGACACATTGTACTTTATGCTAGTGGTAAATTTAGGTTGATATATTTTATTTATAAGAATATTGTAATTTTTGTGAAAAATTTTTAAAATTTGCAAATCTCAAACTATGAATTTTTATATCCTTAAAGGGAATCTGTCACCCCAAAATAGCCATATCAGATAAAGATATGGCTGAATAGTGCATCCATAACTAAGCTAACGGTGGGTATCATATATCATGATACCCCCGTTTTCATATCAAAATACCTTTGTAAAGTTGGTGATTGTAGGTGTCAATCACTGCAGTCAGGTCAGGAGGGCAGCGGTTTTCATGTCCTCCCCCGCCCCGCTCCTCATCATCTGTTGCGTTACGCCGTCTGTGAATACCACAGACGGCGTTAGGTTCCCGCAATTGCGCAATTCAAAATCGCCTTGCCTTGGACGACTTCCGGGGCAAGGAAAGACTAGCGCATGCGCTGTACTCATTTTATGCTTTGCCCACTATTGGGCAAAACATACTGCGCATGCGCCGGGCTGGATTTTGAATTGCTCAATTGCGGGAACCTAACGCCGTCTGTGGTATTCACAGACGACGTAACGCAACAGATGACGAGGAGCGGGGTCGGGGAAGGACATGAAAACCGCTGCCCTCCTGACCTGACTGCAGTGATTGACACCTACAATCACCAACTTTACAAAGGTTTTTTGATATGAAAACGGGGGTATCATGATATATGATACCCACCGATAGCTTAGTTATGGGATGCACTATTCAGCCATATCTTTATCTGATATGGCTATTTTGGGGTGACAGATTCCCTTTAAACCAATTAGTTATGCTGTTTTCCTAATAATTAATAAGTAACATTTCCCATGGGTCTACTTTACATCTGCATAATTTTTCAAATGTCAATTTATTTTGTTGGGAGGTAAGAGGGGTTAAAAGTTTAAGAACAATTTCCCATTTTTTAAAGAAATGTACAAAACCTGTTTCTTTAAGGACCTATTCAGATTTAAATGGACTTTGTGGGGCCTATATATTGAAACCTTCTAAAAAGGTATACCTTTTTAAAAACTGCACCTCTAAAATACTTTAAAACTGCTGTCTGGAAATGTTTTAACCCTTAAGGTGCTACACAAGAATTATTGCAAAGTGGAATGAAAAAAAAAATATATTTAAATTTTACCTCTAAAATGATGTTTTACAAGGTATAGCACGACAAAATGGACTGCAAAGTTTGTTACCCATTTTCTTCTGAGTGCATTGATACCCCACATATGGTTAGAAACTTCTGTTTGGACAAATGGGAAGGCACACCATTTGAATTTTGAAACACAAATTTGACTGTATTAGATTGCGGAAGCCATGTCATATTTGCAGGGCCCCCAAGGTGCCTGAACAGCAAAACTTCCCCATAATTTACCCCATTTTAGAAATTACACACCTGAAGGATTTTATCCAGGACTATAGTGAGCATTTTAAACTTATAGGTATTGCACAGAATTTGATAACATTAGGTGTTGATATCAAAAATTTTCCTTTTTTTACAAAAATGTTGCTTAAGTTCCAATTTTTTCACTTTTACAAAGAATAGCATGAGATAATGGACCCCACAATTTGTTACTCAGTTTATGTTGAGAGCGCTGATATCCCACATGTTGTCAAAAACCTCTATTTGGACAAATGGCATGGCTCAGAAGGGAAGGAGCACCATTTGAATTTTGAAGCACAAATTTGTACCCCATTTGTGGTTGTTTACTACTTTTTCAGCACACAACAGGGATTGGACTGGAAAGAGCACTACTTGGCATTTAGAATGCACATTCCATTTTAACAGATTGTGGTCTCCATTATCTGAACCCTTAAGGTGCCAAAGCAGCAGAAACCACCCACAAGTGACCCCATTTTGGAAACTCAATGAATACATCAGGTGTATAAAATTTAGTAAAAACAAAAAATTAAATTTTTACACTAAAATACTGTTCTAGAACCAATGTTATAATTTCAACAAGGTGTAATAGGAGATAATAGAACCCATAATTTGTTTTTCGATTTTTACTGAACGTGACGGTACTATATATGTGGCTGTACACTACTGTTTACTGTTTAAGGCCACGGCAGGGATCAGATGAGAAGGAGAACTGCTTGACTTTTAAAACACAGATTCCATTTGAATAGATTGTGGGCTTCATTAGCTGAGCTCCTGAGGTGCCAGAACAGCAGAAACCCTCACAAGTGACCCCAGATTGGAAACTTTACTGCTTATGGATTTCATCTGGAAGTGGATTGAATATTTTGAACCCACAGGTGCCTCACAGAATTTTATAACATTGGGACATGGAAATATAACATTTTAGTGGTAAAAATTTAAAATTGTTCATTTGCTGCAAATTTGTCAGTTACACAAGGGTTAATAGGGAAAACTGAACCCAACCATTTATGGTCTAATTTCTCCTGAATGTGGTGTTCTTCTCAGGGCAGAGAATAAATGAACACTATTTGGCTTTTGGAGCATAGATCTCGCTAAAATAGTTTGCGGACAACATTTACAAAGCCCTAAGGTGCCAGAACAGCATAAAACCCCCCAAAGTGACCCCATTGTAGAAACTGAACATCTCAATCAATTAATATATATCTGAAGTGACTATTTTGTAACTTCCCAGCCATTTTTTTTTTTTGGGAGAATTGCAAAATCTGCCAGTTTATTGCCAACACATTGTGCTTCCATACAGTGTAGTATCCCCATATATTGCAGAGGCTCCATACATTGTACCCAGCTTAAGAGGTAAATTTGTCCTGATCGGTTTCCAAATCCATCCAGGGCTGATACTGCAGGGTATCAGATTTCATGTTCAGTTGTCACTCGCGGAAATTTCAGCTGCGGGGCAGCGCTATTCACTTATTCCCGAGTGCCGTCAAAAGCAGCGCTAAAGAATAATGCCCCTTAATGGCCTCCGTTAAAAGGCATATCTGCAGTAATTAAGGAGATAAAATGTGAGTCCCAATGGGGACAGTGATAATGTCGGTAAATAAAATAATAATAATACCGAACTTGTAGACTTTTTTGACAAAGCCAATTTTGATCTTAATGACCAAGCCAAATTTTACAATTCTGACCATTGTCACTTTAAGAAGTTATAACTCTGAAACCCTTAGAAGTATACCACTGATTCTAAGATTTTTTTGTGACATATTGTACTTCATGATAGTGGTAAAAAAATTTTCATATGACTTGCATTTGTTTGTGAAAAAATGGAAATTTGACAAAAATTTGGAAAATTTGGCAATTTTCAAACTTTTAATTATTATGCCCTTAAATCAGAGAGATATGTAAAATAGTTAATAAATAACATTTCCCACATGTCTACTTTACATCAGCACAATTTTTGAAACATTATTTTTTTGTTACAAAGTTAGAAGGGTTGACAGTTGACCAGCGATTTCTCATTTTTACAACAAAATTTACAAAATTATTTTTTTAGGGACCACAACACATTTGAGGGGTATATATGTAAAAAAAATGCCCAAAAGTGACACCATTCTAAAAACTGCACTCTTCAAGGTGCTCAAAACCACATTCAAGAAGTTTATTAACCTTCAGTTGCTTCACAGGAACTGAAGCATTGTGGAAGAAAAAATGAACATTTAATTTTTTTCACAAAAAATTTACTTTAGACCTAAACTTTTTTATTTTCATAAGGGTAGGAGTAGAAAATGGACCACAAAAATTGTTGTGCAATTTCACCTGAGCATGCCAATACCTCATTTGCATGGGAAGTCTACTGTTTGGGCGCATGACAGTGCTTGGAAGGGAAGGAGTGCCATTTGACTTTTTGAATGAAAAATTTTCTGAAATAATTAGCGGATGCCATGTCGCATTTGGAGAGCCCCTGATGTGCCTAAACAGTGCAAACCCCCCCTTAAGTGACCACAATTTGGAAACCACACCCCTTAAGGATTTTATCCAGGGGTATAGTGATTATTTTGTACAAGTACGACACAAAAATTAATAACATTAGATCATCATATTGACTATGTCGTCATTAGTATTGAGCACGAGTGTTCGCTATTCCAATTTGCATCAGGTGCTCGGGTATGCACCGAATATCACAGGTGCTTGAGTGACATGATCGAGTCACTGCCCCACATGCCTCGCGGCTGTTAGACACTCCAAAAAAGTGCGAGGATTTGCGATATTCTGTGCATACCCGAGAACCCGATTAAAACTAGAGTAGCGAGTATTTGCCCTCAACACTATCGTCATTTTTTTTACTTTTAAAAAAAACCCACTTCTACCCCAAGCCTATCACAACCCTAACACAGCAAAACCTTAAAACCAACCATAACTTTAACACAACCCTAACCCATCCCTAACCCCAGCCCTAAACCCAACTGCAAAGTATGGAAAAGATAAAAAAAATTATATAATTCTTATCTAACTAAGGACGTGACAAAGGGGGATTTGATTTACTATTTTTTTCCTTTGATCACTGTGATAGGGTCAATAACAGTGATTAAAATGAACCAATAGGAAAAATTACTTATTGCCGTTTACGGGCAGACAGATCTTGGCAGGCGCACTGCGCATGCATTCAAAATTTTTTTTCCCTGGAAGATGACACCGAGCTAGAGGATGGATCAGGAGGGCCCAGGGATGGTGGAGGTATCAGGGGATTCCAGGGATATCATTACTCTCTCCTATGACATGTATATCAGGTCAGAAGTGAGAGAAATTATTTTAACAGCAGGCACACTTTTTTTCTTGATAATCATTATTCACTGAATAACCGCAATCACGCAATTGGGGACCCGAATTTCCAACCCTAATCATGTTCTCCAGGGTTTCAGTAACCCTCAGTAGCCAAACCCCAGAGAATTTCTGACTCTGGGGGGTGCTACAGTCTAAGTACCCTTAAGCAGTCGCTGTTTTAATGCATATCGGCAGCCGCTAAGAGGTTAAATATTTATTCAGAACTTCGCTAAAAAAAGCAGCAAAGTGTCATCATTTTTTGAGACTCATAATGTTTTATTTTTTAGTTTACTTTTTGGTCCCTTTTGGCCACTTTAACTTGCAATACTTTTATTGGTTGTTCTAAACTCCTGGGCTTCACAAGAATACTACTATAGAAGCCAAGAGGCTTTCATCTAGCACCCTGTTGATATGGTAGTCCATCAGATCAATGTGATTATCTTGTGTATGAACAATGAGAACCAGGGCTTGTACACACCAGTGATCATTCTGTTGAAATTCTGCTGTCAGTGACTGATATGGCATCTAAATGGTTAAACAGCAGCAATCAGTGCTAACACTGGTTGCTTATGTTGGTAACTAGCTTTAAAATGGTGCCATCCACACTTGCAGACCCTGGCATGTATGTATAGTTATATTCATTTATGCAAACAGGGTAAGGTATAGTTTTGTGAAATAATATACTTATTTTAATTAATATATAGTGTTGTTCATTCTTAAGGAAATGCAACAAATATCTAGTAGTAATTCAATCATTTAAATATGTCCAAATGTCCAATCTACTAGTTTTCAAGTAAATACTTATGTTAGCATAAAGCAGCTAAAAATTAAATGTAATGCACTTTTTTATTTACATAATACAGTATTTCTGCAAAAGTCACCGTATACAGTATATTAGCTTAAAAAAATACAACATGAATTAATTGGGAACAAGTGTTCAATGGCGTCGCGTTATTAAGATGTTTTCTGAGTTATCCATGCAGTGCATATTCAATCTGACAAGTCATGTAGCGATTAAAAATTGGTATGCTCCAACAACAGTGTCAGAATTAGGATCAGTGACTGGTTTAACTCTCACTGACAAGCCAAGCTTGGTGAGCAACTTGTTTCCCGTCAGTACAGAACATTCAGCTTGGCTGCCTTCTTCCAATAAACACTGACAACCCACAATATGGAAACAACAATTTTCCAGAATGCATTTGGAAACTTTGTATTTCTACTCTATACATAGATTCTTACATCATAATGAGGAAAGCTTTCACTAGAACTTGCCTATGTAAAGAACACCTACCAATTCTATAATGTCCCTGCTGGGAAAAAAATATTTTGTAAAACAATCATGTAACGCATTCTATTCTTTCTTACTTTAGCTTAATGTAACCAGTTACCTCTTCATTCTCCTGCTGTCAGACTCCTCAACTCTGTTGTCAGGTGCCTCCACTCTGGAAGCAGCGCTGACAGCGGAAAAGGCAGTGACTTCCCTCAAAAGTAACTACAGTAAAACTTGCACCAGTATAAGTCTGTGATGGGGCAGTCTTTTCCATTTGCATGACATTTTCTCAATCATTCAGTAGTAAGGGCCCTTTCACAATGTGTTGTTCGGCACATTCAGTTGTTCCATTGGGGCTTATGTCTGCACTCCCTGCAAAACGGGATTTAGGCGTATGAGTTGACAGAGCCGTAGACTATAATGGTGCCATGTGCTCTGCTGAGCATCATTTCTACTCTTATACACCTAATGTAGGTGGACACTCAGATGAAGTAGATTATGTGGGTTTGGACCAAAGCCTAGACAGGACCACTGAACCTGGCGAAGAACGCAGTGTGAAAGGTCCCTAAAAATGACATTGACACAGATAATGTTGGTTCTGCTGACCTGCCTTTTAATTCAGCTGATCATCAGAACTATTGAAAGGTTGATTCAGTAGCCAAAGAGGCACTAGGCACCATATTTAATTCACATTAGAATTTTGTCCCTTGCCAATTAATGTATATCTTACAATTGGCTCTGGTCCTCCTATTATTAGACTTGGCCTGTTTCCCATTTATTTTATTGATTATTTCTTTATTGTCCTGTTACTATTGACGCTTAAACAGCATGACAACTCCCTACGTGAACACCAGGAAGCTCCTGTGAACTATTAAGGAAATATGTCAGCAGGTTGCTGCTACAAGATCTAAAAGCAGTCTAATATAGCGCAAGAAAGCCTGATTCCAGAGATGTATTGCTTACTGGGCTGCTTGGTGTAGTTTTGTATAGATTAGCTGTTTTGTCTGATGTAGAGGTAGCAGAGCTAACACTCATGTTCCCTGTATAACCCACCCACACCCTGAGTGATAGCTTCCTGTATACACTGTGCATTGTGAGCAAGCTGCTAATCAGAGATGGGGCGGGATTACACAGATTAGCCTGACTGATAGTCACATGAGCTGTAGTCCTGTAGTCTTAATTTCCTGCAGATAAAACTATGTTTGTATTGAAGCTTGAACACATAGCCTAATAAACCTGAGGAATCAGGATCTTGTATCTCCTATATAATTCTACTCTAAGATTAAATAACAAAACCTGCTGACAGACTCCCTTTAATTAGAGTGACCTGGGTAAATTCTGTGGCGTGACTTACCTATATTTCAATTTTAAACACATTTAAAGATATATCTTTTTAGATGGACATTCCCTTTATGGGGCCTATGTGGGCACAAGGTCATAATTCATCCTAAAGGAAACACAGTTGTTCAGTTAGCTTAACTAATTGATAGCTGTTTAGCCTTTTATATATGAAATTAATCCTTTTTACATGGCATGTAGAAGAATAAAATTCAATAGTGAAAATCATATCTATACATTTCTATAGATGTCTTGGCTTTGCATGCTTAATGAGTAAAGACTTCATGGGCTATTGTATTAGTATATCATTATAAATTTGGGTATGTATTTTTTATTTTTCCTTAGGTTTTAAACAATTGATTTTTACTGTCAGTACATTGTTTAATTCCAAAACTGCCCTAGCTCAGCATGCTCTATGTGATATATCATTTTTCTAAATGAGAAATCAAATTATAGGTACAATTGGGATAAAGGAGAACTCAATAAAATTTCAAAGCACATAACAAACATATTGCATGAATTACTACACAAACCTTATTTCAGTTAATAAAGTGAAAACACTAGTCACAATGTGATTTTCAGCTTTTACATCTAGAACAAATTTCACCAGCAAAACGGCTAAAATTCTATTGGTGCATGTAGTCTGTAGGGGCTTGTTATGCCATGAAAATTCTTGCCAAAATATCCTCGGTTCAGGAAAACGGGTGACATCTCATCAATATGCAACACCAGAGATTCCACAGACGGATGGGTCAAACCAAGGTCGACATTGGAGTAACGTTACCTGGAAAACAAAGCAAATAAAATATATTAAGTAATTATACGATGCCTCAATCTCACTTTTTGCCCTTGCCAAATCATTAACTGCTCTCAACAAACATGAGAGCAGGGCGCTAACAGAAGGGAATGACAATAAAGAGACATAAATGGACCATTCCAAAGACAGTAGGTTTATTGGTATATTGTTAGTATACATCATAGAACATAATGTACATTTTTCTGCACGTTCATACATACCTCCACAGAGATAGGAGGTATGGAATTATGCAAACTGTTATCCAAATGAAAAAAAAAACTTTAGAAAAAGCCAATTCCCTGGATTATGGTGGTTCTACAAACAGCAGTAATTTTATAAAATGATGTGTTGTGCCAGTTGAGGGCGATCACTACAATTCATACACTATTGTGTCATTATTTCACTTTTTTTCAAAGCCCATCATGCCTAATGTTTTTATTATTATTTTTTGTTATGGATTGTATCATAAATAGAGTTGAGCGATACTTTCCGATATCCAAAAGTATCGGAATCGGAATGGTATCGCCGATACCCAAAAAATATCGGCGATACCCGATACCGATACCGGAAGTCCAATGTAAGTCTATGGGAACAAAATATCGAAATTAAAAAAACCCCATTCTTGCCTTGTAGGTTAATTGTACATGAAGGAAAACAACAAAGAGTTATGTAGAATGTATTGGGGGAGGTTGAGGAGACATTAAAGGCATAGATGTTTAACCCAATCCAATGGAATAGCATTAATATTTTTTTAGGAAATACGTTCGGATTGACGAAGAAATTGACAATGTTGTTAACCTTTTTTCTATTTTGGCAAATATGTATGTTTCACAACTTCCATGCTCTTCACCTTTTTAACTTTTGCCACACTTTCTCCTTCATAATCTTCAGCAGCATCATCTTTGTCATCAAATTATTCTTCATCTTCACCTTCTTTATCTTCTGCTAAAACTTCTTGCTTTTCATCTTTTTGTTAACATTACTCATATTGTTCTTTTTAAACTATTATTCTTCTTCATATTATAGTCCTTCATCTTCTTCATCATATTCTTATTTGTGACAGAGATTCCTGTACTTGTAATCTGTAAAAGTATGATTTTTTCATCGTTCCGTTTTTGCTGCCACAAAAGATTTAAATTACAACAGTATTTGTCCGTGTTCAGTTTAGCCTGCAGCATCAGGCATTTACCAGGGGCACCACGAGGAGGAACAGACTCACCCCATACACTGCTTAGTCTTCTTCTGCTTATAATTTAGAGCATATATTTTGCTCTTCATTTTGGTCTTATACTTCATGTTCTTCTGCTTTTAGATCTTCTGCTTATTGTTCTTGTGTCTCTTGTTCTGTATCTTGTATTTGTAGCACAACCTTGTACCAGCTGATGTTACTGGGACACGGTTACTAAGCAGGAGGTACCTGTGCTCCAAAGCACTACCAAGGACCAGCAGACGTTGCTGGAACTCGGATACCGAGATGGAGGCACCTAGGCCAAAGGCACTGCGGAGAACCAGTTGACGGTACTGGAACCCGGACGGGTAGCAGAAGGTACAAGAGCTAATGCAAGTAACGAAGACCAGCTGACTGTGCTGGAACCTGGAGGGGCAGCAGAAGGAAAAGAGCCAATGGCACAACCGAGGACCAGCTGACGTTACTGGGACACGGTTACTAAGCAGGAGGTACCTGTGCTCCAAAGCACTACCAAGGACCAGCAGACGTTGCAGGAACTCGGATACCGAGATGGAGGCACCTAGGTCAAAGGCACTGCGGAGAACCAGTTGACGGTACTGGAACCCGGACGGGTAGCAGAAGGTACAAGAGCCAATGCAAGTAACGAGGACCAGCTGACTGTGCTGGAGCCCGGAGGGGCAGCAGAAGGAAAAGAGCCAATGGCACAACCGAGGACCAGCTGACGTTACTGGGACACGGTTACTAAGCAGGAGGTACCTGTGCTCCAAAGCACTACCAAGGACCAGCAGACGTTGCTGGAACTCGGATACCGAGATGGAGGCACCTAGGCCAAAGGCACTGTGGAGAACCAGCTGACGGTACTGGAACTCGGACGGGTACCATAAGGCACCCATGAAAATGTAAGTTGACAGGCCGCAAGCCGTCTGCAGTTACCAAATCACACAGTCCTACAGTGGGTGCTTGTCCTATTTTCACAACGGAAAGAGCCTTTATTTACATATCCCACAGCACACATAGGAATCACCTAAACTGCAGGCACCATATAGTCGGATAACCGGAATGCAACATGACAGGACAACTTATTGGAGGCTAATTTTACGTTGACACTGCCAGGAAACAGCTGTCGTGCTGTAACCAGGGTGGGCATGAGTCAGTACCCGTGCCAATTACTTCCGAGCAACAACTGGCGGTGTTGGAGCCCAGGGATGAGAGGAGGACAGGGTGGAGGCAGCATGACTTTTTGTCATACACACAGCAGGGGAACAGCTGCCATTACTTAACCCCAGTAACACAGGAGCAAGTGTTGACTGTGCTAACAGCACTTACAGGCAACAACTGGCGGTGTTGGAGCCCAGGGTCCAATGCATCGACTTCAATTGCTTCACCCTCCTCTCAGGACCACAGCACTGTTGAGCAACCATCTGTCTCTTCACCGCCTGCCAAATTGCCCAGTCAGTCAGAGAGTTCTGTACAGGAGCCAGCTGAGTCTCTGCTTCTGTTCTCAGAATCTGTTGGTTTGCAAACAGGGGCCCAGCCAAGCAGCATTCTGGAATGTTAAGAAGAGGGAGTATGCAGTGATGCGCAACAGCTGTGTCTCTCTGAATCTGAAGAGACGGGTGAGACAGTGCCGATGGTCAGCACACCGCAGAACGCATCTGATGATGATGAGACTCAGGTGCCAGTTTCTGTTGAGCATGGTGGTGGCCAGACCACCCAACAGCAGCAGGTGTTGGAAGAGGTTAGTGGAGATGATGAGGTCCAAGACCCAACATGGCGTGAGGAACAGGAAGGTGGTGGGAGCAGCTCTGAGGAAGCGATTGCCCCAACGGTACAAACAGGAGGGAGAGTTAGGCTGCATACTCTGTTGCCTGTAGCCTCCATTTTGGCACTTGTTCTGATAATTTCTCTTCCAAAAGTCTAAACGGACGCTCCCAGGACTTGCACTGCGTGGTCCTTTTTTCACACACTTGCAGATGATATTTGCTATGTCAAATGCAAGCTGTGTAATCAAAAAGTAAAAAGAGGTAAAGTGTCAGTAACCTCAATACCACAAATATGTGTAAACATGTGCGGAGAAAACACGTAGTTGAGTTACAAAGACACACTGAAGATGTACAGTCTATAGAGAATCACTGCACAAGTTTAACTGCATATGTCATGGTAAATTGGAAATTTTTATTGCACACTTGATGTGAAAAAAGAAAATAGCTATGAGACGACTGACTGACGTTTTGGGCAACGCAGTGGCCTTTATCAAATAGTCGCTGGAAGAGATAGAAAAATTTACAGTCAATGACAATGTATAATATATACAATATATACAATATATACATAGGGTGAAGAATATATATCCATAGGAATTAGGCAACATGTTAAACATTTGGGTGATACTGTAGAACACGGAGAATTATCCCTCTAGGGTATGCGGGTGGATAATGTAGTTTTTTGTTGATTTTTGGGAGTGTGTAGAAAACAGGGGTGATGGGGTATTGAATATTAAGGAATGTCATAGTCTTACAGTCTATGGTGATCAATTAAAGATGTTTTGTCAGGATACGATCAATTTTTTGACAGATGTAAAATGTAGGGTCACAATTGAGTTGTCTGTAGGTTAGGTTAACTGACAGTTGTCTATGAATTTCGGCAATAGATTGGGTCTTATTCATAATAACGATAGCACCCCCCTTATCTGCTGGTTTAATAATAATGTTGGGATTATCTTTCAGAGATTTTATGGCTTGTTTATCTGTGGGTGTCAGGTTGTGGCGTATCGGGTGTAGGCCCAATCTCGGCAAACCATCCACGAGCACAGGCTCTGAATGCTGGCATTGCAAAACTCCTGTCCCTTGAAATGCTGTCATTCAGGCTGGTGGAGACTGACAGTTTACGGAACTTAATGGCATTAGCAGTCCCACAATACAATGTGCCAAGCTGATTTTATTTCAGCAGGCAAGCCGTCCCTGGTCTGCAAAAGCATGTTGTTGAGGTTAAAATTAAACATGCGCTACTAAACTCCGTCAGTAGCAATGTCCACCTGACCACCGCTGCGTGGACCGGTACCCATGGCCAGGGACGATACCTTTCCCTCACTGCCCATTGGGTCAATGTTGTGGAGCCGGGTACAGATCTTGCGAGTGGCGCTGTACGTGTTCAGCCAACTACAAGGATTGCAGGAATCAAGTCTGTACACATTGACTCCTCCTTCTCCAGTTCCTCAGAAACATCGTTGCAGGAGCCGTCACGGTCTACCTCCACATGGACCCGTGAACGCTTAATAAGAATCTTTAGTTATATAGCGCCAACAGATTACGCAGCGCTTTACAGTTTAACAGTTTCAGAACACAAGTCATAAGTAACAACGTTACCAATACAATAATTAAAGCAATATAATCCGCACATGCTCGTGAGAGCTTACAATTTACAAATATGTGGGGGAGATACAAAGTACAGGTGTTTATATACAATGGTGTATTTAGAATGATGGTCCAGCCATTTTGAGGGAGTGAGGGATGGATGGAGATAGTGAATGGGCTACACACACACACTTACACATAGAATGACTTTAATTAGTGAATGTGATAGGCCGCTCTGAAGAAATGTGTTTTGAGTGAGCGCCCGAAAACATGCAAATTGTGGATAGTTCTAATTTCTTGGGGTACAGCATTCCACAGTATTGGCGCAGCGCAGGAGAAGTCTTGGATTCTGGAGAGATGTTCTTTAGGTGTAGGCTGCAATAGCGGGCAACAGATTGTATATGGGAGGTGAAGGAGAGATTGGTGTCAAACATAACACCCAGACAGCGAGCCTGTTGACCGATATGAGCACAGACGTGGCCAAACGTAAACAGGCCGTCCTGAAATTAATTTCCATGGGGAATCAAAGCCACACAGCGCTGGAGCTCTGGAATGCCATAAAGCAAGAGAGCGACATGTGTATTTTGCCAGCGAATCTCCAGCCAGGCTTGGTAGTGTGTGACAATAACCGAAATCTGGTGGCAGATCTGGGCCTAGGCAACGTCACTCACATACCATGTCTGGCACATGTGCTAAACTTGGTCGTCCAGAGTTTTTTGAGGGACTATCCGGATCTTGATGCACTGCTGCACAAGGTCCGCCTACAGTGCGCTAACTTGCGACGTTCCACCATGGCCAGATCGTGCATTGCAGCTCTGCAACGCAGATTTTGCATTCCTGAACATCGCATCATATGTGACTGTCAGTATTCCGGGTTTTCTAGGTAACTTTGTCAATGATTTTGCCCTTTGTTAAAATGGAGTTTGCTGTTTTGTGTGCCCTACTTCCTGTTCGTTTGTTTAAAACCTGGCTCAGGTGTTGGCTTCACTGCTGGAGTATTCTGCTTCCGTTTCCCTGCAACCCAGCTGCTTTGTTCCTCACAGATCTTTTGTGTATTTACCAGGAAAGTGCATAACCTTATCTTCAGGTGTTTCTCAGCCACAGCAGTTTCTACCCATGGCTCTGGACATTCTCTGCATATGTAAGTTGCACAAAGTACTGTGTTATCACTAAACTGTTGACTTGGGAATTTAACCCTTGGTTCACTCCATCTGATAAGAACTGTGTTTCTGAACTGTTGCTGTTTAACCCTTTGTGCATTACCTCTGGTGAGAGCTGTTGGAACTGTTACTGGAACCTTACTGACATATGAACTTATTGTTGGACTTCACTGAATTAAGCCACAACTGAGATTAACTTGTTCCTGGACCTCCCTGTGTTTTCTGCATACCTGGATCTGACTCTTCACACACCAGCAGTGTGTAAATCCAGCCACGTTACCTGTGCATCAGACTTACCTTGTGGTCACATTTGTGTGAGGACTCCGTCGTAAGAACTTTACCACCCTCGCTTTAGAGGTTCAAAGACTTATATATCCGGATTCATATAACTGGACTTGTGTATATATATATATGGACTCATTGCATGTCACTACGGGTTGTTTGAATATTGTTTTTGGGTGTTTTGCTGTTTCACAAATACATTATTTGCATTCAAAGAAACCCGTCTCTGATTGTTCATTGCCCCACGCTATCAGAATCCTCGAGTTCCTACAATAGTATTACAGGATACTCCAGCCTAAAAAAGAGGATTCTGCTGGGGCAATGACGGAGACACGGGCAGACAAATTGTTCACCATAGTTAACTCCTTGCAGCAGGAGGTGGCGGCTGCACTCAATCAGATTAGAGACTTGGAGTCTCGGGTTAACCAAAATGCACAGGGGTTTGGTCAGGCTCTCCAAGATCTACGTGCTAGGTTAGGTGTCCTGGAGGCCTTACCTACTGAGCCTACCTCATCCACCAGTATGCCCAAATTGCCTCCATTCCGTTTTAATGGTGACCGAAGTCAATTCCGTGGGTTTGTTAATCAATGTATATTATTTTTTGATGTACATGCCTCCTACTACCGGTCTGATAGATCTAAGGTTCTATGTATTATTATGTTGTTGACATCACGTGCACTGGCTTGGGCAAATCCTATGGTTGAAAGTCATGATACCCGTCTAAATAATTTGGACAATTTTCTGGCAGCCATGGCGCAAATGTTCGACGATCCCAACCGCCGTGCTACCGCTGAATCTGCCTTGCTTTCCTTACGCCAGGGGAAACGGTCAGTCATAGAATATGTTACTGAATTTAAAAGGTTAGTGGTGGACACCCAGTGGGAAAACAATGCTTTATTACCAATCTTTAGAAAAGGTTTGTCAAATGCAATCAAGGATGAGCTAGCTCGTTCAGAGTCTCCACAGGAGTTTGAATTGTTTATACAGCACTGTGTACGTATTGATATCCGTTTAACTGAACGCAGACAAGAAAAATGGGCCGCTGTAAATCGCATTACTAATTACTCTCTTCCGTCCAGGGAAACCACAGGCAAAAACCCGCGAGAGGCTGAGGAGGTGCCTATGCAGGTGGACTCACTGCAGAGACGTGAAAATAATGAACGCCGCGAACACCGTCTCCGTGAGCGCTTATGTTTCTATTGTGGTCAATCGGACCATTTCCTCATCAATTGTCCTAAATGTCCTAGGCGACCCAACAAGGTGTTGGCGGGTAGTAGGGGATTATGATAACACAGACGCTGAGTCTGAAGTTTCGGAAACCAGTCTACATCTAGATGCGGTTTTTCCCCCAATACTGATGCCGACTTCCCCTAAAGATCAAGGGGAGAAATATTCACATTGTTCTCTTCCTATACAGATTCAGTGGGAGGAACAGTGGATATCAAGTTCTGCCATGATAGACTCTGGAGCAGGTGGGAATTTCATGGATTCTTCTTTTGCAAAGGAACATGGTATAAAGACACAACTAAGAGCTTCACCAATCACTATGGAAACGGTGGATGGTTCCCCATTAGTTTCTGGACCAGTAGATCGGGAGACAGTGCCTCTGGAGTGTAAGATGGAACCAGACCATCAAGAAACACTTTCATTCATGTTAATATCTTCTCCTCATTTTCCTGTAATTTTAGGAATTCCCTGGTTACGGTCACAAAATCCAATCATCAATTGGGAAACCAAGGAGATAACCTTTCTCCCGAAGTGCAGTTCTACCATCAGTCCAACTGTAGCGGCTCCAGTTACCCAGAACTTGGAAGAGGTGATACAGGTACCTACTCTCCCTCTGATATATCAGGAATTCTCAGACATTTGTGATAAAAGGAAGGCAGATCAACTTCCCCCACATAGACCGTATGACTGCCCCATAGAATTGCTTCCTGGAGCAGCGATTCCTTTCGGCCATGTTTACCCGTTGGCGGCTCCGGAATTAAAATCTTTACGAGAGTATATAGATGAGAATTTAGCCAAGGGGTTTATCCGACCATCTTCTTCACCAGCGGGAGCTCCAATATTCTTTGTAAAGAAGAAGGATGGTACTCTAAGACCCTGCATTGACTACCGGGAGTTAAATAAGGTAACCATTCGTAACAGGTACCCGTTGCCCCTAATTCCAGAATTGTTGGAAAGAGTTCGCCAGGCCAAAGTATTTACCAAATTAGATCTTCGTGGGGCATATAATTTACTCCGTATACGGCCCGGAGACGAATGGAAGACAGCTTTTAGATGCCGGTATGGACATTTTGAATATTTGGTGATGCCATTCGGACTCTGTAACGCTCCTGCTGCTTTTCAACATTTAGCCAACGACATTTTCAGGGATTTATTGGACCAATATGTGGTAATTTACCTTGATGACATCTTAATCTTTTCTGACTCCTTACAGGAACATCAGGAACATGTCAAGACCGTACTTAGACGTTTGAGAGATAATCATTTGTACATCAAACTCGAAAAGTGTGAGTTCCATTGTTCTGAAATTCAATTTTTAGGCTATGTTATCTCGCCTCAGGGATTGAATATGGAGTCCAGCAAGATCCAGGCAATCTTGGACTGGCCGGTACCAGGAAACATTAAGGAGGTACAGCGATTCATTGGCTTTGCTAACTTTTATAGACGGTTTATCCGAAATTTTTCAGAAATTGTCCGTCCCATCACTCTCCTCACCAAGAAGGGGAAGAAGTTTGAATGGTCTTCGCAAGCTCAGGAAGCCTTTGATCGCCTGAAGGGTTGTTTTACCACGGCTCCAATATTGATGCATCCGGATCCTGCACAGCCTTTTATCGTGGAGGTGGACGCGTCTGACTGTGCATTGGGAGCTATCCTCTCACAACGTACCGGAGACAAAGGTTTGCTGCACCCGTGTGCCTTCTTCTCTCGTAGATTATCTTCTGCAGAACTTAACTATGATGTGGCAGATAAGGAACTTTTGGCAATTATTTCTGCCTTTAAGGAATGGAGACACCATTTGCAGGGGGCAACTCAGCAGGTAGTAGTACTCACGGATCATCGCAATTTGGAATTCCTTAAGTCTGCCAGGTGTCTTTCTCCTCGACAAGCTAGGTGGAGTTTGTTCTTGAACCAGTTTAATTTTATTATTTCGTACCGCCCAGGTTCACGTAATGGGAAAGCTGACGCATTATCCCGAATCCATACCGTGGATTCCGTGCCTGGGACCCCGTCGAAGACCATCTTGTCGGAGGCCAATTTCGTTGGAGTGCTCCGGAACCGGGACTTGTGGCAGGAGATCAAGCTGGCCTATGACGGTGACGTATTTCTTGCAGCTCCACCTGACAATGTGAATCTTGTCCTTCGGAATGGTGTGTGGCTTAGAGATCGATGTATTTATGTCCCAGAGGCTGGAAGACTTCGAGTTCTCAAATTGGTCCACGACTCTAAATTGGCTGGTCATAGGGGGGTACAGAAGACGCAGGAATTGTTAACTCGTTTTTTTTGGTGGCCTACCTGCTTGAAGGATGTGAATGACTATGTCCGCTCTTGTGAAGTTTGTGCCCGGTACAAGGTTCCTCGCATTTCACCTACTGGTCTTCTTAAACCGCTACCTGTACCGTCTCGCCCTTGGGGGTCTATTTCGATGGACTTTATTGTGGAGTTACCCACCTCTGGTGGTAAAAATACTATTTTGGTGGTAGTAGATCGTTTAACGAAAGCTGCTCATTTCATTCCGTGTGCTGGTCTTCCCTCAGCTACAGAGACAGTAGATCTAGTTATCCAGAACATTTTCCGGCTGCATGGGGTACCAGATGACATCATTTCTGACCGGGGAATACAATTTACCTCTAGATTTTGGAAAGGATTTTGTTCTGCGCTCCACATTAATGTTTGCTTGTCTTCTGCATACCATCCTCAGACCAACTGGCAGACCGAACGGACAAATCAAACCTTGGAGCAATATCTACGCTGTTACGTCAGTCATTTGCAGGACGATTGGCTGAAGCTACTTCCTCTAGCGGAATTTTCGTACAACAACTCCCAAAGCAGTTCCACGAAGGTAATGCCTTTTTTTGCCAACCTGGGTTATCATCCAAGTATTTTGCCTAGGTCTCCGGTTACGATTTCGGTACCAGCGGTTGAAGACAGAGTGACGGCGTTGCAACGTAATCTTGAAGTTTTGAAGGACTCCCTGACCACAGCACAGGAGCGTTACAAGAAGTCGGCCGATAGATTCCGGAAACCAGCACCTATGTATAAGGTAGGAGACTCAGTTTGGTTGTCCACCAAGAATCTAAAATTGGGTGTTCCTTCGCAGAAACTGGGACAGAAATTCATCGGTCCATTCAAGATCACTGGGATTGTGAGCTCTGTTGCCTGTCGGTTGAAGCTACCACGGACTTTAAAGGTACACCCAGTATTTCATGTTTCCTTATTAAAACCAGTCTCTCCTAACACGTTTCAGGGACGTATCGTACCTCCCCCTCCACCAGTGTTGGTTGATGGCGAAGAACAATTCGTGGTACAGGATATTGTTAATTCCAGACTTCATAGAAACCGGCTTCAGTATCTAGTTAGATGGCAAGATTACTCTCCTGAAAATGATTCTTGGGAACCAGTAAGTAACATCAATGCGCCTCTGAAGATTGCTCAGTTTCATCGGAGATACCCGGACAGGCCTGGTCCACGACCGTCCGGAGGCCGTCTTTAGGGGGGGAGTAATGTCAGTATTCCGGGTTTTCTAGGTAACTTTGTCAATGATTTTGCCCTTTGTTAAAATGGAGTTTGCTGTTTTGTGTGCCCTACTTCCTGTTCGTTTGTTTAAAACCTGGCTCAGGTGTTGGCTTCACTGCTGGAGTATTCTGCTTCCGTTTCCCTGCAACCCAGCTGCTTTGTTCCTCACAGATCTTTTGTGTATTTACCAGGAAAGTGCATAACCTTATCTTCAGGTGTTTCTCAGCCACAGCAGTTTCTACCCATGGCTCTGGACATTCTCTGCATATGTAAGTTGCACAAAGTACTGTGTTATCACTAAACTGTTGACTTGGGAATTTAACCCTTGGTTCACTCCATCTGATAAGAACTGTGTTTCTGAACTGTTGCTGTTTAACCCTTTGTGCATTACCTCTGGTGAGAGCTGTTGGAACTGTTACTGGAACCTTACTGACATATGAACTTATTGTTGGACTTCACTGAATTAAGCCACAACTGAGATTAACTTGTTCCTGGACCTCCCTGTGTTTTCTGCATACCTGGATCTGACTCTTCACACACCAGCAGTGTGTAAATCCAGCCACGTTACCTGTGCATCAGACTTACCTTGTGGTCACATTTGTGTGAGGACTCCGTCGTAAGAACTTTACCACCCTCGCTTTAGAGGTTCAAAGACTTATATATCCGGATTCATATAACTGGACTTGTGTATATATATATGGACTCATTGCATGTCACTACGGGTTGTTTGAATATTGTTTTTGGGTGTTTTGCTGTTTCACAAATACATTATTTGCATTCAAAGAAACCCGTCTCTGATTGTTCATTGCCCCACACTATCAGAATCCTCGAGTTCCTACAATAGTATTACAGTGACGTACCCACCAGGTGGAATTCCACGTTACATATGTTGGAGCGGTTGTGTGAGCAGCAGCCAGCAGTAATGGAGTATCAGCTGCATCAGTCGCAATCAACTCGCAATTTGCGCCGTTCACACTTCACCACTACTGAGTGGGCCTCTATAATAATAATAATAATCTTTATTTATATAGCGCCAACAGATTCCGCAGCGATGTACAGTTTAACAGTTTCATAACACAAGTCATAAGTGACAACGTTAACAATACAATAATTAAAGCAATATAAGCCGCCCCTGCTCGTGAGAGCTTACAATCTACAATGAGGAGGGGGAGCTACAAAGTACAGTTGTTTATATACAATGGTGTATTTACAATGATGGTCCAGCCATTTTCAGGGAGTGAGGGATGGATGGAGATAGTGAATGGGCTACACACACACACAGTTACACATAGAATGACTTTGATTAGTGAATGTGATAGACCGCTCTGAACAAATGTGTTTTGAGTGTGGAAGTAGGGCTGTTAATGGGGATGTTGAAGTCTCCAAGGATAAGGGTTGGTACTTCTGAGGACATGAAAGTGCGGCAGCCAGGCAGAGAAGTGGTCAAGGAACTGTGTGGGCGAGCCTGAGGTCCGATATATTACCGCTACTCTGAGGGAGAGGGGACGAAAGAGCCTGATGGTGTGGACCTCATAATTTGCAAAATCTTTATATAAAATTTACATGTTACATATTACATCTAGTATAAAACATTTAACCATTAAGCCTACTTACAGAACAAGGAAGTGTAAAAAACCTTGTGCTTAAAAAAAAAAGTGCAAATAAAATGTGACAAGGGCAGTGTAACAAATAATTTAGGAAAAAGATAAACTAACATCAAGTGCTGTGTGCTGTGTAAGAGCCAGACACATTAACATGAAATCAGTCTGGAATAGCGGTGATTTTCTCCCCATAACCCGAGTAACATTCTGGGGAGAGGGTTGTAGAGTCAACGATCAGCAACTAGCTACGGTAGATAAAATACCTAAAAAAAAAAGTTATTTAACATTCATAAGATACATTGTATTTAAAAAAAAAACATAAAAACTATAATACACAGCAGGATCTTTAGTAAAAACCAGACTTGACACTGTAACCTCTTAATCCTTGCAAGCTTCAACACAACGTTGACAAGGTACACAGCAGGGGTGGTCGGTCTCCTAGACAACGAGCAAACTCCTTCATGTTGAGAGAGGCCACCATCTCCTTAGCTTTCTGGTACTTTTCTGTGGGAATGAGCTTGTCTCCAACCAGCCAGGAATATCCATTGAATGGCACACCATGGTTTGGTATTAGCGCCCAGTACCAAAAGTGAAGCCAACCACAGTTCCCATTTCTCATGAACTTTATTTGATATACTGGCTGGCCAAACATTAGTTTCTCACAAAGGAGCTGAAGACCCTGAGTGGCAGTAGGTGCAAGTCTCTCCAGCATGACCTGTTTGTTAGATATCAGAGGGAGAAGAGGATTGGGCCTTACCAATGTGCCCGATTGCATATTAAGTCTTATTGAATGTTGGAGCCAGTCCACCGTACAAAAGCAGCCATAGAGTGTCCGGGTACCTGCTTGGATTTCGATCCAAATGAAGACTACTTTGATGTACATGTACACCAATTAGAGAAAAATGACAAGGATGAGGCAGTAAGAAACGCTCAGCAGAGTACAAGCAGCATTGCTTGAAGAAGTAACTTGAGCGTGATCAAAATTCAATAAATTAAAATCTCAGACTACAGTGAACACAACTGTTAGCTGTGAAAGGGCTTTTTGTGTCCTTCTACAGTGTTTTCAACCAATGTATTGGATACGGATGGAAGCACATCACACTATAATTTCAATTGAATGGAGCAGCAAGAATTACACTAAAGAAAAAAAAAGAGTGTGAGAGTGACATGTGCAGATGCCTACATACAGCGCGTCACCTGCACTCACACACACACCTTGCAGAGCTGTGAAAAAAACACTGCAAGGCAAAAGGAAGATGTACACAGCGGTTGGTAAACTAGCCTGCCTAAAGCACAGTACACAAAATCGCAATCTCTAACTGTGCCTCAGAGTCAGCAGAGCAGTGTTCTGTCCCGAACTGAATTAACAGCACAGTGACGCTAAAATGGCGGCTTTATCCGGCAACAATACCTTCCTTGTGTCACGGTTAGGGTAGCGTGTGTCTATTATATGAGTGTCTCTAAAATGTAACGTTAGGCAGCCTTATTCTGCCCTTGGGACGCAAAAAATAAGACAGCAGTAATCATTTACTATATAAAACTCCACCTATGCGCAACAAAACAAGCACGTTCCCTCTTCCGGTTCCTGCGCTGACATGTGAGTAGGGAGTTTGGAGACGCTCCTGAATTTATCCCAGGTATCCAAGCATATCAGGCCGATAGGAGAGCATTAAAACCACCCACGGTGGTGACTTAAATATGGTGAATCGAACCAGTGAAGAACTGTAGGTCGATGCGAATGAATGTGCGATCACATGACACACGTTTATAATAACCCTTGCTAGACACGACTAACTTTGTAGACATTTGGACACACCTGAACCCAGATGGCAGTGAATATTCATTCTATTCGGCGCCACATGACTCTTGGTCCAGAATAGATTATATATTGCTATCACAGGAGCTATTAAGGGGAGTGGAAGAGGCAGATGTGCACAACGTAGCTATATATGACCACGCGCCCGTATCAGTGACCCTGCCAGATATGGTGCAGATGGGGCCAGACCAAACTTGGCGCTTCCCGACCTATTTGTTAATGGATGAGAAGTTTCGACATCAGGTGAAGCAATGGTGTTTTTAATATGTAAGGGATAATGGAGATACTAGGGATAGGCCGGAACTTTTATGGGCAGCAGGGAAGGGAGTAATGCGCGGGAAACTAATAGGTTATCAGACAACGCTAAAAAAGAAGATAGCGACAAACTACTCGCAGGCTAGCAGGATATTACGCGATAGGTACACGGCAAACAAGACAAGTTCATCAACACAGGTTAAAAATAGATGTAAGCAGGCTAAGGCTGACTTACACGTATGGGTATATCGACGAGAGAGAAGCAGTAATAACAATTATAGAGCCGATGTATATCGTTATGGTAGCAAATGAGGGAGACTATTAGCACGACTAGCGAAAGGAAATCACATTCGTCATCAACATATTACAGCGTTAACGAATAAACATGGGATCATGAACACAGACCCTCGAAGCATAAACACCATTCTACAAGAATACTACTCAGACTTATATAAGGTGGAACATACGGATAGTGCGGAGGGTAACACCTTTGTAGATGGAATACGGTTACCATCCATCACAAACTATCAGCTTCTCCTTTTAAAAAAACAAATTGAGGTGACAGAAGTGACAGCGGCGATAAGTTACTTGAAATACGGGAAAGCTCCAGGACCTGACGGGTTTACAGCTAAATTATTAAAATTATTGAGTGAGGATATCCCGTCCACATTGGTACGCACCTTCAATCATATATTGGAGACAGGAGGGTTGCCCAGCCATTCAAACATGTCACACATGAAGGTGCTACTAAAACCAAACAAACCTTCACATCTGCCTGGATCCTATCGTACATTCTCACTCATTGACCATGATATCAAGATTTTGTCCAGGATCATGGCAGATCGTTTGAGTAGCATTGTTCCTACGCTGATAGGGCGATCACAAGTGGCCTTTGTTAGCTACTTTGTTGGCTACTATCAGTCTGCGTTACCCGCAGTGTCGCTGTCCTGATCGCTGCCTGAGCTGCTCAGCAGCGATCATGTAGCGACACACCAGCGATCCTGATCGTTGTCGGGATCGCTGGTCTGTCGCTATGTGAGACGGGGCCTTAAGTCATTGCTTATCCTAATCACTATTGGCAGGCATTTAATTAAGTTAAACTATACCTTTGATACAACAGCAATTATAATTATGTGTATAATTGACCCGAAGATGTAGAGTAGATAATCTGAAGCATCAAACTGAGCTAAAAGAAAGTGTCAATGTTGCCTACAAATATCTACTTTATTTCTGTCTTATAATCCCATCATTGGTAGCTAGAATACATTACTTTAAAAGGTTTACTAATGAGTCCATTCTGACTCGAAATTTTTATCTAGTGGCTAATCAGGTTTGGCAATAGATGACAAAATTTGACTGCAGCCTGATTACAATATTTGGACTGATTTTCCAATTCTGAAATCGCATTTTTATAAGTTAGCCTATTAATGGTTATTATTAGTGTTTAGTTAGTAAATGCAAAGGAGAAAAGAGAAAACAAGTTCTAAATTCAATACAACACCTGGACTAAATTTTCATCTGTTAGAATCAACAATGAACCCCTGATGAAGCTGGGAAGGCTAAACCAGTTGGGTGGAATGCTAAACCAGTTGGGTGGAATGGTAAACTTTCAGGGTACTAGGTATATTTTAAGCTGATCTCTTAAAAATAGAGAGCGTAATATTATAACTGGTGTGGTAGATTTTATTCCCTTAAAAATACAATGGACTAGTGCAAATAAAATATGTAAGGCTCAGTTAGAGTACAGGATCACATGAAAGAGGGACTTGCTAATAATTACTTGCAACTTAGTTATAGCTTGTTGCTTCTGTAAATTGGAGGTTTCATATCTGGAAATTACAAACATTCTATTATAAGATAACTAGAAATATGCCTGATGCTATCGCATCGGGGTGTGGTGAAAACTTCACCGCTATTCGCCACACAGGCGCAGTAACAGCCACGTCGAGGTAGAGCGAGCAGAGAGTGCAGTTGTGGCTGTTACTGCGCATGCGTGGGAAATTTTTATCTAGTGGTTTATCAGGCCACGAACTGCGCCTGCACAAATGACACTGCCGCGGTGCCTTAAGGGATTCGGGGACAGCGGCCGGAAGTCCCAAGTGGCAATTAAATCATAAGATTGTGGTATTTTGAGAAGGAGGATAAAACATATTTGTAAATACATGGATTAGTTCTAATCATAATATAATATCGCATTGTTACACCAAATTGTTTTAGTTATGGTCAACAAATTAGGCATAATGTTAAAACTCTGAGGTTCAGAGAAGAATGAAGCTGTTAGACACCACTTTAAGTAATGGTGGGTAGAGTGGAAAAGGATGTGTCATTCCAATATTTAAATTTCTATTATCATTTTATATTCTACATACAATAGTTTTCATTTGAATAAGCATCTTATTATGCCGTGTTAGTTTACAATAGTTCCAGAAAATCCACAGAACTAAAACTGTTGTAAGGGACCATTTATTTAGACATGGCGGTAATCATCAAAGACCAATCCTTGGAATGCTCATTTTGAGATTTTTTGCTAGCGCAACAGGCTAGCAAACACTCAATGAATTCACAAAACACTTATTAGTCAAGTAAGATGATTTTTATACCAGCTTTAGGATCACAATAATAAATAATAATAATAATGTTATTTATATAGAGCTAGCATATTCTTCAGCAGTTTAAAATTAAGCAGGGACATATACAAACAAAAATGACATTACAAAGTATCACATACTGTAGTTGAACAGTTGCAGGAGGAGTGAGAGTCCTGCTCGCAAGCTTACAATCTGTAAGGAAACTGGTGGGACACAAAAGGTAAAAAGTGCTTGTCATGTATGGTCCAACCATCATTATACTAAATGGGGCATTTCTAATAAAGCAGCATGATCTGGTCATCAGCCAATATCTGCCTAAGTATAGTCATCAAGTGTTATTTGGTGCATGGAGAATATGGAGACAATTGAGTAGAAGGGACCAGATTCTGAGGAAAATTTAGAAAGAGTAGACAGGAAAGAGATTAGTGAAGTGAGGCGATAGGCTTGTCTAAAGAGATGTGTTTTTAAAGCACACTTTATTATTATGGATTATTATGGGTGATATTAGTCTTAGATCAGTTGCAGAACAAAGAGCATGGGTAGAATTATAGACTGTAGATTGTGGATGAGGTAAGTGTATTTTGTACTCTGTAGTGAATGATCAACCAGTTCAATAACTGGCAAAAGGTGGAAGTGTCAGTGAAGCGACTGGACACAAATATGTCCCTGGTTGCCGCATTCAAGATAGATTGAAGAACAGAAAGTTTGGTAGAGGGAGATCGATCTTAAAGGTAACACTGTGTTACCAAGGTTTTGTCCCTTGGACAATTTTGAGTGTTCCTGATAGATTTTTTCATGCTGATTTCAGAAATGACTTCAGATTTTTCCTCACGTAAGGTTTTTGAGAAATGATTCGAAACATTATAACATTATAATATAATATATAATACTAATATAATACTGTATACATTATACTTTATAATATACTATCTTTATAATATATATTATAATATTCTGCTACAATTCTAAAAACTCATATATGAACTTTTTCTGAAACAGTGTATTCTGAATTTTCCACTGAAATAACATAGATCACTGATCTACACATATGCATGCAAGCACTTATGCGAATTCTGCGTAGGTGCAATGAATCATTCGGCTGACCGTGTACGGAGCATATCACTTCTCCTGGGCAGGGGAGGCTTCAAAAGACAATACTGACATTACAGCAGGGGATCACCGAGGATTCATTTGTGACATGACGACAGTTTAACCTTTTGCAACGACGTCTTGGGGGGTTTTGGTGCTCTTGGATGCGAACATGACCCGAAGGAATATCGACTGTTCATTGACTCATCAGTTTTAAGTCTGAAGGCTGTTTTACTACACAATGGAAATATCTATTCTTCTATACCTATTGGACATGCCGCACACATGAAAGAAACGTATGCGAATATGCAGTTACTGTTGACCCACATTAATTATAGAAATTATAACTGGAACATATATGGTGATCTAAAAGTTGTTGCACTTCTTCTTGGACTTCAGCTTGGCTATACCAAGTATTGTTGTTTTATTTGTGAGTGGGACAGTCGTGCACGAGAAATGCACTATTACAGAAAGGACTGGCCACTCCGCGAAAACCTGGTTGCTGGACAGAAGAATGTTAAACATAATCCTCTCGTTGATCCAGCAAAATATTTCTCCTTCCTTTGCATATTAAACTTGGGCTTATGAAGAGTTTTGTCAAAGCAATGAACAAAGAATCGGAAGCCTTTTCTCACTTGCGACAGAAATTTCCATGAATAAGTGATGCAAAGATCAAAGAAGGTATTTTTATTGTCCTACAGATCAGAGATATAATGAATGACAGTAGCTTTGATGGTCTTTTGCAAGGAGCTGAACAAGTGACATGGAGAGCCTTTAAAGATGTGACCTTCAACTTCCTTGACAACAGCATGGCACCGTACTTTGAACAACTCGTGGACAACATGCTCACAGCATATCATTTGATGAAATGCAATATGTCACTAAAAATGCAATTTCTACATTCTCACTTGGACTTTTTTTCCAGCCAATCTTGGTGCCGTTAGCGATGAACATGGTGAAAGATTTCACCAAGACATTGCGCTGATGGAGAAAATGTACCAGAAAAAGTGGAGTATGTCAATGCTGGCTGACTATTGCTGGAATCTTATTTGAGAAGCACCTGGCATGGATTATAAACAAAAGTTGTCTGCAAAACACTTTTGAACAATTGCTTTTGCTACTGACATTGATGCACATGTATGTAGTGTCACGGACGTCATAATGTAGACTATAAACTGTTGTTTCTTAAAAACCTTACATGATACAGACTTTTGGAGCACATATTCGTGTTCAGCATATCAAAATCTATAAGATACAATAAAATTTTCTCAGGGGACAAGAACTTCCCTGAAATTTGTTGCGCAGTGTATCCTGTCACCAGGTTGTTCCCATATAACCTACATCCACCACCTTTTAGCCCCACGTGACAGCATTCTAAAATGCTGTATACATGACGTAAATTTTCCCAGTAAGGCAAAAAAATAAGTTTTATTATACTTACTTACAAAGCAGTCTGGTCTGAGGGCAGAGCTAAGTACTGCGCATGGGAAAGGCCAAGGAGCGCCGGCGCATGCGAATTACAGTGCATTGCTCTGACCTTGGCAGGGCAGAGAGAAATGCACCTGTGCAGGAGAGCGATGGAGGATAGTGTATAGTTGACATAAGAAGCATTACCTACACAAAGCAGAGAATGAGGACAGCAAGCATAAGAAGAGCGTCGTCACCGGATGAAGACCGGATTGGACAGCCTCATTGGTGAGTATAATAAAAGGTCTTATTTTTGCCATACAGGATGAATTGGAGTCATATATACAGCAATTTAGAATGCTGTCACATGGGGCTGAACTGTGGTGGCCATATGGGAAAACCTGGTGACAGGTTACCTTTAAAAATCAGTGTACGTGGGTGTGCCAGACTCTATAGAAAATCATGGACCCCCAAAATGAGCCACCACAATTTATCTGATTCTACAAATATTCCTCAACCAAAATTGAATCCATAAATTCAACTACACAGAAAAGCGTCAAGTTTTGTTCAAGTGAAAAGGAGTCTAAAGTAAAAAAAACTGAACCTCAATAATATAATGATGTATGCATTGATGTTACTACCCATTTCTTTCATGATTTTATTCATTTTGGCTACTCCCATTTGATGTCTATATATAATACATGTTTGTATGCTTATTACTATTGGTCATATATACTCTGTTTTTATTAGTCCAGGTGACCCACCTGCTCTTTTGTGGTGTTCACTGGATATTCTTTTATGTATACTACATACTGATGCATTTATAATAAAGTACTTTTTGATATATTATATGAGTCTTTTATGACTTTTTTGTTTGGTGCTCTTTTTTTGTTTGGTGTTTTTCAATAATGATGTAGTTTAATATCACTTTAAAGATAGAACACATAATTCTGACCAGTAATTGCATAATATGATAACAATAAGTAAATATGCTATAAATACGACATCTCTGCATCAGTTCAGCTTTGTCGGTAATTATTTGCAAATTCAATACCATACAAGACAATGGATTTATCTCAGCACACACCCCACAATGTATCAAACGGTCAATAGTTCAGTAAGAAAAGGAAGCATAACTTGATTGGACGGTAATTAAAAGAATCATTTCTTATCCTACTAGATATGTCCAGTCATATTAACACATTTCCAGATTTCATACTCAGTGGACTAGTCAAGATTAAAGGATTCGCTAATATGGTTGAATTGTGTATACTTCCAAACTGACTAAGCAGATTTGAGAGCAAATGAGTTCATTTAGCATTGACAGTGAAAGATTGATTTTGCACGGAATGAGTTACCTAAGGTATTCATCATTTTCCTTGGCTACTGTGCACAAGATGGAGATATGCTTCTTTCCCTTTCTGATTGTAATAGGACTTCTTACTGAGCACCTTTATTTTACAGCCATGATTGCAGAATAGCACTCTTTTAATTTAGACGTTTTACCCTCAAGGTTAGACCTTCTAGAACAACCTCTTTAAAATCACTTTGGCTATCTTAAAAGCTTCTGTATGGTATAATGATTCATTACATGACTTGCTCAAATCAACGACATTGCCTTAAATTATAATGCAAAAAAATTGCTAATTACTAAAATGAAAGTTCAGCGACACATAACTTGCTCTGATTTACTGCAGAAATTTACCAGAATGGACAGAAAAGAAGGTTAGATTCCAACTTAATCTGGGATAATTATGGAAATATTTCTACATTATAAAGTAACAGGAAAAGGTATCATGCGCTTCTTATGATTTCAAAGTATGATCTCACTAAGGTACAATTCTCCACATTATTTCCTATAATAGATGCTATGCTTTTCCTAGATGCAGTACACTTGCCCTGTGGTTAACAGAAGAGTGCTCCTGATTATAATAGTTCTGCATTTCTTAAGTACATTTGTTCTAGCACTGGTGCACTTTCTGATCACTTAGTGTCACACAATGTCAAATGGACAATGAAAAATAAAACATTATAAAAAAATACCGTCAAAACATGGATATATTTAACTAAGTCCCTAGCAATGTACTCACTTCAGCTCCCAGGCTTCCAATAACTCTGGAGCATGACTGATCATAAAGATGTAATTGGCAGTTGGTAAGTAATTAATTGTTTTCAGGTAGGCTATATTTTTCTGCAAAAACACAAGTAATGAGCCAGAAAGTGAGAGTAGTCACAGCATCTCATCATATTAACTCTGTAGATGTAAATCATACATTTCACTACACCCTGACAGCACCTGAGAGAGCAGATCCACCACCAGGAACAGGAAACCTACAGAATTTAAAGGTGGAACCTTTCCATAAGAATCAGTATTGTTTATTGTCTCTAAAGAAGCGCTCCCATAAAGATATTTTTTTTACTAAATCTGTGTATATGTGCATGTACTATACTGTGAGTGTGTTAATATACTCACCTACTGCTGCCTTGTCTGGGATTAAGGACTGTTTTGCTCCTTTTCTCAGTGATGTCACCACTATTGAGACTCTCTAGGTTACACTGCATTCTGCATGACCCAAAAGAGGCTTTAACAGAACGAGGCTCCATAGTCTTTCTTTGTAAAAGAAACTTACAGCTCATGCACAGAGCATAGAGTGAGCTAGATAGTCTGAATAATGGTGACGTCAATTTACTCATCCTCTGTGTCTATCTATCGCCCCATATCACTTCTCACCTATGCTTCAAATGTACTGGGACAGCATGCCTCTCTTGAATTATCCTCCCACCACTGCTCCTGCTCCCTTTTTGAGTGGTTACAATCTGGATTCCGACAGCATCATTGAACTCTGTTCAAGTTCCTCTCTCTCTCTGTGACTTAAGTAGAACTCCATGACAGGCAGCTGTAGCCTGCTTTAGGATCGCTCCTAACTGGCGTCTCTGGCTCACACGTGCTGCTGTGTAGTCGAGTCTCAGTTGGGGCAAAAAACCTGCTGTCGCCTGCCCTCCGGATTCCGCTGCTGGGGCTTTAGATTACCCACTCAGCCTCAGACTCCGGGGTCCGGATTCTGGCGCTCAGGACTATGGGTGAGCTCAGCTTTAGCTCCAGTCCCCCAGCCTGTCCCCACACGTACATCCTCAACTCCCCCCAGACACTGACTAACTTCTAACTCCTCTCCCAGCAAGAACATTCCAGAGAAGCTCTTGTGTATTCAGGTGTTAGAGCTCCCCCTTCTGGTCTGGAGTAGGAAAAGTGTTGCATGCTGTGTGTTACCTGTTAAGGGGATCCTTCCTTGCTTTCAGGCATGACATTACTCCCCCCCTGGAGGGAGGCAAGGTCACTGTGGCAACCGAACTACTGGGTGCCACACTAACAAACTGCTTGTCGGTATCACGGCTAGGATTGCAAGAGAACTCACCAGTACAATCTCCCGGAAGACGAGTGCAGAAGAAAGCTTCAGGCTCCTAGGAACGCAGGGTGAGCAAGGCAGGAGAGAGATGGTTTCAGGGCCTGAATCAACTGACATTTGAGGGGAGTGGCTTCAGCTCCAGGGAGCTAGAAGCTGAGGGAAAACTCCTAGAAAGGTAACTACGGGACAAAGTTACCCAGGGGCACAGACAGAGACGTAAATCTGAACAAGCCAAGGTCAAAGCACGAGAAGACAGTATAGTACCAAGGATGAGACAGAACGGATAATCGGGGACAGGCAGAGGTCAAAACCAAACAGTCAGCGAAGGTACAGAAACAGAATCCAACAAGCAGTATCCAGAGAACAGACCGAGTCAAAACCAAAGTATCAGGCAAACCATAACACAGCACAAACACACTCAGGGGTCAACACACTCTGCCAAGGGCGAAAGTATAACTGACAGGGAGTGGAGCTTCCTAGGGCTATAAGAAGCTCTCCCCGAACCAAGGAGAGGCCACAATAATAAGCCCCAGGTGTGCAGGTAAGAGCTTGCACTGGGATCAAAACCTTAACCCCTAGCGTGCAGGTCAACCCTGCACTGGGATCATGACAGTACCCCCCTCTCAACGGGGGCCTCTGGACCCCCAGGCTTGCCTGGAAACCTGGCATGGAAAGCCCGAACCAGGCGATCCGCATGCATCAAACGGGCCGGCACCCAGGATCTGTCCTCCGGTCCATACCCCTTCCAATGAACCAGGTACTGTACCGACCGCTGCACCAATCTGGAGTCAACGATATGCTCAATCTCATATTCCATGTGTCCCTCAACCAAAACAGGAGGAGCAGCGGACTCAGACTCCCCCTGGACTGCCTCAATAGGTTTCAGTAGGGATTTATGGAAGACGTTAGGGATCTTGAATGAGACTGGAAGACACAACCTGTAAGCCACTGGATTGATCTTTTCCACAATCTTGTATGGGCCAATGAACTTGGGGCCCAACTTGGCTGATGGAACCTTCAACTTAATGTTTCGCGTGGAGAGCCAAACTTTCTCTCCAACCCGAAACATAGGACCTGGTGTTCTTTCCTGTCAGCGAAAAACTTGTACCTGCCTTGAGACCTGAATATATTCCGCTGGACCTCCGCCCATGTATTCTTTAATCGCTGAACAGACCCCTCTGCCCCTGGACACCCAGAATCCAAACGAGAAAACTCACCAAAATGAGGACTAAAACCATAGTTGATCAGGAAAGGAGACATACCAGTAGATTGGCTCACCCGACTATTGAAGGCGAATTCCGCCAAAGGCAATACATCACACCAGTCATTCTGTCTTGCAGAAGTCAGACATCTGAGGATCTGTTCCAGAGACTGATTAGTGCGTTCAGTCTGACCATTGCTCTCAGGATGGTATGCAGATGAAAAAGACAGAGACATCCCCAATTTCTTGCAAAAAGCACGCCAAAACTTTGCCACAAACTGCACTTCACGATCAGACACCACATTCAGGGTACCCCATGCAACCGGATAACATGCTGTACAAACAATCTGGACAAAGTCTCAGCTGAGGGTAGTGCGGATAAGGGTACAAAATGAGCCTGCTTCGAAAACCTGTCCACCACTACCCATACCACCGTATTGCCCTTGGATGGAGGAAGATTAGTAATAAAATCCATGGACAAGTGAGTCCATGGCCTTTCAGGAACTGCCAAGGGCATCAGTTCCCCAGCCGGCCGGCTATGTGAGTTTTTAGAACGAGCGCAGACCCCACAACCAGAAACAATTTTTTTTATGTCAGAGCTAAGAGTAGGCCACCAAAAGATCCTAGCCACCGCCTGACGTGTGGCAGATATACCAGGGTGAGCACTGAGCTTGGATTCATGGAACTCCTGGAGGAGTTTAAGCCGAAGCTGCTCTGGGACAAACAACTTACCCCCTGGCTTGGCAGCAGGGGCCAGAGACTGGGCCCTCTCAATCTCCTGTTCCAACTCAGACGAGACCACTGCCAACACAACCCCAGGGTGAAGAATGGAGGAAGGTGGCTCAGGGGGAGACACCGGATGAAAACTGCGAGATAAGGCATCAGCCTTGATATTCTTTGACCCCGGACGAAACGTAATAGTAAACTGAAAACGGGAAAAAAAGTGACCAACGGGCCTGTCTGGGTGTTAGTCTCTTAGCAGACTCAATATATGATAAATTTTTGTGGTCGGTAATCACAGTAACCGAGTGACTGGCCCCCTCCAAAAAGTGCCTCCATTCTTCAAACGCTAACTTGACCGCAAGAAGCTCTCTATTGCCAACATCATAATTCCTCTCAGCAGCAGAGAATTTCCTGGAAAAAAAAGCACATGGCCTGAGGTTGGTCAGAGTGGCAGGACCTTGGGACAACACAGCACCCACCCCCACCTCAGAGGCGTCCACTTCCACAATAAATGGTTTGGACGGATCTGGCTGTACCAACACCGGAGCAGTCATAAAGCATTTTTTTCAGACTAGCAAAGGCCTCTTTTGCGAGCGAGGACCAATTTTTTACATCCAAACCTTTGCATGTTAAATCAGTGAGTGGTTTGACCACCTGCGAAAACCCCCGAATAAATTTTCGGTAGTAATTGGCGAACCCCAAGAAGCGCTGGAGCCCTTTAAGATCTCGGGGTTGTACCCAATCCGCAATGGCCTGCACCTTCTTGGGTCCATTCGAAAACCCTCACAGGACACAATCAAACCCAAAAAAGATAATTCTTGAACAAAAAACACACACTTCTCCAATTTAGCAAACAGATGATTTTCCCTAAGTCTTTGGAGAACAGTTTGTACATGATTCATATGAGAATGACTGTCGGGGAATATATCAGAATATCATCTAAGTAGATAACAACAAAACGACCAATGAGATTCAGCTGGCTGTCATCTACCGCCCCCCAGAACTTGCCATCTCCACCTTTCTCGACCACTTCACCACCTGGCTGCTTCATTTCCTCTCTGCTGACATCCCCACTATCATCATGGGTGACTTCAACATCCCCATTGATGCTTCCACCCCAGCGGCCTCTAAACTTTTATCGCTCACTGCCTCCTTTGGCCTCACTCAATGGTCCTCTGCGGCCACTCACAAAGATGGTCACACGCTCGACCTTATCTTCACCCGCCTCTGTTCCCTTACTAATCTCACTAACTCACCCCTTCCCCTGTCTGACCACAACCTACTGACGTTCTCTTCTCTCTCCTCTTCTAGTGCACAACCCCCACTCCACAAACTCACTCACCCTCGCAGAAATCTCAAACACCTCAATTTACCAATGCTCTCTGAGTCCCTCCTCCCTCTTACAGACATATCTTCACTTCACGACACAGATTCTGCTGCCACCTTTTATAACACTGCAATAACAGCAGCACTTGACTCGGCTGCCCCCCTCACACATAGCAAAACTTGTAAAATCAACAGGCAGCCCTGGCTGACCAGCCTCACCAAAGAACTGAGACGGCTTCCAGGGTTGCTGAGCGGAGATGGAAAAAATCCCGCTCTGCCGAGCACCTAACCGCATACAAGCAGTCCCTCACCAGCTTCAAGTCCACGCTCACTGCTGCAAAGCAAACTTACTTCTCATCTCTCATATCCTCCCTGTCTCACAACCCTAAACAGCTCTTCAACACTTTCAATTCTCTACTCTGTCCCCCAGCACCTCCCCCTTCTCCTCTCATTTCTGCTGAAGACTTTGCCTCTTTCTTTAAGCAGAAGATCGATACGATCAGAGAAAGCTTTGGCCCACAGCCACCATTGCCCCTCTTAGCTGCTCAACCCTCTTCCTCCAAAGCCAACTTCTCCAACATGACAGAAGATCAGCTCTCCACCCTCCTATCAAGATCACACCTCACCACTTGCATGCTTGACCCGCTGCCATCCCACCTCATCCCTAGCCTCGCCACCGTCTTCACCCCTACTCTAACACACCTCTTCAACCTCTCACTTACAAATGGTGTCTTCCCCTCATCCTTCAAACATGCCTCGATCACACCCATTCTCAAAAAGACCTCCCTTGACCCATCCTCTGTGTCTAAGTATCGCACGATATCCCTTCTCCCTTATGCCTCAAAACTACTGGAACAGCATGTCCATCTTGAACTGTCCTCCCACCTCTCCTCCTGCTCCCTCTTTGACCGCTTACAATCAGGCTTCCGACTGCATCACTCAACTGAAACTGCCCTAACTAAAGTCACCAACGACCTACTAACCGCCAAGAGCAAGCGTCACTACTCTGTCCTCCTTCTCCTGGACCTGTCTTCTGCCTTCGACACTGTGGACCATTCCCTCATGTTACAGATTCTCTCATCTCTTGGCATCACAGGCTTGGCCCTATCCTGGATCTCATCATATCTAACAAACCGAACATTCAGTGTCTCCCTCTCCCACACCACCTCCTCACCTCGCCCCCTGTCTGTCGGTGTTCCCCAAGGTTCAGTTCTTGGACCCCTACTCTTCTCCATCTACACCCTCGGATTGGGACAGCTCATAGAATCCCATGGTCTTCAGTATCATTTCTACGCCGATGACACGCAGATCTACCTATCTGGACCTGACCTCACCTCCTTACTGACCAAAATCCCACAATGTCTGTCTGCTATTTCTGCTTTCTTCTCTGCTCGCTTTCTAAAACTGAACATGGACAAAACAGAATTCATCATCTTTCCCCATCTCACTCTACCCCCCCACCAGACCTGTCCATTAACATCAATGGCTGCTCACTTTCCCCAGTCCCGCACGCTCGGTGCCTTGGAGTGATCCTCGACTCTGCCCTCTCTTTCAAGCCACATGTCCAAACCCTAGCCTCCTCTTGCCGTCTCAAACTCAAAAATATTTCCCGGATCCGTGCATTCCTTGACCATGAAAGTACAAAAACACTAGTGCATGCCCTCATCATCTCCTGCCTCGACTACTGCAACCTCCTACTCTCTGGCCTTCCCTCTAGCACTCTGGCACCACTCCAATCCATCCTGCACTCTGCTGCACGACTAATACACTTGTCTCCCCGCTATTCCCCAGCCTCTCCTCTCTGCCAAGCCCTTCATTGGCTTCCTATCGTTCAGAGGCTCCAGTTCAAAACCCTAACCATGACCTACAAAGCCATCCACAATCTGTCTCCTCCATACATCTGTGACATGGTCTCCCGGTACATACCCACACGCAACCTTCGATCCTCTCAAGATCTCCTCCTCTACTCCCCTCTTATCTCTTCTTCCCACAACCGCATACACAGCTTCTCCCGAGCCTCTCCCATACTCTGGAACTCTCTACCCCAACACATCAGACTCGCGCCTACCATGGAAACCTTCAAAAAGAACCTGAAGACCCACCTCTTCCGACAAGCCTACAACCTGCAGTGATCATCAGTCTACTGAACCACCGCACGATCAGCTCTTCCCTCTCCTAGTGTATCCTCACCCATCCCTGTAGATTGTGAGCCCTCGGGGGCAGGGTCCTCTCTCCTTCTGTACTTGTGTGTGCCTTGTATTGCTCATGTTTACTGTACTTGTCTATATTTGCCCCTCTTCACATGTAAAGCGCCATGGAATAAATGGCGCTATAAAAATCTATAATAATAATAATAATAATGAGATCAGAAAACACCACGTTGATGAAATTCTGAAATATGGCGGGAGCATTGGTAAGACCAAACGGCATGACTAAATTTTCAAAAAGTCTCTCGGACGTGAGGAACGCAGTTTTCCTTTCATCCCCCTTCCTGACCCTTATCAAATTATATGCTCCCCGAAGATCCAGTTTAGAGAACCATTTTGCCCCTGATAGTTGGTTACATAAATCAGGAATCAACGGAAGGGGATACGTATTTCGTACAGTAATCTTATTTAATTCACAAAAGTCGAGACAGGGACGTAGACCGCCATCTTTTTTCTTCACAAAAAAGAACCCCGCCGCCACAGGTGAAACTGAGGGACGTATGTGTCCCTTGCGAAGACTTTCAGCAATATAATCCTTCATAGCTAAGCGCTCAGGTCCAGACAAATTAAAAAGGCGGGCTTTAGGTAGTTTAGCCCCCGGGACTAGCTCGATGGCGCAGTCAAAGGGTCTATGTGGCGGCAACGTCTCGGCCTCGCTTTCTGAGAACACATCTTCGAAGTCTTTCAGGTACTCCGGAATACCTTCCAGCTCGACAGATGACACAGACACAGATTTAACAGGTTTAACCAGCAGTGCAGATTCATAACATAACTTAGAATCATTAAACCCCCATTGAACAATCTCCCCCGTTTTCCAGTTAATAACTGGGTTATGGCGTGGTAACCAGGGCATGCCCAACACCAACCCTGCTGGTAGATTGTCCAGAACAAAACAACTTAATTTTTCCTCATGAGCAGCGCCCACTCTGAGCGAAAACAAGTCAGACATGAAGAGAATTCCCTCTTTTGTGAGGGGGGAGGAGTCAATGGCCACCACCTTGATCGGAGTCTTAAGCCTAGCTGTCCCTATCTTGCAGCGTGTGACCAATTGGGAGTCAATCAGATTGATGGATGATCCGCAGTCCACAAAGGCTGTAGAGGAAAAAGAACAACCATCCACTAACAGTTCCACATGAAGCAACACCTTAGAGAACGAGGAAAAGTGTACCTGAGGGTCTGAGTAGTCTCCTCGCTGACTACCCAGACCTAGTCGTTTCCCGCCGACCGGGTTGAGGACGGGCAGACAGGACACTCCTTTTTCCAATGTCCAGCTTTACCGCAGTAGAAGCACAACTGTTCTTCCCGACGGCGTTTTCTCTCCTTTTCCTTCAGAGTGATAGCGCCCACATCCATGGGCTCACAGACAGTCTCTTTTCCACTGGGGAACAATGTAGTCTCCACCTGCATCACCCCTCTGGCCCGCAACCTGCGGTCCATCCGGACGGCCTGGGTCATGGCGTCCTTGAGAGAGTTAGGTGGGGGGTGTAACGCCAAAGCATCCTGCAACCGCTCGGACAAGCCTCTGAGAAATAGTCCTCGGAAGGCGGCGTCTTCCCAAGAAATCTCTGCGGCCCAGCGGCGGACCTCAGTACAAAACCACTCGGCCGAGTGCTTCCCCTGACAGACACTCATCACCATGTCCTCTGCCAATCGCACTCGGTCAGGCTCATCATATATGTGCCCGAGGGCCTCAAAGAATGCATTCACCGACACTCTCTCAGGGGCAGTGGGAGGAAGGGAAAATGCCCATGCTTGTGGGGACCCTCTTAATAAAGACATGATGACCCCTACCCTCTGACTTTCATCCCCAGAGGACCGTGGTCTCAAACTAAAGAAAAGTTTGCAACCCTCCATGAAGATCCTAAACTCCTTTTTGTTCCCAGAAAAGAAGTCAGGCAGTTTAACAGGTGGTTCTGAGGACACGAGCGCAACATCACTCGCCATAACCCTCAGAGAACCAGCAGATAAAGCCCCCTGCACAGTCTCAGAAACCTGCCGCTGTGAACACGACAGCGCTTGCTGTTCCAGAGATAAATCCTGAAACATCTGACTCAGATTTTTCATCTGTTCGGACAGCGACTGTATGGGATCCATAACTCTCTGCACAACCTGCGCCCTAAACACAGCCGTGAAGCAAAAAAAAAAAACTTAGTGGTCAGTTATAATATCACGGCTAGGATTGCAAGAGAACTCACCAGTGCAATCTCCCGGAAGACGAGTGCAGAAGAAAGCTTCAGGCTCCTAGGAACGCAGGGTGAGCAAGGCAGGAGAGAGATGGTTTCAGGGCCTGAATCACCTGACAGTTGAGGGGAGTGGCTTCAGCTCCAGGGAGCTAGAAGCTGAGGGAAAACTCCTAGAAAGGTAACTACGGGACAAAGTTACCCAGGGGCACAGACAGAGACGTAAATCTGAACAAGTCAAGGTCAAAGCACGAGAAGACAGTATAGTACCAAGGATGAGACAGAACGGATAATCGGGGACAGGCAGAGGTCAAAACCAAACAGACAGCGAAGGTACAGAAACAGAATCCAACAAGCAGTATCCAGAGAACAGACCGAGTCAAAACCAAAGTATCAGGCAAACCATAACACAGCACAAACACACTCAGGGGTCAACACACTCTGCCAAGGGCGAAAGTATAACTGACAGGGATTGGAGCTTCCTAGGGCTATAAGAAGCTCTCCCCGAACCAAGGAGAGGCCACAATAATAAGCCCCAGGTGTGCAGGTAAGAGCTTGCACTGGGATCAAAACCTTAACCCCTAGCATGCAGGTCAACCCTGCACTGGGATCATGACAGTCGGAGGATATGTTGATCAGGCATGTCTGATTTCCCAAAGCTGCCAGCAGAGGTTTCTGTCATTGGCTTTTTAATAAAGAACACAGGAGTGCTTGGCTGAAGGGGTTCTCCTGTGTATCGGAGAGATGACCTAGATGACTGTCAACCAAATGATCTCCGTAAAGTTGAGCGAAACAGGTCGGTCAGATTCAAAAGTCGCCGACTTTAGCGAAAGTCGAGTTTCGTCAACCGAAACACGACAATAGCGTGAGGTTGACCATGCGGTCGTCGAAAAAAGCGCCAAAGTTGTGTGTCCCAGAATGCTTGCAGGTGCCTTTTTTCAGCCAATGAGCAAGGACTTACACTGTGGGCAACGAGATGACTTGTGCAATGTCCACCATCATCAAAGAGAAGGGCATTGCAGTGATTGGCTTGCTTTGGGGGGCATCATAATGTCTATAAAAGCCCTGAGTGCCGACCTCCATTTTACTTCTGCCGATATTAACAGTAGGGAGAGGTTGCTGTTTATCAGTAGGGAGAGAGTTAGGGCTGTAAAGAAAAGTTCTTATGTGCTTGTGCTTATAGCAATTGTGCTGTACAGTTAGTGTGCAGTGACAGGGGAGGATTTTCTTGTGTGCAGCAGCGCTAGTTATTATGCTGCCTGCCAGTGACAGGGGAGGATTTTCTTGTGTGCAGCAGCACTGATTCTTAGGCTGCCTGATAGCTGTATTGCTGTGTGTACATTGCTGTGCAGACTGCTTTTTACACAGCACTAATACTTTTATTCTTTTTTTCTGCACAGTTACCGAGCGTTCATTTTTTCCCACACCATATAGAACTGTACGCTCCTCACACACTACTCTGTACGGGCTCGACAAAAATATGCTGGCTATCTGAGTGTGACTCCAGAAATAAATAGGGAGATTTAAATTTTCCCCTACACCGTATACAGCTGTACGCTTCTCATACAATACCATATATCTGCTGTTTGTATTACGGTCAAATCCATACTGAGAAAGCGTCTGTGTGTGACTCCAGAAATATATACGGAGATTTAAATTTTCCCCTACACCATATCCAGCTGTATACTCCACATACTGTGCCGTATATCTGCTGGTATTACGGTAAAATTCATACTGAGTGAGTGTCTGTGTCTGACTCCAGATATATATACAGAGAATTAAATTTTCCTCAAAACCATATACAGCTGTCCGCTTCTGATAGAGTACCGTATATCTGCTCTTTGTATTGCGGTCAAATCCATACTGAGTGAGCGTCTGTGTGTGACTCCGGAAATATATACGGAGATTTAAATTTTCCCCTACACCATATACAGCTGTACGCTCATCATACAGTACCATATATCTGCTGGTATTTTTGGTACATTTTCCCAAACATGAGGAAGTATGGTGGAAGAGGCCATGGGCGGGGGCGGCCAGCTGGTACTGATGGTGGTGCATCTGCTGGTAGTGCCAAAAGCACAATAGCACCTAAGGCAGGAGGTGTTGAGCCTGCGTCATCGTCTGGCTCCAGAAGGCCTGAAAGGCTCCCTTTTCTGGGAGTAGGTAAACCGCTTTTAAAGCAGGGGCATCAGGAACAGGTTTTGACTTACATTGCCGAAACAGCCTCCAGCTCTATCGCCTCCTCTTCTGAAGTTTCAAAAACTCCAAGCACTGAGTCATCAGTGCAGGCTCCTGGTCAGGAACCACACCTTTCCTTGTGTCCTTCACCCCCACCAAAAGAGAAAGATGCGGCAGGCCACACTTCAGATTACTCTATGGAGCTCTTTTCACATACAATGCCTGGGTTATCAAGTCAAATCCTGAATTCCCCAGTCCAAGATGATTATGACATGGAGTGCACTAATGCACAGCCACTGCTATATAATTCTGCTGGTACATTCACACAGAGCACTGCATTGCCCTTGCAGTCTAATAAGCCAGATTCTGACAATGATGAAACTCAGGTGCCCCTTCCCGCATACTATACCACCTTACACGGTGACACAGAGGAAGGTGCAGATGAAATTGAAGAGGAGGTGATGGATGACCCAGTTGTTGACCCGGATTGGCATCCATTGGGGGAAGAGGGTGCCACTGGCAAAAGCTCAGAAAAGAAGGAGGATCCACAGCAGGAATCGATATCGCAGCTGTGGTTATCTGGCAGGCTCGTAGCAGTCCAAAAATGTGATAAAAAAACAAAAAGAGTTGCAGGACAGCTTGGCCAGACAGTCAAATTAGCATAGTGTGCAAGCCCTGAAAAGTTTTACCATAGTAGGAAGAGTGCATTGTGGCACTTTTTAGACCAAAATCCTATTGATGAGGCAAAGGTTATCTGTAAGAAGTGTGAAAGGACCTTTAACCGAGGGAAAAATCTCAGACATTTGAATACCAGTTGCATGCCTTAGACATGTAATTACCATGCACTTGCAAGCGTGGACGGACCACAAAACCTCAGTGACTTTGAACTACTGTATTGACAAACTGATCTCATTAGAGATGATACCCTTCCGTTTGGTTGAAAGCGCAGCGTTCCGAGACCTCATGTTCTACGCTGTCCCACACTATGACCTGCCCATTCGGCACTTATTTTCTAGAAAAGCCATCCCTGCCCTCCACCTGCATGTAAAAGACCGCATTGTCCATGCACTCAAACAATCAGTGAGTGGAAGGATGCACCTCACAACAGATGCATGGGACAGAAGGCATGGCCAAGGCCATTACATGTCCATCACTGCGCACTGGGTGAATGTGGTTGATGCAGGGTCCACAGGAGACAGCAGTGGTGGGACAGTGCTGCCTAGCCCACGGTATAGGCAACAGTTGGCTTTAGGAGTTCGACCCTCCTCCTCCTCCTACTCCAGAAGCGAAAGCTTGTCGACAAAGCGCAGTCGTAAGAGCACTACATCCGCAGCTGCCAGTGTTGCACACGAGGTGTCCCACTATCGAACAGCTAGTGGTAAGCGTCAGCAGGCTGTTTTAAAGATGATGTCTTTGGGTGACAACAGACACACTGCAGAGGTACTGGCCGACTACTTGCAGCGAGAAACTGAGTCATGTTCAGTCTACATCTTGAGCCAGGCAAGGTAGTCAGTGATAACGGCCGTAATTTTGTGGTGGCCATAGCCCTGGCAAAACTCAGACACATACCTTGCCTGGCTCACACCTTGAACTTAGTGGTGCAGTGCTTCATAAATAATTATCCTGAGTTAACAGCCCTGCTCCATAAGGTGCGAAGACTGTGTGAGCACATCCGTCGCTTGCCCGTAGACTCCAGTCGTATGCAGAGGCTGCAGCGATCGCTCCACCTCCCCAAGCATCGCCTAATCATAGACATTGCAACAAGGTGGAACTCCACCATGCACATGGTAGAGAGGCTGTGCGAACAGAAGCAGGCTGTAATGCATTTGTGGGAGGATACACGGTCAGGCAGTTTTAGGGCAGACATCGAGTTGTCGGGTGTGCAGTGGTCAAAGCTGAAAGACCTCTGTAAAGTCCTTCAGTGTTATATGAGGAATGCACATGGCTGGTAAGCGCAGACAATGCCATCATAAGCATGAGCATCCCACTCATGCAAACTTTGATGCACATTAAGGATCAGGTATCTGCAGCGGAGGAGGAGGAAGAGGGAAGCCTTGATGACGTTCAGCCATTGTCTGCTCAGGGAACTGTCCTGGATGAGGTGGAGGAAGAAGAGGAGGAGGATGAGGGGGATGATTATTTTGGGGAGGAGGATGCTACTCAGGGGCCAAGAGAAAATGTTGACTTGCCAACGTCTGGTACAGGATTTGTGCGTGACTGGAGGGATGTGGATTTGGCAGAAAGTGCTCCTCCACCCACCACTGGCAGTGCATCATTGACACCTGGAACATTGCCCTACATGTGTGATTATCTCTTGCGGATCCTAAAAAGGGATCCCCACATTGCCAAAATGATGAAGGATGACGACTACTGGTTGGCCAGCATCCTCGATCCACGCTATCTATAAAGGCAAATTACAGAACATCATGCCACAGGAGAACCTAGAGCAACTCTGGTAAACCGTTTGTTAGAGGCATTCCCAGCACACAGCAGTGGTGCAGGTTCTACCACAAGCCGTACTGTGCCAAATGGAAGAGGTGTTCGTGGTGCACACTGCCGAAGTGGCGTTGGAAACAGGGGTTTCATGACCATGTTGTGGTCTGATTTCTCGAGTAACACTCACACGACTGGTAATACTGAATCGATTGCAACAGACAGGAGACAACAGTTGTCAACTATGGTTCAAAATTACCTCTCCTCCCCTATCGATGTTCTCCCTCACAGTTCATTCCACTTTGACTACTGGGCCTTTAAACTGGACACCTGGCCTGAATTGGTACAATATGCCTTACAGGAGCTCGCTTGCCCTGCTGGTAGTGTGCTATCAGAAAGAGTCTTCAGTGCTGCTGGATCAATCCTGACAGAAAGAAGGACCCGGCTGTCGACCCAAAATGTAGGTGATATCACCTTCATTAAAATGAACCATGCCTGGGTTTCAAAGGATTTTGTACCACCTTTCCCTGATGACACATATGTTGCCAGTGAAATGGCTCGTTTTGTCCTCCTCTTCCTCCGACTTCTCCAAATCCTCCATTTGCAGCTGCTGAAAGTCCAGCCTACACCTTAACATATGCCAGTTTTTCCACCTCCTAACTGGGCTGTACACCCCCAGGGCCGGCGTCAGCACCTGGCGCACCGGGGCAAGTGCCGGGGCCCTGAGCAGGTGGGGGAGCCCACTCGCTGTCAGAGACACCGGCCTAATATGAGGGGCCCTGTGCCAGTGCCGGCGCCCACGAGTGGGCTCCCCCTGCTTGCTCAGGGCCCCAGCACTTGCAATGCTTACCTCACCCTGCTCCACCGCTGTGACATCTTCCGCGTTTCCTGACAGTGACATTCAGGTCAGAGAACGCGACAACGTCACATCTGTGCGCCCTCTGCCTGAACAGTCACAGTGCAGAGAGCTGGAAGATTGCAACTCTGAGGAGTCCAGAGTAGAGCAGTGCCCAGTGAGGAGAGGTATTTCATTTTTTTTTAATGTTTGGAGCAATATATGGGGAGCATTATGCACTGGAGAATTATATATGGGGCCCATCATACACTTGAGCATCATAGATAGGGCCCATTATACACTGAAGCATTATATATGGGGCCCATCATACACTGGAGCATTATAAATGGGGCCCATCATACACTGGAGCATTATAAATGGGGCCCATCATATACTGGAGCATCATATGGGGCACATTATTTATGATGAATCATATGGGGCACATTACATATGGAGCATCACATGGAGCCCATTATTATATGAAGCATTATATGGACTCATCATACACTGGAGCATCATATATGGGGCCCATCATATACTAGAGCATCATATGGGGTTCATTTTTTAGTGGGCATCATATAGGGCCCTTTTTATATTGAGCATGATATGGAGCACATATGGGGCCTATACTGTATGGAGCATTATATGGAGCCCATTCTGTATAGAGCAAGATATGCGGCTCATTATTCTGTATGGCGCACTATGTGGTGGCCATAATACTGTATGGAGGACTATACTGTCCGGTTTTTGAGCTATTGTAGAATTTAAAATAGATCTCAGTCATGTAATGTAAGAAGTGAAGTATTTGACATTGTACTATACCTATATTTCTCTGCCGTATCGGAGCATCATGAATTGTGGTACGTGTTAAAGGGGCCCACTGAAACTCTTTGGTCTGGGGCCCACGAAACCTGGAGCCATCCCTGCCCCCCCCACAACTTTAGCCAAATAACCCCCAGTTTTCAATGCGTTACTATTATTATAAAGTAAATTAATTGATGTCGTTGGCATTGAAATGGGCACTGTAGGTGTGTTTACGGTCCTCCACTCACTGGCGACTTTTATTCCCCATTGACTTGCATTGGGATCGGGTTTCCGACGCCGACTCGACTGTTTCCTTTAGTCGGCCGACTTCGTTCGACTTGACTTTTGTAAAAGTCGAATCTGCCGAAACTTGACTCGACCCTCCCGGAGGCAAAGTCGCTCATCTCTAGATCTCCGTAAGAATCTTTAGATAAACAGCCATCTAAAGTATAAGGGGGACTTAAGTCTCATAAGGTAGAGTTTCACTCCTTGGATGCTAGGAAATTTCTTCATTACCATGTTGTTGACGTCTTCTTGTAGTAAGTAATCTTCTAAGTTTGTCCTTTTAGATAAGTAGAATAAGGTTAAAGGGGTCTATAAGGTTTCTCTGGGTAGGGGGGTGAAACTAGCTATCTCCATAGCTTATTCCTCTTCAGGTCAGGTTTCCCCCAAAGAAATTAGTGCCAACTCTGCAAATGGGTGGCTACTTCCTGAGCAGAAACTAGCAATGCTTCTATTTGTTTTTCGACTTCTGCCTTTTTCAAGCACCATAGTGTGGATTAGTGGGATTCCAAACTATCTTTGAAAGCAAGGTTTTTCAAATTTTTGTCCCTACTTAGAGAGAAAAATCTATTTTATTCTTTCTGTGTTGCTGTAAGGGTGTAGTGAAAGATGACAATTTCTTACCAGTCAATTGATTTTCCCTACTCATGACACCACTATCTCTTATTCGCTTTATGGTGAATGTATTCTGTCTTTCTTTATGCTACATGCAAAAGTGAAGATTATGGACCCCAGTCTCAAAATTCCGTGACTGACAGTAGTCCTGTCATCAGAAAGCCTTCTTGGTGGTGTTTCACCAAAAAAATCTCTTATGCATGCAGGGAAGTACAGTATATTAAGGGTCACCAATCTAACCCAAGAAAAGGTGCGAAACCGGCTAAATAAGATTAAAATAGATAAATCTCCGAGTCTGGATGGCACACACCCACAAGTACAAAGAGAACTAAGTAATATAATAGACAAACCATTATTTCTTATATTTAGCAACTCTATAGCAATGGGGTCTGTTCCACAGGACTGGAGCATAGCAACTGTGGTACCAATATTCAAAAAGGGCTCTAAAAGTGAACCTGGAAATTATAGACTAGTAAGTCTAATCTCTATTGTTGGTAAAATATTTGAAGGGTTTCTGAGGGATGTTATTCTGGATTATCTCAATGAGAATAACTGTTTAACTCCATATCAGCATGGGTTTATGAGGAATCGTTCCTCTCAAACCAATCTAATCAGTTTTTATGAAGAGGTAAGCTATAGACTGAACAAAGGTGAGTCATTGGGCGTGGTATATCTTGATTTTTCCAAAGCATTTGATACCATGCAACACAAGAGGTTGGTACGCAAAATAAAAATGCTGGGTCTGGGGAAAAACGTGTGTAAATGGGTAAGTACCTGGCTTAGTAATAGCAGAGGGTGGTTATAAATGGTAATTTCTCTAACTGGGTCGCTGTGACCAGTGGGGTACCGCAGGGGTCGGTGTTGGGACCTATTCTCTTCAACATATTTATTAACAATCTGGTAGAAGGTTTACACAGTAAAATATATATATTTGCAGATGATACAAAACTATGCAAAGCAGTCAATACAAGAGAAGATAGTATTCTGCTACAGATGGATCTGGATAAGTTGTAAACTTGGGCCAAAAGGTGGCACATGCAGTTTAACAATGATAAATGTAATATTATACATATGGGAAAAAGTAATCAATATCACCGTTACACACTGAACAGGAAACCACTGGGTAAATCTGACATGGAGAAGGACTTGAGGATCCTGGTTAATGATAAACTTACCTGGAGCAGCCAGTACCAGGCAGCGGCTGCCAAGGCAAACAGGATCATGGGGTGCATTAAAAGAGGTCTGGATACATATGATGAAAGCATACTGCCTCTGTACAAATCCCTGGTTAGACCGAACATGGAGTACTGTGTAGAGTTTTGGGCACCGGTGCTCAGGAAGAATATAATGGAACTAGAGCGAGTACAAAGGAGGGAACAAAATTAATAAAGGGGATGGGAGAACTACAATACCCAGGGAGATTAGCAAAATTAGGATTATTTACTCTGGAAAAAAGATGACTGAGGGGCGATCTAATAACCATGTATAAGTATATAAGAGGACAATACAAATATCTCTCCGAGGATCTGTTTATACTAAGGAAGGTGACGGTCACAAGGGGGCATTCTCTGCGTCTGGAGGAGAGAAGGTTTTTCCACCAACATAGAAGAGGATTCTTTACTGTTAGGGCAGTGACAATCTGGGATTCCTTGCCTGAGGAGGTGGTGATGGCGTACTCAGTCGAGGGGTTCAAGAGAGGTCTGAATGTCTTCCTGGAGAGTAACAATATGGTATCTTACAGTTATTAGGTTCTTCAGAAGGACGTAGATCTGGGGATTTATTCTGATGTAATATAGGCTGAACTGGATGGACAAATGTCTTTTTTCGGCTTTGCTAACTTTGTTACTATGTTAGAAAACAGAGAAGGTGGCACTCACAATCGGCTTCATTAAAATAGTCCTTTATTGCATCAAAGACATGAGAAGGAGCAGTAGGCAGGGGGTGTGCGGGAATGTAGTGTACTGGACTTTCTTTCTTTGTTTTCTGCATCTGTGTAACATATTTAAAAGAAGAGGAATTTTATTTATAACTTCCTTGCAGATATGATGTTATGTTTTTCTACTTACTTATGTTGGGTGAACACACAGATACTTATGGAGAGGTTCCTCCTTTTTATTCTTTAAGTTTCCTGTTCCTGACAGCAGGACCCCTCTCTCTCTGGTGCTCTCATGGTTCAAGAAAATCAAATTACTAATAATTATCATCTTTTTTTCCATCTTAAACTCAACAGTTAAAAAAGAATTTGATTCCCTAACCCTTAATAAATGTGTATGTAGTCTCAGTGGTGGACATAACAGTGGTGCAAAATGTGAGACCTCAGAGGGATCAAAGAGGTAAGTGGGCCTATTTCCACCTCAAAAACATTCAAAATTATGCATTATAATGAGCTATTGGACTGCAAATGGCCCATATATAGTCCTTTCAAAGGAGCCCACTTGTGTCTGTGTTCACTCCTTTGTAGTCTGGTGTAAGTACGTCAAAATACTTACCGAATGCTGTCTGGTCTCCAGCACTGCTCTAGTCCTTTTTTGAATCACATGATCACCCTTAGCTTTGCCAGTTGACATAGAATGGGTGGTGCTTTTCCAATGTAAGTCTTTGAGACTTAGAAGTCTATTGAGAAAGCGACTTTCGATCCACATACAAAACTATTTCGTGTGCTGGATTGTCTGAACTGAGGTCATGTGGTCCAGAAGAGGAATGGAGCCTTTCTGTAAATCATAGAAGATAGTGATCGGTAAGTATTTTAAAATAAATGCACTATCCTACATATTTATAAAAGATTAGGTAAAGAATTTAGCTGGAAAACCGAATGATTTACTTTAAGTTGGTGCAAATGAACAAAAAAAAAAAGAGCTGGATATGGACCTTATTTACAAAATATAAATAAATGAAAAATAGTAGTGGCCCACTACAATTACTTAAAGCCAATAATAGGAATTAAGAGACACAGGCCAAAAGTGGTAATATTTTCATAGTCACTGTTCTCATGCTCAACTTCATGAGTGACCTTTTCTCTAACAATTTATTGCAAGTAATGCATTTAACTATGTAGAGAAAGTTATCCATGCCAATCTCGATGACATGGAGCTGCAGAGCTGGGTGATTGGCTGTAGTAGTACATCCTGTAGTCACGACCTCTTTACTGTAGCCATGTGTTTTTTGATTTAAAAAAAGTAACTTTTAAAACCGCTTTAATATTGTCATACCACTATTTTTTTTTTTCAAAGCAGATGCCAATCCAAGTTCTCCTAGTTTTTTAATGTTTTATACTGTATCTACTGTTTGTTTAATAAAGTATCATCTTTTACTTATAATGAAGAGCAGCATGATCTATGGTATTTCCAAATACTGAAAAAAAGATGAGGAATTCTAGTGGAGAGTGCAAAGCAAATCCATTCATTCCCACAATACTATGTTAAGCCCATCCAACATGTAAAAGTCATCAATCATTACATTTTATATGTATTTTCCATTAATCTCTTGGAAGAGACTCCACAAACAGGACCATTCCTTTGTAAATTAATGAGACATGGGATTCACTGCTTCTCTGGGGATACCTGCAGTCAAATCCCAACTTAAGATATACTTTATATGGCATGCAAACTGGTATTATATAAGGGTTATAAGTGGGGAAAATGCCTTTAAAATAGAGATACAGCAAGCATTTGAAAAGAGGTTGACCACTACATCTTTAACCAATGTGTTGGGTACATGGTCTGTGGGGCTTGCTAATATATGTGTTATAGGCTCTCCTCCTGCACTTGCTAGTAGAGCCTTCCTCCATGTCCCATGAGTGGCCATTTAATGTTTTAGCAATGGATGGAGGATTCTATCTCCATTAGAATAGACCGCATATAATGCATAGCCAGCATGGACCTTGCATTCTCCTGAGACTAGACATGAAGAAGACTCTAAGGAAGACTTTAGCATTCCTTGAGAGGGCTAATATTCCTGTGATTGTGAGTGCTATTTTTAGGGTGTGAGTCTCTCCTATCAAATCAATGCTGGTGTGTAGATAAAAACTGTAATGACAAAAAGCGCAATAGGGTCTTAACCGGATTACAAAGGAAGGAATAAAACTGGGGGGGTTGTCAAAGTCATATCCCCTTCATTAGGTGCAAACTTCCCCATCTTTCCAGTGCTCCTGAATGCCCCCATGTGTATTGCTTTGTTCTATGGTATGAACTGCAAACTTCCCCATCTTTCCAGTGCTCCTGAATGCCCCCTTGTGTACTGCTTTGTTCTATGGTATGAACTGCAAACTTCCCCAGCTTTCCAGTGCTCCTGAATGCCCCCATGTGTATTGCTTTGTTCTATGGTATGAACTGCAAACTTCCCCATCTTTCCAGTGCTCCTGAATGCCCCCTTGTGTACTGCTTTGTTCTATGGTATGAACTGCAAACTTCCCCAGCTTTCCAGTGCTCCTGAATGCCCCCATGTGTATTGCTTTGTTCTATGGCATGAACTGCAAACTTCCCCAGCTTTCCAGTGCTCCTGAATGCCCCCATGTGTATTGCTTTGTTCTATGCTATGATTTGCTCACCCATCTTGTATACATAATTGTACTCCTTTCTTATCTTCACCACACATCTGAATGGTCTGTGTAACCCCTCCCCCCTTTTATGACCTGTCCTTAACTCTGTACATCTGGCCTGGGCAGTCCCAGCCCACTTTCCAATCTCACCTGATTGCCTTTAGCTGCATATATATTCAGTGGCATGGGTCTGCTCCAGACGTAGTCTGCTTCATATATTTCAATTCCCATATTTCAAATTACAGATTTCTAATTACACTACTGTGAATTAGACTAGAATTTGACTGGAATTTGGCTGCAAGGTAACATAATTTAAAACCACTATGGTTCAGTTTCTTTTAACTTTGACCCCCATCCTCCTTTGTTTCTTCCTATCCCCTGTGATCTCCCCACCTAGTAAGGAATTAGTCATTTCCCCCTCCATTCTCCCCATCCATCTCACCTCCTCCTCAGAACTGTTCCTCCACATACAATCCTTATTACCAAGACACACACGGCCATATCATGTCTTATCCTGCTCCCACCTTCTAACGCTCTGTCTGCTACTCCTCATCGCTGGCGATGTATCCCCAAATCCTGGCCCTCCTCAACACATCCCCACACTCATTTATAACACCCTGCCACGATCCTCCACACGTTTCTGCAACCATGATAACCTCATACCTATCCATCCACACACCCCTCCCCCGGTCCCACTACCGGGAGCACTATGGAACGCACGCTCCATCTGCAATAAACCAATAAACTGTCATTTATCCACGACCTCTTTATCACCAACAAACTCTCCTTCCTTGGCATCACTGAAACCTGGCTCACCCCCTCTGATTCAGCCTCTCCAGCTGCGCTTTCCTATGGCGGATTCCATCTCTCTCACACCCCTCGCCCCAGCAACAAACGTGGTGGAGGGGTTGGCTTACTCCTGTCTGATACCTGCTCCTTTACCCCTATTTAACTTCCACCCTCCACTGCTATTCCCTCGTTCGAGGTGCACTCCGTCCGCATCTATTCCCCCTCCAACCTCCAACTGGCTGTCATCTACCGCCCCCCGGAACTAGCCATCTCCACCTTTCTCGACCACTTCACCACTTGGCTACTCCATTTCCTCTCTGCTGACATCCCCACCATCATCATGGGCGATTTCAACATCCCCATTGACACTTCCACCCCGGCTGAGTCTAAACTTCTATCGCTCACGGCTTCCCTCGGCCTCACTCAATTGTCCTCTGCGGTCACTCACAAAGATGGTAACACGCTGGACCTTATCTTCACCCGCCTCTGTTCCCTCACTAATCTCACTAACTCCTCACTCCCCCTGTCTGACCACAACCTACTGACATTCTCTTCCTCTCCTCTGTTAGTATGCATCCCCCACTCCACAAACTCACCCACCCTCGCAGAAATCTCAAACACCTCAATTTACAATCGCTCTCTGAGTCCCTCCTCCCTCTCATAGACATAGCCTCACTTAATGACACAGATGCTGCTGCCACATTTTATAACACCACAATAAAAGCCACACTTGATTCGGCCGCCCCCCTCACGCAGAGCAAAACTCGTACAATCAACAGGCAGCCCTGGCTGACCGGCCTGACCAAAGAACTGAGACGGGCTTCCAGGGCTGCTGAGCGGAGATGGAAGAGAACCCATTCTACCGAGCAACTCAACGCCTACAAGCAGTCCCTCGCCAGCTTCAAGTCCACGCTGTCTGCCGCAAAACAAACTTACTTCGCATCTCTCATATCCTCCCTGTCTCACAACCCTAAACAGCTCTTCAACACTTTCAATTCTCTACTCTGTCCCCAGCACCTCCTCCCTCTCCTCTCATTTCTGCTGAAGACTTTGCCTCCTTCTTTAAGCAAAAGATTGATATGATCAGAGAAAGCTTTGGCCCGCAGCCACCAATGCCCCTCTTAGCCACTCAGCCCTGTTCTTCCAAAACCAGCTTCACCACCATGACAGAAGATCAGCTCTCCACTCTCCTGTCACGATCACACCTCACCACTTGCGCGCTTGACCCACTCCCGTCCCACCTCATCCCTAACTTTGCCACAGTCTTCATCCCTACTCTCACACACCTCTTCAACCTTTCACTTACAAATGGTGTCTTTCCTTCATCCTTCATCATGCCTCAATCACTCCCATCGTCAAAAAGCCCTCCCTCGACCCATCCTCAGTGTCTAGCTATCACCCGATATCTCTTTCTCCCCTACACCTCAAAACTACTGGAACAGCATGTATATCTCAAACTGTCCTCCCACCTCTCCTCCTGTTCCCTCTTTGACCATTTACAATCTGGCTTCCGACCGCATCACTCAACTGAAACTGCCCTAACTAAAGTCGCTAACGACCTGCTAACCGCCAAGAGCAAGCGACACTACTCTGTCCTCCTTCTCCTGGACCTGTCTTCTGCCTTCGACACCGTGGACCATTCCCTCCTGCTACAGATTCTCTCATCTCTTGGCATCACAGACTTGGCCCTATCCTGGATCTCATCATACCTAACAGACCGAACATTCAGTGTCTCCCTCTCACACACCACCTCCTCACCTCGCCCCCTGTCTGTCGGTGTTCCTCAAGCCTCAGTCCTAGGACCCCTACTCTTCTCCATCTATACCTTTGGCCTGGGACAGCTCATAGAATCCCACGGCTTGCAGTATCACCTCTACGCCGATGACACGCAGATCTACCTATCTGGACCTCACCTCACCTCCCTACTGACCAAAATCCCACAGTGTCTGTCTGCTATCTCAGCCTTCTTTTCTGCTCGCTTTCTCAAACTGAACATGGACAAAACAGAATTCATCATCTTTCCCCCATCTCATTCTTCCCCTCCACCAGACCTATCCATCAATGTCAATGGCTGCTCGCTTTCCCCAGTCCCGCATGGTCGGTGCCTTGGTGCGATCCTCGACTCTACCCTCTCTTTCAAACTACATATCCAAGCCCTCGCCACCTCCTGCCACCTCAAAATCAAAAATATTTCCCGGATCCGCTCATTCCTCAACCATGAAACCACAAAAACACTAGTGCACGCCCTTATCATCTCCCCCTCGACTACTGGAACCTCCTACTCTCTGGCCTCACCTCTAGCACTCTGGCACCACTCCAGTCCATCCTACACTCTGCTGCCCGACTAATCCACCTGTCTCCCCGCTATTCCCCAGCCTCCCCCCTATGCCAGGCCCTTCACTGGCTTCCTATTGCCCAGAGGCTTCAGTTCAAAACCCTAACCATGACATACAAAGCCATCCACAACCTTTCTCCTCCATACATCTGTGACATGGTCTTCCGCTACCTACCCACACGCAACCTTTGACCCTCTCAAGATCTCCTTCTCGACTCCCCCTCATCTCTTCTTCCCACAACCGCATACAAGACTACTCCCGGCTTCCCCCATACTCTGGAACTCCCTGCCGCAAAACATCAGACTTTCACCAACAACGGAAACCTTCAAGAAGAACCTGAAGACCCACCTGTTCCGACAAGCCTACAGCCTACAATGATCCTCAGTCTACTGAACCATCGCACGACCAGCTCTACCCTTTCCTAGTGTATCCTCACCCATCCCTGTGGACTGTGAGCCCTCGCGGGCAGGGTCCTCTCTCCTTCTGTACTTGTGTGCCCCTTGTCTAGCACACGTTTATTGCACCTGTCTATATTTTCCCTTTTCATATGTAAAGAGCCATGGAATAAATGGCGCTATATAAATGTGTAATAATAATAATAATAATAATTAGCTTTAAAGCAAAACACGTCTGCTGCAGATCCACCAAACAAATAGTAAGCAAACTTGGAGATGAAAAAGGATATAAAACCTGCACTGCTGAGGATCCAACATACAATAGGTAAACAGATGCGGTATGGATGCAGTTTTATTTGTCAACTCGTTTTGAGGTGATCATACCTCTTCATCAGGACAAACCACAATGATTGGGTACAACTTGCAAGAATGCAGGAATAAATAGACAGTACATTCAAAAAAGAGACATTCAAAAATGGTCCTCCATGGTCACTTGACCAGCACATCACATTACCTTGTCAACATAAAACATGATAACACCTTTGCACAAACTTAGAATTTAACTATGAAAATAAATTTGAATTAGGCAAATAACATGTGAAGAATAAGAACACTAGTGTTTAGAAATAAAATAGAGCACAAATAGAGGTGAAAAAGGGTGTTTGCTAAGAATCACAAAATGAGAGAGAGGTTCGAACTAGTTAGTGTACTGGGAGTGTATTTTAAAGGTATGTGTTATGAGCTCGGTTGCAACAGCTTTATTATATAATGGATTACAACCGAACCCGGGGTCCGCGATGCAGTTTATGTTCACTGCTGCCGAATACCCCTAGAGTATGAGGGTCAAACTGACGTCAGAAATCTAACATTAGATCTCACCTGTGTTAATTCACACTAGGGGAGATGAAGAATTGGCACTATCTCCGTTAACGTCACGAGAGATGTGCTATCAATTGGCGTTAGATGTAGCCCTGTTAATGGCACAGAAGCCACTTGTCAGTTATTAGGTTTGCACTATGTGCTGCAAGCTGGTGTAGACATAGCCCTGTTGACTGCACAGAAGCTAAGTGCATGCGACTGACGCTAGGCGTACGTGCTACCAGCCGGTGTGAGACCGGGCTGAGCAACTCTCTATTTAGCTTGGCAGACGATGCCCAGGTTACGTGCCACGGAGTCTGCTCAGGGGTATAGCTACCCTATATTCGTAGCAGGACTGCACACGTTAGCTACAGGTTACGCGCCCCGCAGTCTGCTTAGAGTTTATAGCTACCCTATATTCGTAGCAGGACTGCACATGTTAGCTACAGGTTGCGCGGCCCGCAGTCTGCTCAGGGTGTATAGCTACCCTATATTTGTAGCAAGACTGCGCACATTGCCTACCTGCCTGGCACAAGCTGAACCTGCCTAAAGGACCTGTGATAATTAGCCGAGCGTACTCTGGCATATGCAGGTCCCGGAGAGCAAAGCTAGAGAGCACGTGGAGCCCAGATTCTGGTACGTCCACACATGAGCACTGCCTATTTTAGTATGATCTGCCCACGCCACGTAGAGACAAGCTATTTAAGGGCTAAGCTCCGCCCCAGCCATCTCGTCAATCGCATCACCGATGACGTCATCCGTGACCAATCAGGCGATGCAGGTCAGAGGATCAGCTGACATTAAGCACCAATCATGGCTCGCCATGTCACGGACATGCTCAGTGCAGGCATTTATGGACTTAGGCTTACAACAGCCTTTTCTTGTTTCATAACCTCGGTTTAAGGCAACTATGAACAAAGACCCAAGTAACTATTTGTGCCTCTTGGGTATTGGCTAGGTGCTGGGATTGACTAACATTATCCTTACCCACTTGACTCCTCAATGAGCAGGGGAGCATGAATATGGTCCACGGGTTCCCAAGTGCGATCTTCAGAACCACAATCCCTCCAGTGTACTAAATAAAAAATTTTGCCACGCTCCATCATAGACCCCACAATCACCTCTACCTCAAAATCCTCACCCCCAGGTGTCTGAAGCGTGCTGAGCTTCCGAGAATTTCGTCAGGCGAACAGGTTTCAGGAGTGACACATTGAGTGTATCATGTATCCTCAAGTGCCAAGGCAATTGCAGACGATACACCACAAAGAGTGGAAGATAAGGAAAAAAAAGGGGGAAAAAGGACAAAAAAGAAACATGCTACAAATAAAAAGTAACGTGGCATTGAGGAGGTGAACCTGCTGTTTTTTTATTGAATAAACAATAATATTGTAAGGATATTTTAAGGATTAAAAACACAATATTTTTGAGAAAACTTGGAGCTTAGTGGAATGATAAAGGAGAAGATGCTTGCTTGTCTTGAAAGACTGTGCACGATCCGATGGCTGTATTAGTAAGGAGCCTGTGATTTAGGGGATGGAAAACCCCTTCTGTTTGCGGTTACTAAGTATGAGTCATTGCTCTGCATAAAATGCAGGTCCAATCAATGCTGTTAGTAATAGACTGTATGGTCACACCCTTTTGACAAGGGAAAAGGTAACAATCGGTTGACAATTTACCCATAAATTTGCATAAACAATAGCAAAATCAGCACAACTCCTTAACTTTAAATTTACTAATAAACACATTTCTAAAATAATACATAGCATAGATGGATTTTGATAAACAGTGCCATGTGTCTGATAATATAAAGAAATTAGTGAGTACAAGTGGATTTAACTGCCAATGTGAGCACATTCTTATTCTATACAGTCCTATAGAATGGTTGAGTAATATATAAATAATGCACTACAAATAAATAATTAATACATGCTTTTATAAGCAACTGACATTAGAATACAATTTTCTTGACAAAATTGAATATGACTGAGTTCTTCATTTTAAGAATTTGCATATATGTATAACAAAATGTAATTCAAATTTTTAGACTATTGCCACAGAGAGGTGAAAGACAGGAAAAAATATATCAATAATAATGAAATTTAAATAATGAAGGCATTTTCCTACTTAACCTAAAGTTAGATTATTCCGATAAACACATATGAACCCAAATCACAAATTAGAAAAATATATGTGTTCATATGTGTTTATCGGAATAATCTATTTTTATTGAACCTAGTGATGGGTCCAGTACTTAGTGGGGGCATATATATATTTCTTATATCTAACATTCTGTTAGAATGCCTCAAATATTGACTTCAACATTTTTTAATCATTAACCTAAAGTTGTATTTTCCACATCATGACATAGGTCCACCATTCTATTCATATTTTTAAGAAATGTTCATAATTCCATTTTTTTCTGAAGTAGATCTTTTTATTTCCTGCATAGTTATAGAGTTCAATGATAATTGTGGCTTCAAGACGACCACAAAAGAGGTATGAAACAAACTGTTAGGATTTCTAATAAGGTGGGTGAAGACAGTGAGAATTGAACTGTATGGCTTTACAGGTGTTTAAAAGTGAAACACAGATCCATTCATCATAATAATATAATATGAATAGAGTTAAAGGGAAATTTTGAAATTTTAATTTGCTGGCTTTTGTCAAATTTTCCAAAACAATTTGATTTGTGGCAAATAATTTTGCGCTGAATGACATAAAAGCATCTAATTAACAATTTTAAGTACACAGACAATATAACTTTGATAGCAACAAGCGTAGTTGGAATGCAGGTCTTATTAAGGAGTGTCAAGATGGAAAGCTCAAACCTGGACTGCTACTCAACACAAAGAAGACAGAGGTTTTGACAGCTGCCAAGTATGGCCAGGGTTGGACTGGCCCACCAGAGAACTGGAGAATGCTTCAGTAGGCCCTGCCTTCTCTTTCAGGGGAGTCTAAAGTGCAGACCTTGCAGTTGCTATGCATTTCTTGACTGAGGTAGAATCAGGTGCCATAATCTGGATTTAAACAGTGTCTGAGCAATCATGCGATAACCGATCAAATCAGCAAGTGTAGTAGCCGGGTCGGCTGCTGCCCGGGGTGCATGCACTCCTAGCACGTCTCCAGGCTCTGTGCTTAGAGCGCATACGCACACTCTTTCTTAATGGTGCCACGCACGTTCCTCTAACATGTCCCCAGCCAATAGCTGGAGGTCTCTTATTATTTAAACTGACTACTGTGCAATGTTGTGAGTTTGTTCCTAACACGCTTGTCAGTTCTCAGGTCCCTGTACTAACATCTCAGCCAGCTGCACCCACCAGTGCTCACCACAATGGCAGCAGAGCCAGATGCACCCGCCAGTGCTCACCTCAATGGCAGCAGAGCCAGCTGCACCCACCAGTGATCACCTTAAAGGCAGCAGAGCCAGTTGCACCCGCCAGTGCCCATCTCTCCATCAGACTGTTCTGTCTGCACCTGCGGTTCCTGTCATCTTCTCTACCTGCCTGCATCTGTTGGACATTCCCCTGGGCCATTCCAGCATCCGCTTCAAGGGGTCAGCCACCATCTACCGAAGGTCAGTCCTGGAGTAGCACCTGGATCACCTCCCTTGTCTCTCCATGGACTGCGGTGTTGTTAGCTGCTGCGTGTCGGTGGTCAGATTGGGTGAGGCTCCTAGTCACGCACCTCCAGGTGTTCCTTGGGCTTTGGCATACTGGTTCCACCACCCAGCCCATTACAGCAAGCAGTGCCAAATCCTGGTATTGTGTATTTTATGGCTATACATACCAGTTGATACAGTACCTGATGAAAATTAGCCCAGGTCTGAAAAACCACTTTAATGATAACACTTTGATTTTGTATAGATGGAAGGTGGGCCCTCCGAATCTAGTCCTTTCGTGGGCCCAATGTTCCTTAGTCTGACACTGGGTACGACCGAGACACATTTGAGATAGACGGCAATGAACTAAAAGTTGTAGAAGGACTTCAGCCTACTTAGATCAATGATCACGTAAGATACAGTGGCAACATGACAACACTTGGAAGTCAATAGGTGAATGGCTATAGGCAAATAAACAATAAAGTCACTGGAAGGTCTTCAAATCAAGGAATATTTTACTGATGATGAAATCATGGCTAGTGATAACAAGGGTGGTTTTAGTGCCATGATTGGCAAGAAAAATCAACTTTAGAACAAATCAAGCCAGTCATGTCTCTCGAAGCAAGGATTATCAAGCTACGACTTGCCTACTTTGGATACATCATACGAAGAGAGCAATTACTGGAAAAGAACATTATGGTTGGAAGAATAGAAGGAACAAGTGGAAGAGGAAAACCAGCAACCCGACAGTTTGTTACTATCAAGATAACAGTGGAGAAGACCCTGGTGGACCTATCTAGTATCTAGGCTTGCACAAGATCGATCTTTCTACAGATCATTCATCCTTGAAGTTGTCATGGCTCAACATTGAGCCGAAGGACATTTAAAAAAAATCAATAAATGACCTAGAAAATATGTGTATTAAACTCTGAATTCCCATGGAGTCTATTAAAGCCATTTGAGCTCTCTAATAGAAAAAAAAAAGCTTTTTTAATGTCTAAATGACTTCAACCCATCTTGCTAAGGAAGAATTGATTGTACCCAGTAGCCTATTCATCCCGTTCCCTACATGTGCAGTGCATGTACAGTGCTGCAGGAGCTGCATTCCTGCAAACTGCCGTGCATATAATTCCTGACAATAGCAAGGGCTCACGTTGAGCGAAACCATTATCAATTGTGGGTGTCAGCTCTACAGCTCTATATGAGAGCTGACACCCTGCAGCAATGCCCATGATCAATGCTAGCACCAATCGAGGGTGTTTAACCACTCTGATGCCACTGTCAATAGTGACAATAACATGGATAGGCATCACAAAGGGAGGGAGATCCCTCTCTGCTCCCATAAGCACAACCTGTCTGCGATCACATTGTGCCCATGGCCTCTATGGTGAACCCAGGCCGAAAAATGACTTCAGGGTCATCCAGGCATGGTGGCCTGTAAGCTCCTGCTCAAAGCAACAGCAGTGTATTAGATCAGCAATCAGTCCATAAAAATTAGATGTCCCATCCTGGAACAAGGTAAAAAAAAGTAAAAAAAAAAAAAAAAAAGTTTTCAAAATTTTAAAAAATACAAAAAAAATCACAAAATAAAGAACAAAAAAAGATTAAAAAATAGTCCCTCAATTAAATTTATTTATGTTAAAACAAAAATAAAGAAATGGCAAAAAACGATACTTTATCATCATACTGCCAAACAAAAAGTGGCACAAGACGCAATCAAAAATAGAAATGTAAGTAAAAATGATATCTCTGAAAATATCATCTTGTCCCACAAAAAACAAACCACCATATAGCTCCATCAGTGGAAAAATAAAAAAGTTATAGATTTCAGAATAAAGTGATGCAAAATTGTTTTTTTCTCTAGAATAGTTTTTATTGTGTAAAAACGCCAAAGCATAAAAAATATATTAATGTGGTATTGCTGTAATCATACTGACCTAAAGAATAAAGCTGCCTTATCCATTTTACCACACATGGAATGGCATAAAAAAATTCCTAAATTGCTGTTCTCTATTCATTCTGTCTCCCAAAAATTGGAATAGAGAACGATAAAAACTTGTCATTTGCTCCAAAATGGTAGCAATAAAATCATCAACTCATCCGGCAAAAAACAAGCAACCACATGACTCTGTCGGCCAAACTATGGAAAAATTATAGCTATCAAAATATGGGGTTGAAAGTTTTTGCAATAAAAAGCGTCTTTTAATGTGTGACAACAGCCAAACATTAAAAAAACAATATAAATCTGGTATCACTGTAATCGCACCGACCAGAAGAATAAAGTTGTCTAATCACATATACAGCACTAGGAACGGCGTAAAAAATAAATAAAACCAAATGTTCACCTGCTGTTGAGTTTTACATTCATAAGCACATACACCAGCAGAGTTTTGCGTAAATCTCTGAAACACGTGATTCAGACGGAAACCCAGGCAGAAGATTCCTTATAATGCGGCAGATGGTGACACTGTGGACGCTGTCTGACCTGTGATTAGTCGGTGTCCGTCTTTTTAGGCGTGCATAAAAGCATGGTCCGCCACAGTTTTGTGCACTTCTGAAAAGAAGGAAACGCTGAACAAAGGCCAGATGGATTCCAGAGTACATCTGCTGCCTCGTTATAATGAGTGGATCCCTCTGGGGTTTCATCTGAAACACGTCATTTGTAGATTTAGATAGATAACCCAATGTAAGTGCTTAGCATAGAGAAATGTGATCACAAACGTTATGTAAAATGTTCCCGATAAAAGCTTCAACTCAATCCAAAAAAAAAGCAAGTGTTCACTCAGGTCAGTCCGGAAATATTGGGGACTTCTATATTACTGGTAATACAACAGTACTGGAAAAGCTAAATGGCTCCTCACCCCCCTAAAGAAATTCAGCAAAATCCAAATGCCCTCTCCCTTCTGAGCCCCATTGTGCCTAAACCACATTTAGAGTCCACATGTTTGACATTTCTATAATGATGAGGGCCTGCCTAATTTATGGGTGTGTGTCTCCAGAACCATGAACTGAGCATAATATACTGGGCACTACAATGTGTTAGTGACTACAAAATACTGAGCACTGCAATGGCAGTTTTCTATTTTCACTCAGCAACATCCGCTATTGCTTGTTTCTGGAAAAGACCCATGGAATAAAAATCGTCACTACACAAGTAGATAAATTCCCAAAGGAGTATATTTTCCAAAATGGGGTTACTTGAGGGGGGGTTCTGCTATGCTAGCAAGTAGGGACTCTGTATATGGAGTCCACAATGTATATGGAGTCCACAAACTCTTTCTAGGAAAATGTGTGCTTGCTGCTGAATCTGTCCATATGGCTAAGCAATAATGTACAGCCACATATGGGACATTTCTACATTCAGCAGAAATTGTGGGACACATTTTTGTGCCATTGTTACCTATTTCCCAGTGTCAAAATGCTAAATCTGGAGCTAAAATAAAATTTTGATGGCAAAAATGTATTTTTTCTTCACTGCCCAATGGTATAAAATTCCGTGACATAACTGTGGTGTCAATATGATTAATGTACCCTTTTGAGGTCATTGAGATGTGTATATCGTAAAATGGGGTCACTTATAGGGGATACTGCTGTGATTGCACTTCAAAAGTAGTTTATGACTACATGTGGGGTATCGGTGTACTCAGGAGAAATTGCACAAAAAATTTTAGGGTCCATTTTCTCCTGTTACCCTTGTGAAAATAAAAATTTGGGGCTAAAAGAACATTTTTGAGGGAAAAATGTGTTTTTTTATTTTGACGGTTCAATGCAATAAACTTCTGTGAAGCACCTGAGGGTTCAAAGTGTTCACCACACATCTAGATTAGTTCCTTGTGAAATATAGCTTTCAAAATGGGGTCACTTGTGGGGTTTCCACTCTTTTGGCACATCGGGGGCTCTCCAAATGTGACATGACATCTGCTAATTATTCTGGCTAATTTTGCATTCAAAAAGCCAAATGGCCACTTCCAAGCCATGCCGTTCACCCAAAGAGTAGCTTTCCTCCATATATTAGCCATCAGCGTGCTCAGGAAAAATTGCACAAACAACTGTATGGTGCAATTTCTCCTGTTTCCCTTGCTAAAATGCAAAATGTGATTTTCTTATTTTCACTGCTCTACGTTATAATGTTCTGTGAAGCACTAGGGGGTTCACGGTGCACACCACACATATAGAGAAGTTTCTTGAGGGGTCTAGTTTCCAAAATGTGGTCACTTATGTGTGGTTTCCACTATCTAGGCACATTAGGAGCTCTCCAAACGTGACATGGCATCCGCTAATGATTCCAGAAAATTTTGCATTCAAAAAGTCAAATGGTGATCCTTTCCTTCCGAGCCCTGCGGTGCACCCAAATAGCAGTTTTCCCCTTCATATGGGGTATTTGCATGCTCAGAAGAAATTGCACCCAACAAATTTTGTGGTCCATTTCCTCCTGTTACCTTAGTGAAAATAAACAAAATTGGGTCAAATGTAATATTGTGGAGCACCTTAAAGGTTAATAAATTTCGTAAATGTGGCTTTAAGCACATTGAGGAGTGCCGATTTTCTGTCATATAAACCCCTCAAATTCACTTCAAATGTGATGTGGGCCCTAAAAAATGGTTTTGTAAATTGTTTTGAAAAAATGAGAAATCACTGGTCAACTTTTAATCATTCTAACTTCCCGTCAAAAAAGAAATTATGTTTCAAAAATTGTGCTGATATAAAGTATACATGTGAAAAATGTTATTTATTAACAATTTTAAGTGACATAACTTTCTGATTTAATGGCGTAGAAATAAAAAAAAAATTAAATTGCCAAATTTTCTAAATTTTCGCCAAATTTCCTATTTTTTCACAAATAAGTGCAAGTCATTTTGAAGAAATTTTATCACTGTCATGAAATGCAATATGTCACAAAGAAATCTCAAAATCAGTGGGATCCATTGAAGTGTTCCAGAGGTTTTACTGCGTAAACTGACACTAGTCAGAATTGTAAAATTTGGCCTGGTCATGAAAGGGAGAAGAGGCTCGAGGATGAAGGGGTTAAACACGCAGCAGTTTCAGACTTCCTAGGCTGACTTTTTGAGTGCATCTAAATGTCTTGTTGTTGTTTATACAGAGATGGTGCAAATGAAGGCTTTTTGCATAAGCATCTGATGAGGTTCAATGTCTAGGGGAGTTTGTAACTAGAGACATAACTCTTCTTCCTCTCCTTTTTATCTAGGTAGAATATTATCAGTAGCAGCTGTCTCAGTAATGTGAAAGTCTGTCTTCACTAAATACAGATTTTACCTCAGAATTGAATATTTTCAGAATTTTGATATTGAATTATCAATTTTGCCAAAGAAAGAAGCTATTTTGTCTGATACGATATATTGCAAAGTTGCTTATTTTTATATGTAGTATTAATTTAGTAAGTAAAAATTAAAACAACGGTTAAGCTTTAATGTTAACAATATGACTGATCTCTCACAAGAACTGCAGCAGACAGCTTTCCATGCTCGCCAGCTCAACTGATGGCCCAGTTGTTTCACTGTCATCACCCCTCTGCATTGATTGTAATGGCCAGCGTTATCATCATTTTTACTCTGCCTCATCCTCTACCTTCATCAATTGAATGTCATCCCTCCACATACACCTGCTGATGATAGTCCCCCTCCTTTCCCAAATCCTACAGCATGTGACATGGACCTTGAAGGTCTCCAACAGAACAGATTCAAATTGGTTTTGTTCTGCAATCCTCTGTTGCATGCTGGTGTTTTTTCAGGAAAATATTAGCAGAATTACATAATTGATTCCACATGTGTCCCCTACTGACAAATTTTAAATCATCTTCAAAAGGCTTCAATAGGCGACACACCTTCCTCATTAGCTGTTGACATTGGTTCTCAAAGTAATAAACACTTCAATTTGACTGCTGCATGATATCGTCCATCACAGATTTATGCTGTTAATACAAATATTGCAACAAATACAACATCGGATTCCAGCAGGTTGTGACGTTACAAACCAGCTGGCGCTCTGGCTACACTTTTATTGGCAAACCCAGAAGGACATATTATGTCATGTAAAACCTGTTTAAATGGGTGCACATTTTTCTGGCCAAAGTCACCACCTTCCTCAAGCGTTGATATACAGTATTTGTGAAAGAAATGTTGCACTATTAAATTGAAGACATGGGCCATGCAAGGAGGGTGTGTTACTTTACCTGACTGTAAGGATGTCAAAATGTTCTGGACATTGCCACTCACAACAAATTTGAGCTGCAGTTCAGGGGGAGAAAGACAGTGTTCGAGTTGCCACTTGATGCCCAGCAGTGACTATTCCACCGTTTAACCTTTCATCTAATTATTTTAACTTTTTCTTTTATTTATTCTTGGTGGGGAGATATTTTTGTTTTCAAATTCTCCCAAACTTAGCATAAATGCTTAAACTTAATATAAAAGAGGTCACTGCATAGGTACACATACAGAAAGTAACTTAAGGCAACAGCCAGCTGTATTATTGCTAGTGTTCATTGGATAGTCTCTATCTTTAAATTTAGTTGTGACAGCCCCACTGAGTGGCTGGGCAACACCATGTGATCTGACGGGTTCAAGGCATTATGGAGAAGCTCACGCTGATGCACTGCTGAGCATGCTGTTAGTCAAAGTGCTGGGGCTTGCTTACAGCTACTATTTACATTATTGAGGGCAAAACTGACTGAAGAAAAAAAGTTCATTTTCTCCCAGGTGCGGCACTTTAAAAAAGGTGGCAGGGCATTTTCATAACATCATATAAACTCTATATATGCATGTTAATTTTTTGAGCTTACAAGTTCCATTTTTTAGAGTTTATTGTAAACTTCCAAGATGACATACATATTGGAAACATGTTTGGAATAAATTAAAGTAACAATATATTAATGAGATTATTAATTACATGTCTAAGTAATGTTAAAACCCTGTAACTCAGAATTTTATTTTCTTCTACCACCACACTATTTATTCTTGTACTCAGTATGAAACAAGAGTTCGTCTCCAAGATAAATACCACTATTGATCTCTACAACTAAAGAAAACAAGGTTTCTAGAACTTGAAAAATGCAAACACAAATATGTGTCCTAAAGGAATATATAGAACTAATTCCAAAATAAGATAAAAAGGAAATTAGCAATAACACACCTGAATTTGTAGGTTTATGCCAAACAAGTTATAAAATAAAGGGCAGAAAATCAAGGCAAACTCCTTTGAAGACAATAAACAATTCACTGTGGGGATCATGTACTCATTTGTTGATAAAGATACTTAACAAGCAACTAGGATTTTTTATTTATTTTTAACATTAGGGCTTATATAATGTAAAAGTTTATCTTAAAATGAAGGTAAAATATGATATAAATTGCAAAACTGCAAAAACTTTATCCATATCAGACACCTAGTGTCTGGTACCAAACCCTGAACACAGACTTTTAACAGCATGTCTACTTTATTGTTTGGGTTCGGATGTCTGGTAAAGTTTGAATAAAGAGTTCAGCGCAGCCAATCAACAAGCTTTTAGGCAGTAGTATCTTCCTGAGCATTAACAGCCATGCCAAGTATTTGCATCGCTATAATTGGACAGCACACCATGTTTCTCTTTATGGACCGTGCAACCCCGCTTGTGTGGGAGTACTGTGCCTTTAAGCCACAGCATGTACTCTGCAGACCAGTCTATACCAGTAGTGTGCATAAAAAATAATTCTACTCTGCAGCTGTGTCTTGGCAATTTTTGGTCCAAAAAAAGTAATTAGACTCTGAAGCAATGTCTTTGTGGGGCAATTTTTTTTTTAACTGTATCACTGTGTCTATACGAGTAGTGTGCCTAAAAAAATAAATCTACTCTGCAACCATTTCTTTGCCATTTTTGGATCAAAAAAAATAATTGTACTCTGCAACCGTGTCTTTGTCATTTGTAGGTCAAAAAAATATTTAACTGTACAGCTGTGTCATTACGAGTAATAGGCCTAAAAAATAATTCTACTCTCTAGCTGTCTCTTTGCCATTTGTAGGCCAAAAAAATAGTTCTACACTGCAGCCGTGTTTTTGCCATTTGTGGACAAAAAAAATTTTTTTACTCTACCGCTGGGTCTATACGAGTTTTGTGCCTAAAAAATAAATCTACTCTGCAACCAACTCTTTGCCATTTTTGGATAAAGAAATAATTTTACTCTACAGCTGTGTCTACATGAGTAGTGTGCTTAAAAAATATATATACTTTGCAGCCGTCTCTTTGCCATTTGTGGTCCCAAACGATAATTGTACTCTGCAGCCGTGTCTTTGCTATTTGTTGGCCAAAAGAATAATTAACTGTACCACTATGTCTTTACAAGTAGTATGCCTAAAAAATAATTCTACCATATCATAATTATCATATTATTATAATGAGGAAAGCATTAAATAGGGGATGTGGATGTGGCCATCATGGTGCTGGTGTAGCTGCTGGTGGTGTGGTGGTGGTGATGGTGGTGTAGCTGCTTCAGGGAGAGAGCATGATTATTCTGTGCCTGCTCCATGCCCACAAGAACTTCCTTCTTTTGGTGCACACAGGCGACAGGACGTTATGGACGTTAGGCTGAGTACCGCTGCCCAAATGGTGAGGCCACAAGATGTTGAAAAGGTGTTAGATTGAATGGCTGAGAGTGCCTCCAGTTCCTTTGCATCATCTTAAACCCAGTCCACTGCAGAATGTGCAGAGTTGGCACCTGAGGATGATGGTCATCCGGCTTCCACATCACGCCCTTGCAAATCAGCAAAGCAGTCTGAGCACCACGTCATGCAACAGTCTCTTCTGCATTTGATGACTCTGCTTGCTAGGGTTCTGTTGCCCATTCATCAGGCACTGCCCCAGAAGTGGAAGAGACTGAGTGAACTGATGCATAACCACTTGTAAGGTTGCAGGATGAGTACATGACAGGGATAGTTCATATTATCATTGGACAACCGCAGCATATTTCTGATGATGATGAAACACAGGTGCCAACTGCTGGTCTTCTCTTTCTTCAGTATGCAAACCAGCAAGGAGGACAGGGGTGAGAAGAATCAATGGAGCGAAGACTATCCTAGAGACATGTGCAGTTTGGAGAAAAAGGAGGTGGCCATGCTGCCCTAGCAGCACAGCAAAAGAATAAGCAGGATGCAAAGGCACAGTAGGTGGCCCTTAGCCAGTACATCATCTGCTATTGTCCACTGCGCCACTGAAATCAGCACACCAAAGCCAGCTCAAAAGCGTTCCCTGGTATGGCATTTCTTCAGGAATGTGCTGACAACAATCAATGGGTGGTTTGCATGCTGTGCTGTCAGAACCTGAAGCGAGGCATAAATCTTCTAAATCTGAGCACCACCTGCATGATAAGGCATTTGAATTCCAAGCACAGGAGGATGTCGAGTACACACTTTAAAAATCAAGACAGATCTGAGCCTCCTCCTGTTTCCTCTTCTGCTGCAGCCTCGGCCTCTTCCTCCCACTCATGATCAACAGGGACACCTACCTCCCTGCAAAGAGAGGATGTGACAGCACCACCATCAGTGTCACCGAGCATCTCCACACCGGCCCATGGAAGTGTTCAGCTTTCCAACCCCCAAACCCTCGAGGAAAGAGGAGATAGCCCCTTACCCACCCACAAGTCATGGTCCTGAATGACAGTATTTCCAAATTACTGGCCTTTGAAATGCTGCCATTCCAGCTGGAGGAGATTGATAGTTTAAAAAAACTGATGGCGGTGGCTGTCCCAGAGTACTTTCTTCCTAGCTGCCACTACTTTCCTAGGCATGCCAACCTGCCCTGCACACACATGTTGCAGACAAAATAAGGTGTGCACTGCACAACAACATCAGATGTAAGTTCCGCATAACCACAGATATGTGGCCTAATACTCACAATCAGGAATGTTACATTTTCCTAACTGACCACTGGGTAAATGTAGTGACTGCAACAGAGGCAGAAGGCATTCTAGCCCATGTCCTATCACCAACCGGGATTGCTGGACGGTTTTCAATTCAGTTTGACTCGTCCTCCTACTCTACTTCTTCCACCACCACCTGATCAGGTCACAGTAAGACCTGCACCACCAACTTCAGTACTCACATGGAGAAAGGATGGCAGGCTGTTCTTAAACTGCTTTCTTTGGGCAAATCCCACAATGTGCGGCAGTTGTCTACAAGAATCAAATAGAGTGGCTGGTGCCAGTGAATCTCAATCTCAGCCTTGTGGTGTGTGATAAGGGACAAAATCTAGTAGTAGCTCTGGGCTTAGCTGGTTTGACACACTTCCCTTGCCTGGTGCATGTGCAGAGTTTGGTGGTGCAGAGCCTCCTGAAAAACTACCCACATATGTCTTATGTGCTGCTGAAAGTGAGGGCAGTATCTGCGCGCTTTCAACATTCCTACACTGCTGCTGCTTGCCTTTCTGTGCTGCAGCATCACTTTTGCCTTCCTGTTCACTGCCTCACATGCCATGTACCAACAAGGTAGAACTCCACCTTGCATAAGCTAGGGAAGCTTTGCAAGCAGCAGCAAGTCATATTGGAGTTTCAGCTGCAGCACGTACGGCTTAGGTGCTCTGATGAACAAAACCACTTCACCACCATTGAGTGGGTCTCCATGCAGGATGTGTGTGCTATGATGCTGCTTTGAATACTCCACCAATATGGACAGTAGTGATGACTCCAATATCAACATTACTATACGATATATATGCTTGCTAGAAAAAACAATTCAGGTGATGATGTATGAGGTGATGTGACAGGATGAAGAGGAGTAGGAGGAGCCATGTCAATTAACAATGTTATCAGGTCTGTCATCCACACATGGCTTTGAAGGTGGGTTACTGTCCCAGCATGGGCCAGGTACCCAACCGTACAGTCTGGCGGACAGTTTGCAAGGAGGATAAGGAGAATGAGAAGTAGCAACCCTGTTCACAGCAGGGTGGCACTTAGAGCATATCACAGTCATCACTGGAGCATGGCTGGGGGGATGCAGATACACCTCCCACTGAGGACAGTTTGTTGTTGCCTCTGAGCATCCTGGCACACATGAGCCAATGCATGTTGCTGAGCCTGTGCAATGACCACAGAGTTGCTTGTATTTTTACCAGTGCAGATTGCTGGGTGACCAACCTGCTAGATCCTAACTAGAAGGACAACATACCATCATTACTTGCATCACTGGAGTGGGATCACAAAATGTGTGAATGCAAGAACACTCTGGTAGAGAAACTACTGAAGGCTTTCCCACCTGACAGCAGGGGCTCAGAGAAAGAACAAGGTAGAGGAAGAAGCCACCATAACAACTGCGGCACCACCACCACCTCGGAAGGCAGGGTTAGTATGTCCAAAATGTTGCAAAACTTTATGAGCATGTCACAACATGTGGCACCACCATCTGATATGGTTAGTATTAGCAGGAGGCAGCATTACAACAACATAGTGGAAGAGTACCTGTCCACAGGTCATTTAACTTCTGGGTCTCAAAATTGGACACATGTCCTGAAATTGCCCTTTATGCCTTGGAGGTGCAGTTCTGTCCTGCGGCATGTATACTGTCGGAACGTCTGCTTAGCATGGCAGGGTGTGTGATCACAGACAGGTGCATCTGTTTTCCACAGCCAATATGGGGAAGCTAACATTCATTAAAATATGCCATGTGTGGATCTACAGGACTTGTCCATACTTTTGGATGACTAGAGAACTATACCAGCCGGACCCAGCCAGTATTCAACTCTATTACACATTTATATTACACATTTATTTCTTTTGGGTGCCTCATCTCCAAATAAAAAAAAACTGTTGGCTACCTCCTCCACCTCTTCCACTTACACCAGCATGTCCACCTCCCCCACTTCCTCCTCGAGTTGGACTTCCGCCCCCTGGTTGTAGCTTGTTAGTTTATGTGGGGTTGTTTCTATGTTAATTTAAGTCAATTCCCTTAAAAAACTACCAAAAAAACACAGTGTTGGATTACTCCTCCCTTGCTTCTACATCTACACTGCCACATCCACTTCTTCCTCCAATTGGACATTACATTCCCCTCCTCATTCAAGCTTGCTAGTTTTAGTTTAAATTATAAGTTATTTTAAGTCAGTTCCCTAAAAAAAGTTAAAAAAATGGAAGAAAGAAAAAAATACAAAATAAGTGTTGGATTACGCCTCTCTTGCCTCTTCCTCTCGTGGTGCAAAAGTCACACTTGTTCTTTTTGATGAAAGTTAGGTTGTCTACATTTTCAGGGACAGCTGCATGAGCTTATCCCTCCAGACCCCACCAGCAGTGCTGAAGACACGTTCTGAGAGGACTCTGGCTGCCAAGCATGACAAAAGTTTCTAGGCGTGACAGATAAGCTCAGGCCACTCTTCAATTTTTGAAGACCAAAATGCAAAAGGGTCCAAATTCCCCCTGATGGCGCTGATATTGAGCTCAAGATACTCTTGCTCCATCCTCTCCAGTCGTTCACAATGTGTCAGACATGTACTCTATTGGTGCGCAGGCTGGTCTAAAAAATGTGTGAAATGACTCACAGAAATTAATTATGCCACATACAATGCTGCTGCTAATACTTTTGCTAAGACAGCTTGTTCAAAGTCTAAAACAGAGATGCACTCTGTGTGCCTCACTCCTGTTTCAGTACTCCAGCATGGAAAGATCAGGCAAAATTTACTCTTGTACTGTGGATCTAACAGAGTGTCAATGCATATTCAGCACTATTTCTAACCCTAAAAATATGGGCATCATGTTGAAGAAAGCAAGAAGGGCCTCATGTGTCGGGTGCTGCCATGAGGTTGAAGTCCATGATGTGTTGGTGGCAGGGAAACACTCAAGGTTGCTTCCTCTGTCCCATTTGCCATCCACGGACAACAGAGATGGGATCATTATCCTCTTCATCTCCTGACTGTTGACCATCCATCACTTCTTCCTCCTTGTCCTCCTCAATTTGTTCCTCAGCTCCTGCACCTTCACTAACAGTTTGTCTTGTACCATGAGCCCCCTTCGATCGCTGTAATCCACCCTCCGAATGCACCCGCATGTGTGACTATAGTCCGGAACTTAGAGATATTGTTATCCCTTCAAAGTGTTCTCCAGCATGTAGATGAATAGTGATGCTGATGACAGCAAAGTCAGCGCTAACCATCTTAGTAGCCATTTCGAAACTGTGCAGAAGGGTGCAGAGGTCCTTCATCTGTGCCCACTCCGCAAGTGTGATTTGCACCATGTCCATACTATGTTGGCCAATGCTACGGAAAAGGACATACTGCATCAGAGCTCATTGCTGCTGCCACAGTCACAGCAACATGTGCTGAGTGGGATTCCACCATGTCGGAATATCGCAAATCAAACAGTTAACCAGTAGGCAAAAAACCTCTGTGAGCCCTAGTTGCCCAGTTTGGAGGTGGGGGGATTCTCTCTTCACTGTTGGAATGCATGTTTCATTAAGGAAGAGGTTGAGATGAACTCACGGTGCAGTGCTGAGTTCACTGCAGTCCACCATGAGAAATTGTGAACTTAGCACTGCACCGTGAGACTTTTTCTCACTGTGCTAGCAGTGATCTCACCAAGGTCACAGCAGTTCAGGAGCCCGGCTGGGATTGCAGCCTCTGTGACCTGAATACTCCAATCAGCCACTGCCTGCTGTCACTGTTACTTGCACAGCAGTCGTAGGCTTATGAGAGTAATAGTCCAATCAGTCAACACCAGTGATGGTAGGTAAACTTTTTATCTCCGGCCACAGCTGCGGGCTCACAATGTCATTTGACAACATGAGCTCTCTGACCGGCAGTAATGATTTTACTGTCAATCAGAGGCAGTGTTTCCAGTACTGTCATGCACACTGGATGTTCAGGACCCCCATTTAAGCAAATGAGGTTCGAGTTTGGGTACTGTTCTGGTACCCGAACCGAACTTCTTTTCACTGTTCGGCTGAATCCACTAGACCTGAACATCCAGAGGTTTGCCCATTACTAGTCTTGAGTTCAATTCCTACCTTTTACAACATCTGCAAGGAGTTTGCTTGTTCTCCACATGTCAGCATGGGCTTCCTCCCGATACTCCAGTTTCGTACCACACTCCAAAAACATACTGATAGGAAATGTAGATTGTGAACCTCAATGGGGATAGTGCCAATAATGTCTGTAAAATGCTATACAGTATAAGCGAGTAAAATAAATAAATACGCTATCATTGTGCCTTAGTAGTTATAATTTCCAATATGAAAAACAAATCTTAAGCCAATTGGAAAACAAATCGGCGTTGTGATATTTTCTAATGGTATGAAATAACAGCTGCCACTACTGAGCTAAATGAAAGATATTTATTTTGAATACATTTGTGTTACTTGCGATAGTATACAGGGTTGTTAATAAAACTAAATAGAATTGCTCCCAAGGATGGATGAACGTACAAGGCTTCCAATAAAGCCAAACACCTACATGTAGTGTGTAAGCAATGCACAGGCTCTCAGATTAATTACTAATTGTCTGCTAATTTCAAAAACATGTCAATTATTCTACAGCTCTGAATCCGAAAGTCAAAAATAAGCCGAAAAAAGGACGAGTCAATATTTTTTAATCACCTCCATTGTCATAAAACATGTAAGATTTCTACTGATTTATTAAACTAATGAAATCATTTTTATTGTAAGTGATTAAGTGTATTTTACTTTCCAAAGCATAAGATAGAAAGCGAAAATCATTGTTATAATCTGAATCTAACTAGAAAGATACAGTAAGTTCATTAACTTGCCTACACTTGTGCATCATAAAAACCTTATTAAAAATGACTCCCTAGCCTGCTGTATTTGCTTCTTTATGAGGCAATTTCTCCATACAGTAATAAGATTTCTCTTTTGCTCTCCCGTGCATATTAAGCCCACTAATCTTCTTTTATAAACTATTGTTTCAGCCACTTTCACAATTTATTCACTTTACAGATACACTCCTATTAATATTAAAACTTACAAATGCAAATACGAATTTAGCCAGCCATCCTATCAGATTTATGGTGACCGCACATTGCAATCTGGCAAAGGAGAAGCCAGAAACGCAGGTTGTCTAATCGCATGGAAAACACTTTCAGCTCCCCTCAATTAGAAGCTTGTATACCATTTATGAGTAAAATGAGGACATAGTCTCTCTTTTAATGGCAGAAAATAATGATTTATTGCCTTAATTTGCTGAGAGGAAGTAATTAGAATTTTCATACACTTTATTCAACAATGCAGCCGGTTTTGAAGCAATAATGCTTTTTTTTTTTTTTCTAAATTCAATATCCATCATGCTTTTGCTTGGAAGATATGATTGAAAAACTGGCACCTAATCCCATGTTATGGATACTGTCTATGAATTAACTATTTGCAATTTGATTACATATAGGGCTGTTGTAAGATGTTTTCACTTTTCAAATTCAAGAAAAAAAAAAAAGTAAATTAAAAATCCTGTGCAGGGATTAAATAGCATGATGTAGTTCCATGAGCTTATTATTAGCACAGAGTTTAATGGATTTTTTTGTACTATTACCATAGTCATGAAGGGGTGTTCCAACAACAAACATTAAAGGCATTTTTATAGAATATTCCATAATTATCTGAAAAGTGGAGTCCCACTTCTGAGAACTTCTATTTAGAGAACATAGGGGCCCCAACCATTTTTTTCTATCTGCAAGTGGAAGTACCGGAACCAGTCAAGTACTGAATATAGACATAGTCACAGCTTCCTATTTTGTTTCCATTTTTTCAAGATTGGCATGTGATAACATATCTCTTGATCCTGTGATTTTTATTTTTCCATTACATTTCTTTCTTGATGTTGCAATTTGATTGTTGAGGAATGTATATGAATTTAATAGGTGGGAGCTGAGTACATCTGAAGTAAAAAGTTGGGAAGAAAGGAGAGGCTCCAAAAGAAGCATTGGTGGAGCTGGTCTGTCCGAGGAGTCACACGGAGTCCATTATGGGTTTGATTGTGTCTCCCTGAAACAGTGATTTGACTAAGGCTATGATCACAAGTTGAGTTTTTACTGCATTATTTGCTGCTTTTTTGTGCTAATTTTAAGCTGTGTTTTTTAGTACCAGCAAAGTCTATCAGATTTCTGAAATCTCATTCACACAAATTGGGTTTTTTTTCCTGACTGATTATGAAAACTGCTGCGTTTTTTGCAAATTGCAGCCTGTCACTTCTTTCAGCTTTTTATTCAGCGTATTTGCAGCATTTTTTCACCCATAGGAAACAATGGGTGAGTGCAAAAATGCAGCAAAAAACCGCAGGTTTCAATTTTGCTGAGCTTTTGGTGCAAAAAACCTAAGGAAGTTAAATCGTGCTTTTTTTTGCGCCACTAAACCTTATCAACATGCCCAAGACACAACAAAAACGCAGCAAAATGGCAATAAAAGACACAGCAAAAGCTCAGTATAACCTGCTTTTTATAAGCAGCTTCTTTACTGCCAAGAGAGCAGGTTTTTCCTGCAGAAAAAAAACGCAACAAAATCACAATGTGGGAACATAGCCCTATAGATACCATCCTGGTGAGTGAGTTTAGAGATGGAAGTTTAACCCCTTCCTGACCTATGACGCCTACGTCGGCGTCATGAAAACCTGTGCCATCCCGATCCATGACCCCGATGTAGGCGTCATGGTATAAATCCTGTTCCTGCGGGTCGGGTGACTGGGGTCACTGAAAGGTCACCCAACCCGCAGGCACAAGACCCTTTGTGCTTCATCACAGGGGGGTTGGCTTAACCCCCACGTGGCTACGATCACCCTGATTGGCTGTTAAAAGTGAAACAGCCAATCAGCGCGATTTTTAATATTTCACCAATGAAATTTGGTGAAATATTATGATCCAGCCTTGGCCGATGCTGCAATAGCATCTGCCATGGCTGGACACCGAGATCCGACCCCCACCACACCGAGTGACGGCGGCGATCGGCCGCCACCACCGATTGATGGCGGCGATCGGTCACCGCCGTCACTATCTGCTCCCCTCCGTTCCGGTCAGCTCCCCCACAACTTCCGATCCTGCCCCCAGGTCTCCAATACCCCCCAGGTCTCCGATTCCCCCCAGGTACCTCCGGAGTCCCTGTCTTCCACCCGGCGTCTCTCCTGCCCGGTCCATGGGTGCCGCCATCTTCCAAAATGGTGGGCACATGCGCAGTGCGCCAGCCGAATCTGCCGGCCGCAGATTCAATAAATGAACGAAAGTACATTTTGATCACTGTGATAGATCCTATCAAAGTGATCAAAATAAAAAAATAGTAAATAACCCCGCCTTCATCACCCCAATAGGTAGGGAACAATAATAAAATAAAGAAAGTATTTTTATTTTTATTTTTTTCATTAGGGTTACAATTACAATTAGGGTTAGGTTAGGGCTAGGTTAGGGTTAGGACTAGGGTTAGGGTTAGGACTAGGGTTAGGGTTAGGGTTAGCATTAGGGTTAGGCTGGGTTCATATTGCGTTATGGAAGTCCGTTAGGCGGACTGCGTTACACTGCAGTATAATGCAGTCCGTTAACGCTGCCATTCAACCCCATTTGTGGGCGCATTGCGATGCATGCCGTAAAGCGGCATGCGTTCGCGACGTGCCGTCAGTCAGTGACGGAGCCTCGGACGTGGGCTGCAGCATCTGGGCTCCGTCACCGTTAGCACAGATGAATCATCTGCTGATTCATCTGCACTAGCGGGTATAGCATAACACGATCGCGTTATGCTATACCGTTACTAGCCCATCAACTCTATGTGTTGAACGGGCTGGTAAAACGTAATGTGAACCTAGACTTAGCATTAGGGTTAGAACTAGGGTTAGGGTTAGAATTAGGGTTAACGTTAGAATTAGGGTTAGGGTTGGAATTTGGATTAGGGTTGGAATTAGGGTTACGGTTAGAATTAGGGTTAGGGTTGGAATTAGGGTTAGGGTTGGGATTAGGGTTAGGCTTGTGGTTAGGGTTAGAGTTAGGATTAGTGTTAAGGGTGTTTTGGGTTAGTGTTGGGATTAGGGTTAGGCTTGTGGTTAGGGTTATGTTTAGGGTAGGGATTAGGGTTAGGGGTGTGTTGGGGTTAGGGTTATGGTTAGGGTTTGGATTAGGGTTAGGTGTGTGTAGGGGTTAGGGTTGTGGTTAGGGTGTGTTGGGGTTAGGGTTGGAGTTAGAATTGAGGGTTTCCACTATTTAGGCACATCAGGGGGTCTCCACACGCGACATGGCGCCACCATTGATTCCTGCAATTTTTGCGTTCAAAAAGTCAAACAGTGCTCCTTTTATTCCGAGCCCCGACCTGTGCCCAAACAGCGGTTTACCCCCACATATGGGGTATCAGCGTACTCAGGAAAAATTGCACAACAACTTTGGGGTCTAATTTCTCCTGTTACCCTTGGGGAAAAAATTGTGGACTAAAAGATCACGTTTGTGGAAAAAAAAGATTTTTTTATTTTCACAGCTCTGCGTTATAAACTTCTGTGAAGAATTTGGAGATTCAAAGTGCTCACCACACATCTAGAGGAGTTCCTTAGGGGATCTAGTTTCCAAAATGGGGTCACTTGGGGGGGTTCTACTGTTTAGGCACATCATTGGCTCTGCAAACGTAACATTACGCCCGCAGACCATTCCATCAAGTCGGCATTACAAAACGTCACTACTTTCCTTCCGAGCCCCGACGTGTGCCCAAACAATGATTCCCCCCCACATACAGGGTACCAGCGTACTCAGGACAAACTGGACAACAACTTTTGGGTCCAATTTCTCCTGTTACCCTTGTGAAAAAAAAAATTGTGGGCTAAAAAATCATTTTATGAGGAAAAAAATGATTTTTTATTTTCATGGCTCTGGGTTATAAACTTCTGTGAAGCACTTGGGGGTTCAAAGTGCTCACTACATGTCTAGATAAGTCCATTGGGTGGTCTAGTTTCCAAAATGGGGTCACTTGGGGGGTTCCACAGTTTAGGCACATCAGGGCTCTGCAAACGTAACATGACGCCGCAGACCATTCCATCAAGTCGGCATTTCAAAACGTCACTACTTCACTTCCGAGCCCCGACGTGTGCCCATACAGTAGTTTTCTCCCACATATGGGATATCACTATACTCAGGACAAATTGGACAACAACTTTTGGGTCTAATTTCTCCTGTTACCCTTGGGAAAATAAAAAAATTGGGACTAAAAATCATGTTTGTGGAAAAAATATGATTTTTCTATTTTCATGCTCGGGCAATATAAATTTCTGTGTAGCCCTTGGGGGTTCAAAGTGCTCACCACACATCTAGATAAGTTCCTTGCGGGTCTAGTTTCCAAAATGGGGTCACTTGTGGGGAGTTTCTACTGTTTAGGCACATCAGGGGCTCTGCAAACGTAACATGACGCCCGCAGACCATTCAAAGTTGGCATTTCAAAACATCACTACTTCCCTTCTGAGCCCCAACGTGTTCCCGAACAGTGGTTCCCCTCACATATGGGGTACCAGTGTACTCAGTACAAACTGTACAACAACTTTTGGGTCCAATTTCTCCTGTTACCCTTGTGTAAATAAAAAATTGCGGGTTAAAAAAAAAACAGTTTTTGAGGAAAAAAATGATTTTTTATTTTCACCGCTCTGCATTATAAACTTCTGTGAAGCACATAGGGGTTCAAGGTGCTCACCACACATTTGGATAAGTTTCTTTGGGGTCTAGTTTCCAAAATGGGGTCACTTGTGGGGATTTTCTACTGTTTAGGCACATCAGGGGCTCTGCAAACGTAACAAGATGCCCGCAGACCATTCCATCAAGTCGACATTTCAAAGCGTCACTACATCCCATCCGAGCCCTGACGTGTGCCCAAACAATGGTTCCCCCCATAAATGGGGTACCAGCATACTCAAGACAAACTGGACAACAACCTTTGGGGTCCAATTTCTCCTGTAACCATTGTGAAAATAAAAAATAGGGGGCTAAAAAATCATTTTTTGAGAAAAAAAAATATTTTTATATTTCACGGCTCTGCGTTATAAACTTCTGTGAAGCACCTGGGAGTTCAAAGTGCTCACTGTGCATCTAGATAAGTTCCTTAGGGGGTCTAGTTTCCAAAATGGAGTCATTTGTGGTCGAGCTCCAAAGTTTAGGCACACAGGGGCTCTCCAAACACGATTGGTGTCCGCTAACGATTGGAGCTAATTTTCCATTAAAAAAGTCAAATGGCGTTCCTTCCCTTCTGAGCCCTGCCGTGCGCCCAAACAGTGTTCCCCCTCAAATATGGGGCACCAGCGTACTCAGGAAAAACTGGACAACAACTTTTGGGGTCCAATTTATCCTGTTACCCTTGGGAAAATAAAAAATAGCGGGCTAAAAAATGATTTTTGAGGAACAAAAATGATTTTTTTATTTCACTGCACTGCGTTTCTGTGAAGCACTTGGGGGTTCAAAGTGCTCACTACACATCTAGATAAGCTCCTTGGGGGTCTAGTTTCCAAAATGGGGTCACTTGTGGGGGATTTCTACTGTTTAGGCACATCAGGGGCTCTGCAAATGCAAGATGATGCCCGCAGAACATTCCATCAAGTCTGCATTCCAAAATGGCGCTCCTTCCCTTCTGAGCTCTCCCATGCGCCAAAACAATGGTTTCCCCCCCCCACATATGGGGTATTGGTGTACTCAGGACAAATTTCACAACAACTTTTGCGGTCCAATTTCTCCTGTTACCCTTGTGAAAATAAAAAATAGCGGGCTAAAAAATCATTTTTGAGGAAAAAAAATATTTTTTTATTTTCACTGCTCTGCTTTAAAAACTTCTGTGAAGCATTTGGGGGTTCAGAGAGCTAACAACACATCTCGATAAGTTCCATATGGGGTCTAGTTTACAAAATGGTGTCACGTGTGGGGGTTTTTCACTGTTTAGGCACACAGGGGCTCTCCAAACGCGTCATTGTGTCCGCTAACAATTGGAGCTAATTTTCCATTCAAAAAGTCAAATGGTGCTCCTTCCCTTCTGAGCCTGCCATGCACCCAAACAGTGGTTTATGACCACATATGAGGTATCTAAGTACTCAGGATAAATTGCCCAACAAATTTTAGGATCCATTTTATCCTCTTGCCCATGTGAAAATGAAAAAAATGAGGCTAAAAGAAAATTTTTGTGGAAAAAAAGTACTTTCTTTTTTTACGGATCAATTTGTGAAGCACCTGGGGGTTCAAAGTGCTCACTATGCCGCTAGATAAGTTCCTTGGGGTGTATAGTTTCCAAAATGGGGTCACTTGTGGGGGAGCTCCAATGTTTAGGCACACATGGACTCTCCAAGTTCGACATGGCAACCGCTAAATATTTCAGCATATTTTCCATTCAAAAAGTCAAATGGTGCTCCTTCCCTTCTGAGCCGTGCGCCCAAACAGTGGTTTATGACCACATATGAGGTATCTGTGTACTCAAGAGAAATTGCCCAACAAATTTTAGGATCCATTTTATCCTTTTGCCCATGTAAAAATGAAAAAATTGATGCTAAAACAAAATTTTTGTTGGAAAAATTAAAATGTCCATTTTTTCCTTCCACGTTGCTTTAGTTCCTGTGAAGCACCTGAAGGGTTAATAATCTTGAATGTAGTTTTGAGTAGCTTGAGGGGTTCAGTTTTTATATTTGTGTCACATTTGGGTATTTTCTGCCATATAGACTCCTCAAAGTGACTTCAAATATGAGGTAGTCCCTAAAAAAAATGGTTTTGTACAACTTGTTGTAAAAATGAGAAATCGCTGGTCAACTTTTAACACTTATAACTTCGTAACAAAAAAAATTTACCACTAACATGAAGCCCAATATGTCATGAAAAAACTATCTCAGAATCGCTAGGATCCATTGAAGTGTTCCTGAGTTATTACCTCATTAAGGGACACTGGTCAGAATTGCAAAAAATGGCAAGGTCTTTAAGGTCAAAATAGGCTGGGTCATGAAGGGGTTAAATCTTGCCTCATGCTAGCATCAGAGAAAGTAGTTACTGTAGTAGGATTGCTGCTACAATCAAGGAGAGACATGTATCATTGGGAAGAAACTATGTGATGCTACATGTAACCATAAACCCCTTTCATTGTCAGATGTAAGAAGTATCAATTATTGTGCCTGCTGTCTGTTATAGTTTTTCACCTTTCAACATTACAGTAAAAATGATTCTATTTCAAACTATATAACAACCTCTCCTGCTTTTTTGTCTGTGATCTTCACTGAAACACACAATTATCATTGGTGTTGGGAGGTTCTAGACAGTACTAAGCCAAGTGGAATCTTACAAAAGTAGCCATAGACATTCCATGATGCAATTTTTTGTTACCCTATAAAGGATGTATTTTGGATGACCCATAATTAGTGTTGAGCGATACTGCTCGATATCTAAAAATATCGGATCGGAATGGTATCGCCGTCATCACTAAATATCGGCGATATCCGATTCCGATACCGGAAGTCCCATGTAAGTCTATGGGAACAAAATATCGCAACTAAAAAAAACCTTTATTTCCTTGTAAACACTAAATATACACACATAGAATACATATATATATATATATATACATGTCATTGTGACATATATATACATATATGTATAGTTTATACACTTCTACATAGTAAAATAGCCTCTGATTCAATTGCCGGGTAAAGCCTGCTTCTGTGAAAAGACAGAAGCACCCGACATGAAATGAAACTTGGTGTACATAGGGTTAACCATGTCTTTTCATGTTGTTTGCTATCTGATTTGCACAAACAATTAAATCAGTCTATGTTTGCAAAATTTCACACCTGTAGGGGTTAATTAAAGGTGTAAATTCGTTGTAAAAAAAACGGACTTTTTTGCTACGAATTTATACCTTTAATTAACCCCTACAGGTGTGAAATTTTGCACACATAGACTGATGTAATTGTTTGTGCAAATCAGATAGCAAAGGACATGAAAAGACATGGTTAACCCTATGTACACCAAGTGTCATTTCATGTCGGGTTCTGCATTTTCACAAAAGCCGGCAATTGAATTAGCAGCTATTATACTATGTAGAAGTGTATGAACTATAAATATAAATATATATATATGTGTCACAAATTCAATGACATGTATATATATATATATATGAGGTGTAAAATTGTTTAAAAAAAATGCGTGGGCTCCCGCCCTATTTTCGCAACCAGACAGACAAAGCCAGCGAATGGGGGCAGAAAATAATAGCCCAGAGAGGGACCATTATTTTTGGCCACCCCCTGGCTACTAACATCTGCCCCCAGACACCCCAGAAAAGACAAATCTATAATTAGATTCGCCCTTTCTGGCACTTTGCCCGTCTATTCCCATTGCCCTGTAGCGGTGGCGAATGGGTTAATATGGGGTTAAAGCCACCTTGCAATTGAAAGGTGACCTTAAGCCAGGTTAATAATTGAGAGCTGTCAATTAGACAACTATCAATTATTAATCCTATTGCATGAAATAAAAATAAAACACACACACTTTAATTAAAAATCATTTTAATGAAATAAAGACACATGTTTTTGACCATCTTTTATTTGACTGCAAAAACCATTTCCTGTAATAAAAATAAAATAAAAAAGCAAAATTATTCTTACCTATCCCATGCACAGTCAGGTCCCACGGTGTAATCCTTCAGAAAGGGTTAATGTTTACTGCAGGGACCGCAGCTAATGCTGCAGCCTCACAGTAAACCCCCAAATGAATGAGTTCCTCTCCTGGCTGACAGGAGAGGAAGTGGAAAGCTTAATTGATTGCTTTCCACTCTCACTTCATGTCAGCCAGGGACACAATCAGTGACGTCAGAGGGAACTGATTAACAAAAATAGGGGTTCCCTTCGAAAAAAAAATGGTGTTGTGTCCCCCCTATTTTTGTTAACCAGCCTGATGAAGCAGACTGCTGAGCAGTGGCGTACCGTGAATGAAGCAGACCAAGCAGCTGCTATGGGGCCCGGACAGGTGAGGGGGCCCTCGACGGTCGGGTAGCTGTGCTGACACAGTACTACCAGGGGGTCGGCGGGGGAGAGGGAGCGCAGCTCTTCTATATACTCACCCCTCCTGGTGCGGTCTCTGCAGCCCCTGCTCTTCTCCCACGGTCTCCGACGCCTGTGTTCAGCAGTCAGGTGGTACCGCTCATTACAGTCATGAATACGCACATATTCATGACTTTAATGAGCTGTCCCGCGTGACCGCTGAAGACTGGCGGCGGAGACCGTGGGAGAAGAGCAGGGGCTGCACAGACCGCGCCGGCGGAAGGGTGAGTATAAGGGATATTTACCTGTCCCGTTCCACCGTTGCTCGCGTCCTCTTGCTGCAATGTTCAGGTCAGAGGGCGCGATGACGTCGTTAGTGCGCGCCGCGCCCTCTGCCTGATCATTCACTGCTGGAGGACCCCGAAGACAGCGGCACTCAGCAGTGGAGAGAGGACAGGTAAATATCTCAGGTGCCGGGGCCCTGAGCGAGCGGTGACATCGGCACCTGGTGTCACCCCCTGCTCAGGACACCGGCACCTGGCCCCCAGCGACGAAAGGTGAGTATGTCTTTTTTTTTTTTGGTTGCAGCAGCTGCGGCAGCATAAGGGCCTATACTATGGAGCATCTATGGGGGCACAATCTATGGGGGCATAATACATTTTTTTGTTTAATGTGTCCCCTCACTGTGCTGGCACTTTACATTTACAATGGCTCTGGGTTTTTTTTTTTGGGGGGGCCCATTCAGACTTTTGCTATGGGGCCCCATGATTTCTATGTACGCCCCTGCTGCTGAGGCATGGTATTTAAGGCTGTTAAGGAGCCAATATCCATGGACCTTGCCAGCAGCGTCGGACTGGAGTACCTTGGGCCCACCAGAGAAAAAATATTCTTGGGGCCCACCATCATTTTTCCCAACCTTTGAAGAAGGGAAAGAGGGACAAAGGCTGTGGCACGCTGTGCCTGCTGCAGCAAATTTTAGGCCATGCCACGTTACACCACAGACTGTCCAGGAGTTGGTGGATGCTTTAGTCCAGGTGTGGGAGGAGATCCCTCAGGAGACCATCCGTCGCGCTCATCAGGAGCATGGCCAGAAGTTGTAGTGAGGTCATACAGCATACCTCCCAAATTTTGAAGACAGGAAAGAGGGTTAAAGGCTGCGGCGCGCGTAGGGCGTCGCTGCAAATTTTAGGCCACGCCCCAACCACACCCATTTAACAGCTAATCACACCCATATCCTGGCCCCAAGCGTACCCATTTAGCACTGCTGATCACACTGACTGGTAATGAGGGCACAGTGGCTGGTACTGAGGAAAAGAAAGAAAGAGCAGCGAGAGAGAAAGAACAGACAGAGAAAGAAAGAGAGGAAAGAAAGAAAAGAGAGAGAGAAAGAAAGAACAGAGAGAAAAAAGAACAGAGAGCGAGAAAGAAAGAACAGAGAGCGAGAAAGACTAGAGAGAGAAAGAAAGACTAGAGAGAGAGCCAGAGGCGTAGCTAGGGTTTTGGTTTAGTGGGGCGAAACTTCTGAGTGGGCCCCTAATCAGAGAACCTCAGCAAATGACCGTGCTGTTGCCAAAAATAATCTATATATAAAAAGACCAATATTGATATTACCGCCATATGGTCTGTGGTAAATAATACCAGTCCTACAGAACATATAATAGATTACAGCACAGGTACAGATAATGACTTACCGCTGATGTTCTTTCTAATGAAATTGTTCACTTTTCATTTCTTTTCCATCTGGCCCAGACCGACATGACGACTTCTCCAGCCAGGACTCGACTGCAGAGATTACAACAAAGACACATTTCACTTCTCATATTTTTAGCACTGTCTTGGTCACCAATTGGACTATTCTCAACTTGCACAAACTCCTCATCCTGCTGATACCCCAATACTGAGCCGCTGCTGCCATATGTGTCCCTATTACTGCACCTGATACCCCAATACTGAGCCGCTGCTGCCGTATGTGTCCCTATTACTGCACGTGATACCCCAATACTGAGCTGCTGCTGCTGCCGTATGTGTCCCTATTACTGCACCTGCTGTGTGGTTCTGTGTGACCTCTAAATTTTAAAGCACCCCTCTAGAATATAGTAATGCCGGGTGCAAGTGCCCTAGAAAACAGTGACCACATTTTGTCCCCTAGACTGTAATAATGCCCTGTGTGCCCCTTTGACAGTCACAGTAACCCGAGTTCCCCTATAACAATAAGTGTACACTTTACATTTAATAATGTCCCAAGTCTCCCCCTGTACATCTCCCCTATACACAGAATAATGCCCCTCACTGGATATATACTGACCCCTTAATGTCCCCAAACTATTTAATGGGTCCAACACTGTATGATGGCCCCTAGATAGCATCCATACAGCATAATACACCAGATAGTCCTCAATATAGTATAATGCACCCCCATAGGCAGCCTCTATATTATAATAAACCCCCATAGGCAGAGTCTATAATATAATGCACCACCATAGGCAGCCGCTATATTATAATGCACCCCCATAGGCAGCCTCTGTAGTATAATGCATCCCCATAGGGAGTCTCTGTAGTATAATGCACCCCAATATGGAGCCTCTGTAGTATAATGCAGCCCCCATATACAGCCTCTGTAGTATAATGCACCCCCATTAAAAAAAAAAGAAACAATACTCACCTCCCGGCTCCTGTGCTGCTCACTGTTCTCCCTCTCAGCGTCTGACAGCGGTCGCCGGCAGGTGATGTCATCGCGCCCGCTGTCAGACGCTGAGAGGGGGATTATGGGAGAGAAGGAGCGCTCGCTCCTTCTCTCTCTATGCGGTCAGCTGTATCGGCTGGATGCCGATACAGCTGACCCTCCGATGACGGGTGGGGGGCCCACTGCTGGCACCGGGCCCCCCCAACGCCTGTTCAGGCCCCATAGCTTCTGGGCGGCAGAGCAGGAAGATCGATTCTCCCTGCTCTGCCGCAGAATGTAACTGTATCGGCGTGCTGTGCACGCCGATACAGTTACTGTAGCGTAGCTCCGGGTGGGCCCCCTCAGAGCGCGGGGCCCGGGGCCACCGCCCTCTCTGCCCCGCGACCTATCCTTTCAAATCAGGGCCCACCACGCAGGAGCTGGGGCCCACCGGAGGTTTCTCCGGTGTCCCGGTGGCTCAGTCCGACCCTGCTTGCCAGCCTGATAATACCAGGCCACAGCAGTCTGCTTATCTTTGCTGGTTAGCAAAAATAGGGGATCCCCTCGAAAAAAATTGGCGTGGGGTCCCCCCTATTTTTGTTAACCAGCCAGATGAAGCAGACCGCTGAGGCCTGGATTTTCAGGCTGTTAAGGAGCCAAGATCCATGGACCTTGCCAGCCTGATAATACCAGGCCACAGCAGTCTGCATATCTTGGCTGATTAACAAAAATAGGGGATCCCCTCGAAAAAAATTGGCGTGGGGTCCCCCCTATTTTTGTTAACCAGCCAGATGAAGCAGACTGCTGAGGCCTGGTTTTTCAGGCTGGTAAGGATCCAATATCCATGGACCTTGCAAGCCTGATAATACCAGGCCACAGCAGTCTGCTTAGCTTGGCTGGTTAACAAAAATAGGGGATCCCCTCGAAAAAAAAACGGCGTAGGGGTCCCCCTATTTTTGTTAACCAGCCAAGTAAAATGCAGACTGCTGCGGCCTGGTATTAAAAGAATGTCAAGGCCCATGGATTTTGGCCCTCAACAGCCTGATAATACCAGGCTACAGCAACCCCACATTTGGCGCATCAAAAGATGTGCCAATTGTGGCACTTTACCCGGCTCTTCCCACTTGCCCTGTAGCGGTGGCAAGTGGGGTAATAAGGGGTTAATGTCACCATTGATTGCACGGTGACAATAAGCCCGGTTAATAATGGATAGGCGTCAATAAGACACCGATCCATTATTAATCCCAAAGTTTTTAAATGTATAAAAAAAAGACAAAGCAAGAAAAAAGTATTTTAATGAAATAAAAGAGACAACACAGTTTTCATTTCTTTTATTATACTCTCATTCCTGCGACGCCATCGATCTCCTGTAAAAAAAGGAAAAAAACAAACCAACAGTATACCACCTGTCCGACGCAGTCCATAGTAACGACTGTCCCACGACGATCCAGCTCTGCTACATCGCAATGACAGGCAGAGCCTGTCATCGCGACGCAGCACAGCTGATTACCTGCTTCCCCGGCGGTGACGTCATCGGACTGACTGCTTTACGGCCGGGATTACCCAGCAGTCACTGCAGTTATCGAGAGAAACTGCATGTGACCGCCGGGGAAAGATGATGGCGGCCATCAAGCAGTCCAGGCCGTGACCGCCGGAGATCTTCTGCCAGGTAAGTGCCGCTGATTCCTGACAGACCCGAACGACGGACACTGACAGTGACAGTGACAATTCCGATTCCGGTATCCGATAAGACGACAATATCGGAACTCAGAATCGAAAGTCCGATACAGCTAATATCGGCCGATACCCGATATTTGCAGTATCGTATCGCTCATCCCTACCCATAATAATTATGTTCTTGAAGAGACTATTTTGCTAGACTAAATTATTTTAGCCTTAAAATATAGTAAATATAACAAAAAATACACCACAAGCACATATACTGTGTGGAAAATAAGTACTTCATACACTGTCGATTTTGAAAGTTTTCCCACCTACAAAGAATAGAGAAGTCTGTAATTTTTATTGTAGGTACACTTCAACTGTGAGAGACAGAAAACAAATCCAGAAAATGACATTGCATGATTTTTAAATAATTAAATTGGATTTTATTGCATGAAATAAGTATGTGATCACCTACCAACCAGCAAGAATTCTGGCTCTCACAGACCTTTAAGAAGCCCTCCTACTCTGCACTCATTACCTGTATTAATTGCACCTGTTTGAACTTGCTATGTGTGTATAAAATACACATATCCACACACCCAATCACACTCCAACCTCTCCACCATGTCTAAAACCAAAAAGCTGTCTATGGACACCAGGACAAAATTGTAGACTTGTACAAGGCTGGGATAGGTTACAGAACAGTAGGCAAGCAGCTTGGTGACAAGGCAACAACTGTTGGCACAATTATTAGAAAATGGAAGAAACACAAGATGACTGTCAACCTTCCTCGGTCTGGGCTCCATGCCAGATATCGCCTCGTGGGGTAAGGATGATTCTGAGAAAGGTCAGGAATCATCCCAGAACTACATGGGAAGACCTGGTCAATGACCTGAAGAAAGCTGGAGCCACAATCTCAAACATTACTGTTAGCAACACACTACACCATCATGGATTAAAATCCTGCAGGGCTCGCAAGGTCCCCCTGCTCACGCCAGAACATACAGTCATGGCCAAAAGTTTTGAGAATGACCCAAATATTATATTTTCACATGATCTGCTGCCCTCTGGTTTTTATGTGTGTTTGACAGATGTTTTTATCACAGACAGAAATATAATAATTGCAAACATATGAGTAACAAAAGCTTATATTGACAGTTAGAATGAGTTAATGCAGCAAGTCAATATTTGCAGTGTTGACCCTTCTTCTTCAGGACCTCTGCAATTCTCCCTAGCATGCTCTCAATCAACTTCTGGACCAAATCCTGACTGATAGCAGTCCATTCTTGCACAATCAATGCTTTCATTTTGTCAGAATTTTTAGGTTTTTGTTTGTCCACCTGTCTCTTGATGATTGACCACAAGTTCTCAATGGGATTAAGATCTGGGGAGTTTCCAGGCCATGGACCCAAAATCTCTATGTTTTGTTCCCTGAGCCATTTAGTTATCACCTTTGCTTTATGGCAAGGTGCTCCATCATGCTGGAAAAGGCATTGTTGATCGCCAAACTGCTCTTGGAGGGTTGGAGAAGTTGCTCTTGGAGGACATTCTGCTACCATTCTTTATTCATGGCTGTCTTTTTAGGCATGACTGTGAGAGAGCCGATTCCCTTGGCTGAGAAGCAACCCCAAACATGAATGGTTTCAGGATGCTTAACAGTTGGCATGAGACAAGACTGGTGGTAGCGCTCACCTTGTCTTCTCCGAATGAAGCGTTTTCCTGATGTCCCAAACAATCGAAAAGGGGATTCATCGGAGAAAATAACTTTACCCCAGTCCTCAGCAGTCCACTGCCTGTACCTTTTGCAGAATATCAGTCTGTCCATGATGTTTTTTCTGGAGAGAAGTGGCTTCTTTTCTGCCCTCCTTGAGACCAGGCCTTGCTCCAAGAGTCTCAGCCTCACAGTGCGTGCAGATGCACTCACACCTGCCTGCTGACATTCCTAAGCAAGCTCTGCACTGCTGGTAGCCCGATCCCGCAGCTGAAACACTTTTAAGAGACGGTCCTGGCGCTTGCTGGTCTTTCTTGGGCGCCCTGAAGCTTTTTGGCAACAATGGAACCTCTCTCCTTGAAGTTCTTGATGATGCGATAGATTGTTGACTGAGGTGCAATCTTTCTAGCTGCGATACTCTTCCCTGTTAGGCAATTTTTGTGCATTGCAATGATGACTGCACGTGTTTCTTTAGAGATAACCATGGTTAACAGAGGAGAAACAATGATGCCAAGCACCAGCCTCCTTTTAAAGTGTCCAGTGGTGTCATTCTTACTTAATCATGACAGATTGATCTCCAGCCATGTCCTCATCAACACCCATACCTGTGTTAATGGAGCAATCACTGAAAAGAGGTTAGCTGGTCCTTTTAAGGCAGGGCTACAATGATGTTGAAATGTGTTTTGGGGATAAAGTTCATTTTCTAGCCAAATATTGACTTTGCAAGTAATTGCTGTTAAGCTGATCACTCTGTATAACATTCTGGAGTATATGCAAATTGCCATTAGAAAAAGTGAAGCAGTAGACTTTGTAAAAATTAATATTTGTGTCATTCTCAAAACTGTTGGCCATGACTGTATTTAGGCCTTTTTGAAGTTCAGCAATGACCATGTGCATGATTCATAGGAGGCATAGGAGAAGGTCATGTGGTCAGATGAGACCAAAATAAAACTCCACTCTCCGAATTTTGAGAATGAAGAAGAATGAGTACAACCCTAAGAACACCATCCCAACCTTGAAGCATGGTGGTGGAAGTATCATACTTTGGGGGTGCTTTTCTGCAATGAGGACAGGATGACTGCACCATATTGAAGGGGTGGATGGGGTCATGTATCCCATGATTTTGACCAACAACCTTCCTCCCTAAGTAACAGCATTGAAGATAGGTCATGCCTAGATCTTCCAGCATGACAATTACCCAAAACACACAGCCAGGACAATTATGTAGTGGCTCTGTAGGAAGAATTTCAAGGTTCTGGAGTGGCCTAGTCAGTCTCCAGACCTGAACCCTATAAAAAAATCTTTGGAGGGAGCTGAAAATTAATGTTGCCCAGTGATAGCCCCGAAACCTAAAAGATCTGGAGATCTGTATGGAGGATTGGGCCAAAATCCCTGCTGCAGTGTGTGCAAACTTGATCAAGAACCACAGGAAACATCTGATTTCTGTAATTGCAAACAAAGGTTTCTGGACCAAATATTAAATTCTGTTTTTCTATTGCATCAAATACTTATTTTATGCATACCATGTAATATTCTGTTTTTTTTTTAAGATTATGTCTCTCACAGTTGAAGTGTACCTACAATAAAAATTACAGACCTCTACATTCTTTGTAGGTGGGACAACTTGCAAAATCAGCAGTATATCAAATTATTATGCTCCCCACTGTAAAAACAAACACATATGAAAAGTACAAGAGGTACAAATTACTGGCGTATCTTTAGTCTTACTATCTTTCAAATAGAGTAAAATGTTGTAAATGTGCTGAATGTGTTATTATAGATGTAGCAAATCTGAATGTGCTACTCTTGATGAAGCAGAGCTGTAACACATTCACCTCTGACTCCTCCATAGCAACATATTTAAGTTCTGCTTCATCCATCTAACACATTCAACTCTTCTACATCAATTCACATCCATACTAATAGCCAGAGATAGCTGAGCACTGCGTCCGACTGGCCTTTGGCATTCCCATAAGAATGAATAGCACACAGTGTGCATAATAGTCCACTGCTTCATTGACATAGGGCTCTTGAGAACCAGTTCTTGGGATTGTGAAGTTCTAGTGGACGGATGCTCATCGATCAAAAAGTTATTTTAACTTCTAATCATGAGAATACCTTTTAAAGGTACAATCTGAGGCAATTTAACTGGCTGTCACATCCTCAGCATAGCAGACATACTGTAAGTGTGATTACTCACACAGGTAAGCTCAGTTGCGCTGTCCCTTCCCCCACACTGACCCATGTAGGAGGTTAGACCAGGGAATCGGGGCTATATCATTAAATCTCACATGCTGAGAAATATGCTTGAAGCTATCATGGAGGCTTGATCTTTCCTTTGAGTGTTATTGCCTATTTACGGTTGGTCAGCATCATGCAGGGAGAAGTACACAGATCCAAGAAAAAGTCTGATAATACCTATTGGACTTTTAAAAAGTTAACTCATTGCGTGCCATTTACTTTGATTGTTAATATCTCCGCAATGGGAAGACAAAATTAAAAAAAAGAAAAATTATTCTAAAGCAGTTATTGCGTCATATGTCCAGTTCAACATGAAAAATGTGGTGAAAGATTCTCTTTAATTTGCATTATTCTGCTCACCTAACTGCTGCATTTTATCTTAATCCACATAGGTCCTGAGATAGAAGAATGACGACATCAGGGCTTCCGGTTCCTCAGACCATGAGAACTACTTGCTCTGGATCCACAGAGGTATCAGCAGTTGAGTATGCTTTGGATTATAATTTTGAAGCCATCAATATCCAGAGTAAAGTTTTTATCAAAAGAGATCCAATAAAAGACCAGAGGCTGGCAGTGGATGGAGAAGATGGCGAGAGCACAGCAGAGCTGGGAGTGCAGTGCCTGTCCAGCTGCACTTGTTATTAAAACTTCAAAGATGGATTTCTCAAAAATGCATCAATGATTTACTACAAGCAAACTATGAATTTAATAAGCATTAAAGGGTTTTCACTCTCGTGCCTTTCCTTAGGGTCGAATATTCTGTTGATAGGTGCTCTTTAAGGACAGACAAAGCCTTTAGGTCTTATGTTACAAAGTATCATTAGTTTCAAACTCATGTGATAAGTATAACATGCACACTGTATAGTCTTTTACATTAAGAATATATTGTTTGTAGTACATCTAATGTTAAACATGGATAAGGACAAGAACTGTGAATGAACTGTATCTCTGATGACTTACAATTTTGTCTTAGATCCTATCAATTATTTCCAAGTCCCATTAGATGAATGAGTAAAATGAGAAAATAGTCTTTCTTAACCATATAAAAAATGATGCATAGGCTTAATTTAGTAGGAGGCAGTAATTAGAATTTCTTTCTAGTCTGCCAAGAGGCCAAATTAATTTTCATCACAAATAGTTTGGATATTAGCGGATGAGTAAATATGCAATCTAGTTTCAAGCTCTTCACTTTATTTGTTAATTCAGCAAAACGATAAACTATGACATGTGTAAGGACAAAGAAAGAAATTGCTTGTTTAAATCATTTTTTATTTGAATCCAGTTTGATTGGGTTAAAATAAAGTTACAGCATGGTATTTAGGAATCAGAGTGAGGTACACATTAAAATCTGAAATGAGAAAATAAATATCCAGATGGAAACAGATGTGTTCCTAGGTGACATGCCCCACATAATATTGAGCACTTTCTGCCATACAAATACTACCGTTTAAACTTTATTAAATTATAAGTATTATGCTTACAGCATAAAAGAGATCAGCTTTTCTAGTTTTATTTGTTTCCCATTAACTTCTGGGACTTTTACTATTATTTATGATCCCAGTCTATGCCATAGGATTTATTAAAATCCATTATTAAAATATAATAAATATGCCACTTGAAAAATGAAATGTAAGATGTCAATCTGAACTGAACCAAACAAGGATTTTGATGATGGATAAATATAAGTTGTATTCTAGTTAGGGCCATATAGCCGGCTGAAATTTCAGTCTCTACCAATCATTGTAAGTGCCAATCTGCTCCCATTATAACCTTTTATGCTACTTGTGGTTGCCGTTCTTCCCTTCGCTATGCTAAAATGTTCAGTTTACTTGTAAAATTCACTGCAGTTGCCTCCTATCCCAGAAGTGCAATTTCATTTTCGGAAGTCCTGTTCTGAAAACCTAATTCGTACCTCCACATTAAAGGACATTACCTTCCTTATTATAGAGTAGACCAACTTGAATATTGTCCATACACAGTAATTAGCAACGTACCAGTTGAATTAATAAAAATAATTGCTAATATATTTATAATGGTTCATAATACGCAGAAAAATATGTATAGCCAATGCCACTAATACCATAGGACAGGCGAATTGGTATTGAAGGGCACTTTCTAGTCTCTAGTCTTTCTAGTCTATTTAAGTAGAGCAAATATAAAGATTTAACCAAGGTGAAGTGATGAACCAAACACAGCTGAGTGATGTTGTCATGCAGGCAGCATTTGCATATCACTTCCAGTCACCGGGTGCCCATTCACATTCAGCTGACTTCAACTACGAGTGGAAGCAATAGGAAAAGAAACCTTGGTGGCGATCTGAAACTCCCAACGAAGCCGACCACTTCCAAACAAGAACTAGGTAATTAGAGGGTTGTTTGAAATAAATTTTTAATTGGGCATAGAGTCTTCAAGATACCCAGAATACTAAGTAACTACAACACCCAGCATGTTTTAAGAGTTCCAGACTTTATGGGAGTTTTACACCGATTGCAAATTTGGTTGACATTTTTGTGCAAAAATTTAATGCTTCTCATGCAACTTTTAAAAAGTGGGTCTATATTCAGTTAGGGTGAGTTTATACTAGGGTGTTAAATGACAACTTATCACCTACAAAGAAGCTGATCAATGGTAGTTTAATAGCCTACTTAAACAGGCCGACCGCACTTCCATGTGCACCGAACAATCATTAATCAAATAATTATGTGCACATAGATTGTCATTGTTCTCAGCAGCACAAGTCCTGTTTATACAGGAAAATGTGCTGCCAAGAACAATGATTTTTCATCAAGCTTACATGTCATTTCAACTAAATAATAAGCAGCCTGTATACACTATCCGATTATCAGGAAAGGAGCATTCCTAGGAAAATTAGGTCCCAGTATTCAAGCAGTGTAAATGCACCCCTATGCCCTCCAAAAATGTTAGATATTAGTATTAGGCTGGCAGCTATCTCTCCCTTCTCTTCTATTCAAAAGATTGCTCTCTCTGATGAGCACTCCTGAGTAGGTATGAGCGGACCCATTTAAGTTTGGGTTCTGGTTCTCGGCTGAACTTTAGTCCAGAACTGTACCCTAACTTGAACCTGAACCCCATTGAAATCACTGGGGACTAGAGTTGAGCGATACTTTCCGATACCAATAAGTATCGGATCGAAATTGGTATCGCCGATACCCAAAAAGTATCGGCGATACCCGATACTGATACCGGAAATCCAATGTAAGTCTATGGGAACAAAATATCGGAATTAAAAAAACCCCATTCTTGCCTTGTTTGGTTAATTGTACATGAAGGAAAACAACAAAGAGTAATGTAGAATGTATTGGGGAGGTTGAGGAGACATTAAAGGCATAGATGTTTAACCCAATCAAATGGAATAGCATAAATATTTTTTTTTTTAAAGATGTTCGGATTGACGGAAAAATTGACAATGTTGTTAACCTTTTTTCTATTTTGGCAAATATGTATGTTTCACAACTTCCATGCTCTTCACCTTTTTAACTTTTGCCACACTTTCTCCTTCATAATCTTCAGCAGCATCATCTTTTTCATCCAATTATTCTTCATCTTCACCTTCTTTATCTTCTTCTTAAACTTCTTGCTATTCATCTTTTTGTTAACATTACTCATATTGTTCTTATTAAACTATTATTCTTCTTCATATTCTACTTCATCTTCATCTTCTTCATCATATTCTTATTTGTGACAGAGATTCCTGTACTTGTATTCTGTAAAAGTATGAATTTTTCTTCCTTCCGTTCTTGCTGTCACAAAAGATTTAAATTACAACAGTATTTGTCCGTGTTCAGTTTAGCCGGCAGCAGCAGGCATTTTCCAGGGGCACCACGAGGAGGAACAGACTCACCCCCATACACTGCTTAGTCTTCTTCTGCTTATAATTTAGAGTATATATTTAGCTCTTCATTTTGGTCTTATACTTCATGTTCTTCTGCTTTTTGATCTTCTGCTTATTGTTCTTCTGTCTCTTGTTCAGTATCTTGTAGTTTGTCTTAACCTTCTTTGTCCTGTTGGTGATCTTCTTCTGGGTAATCTTTTATTTCTTCTTTGTGATGGTGTTCAGGCTGGTTGGCTTGATGCTCGTCATCCTTGTGGTCGTCATCTTCTTCGGGGTGGTCATCAGGGTCGTCATCTTCATTGTTGGAGATCCAGAGTGATTACCCAAAAAAACATTTAAAAAATCTTCAAATTGTAAATGTAGCTGAAGGTACAAGAAGGCTGACTAACTTCCGCGAACCAGCTGACGTTACTGGAACCCGGACGGGTATCAGATGGTACAAGAGACAATGGAAGTAACGAGGACCAGCTGACTGTGCTGGAACCCGGAGGGGCAGCAGAAGGAAAAGAGCCAATGGCACAACCGAGGACCAGCTGACGTTACTGGGACACGGTTACTAAGCAGGAGGTACCTGTGCTCCAAAGCACTACCAAGGACCAGCAGACGTTGCTGGAACTCGGATACCGAGATGGAGGCACCTAGGCAAAAGGCACTGTGGAGAACCAGCTGATGGTAATGGAACCCGGACAGGTACCATAAGGCACCCATGAAAATGTAAGTTGACAGGCCGCAAGCCGTCCGCAGTTATCGAATCACACAGTCCTACAGTGGGTGGTTGTCCTATTGTGACAACGGAAACAGCCTTTGTTTACATATCCCACAGCACACATAGGAATGACCTAAACTGCAGGCACCATAGAGTCGGCTAACCAGAATGCAACACGACAGGACAACTTATTGGAGGCTAATTGACGTTGACACTGCCAGGAAACAGCTGTCGTGCTGTAACCAGGTTGGGCAGGAGTCAGTACCCGTGCCAAGTACTTCTGAGCAACAACTGACGGTGTTGGAGCCCAGGGATGAGAAGAGAACAGGGTGGAGGCAGCAGGACTTTTGTCGTACACACAGCAGGGGAAAAGCTGACATTACTGAACCCCAGTAACACAGGAGCAAGTGTTGACTGTGCTAACAGCACTTCTAGGCAACAACTGGCGGTGTTGGAGCCCAGGGATGAGAGGAGGACAGGGTGGAGGCAGCAGGACTTTTTGACGTACACACAGCAGGGGAACAGCTGACATTACTAAACCCCAGTAACACAGGAGCAAGTGTTGACTGTGCTAAAAGCACTTCTAGGCAACAACTGGCGGTGTTGGAGCCCAGGGATGAGAGGAGGACAGGGTGGAGGCAGCAGGACTTTTTGACGTACACACAGCAGGGGAACAGCTGACATTACTGAACCCCAGTAACACAGGAGCAAGTATTGACTGTGCTAACAGCACTTCCAGGCAACAACTGGCGGTGTTGGAGCCCAGGGATGAGAGGAGGACAGGGTGGAGGCAGCAGGACTTTTTGCCATACACACAGCAGGGGAAGAGCTGACATTACTGAACCCCAGTAACACAGGAGCAAGTGTTGACTGTGCTAACAGCACTTCTAGGCAACAACTGGCGGTGTTGGAGCCCAGGGATGAGAGGAGGACAGGGTGGAGGCAGCAGGACTTTTTGACGTACACACAGCAGGGGAACAGCTGACATTACTGAACCCCAGTAACACAGGAGCAAGTGTGGACTGTGCTAACAGCACTTCCAGGCAACAACTGGCGGTGTTGGAGCCCAGGGATGAGAGGAGGACAGGGTGGAGGCAGCAGGACTTTTTGACGTACACACAGCAGGGGAACAGCTGACATTACTGAACCCCAGTAACACAAGAGCAAGTGTTGACTGTGCAAACAGCACTTCTAGGCAACAACTGGCGGTGTTGGAGCCCAGGGATGAGAGGAGGACAGGGTGGAGGCAGCAGGACTTTTTAACGTACACACAGCAGGGGAACAGCAGACATTACTGAACCCCAGTAACACAGGAGCAAGTGTTGACTGTGCTAGCAGCACTTCCAGGCAACAACTGGCGGTGTTGGAGCCCAGGGATGAGAGGAGGACAGGGTGGAGGCAGCAGGACTTTTTGACGTACACACAGCAGGGGAACAGCTGACATTACTGAACCCCAGTAACACAGGAGCAAGTGTTGACTGTGCTAACAGCACTTCCAGGCAACAACTGGCGGTGTTGGAGCCCAGGGATGAGAAGAGAACAGGTGGAGGCAGCAGGACTTTTTGACGTACACACAGCAGGGGAACAGCTGACATTACTGAACCCCAGTAACACAGGATCAAGTGTTGACTGTGCTAACAGCACTTCCGAGCAACAACTGGCGGTGTTGGAGCCCAGGGTCAAGGAGGATGTTTAAATACTAGATCAAGTATTTTCCTTGTTACATGTCAATTTTAAATGTCTATACTTCAAACAAGAGAAAGATAACCTTTACTACCATAAGATGATGATTTCATTTAAAAAAATATCTAGATAAATAAAGAATTGACAAACATAAACACATACATTAACATGTTGAACAGCAATGCAAACCACAAAATAAATTAGTTAAGGAATCTGCTATACGGTTGTACATAAAAGCATACAAGTTCATATCTGAATCCATTAATGATGGATAAGTAACAGTATGTACACCATTTTTATTGTATAGACAATGAATGTCTGACTTCAAAACATCATCAGCATTATAAGTTATTTGTGACATTAATAAAATGTTACATTTGCTGAATAATGTCACTAAACAGTTTATAAAAATTATACAATTTCCATCATGTAATACTCATAATATGTGCCAATAATCATTTTTATTAACAAACATAACCTTTAAAAAGTGCATAGTGCATAGTGAAAATTGCTATTTATGCCTGACTGTGGACTTGCAAGCATGACAATGGATAGATAAGGTATATATAGATGAGACTGCATAGCCACAGATGGTGAATGGCGATGTAATACTGTACCTCAATAAAGTGTGCGTCACTACTACATAATTTTTTTTATATAGCTTTATAAACAGGGTACGTGCATGTATGCTTGCGCCTTTGTTTGGACGCACAGACTGCCTTCCTGCTGTGACGCGTTGGGTAGTGAACAGTTGTGTGCAGTGTTCACTGTAGTCTGAGGTTTTCATTTTTGGAGTGCAGATCACGCTCCAGTTAGTTCTTCAACCACTGCTGGTTGTAGTCTGCTGAGCGTGTGTCACTGGCACATCCTTGAAATTTTTCTCTAATTGGTGCTGCTCCATTCTATTTCAAATAACTAAAATCTATTAGTGTGACGCGCTTCCATCCGTATACAATACATTGGTTGCAAACACTATAGAAGTACACAAAGGGGCCTTTCACACCTAGTGAACAGTTGTGTGCAGTGTTCACTGCAGTCTCTGCAGAATAACCACACTTAGGCCTTATAACTTTTCAGACTTTCTTTATCAATCTACCAAGATGAAGAAGGCAGGGAGTAAGGCACATGGTCGTGGCCGTGGAGTTTCAGCAGGGAGAGGACGTGGGGATTCTGTGGCTGCTGCCGCCCCCAGTGACACAGCATCCACCAGTTTTCCCCGTGAGCGTTCCTTTATGCGCACTTTTGTAGGAGGTCGGCGTACGCCCCTGCTGCGGGAAGAACAAATTGAAGCCGTTGTTGGTTGGATGTCAGCCAATGCATCGACTTCAATTGCTTCCACCTCCTCTCAGGACCACAGCACTGTTGAGCAACCATCTGTCTCTTCACCGCCTGCCAAATTGCCCAGGCAGTCAGAGAGTTCTGTACAGGAGCCAGCTGAGTGTCTGCTTCTGTTCTCAGAATCTGTTGGCTTGCAAACAGGGGCCCAGCCAAGCAGCATTCTGGAATGTGAAGAAGAGGGAGTATGCAGTGATGCGCAACAGCTGTGTCTCTCTGAATCTGAAGAGGCGGGTGAGACAGTGCCGATGGTCAGCACACCGCAGAACGCATCTGATGATGATGAGACTCAGGTGCCAGTTTCTGTTGAGCATGGTGCTGACCAGACCACCCAACAGCAGCAGGTGTTGGAAGAGGGTAGTGGAGATGATGAGGTCCAAGACCCAACATGGCGTGAGGAACAGGAAGGTGGTGGGAGCAGCTCAGAGGAATAATAATAATAATAATATTTATTTATATAGCGCCATCATATTCCGCAGCGCTTTACAGTTTAGCAGTTTCAGAACACAAGTCATAAGTAGCAACGTTAACAATACAGTAATTAAAGCAAAATAAGTCGCCCCTGCTCGTGACAGCTTACAATCTACAATGAGGTGGGGGAGATACAAAGTATAGGTGTTTATATACAATGGTGCATTTACAATGATGGTCCTGCCATCTTAAGTGAGTGAGGGATGGAGATAGTGAATGGGCTAGACACACACACACACTTACACAGAATACATAGAATGACTTTGATTAGTGAATGTGATAGGCCGCTCTGAACAAATGTGTTTTTAGGGAGCGCCTGAAACCATGCAAATTGTGGATAGTCCTAATTTCTTGGGGTAGAGCATTCCAGAGGATTGGCGCAGCGCGGGAGAGTCTTGTAGTCGGGAGTGGGAGGTACGGATTAGTGCAGAGATTAGTCGAAAGTCGTTTGCAGAGCGCAGCAGTCGGTAAGGCTGATAGATAGAAATGAGGGAGGAGATGTAGGGGGTGCTGCACTGTGGAGAGCTTTGTGGGTGAGAACCAGTACTTTGAATTGTATCCTATAATGAATGGGCAGCCAGTGTAAGGACTGACGAAGAGCGGACGCGTCCGAGTACCGATTAGCCAGATGGATTACCCTGGCTGCTGCATTAAGGATGGACTGGAGAGGGGATAGTCGAGTAATGGGGAGGCCAAGTAATAGAGCGTTGCAGTAGTCCAGGCGGGAGTGGATCAATGCTACAGTGAGGGTTTTTGTTGTTTCCATGGTGAGAAAAGGGCGGATTCTAGAGATGTTCTTTAGGTGTAGGCGGCAAGAGCGGGCAAGAGATTGTATATGGGAGGTGAAGGAGAGATTGGTGTCAAACATAACACCCAGACAGCGAGCCTGCTGCCGGGTGTTATTATGGTGCCGCCCACGGAGAGGGATATGTCAAATTTAGGGAGGTTAGTAGACAGCGGGAGCAGAAAAAGTTCAGTTTTGGAGAGGTTGAGTTTCAGATACAGAGCGGACATGATGTTGGAGACTGCGGACAGACAGTCGGTGGCTTTCTGTAGTACAGCGGGGGTGAGGTCGGGGGATGACGTGTATAGTTGTGTGTCATCAGCATAAAGATGGTACTGAAAGCAAAATCTGCTGATGGTCTTTCCAATTGTGGCTGTGTAGAGAGAGAAGAGAAGGGGGCCAAGGACTGAGCCCTGGGGTACACCGACAGTGAGAGGTAGAGAAGATGACGTGGAGCCAGAGAACAAAACACTGAAGGAGCGGTCAGAAAGATAGGAGGAGAACCAGGAGAGAACAGTGTCCTTAATACCTAGTGAGTGGAGTCTAGACAGTAGGAGACGGTGGTCAACCGTGTCGAAAGCTGCAGAAAGGTCGAGAAGAATGAGCAAAGAGTGGTCACCGTTACGTTTTGCTGTAAGAAGGTCATTGCTCACTTTGATGAGTGCAGTTTCAGTCGAATGTAGGGTGCGGAAGCCGGACTGTGAAGGGTCTAGGAGGGAGTGATTGGAGAGGTAACGGGTGAGGCGGGAGAAGACTAGGCGCTCCAAAAGTTTAGAGATGAAGGGGAGATTGGAGACCGGTCTGTAGTTGTTTGTGCAGGAAGGGTCGAGAGCGGGTTTCTTTAGTAGTGGAGTAATGATGGAGTGTTTGAAGGCAGATGGGAAAATGCCAGAGGAGAGTGAGAGATTAAAGATTTTAGTTAGGTGAGTTGTGACAACTGGAGAGAGAGACTGAAGGAGATGTTAGGGATTGGGGTCGGTAGTGCATGTAGTCGGACGAGACGAAGAGAGGAGTCTGGACTCTGGAGACTTCTTCTTCTGTGATGGGATCAAATGTGGAAAGTTAGCCAGGGGAACAGCAGGGTGGGATGGGAGTCACAGCCCTTGGTGGTTGAGAGCAGATTTCCTGACGGATAATATCTATTTTTTATATAAAATGGGAGGCCAGGTCGTCAGCACAAATGTCTGTGATAGGGGCTTGTGCTTTTGGCCTGAGGAGGGAGTGAAAAGTGTCAAAAAGTTTCTTGGGGTTGTTGGCTAGTGAGGAGATCAGGGTGGTGAAGTAGGTCTGTTTGGCGAGGTGAAGGGCAGTATTATAAGTTCTTAACATGAATTTAAAGTGGAAGAAGTCTTGTGGTGTGCGTGTTTTTCTCCAAAGGCGTTCAGCACTCCTAGAGCATCGCTGAAGAAGTTGAGTTTGCAATGTGAGCCAGGGCTGTTTTACTGTGTGTTTGGAAGTTCTGAGGGTGAGCGGCGCTACTTGGTCAAGGGTGCTTCTAAGAGTGTCATTGTAGTGATGAACAGCCAGATCAGGACAGGAAAAAGAGGAGATTGGGGACAGTGATGAGTGTAGGGAATCTGAAAGTGTCTGAGGGTTAATGGCTTGTAGATTTCTGAATGTGTGGTAGGTAGGAGTGCGCTGGGATGGTGGAGGATTTGTGAGCGTGAAGGAGAGAATGTTGTGGTCAGACAGTGGAAGCGGTGAGTTATTTAGGTGGGAGATTGAACAGAGGCGGACAAAGACCAGGTCAAGGGTGTTACCATCCTTGTGTGTCTCAGAGGTTGAAAGCTGTGAGAGGCCTAGAGAAGTGGTTAGTGATAGAAGGAAGATAGAGGAAGACATTGCCCCAACGGTACAAACAGGAGGGAGAGTTAGGCTGCAGACTCGGTTGCCTGTAGCCTCCAGTTTGGCACCTGTTCGGAGCAGTTGTCTTCCAAAAGTCAAAACGTGCGCTCCCAGGACTTGCACTGTGTGGTCCTTTTTTGACACACTTGCAGATGATATTTGCTATGTCAAATGCAAGCTGTGTAATCAAAAAGTAAAAAGAGGTAAAAGTGTCAGTAACCTCAATACCACTAATATGTGGAAACATGTGCGGACAAAGCACGTAGTTGAGTTACAAAGACACACTGGAGATGTAGGCCAACCTACAGCAGGACCTACATCTTCAGGTCGTGTTGAAGCCTCTTCATCGAGCTCACACACAGCTGGTTCGGCTTCCTCACAGGATCGCCATGGAAGAACCTCGGTCACTGTTGTCCAGAGACAAAGTGTTATTCCACCCACAGCAGCAAGTTCCCTGTCATCCTCACACTCCCAGGCCACAAAACAGCCATCGGTAGCACAGGCATGGGATAAAAGACGGCCATACTCGGCAAACCATCCACGAGCACAGGCTCTGAATGCTGGCATTGCAAAACTCCTGTCCCTTGAAATGCTGTCATTCAGGCTGGTGGAGACTGACAGTTTACGTAACTTAATATCATTGGCAGTCCCACAATACAATGTGCCAAGCCGATTTCATTTCAGCAGGCAAGCCGTCCCTGGTCTGCAAAAGCATGTTGAGGGAAAAATTAAACATGCGCTACTAAACGCCGTCAGTAGCAAGGTCCACCTGACCACCGATGCGTGGACCAGTACCCATGGCCAGGGACGATACCTTTCCCTCACTGTCCATTGGGTCAATGTTGTGGAGCCGGGTACTGATCTTGCGAGTGGCGCTGTACGTGTTCTGCCAACTCCAAGGATTGCAGGAATCAAGTCTGTACACATTGACTCCTCCTCCTACTCCAGTTCCTCAGAATCATCGCTGCAGGAGCCGTCACGGTCTAACTCCACATGGACCCGTGAATGCTTACCTGTTGCGACCGATATGAGCACAGCCGTGGCCAAACGTCAACAGGCCGTCATGAAATTAATTTCCATGGGGAATCGAAGCCACACAGCGCAGGAGCTCTGGAATGCCATCAAGCAGGAGAGCGACATGTGGTTTTTGCCAGCGAATCTCCAGCCAGGCTTGGTAGTGTGTGACAATGGCCGAAATCTGGTGGCAGCTCTGGGCCTTGGCAACCTCACTCACATACCATGTCTGGCACATGTGCTCAACTTGGTCGTGCAGAGTTTTTTTGAGGGACTATCCGGATCTTGATGCACTGCTGCACAAGGTCCGCCTAGAGTGCGCTCACTTGCGACGTTCCAGCATGGCCAGATCGCTGATTGCAGCTCTGCAACGCAGATTTCGCCTTCCTGAACATCGCATCATATGTGACGTACCCACCAGGTGGAATTCCACTTTACATATGTTTGAGCGGTTGTGTGAGCAGCAGCCAACAGTAATGGAGTATCAGCTGCATCAGGCGCAATAAACTCGCAATTTGCGCCGTTCACACTTCACCACTACTGAGTGGGCCTCTATAATAATAATAATAATAATCTTTATTTATATAGCGCCAACATATTCCGCAGCGCTTTACAGTTTAACAGTTTCAGAACACAAGTCATAAGTAACAACGTTAACAATACAATAATTAAAGCAATATAAGCCGCCCCTGCTCGTGACAGCTTACAATCTACAATGAGGTGGGGGACATACAAAGTCCAGGTGTTTATATACAATGGTGTATTTACAATGATGGTCCAGCCATTTTGAGGGAGTGATGGATGGATGGAGATAGTGAATGGGCTACACACACAGACTTACACCTAGAATGACTTTGATTAGTGAATGTGATAGGCCACTCTGAACAAATGTGCTTTGAGGGAGCGCCTGAAACCATGCTAATTGCGGATATTCCTAATTTCTTGGGGTAGAGCATTCCAGAGGATTGGCGCAGCACGGGAGAAGTCTTGTAGTCGGGAGTGGGAGGTACGGATTAGTGCAGAGGTTAGTCGAAGGTCGTTTGCAGAGCGCAGCAGTCGGTTAGGCCGATAGATAGAAATGAGGGAGGAGATGTAGGGGGTGCTGCACTGTGGAGAGCTTTGTGGGTGACAACCAGTACTTTGAATTGGATACTATAATGAATGGGCAGCCAGTGTAAGGACTGGCGAAGGACTACATGAAGGACATCTGCCACGTTTTGCGTGCGTTTGATGAGTCAACGCGGATGGCGAGTGCAGATGATGCACTAGTCAGCCTGACTGTCACCCTTATCTGCCTGCTTCAAAAAACACTGCAAGCACTAAGGGATGAGGTTTTGGAAGAGGGGGAGGATGAGGAGTCAAAAATTCCATCACCTTCTGGACAGTCAGCGCAACGGGGTTTTCCTCAAAAAAGGGCTGGGCAGGCCTCACTTTGTGAGGGGGAAAGAGGAGTAAAATGGAGGAGGAAGACATCGCTCCAGAGGGGGGTACACAACGTTTTTAGTCAGAATGTATAGCGGGGTTTTGGGGTGATGCAGAGCAGGCAGAGATGACGCCTCTTGCAGGGACAGCGTTCTTGGCCATTGGGAGCCCTGCAGAAACAGGGGAAAATTTAAAGCGCATTTCCTGAGAAAGACCGCCGCATCCCCCACTTTCTCACCACGCCCGTTTTTTGGGCCCCCCCTTTCCTAACCCTCGCAACCGTGACAACTTACAAAGCCTCATCACACCCGTTTGAACCGGGAGCAAAAATGGGGGGGACCAAGACACACGGTGAAATCCATAATTTTTCCCCCCTTCCAGCCGAAGCATGCTGCTGCTACTTTTTTTAAAACAGCGGTGCGACGGGGGAGGGGGGACGCTCTGCAAAAAGAGGGGGCACAACACGCCTTGCACAGGGCAAGATGTTATGATTTGGTACGGGGGAACGGGAAAAAAAAGGCAAAACACCAGAGGGGTTTTGGGAAACTATGGGTTTTAAAGTACCCCGACTAACCACCACAAAAAAGGCCCCGGGGCGTACCTCCCTTGGGTTTCCAGACGCCTCGTCACAGCCTGAAAGCTAACTACCCCAAAAAATAGAAAGAAAAAAGCTATCTGCCCCGGGGGCAATCCCCAAAGAACAAGAAAGCCCCCAAACATGTAAGGCTTTGACAAGAAAAATACTGAAAACAGACAAAAATAGTATGGCAAACGTTGGGGGCCCAAACTTCCTAATAAAAAAGGGAATAGGAAGGGCACTTACCCCAACCCAAAAAAAAAACCCAAAAATACCAATCTACTAAAAAAAACACCGAGATCACACGACCCTACCCCCTAAATTATTCCTAGTGAAAAAAAAACTAAACAGCAGCCACAAAAAAAATTTAAAAAAGGGGGAAAGAACAAACAACGTGGGTGAACTAACTGGGGAGGAGCCAAAAAAACCCCCCAAGGGGGCCCCCCCGACCCCCACAGAAGTGCAAAACAAAATTTCAAAAACAAGCACAAAAAAAAAAAAAAAAAAATGTCTTATCCCGTTAGCAAAAGATGCAGGAAAGAAAAACAAGCAAAAAAGTGAAAAGGAATAAAAGGAAAGAGACCCCAAAAAAATTGATCACCGGAACCCTGAGGGGGGAAACCCCCTTAAAAAAGACCATCCCTAACCCCGACTCCAATCTCACAAAATTCATTTTGGGGGGTTCAGTACGTTTGTAAAAACCCCCCAAAAAATTTTTAAAAACCTAAACACAAACCCAAAACCCCAAATGGGGAAATTTTGGGGGGAGCGCCCCCGGGGCCCCCCGGGGGCCCCCACCCCCGAAGGGGGGGGAAAATTGGGAAAAAAGGGTAAAAAAAATCCCCAAAAAAAAAAAAAAAAAAAGGGGAAAAAAAAAAAAAAGGGGGAAAAAAAAAAAAAAAGGAAAGGTTTTTTTTTTTTGGGTTTTTTTTTTTTTTTTTTTTTTTTTTTTTTGGGGTTTTTTTTTTTTTTTTTTTTTTTTTTGGGGGGGGGGTTTTTTTTTTTTTTTTTTTTTTTTTTTTTTTTTTTTTTTTTTTTAAAAAAAAAAAAAAAAAAAATTTTTTTTAAAAAAAAAAAAAAATTTAAAAAAAAAATCCAAACCCAAGTTTTTTACCCCTAACCCTCCCCCCTCAAACCCCCCTTCCCCCCAATTTTTGGGGGCCCAAAAAAACCCCAAACCTTTTTTTGGGGGGGCCCCGAACCCTTTTCCCCCTTCCCTTTTCTGGGGAAAAAAACCTTTTCCCCCCAAAAAAAAACCCCAAAAAACCCCCCCCCCCCCCCCCCCCTTCCAAAAACCCCCAAAACCCCGAAATTTTAAACCCCCCCAAAAAAAAAAAACCCCCCCCCTTTTATGGGGGGCCCTTTTTCCCCGGGTTTTTAAAAAAATTTTTTTTTTTTTTTTCCCCCCCCGGGGCCCCCCCCTTCCTTTTTGGGGTCCCCGCCCCCCCCGGCCCTTTTTTTTTTGGGGTTTTGCCCCCCCCCCTCCCCCTTTTTTCCCCCTTTGTTTCCCCCCCTTTTTTTCCGGCCCTTTCCAGGGGGCCCCCTTTCCCCTTTTTTTTCCTTTTTTTTTTTTTAAAAAAAAAACCCCCCCCCCCGGGGCCCCCGCCCCCCCCTTTTGCCGCCCCTTTTTTTAAAAACCCCCCCCCCCCCCGGGGGCCCCCGGGGTTTCCCCCCCTTTTTTTTTCCCCCCTTTTCCCCCCCGGGGCCCCCCGGGGGGCCCCCCGGGGGTTTGCCCCTGGCCCCCGGTTTGGGGTCCCCAGGGCCCTTCCCCAAAAAGGGGGTTTTTTTGTTGTTTTTTTTTTTTTTTAAAAATTTTTTTAAATTTTAAAACCCAAAATTTTTTTTAAAATTTAAAATGGGTTTAATTTAAAAAAAATTTTAAACCCCATTTGGGGGGAAAATTTTCCCCATAAAACCCCCCCCATTTTTTTTTAAAACCCCCCCGCCCCCTTTTGGGGAAACCCCCCAAAATACTAAAAACCCAAAAAAAAAATTTTAAAAAAACCCCCAAAAGGGCCCCCCCCAAAAAAGTTTCCCCCCGAAAAGCCCCCAAAAAAACCCCAAAAATTTTACCCCTTTCACAAACTAACTAAAAAATTTGCCTTTTAAAAGCAAATTCCACAAATCAACAAAAAATCCCCCAAAAAAAAAATTTAAAACAATGGGGAAAAGAAGGGGAACCTTTCCCCCCAAAAACCCTTTTAAAAAATCCAACTCACACATCCCAAATGCTGCAATGTGGAAGTGCATAATGTTTGGGTTGAACTTTTTTTAACGCTTTCAGTGCGAAGGGGTTTTTTGGGTTTTAAAAAAAGCAAAAAAGAAAAAAAAAAAACCATTGTTTTATTTAAAAGGGGGGGGAAATACACCTGTAAATTGGGGCAAACCCAAGATGTGACAGCCCCCTTTACCCCTTTCTTATTTTTTGTGCCCTTTTTAAAAAAAAAAAAATTTTAAATAAAAAAATTTAAAAAACCCCCAAAAAAAAAGGTCCATCATGAAAAAAAGAGAAACGAAAAAAAAAATTTATGCATTACCTTTTAAAGAAAAATTTTTAAAATCCACAAAGCAAAAAAAATACCTGAAAGTGGGGGAAACAAAGGAAAAATAGAAAAGGTGAATGATAACAATTTTTCAGACGGGAAAAGCGACACCTTTTCAATGCAATTAATACCGGGACCTAAAAAAAAAGGGGGTTTTTCAACCAAAAATTTTTTTAAAAAGGTGGGGAACCGTCACACAAAAAGATTTTAGTTTTTTAAAAAGAATGGAGCAGCACCCCAAATTTGAGAAAAAGTCAAGGATGAGGCAGTGAAAACCCCCCGCTCAACAACTACAACCACCCCTTGTTTTAAGAACTAACTGGAGCGTGATCTGCCCCTCCAAAAATGAAAACCTCAGACTACAGTCAACACTGCACACAACTGTTCACTAGCTGTGAGAGGCCCCTTTGTGTACTTCTAAACTGTTTGCAACCAATGTATAGTATACGTATGGAAGCGCGTCACACTAATAGATTTGAGTTATTTGAAATAGAATGGAGCAGCACCAATTAGAGAAAAATGTCAAGGATGAGGCAGTGACACACGCTCAACAGACTACAACCAGCATTGTTTGAAGAACTAACTGGAGCGTGATCTGCACTCCAAAAATGAAAACCTCAGACTACAGTGAACACTGCACACAACTGTTCACTAGCTGTGAAAGGCCCCTTTGTGTACTTCTAGACTGTTTGCAACCAATGTATTGTATACGGATGGAAGCGCGTCACACTAATAGATTTGAGTTACTTGAAATACAATGGAGCAGCACCAATTTGAGAAAAATGTCAGGATGAGGCAGTGGCACACGCTCAGCAGACTACAACCAGCAGTGGTTGAAGAACTAACTGGAGCGTGATCTGCACTCCAAAAATGAAAACCTCAGACTACAGTGAACACTGCACACAACTGTTCACTAGCTGTGAAAGGCCCCTTTGTGTACTTCTAGACTGTTTGCAACCAATTTATTGGATACGGATGGAAGCGCGTCACACTAATAGATTTGAGTTATTTGAAATAGAATGGAGCAGCACCAATTTGAGAAAAATGTCAAGGATGAGGCAGTGGCACACGCTCAACAGACTACAACCAGCAGTGGTTGAAGAACTAACTGGAGCGTGATCTGCACTCCAAAAATGAAAACCTCAGACTACAGTGAACACTGCACACAACTGTTCACTAACTGTGAAAGGCCCCTTTGTGTACTTCTAGACTGTTTGCAACCAATGTATTGGATACGGATGGAAGCGCGTCACACTAATAGATTTGAGTTATTTGAAATAGAATGGAGCAGCACCAATTTGAGAAAAATGTCAAGGATGAGGCAGTGGCACACGCTCAACAGACTACAACCAGCAGTGGTTGAAGAACTAACTGGAGCGTGATCTGCACTCCAAAAATGAAAACCTCAGACTACAGTGAACACTGCACACAACTGTTCACTAGCTGTGAAAGGCCCCTTTGTGTACTTCTAGACTGTTTGCAACCAATGTATTGGATACGGATGGAAGCGCGTCACACTAATAGATTTGAGTTATTTGAAATAGAATGGAGCAGCACCAATTTGAGAAAAATGTCAAGGATGAGGCAGTGGCACACGCTCAACAGACTACAACCAGCAGTGGTTGAAGAACTAACTGGAGCGTGATCTGCACTCCAAAAATGAAAACCTCAGACTACAGTGAACACTGCACACAACTGTTCACTAGCTGTGAAAGGCCCCTTTGTGTACTTCTAGACTGTTTGCAACCAATGTATTGTATACGGATGGAAGCGCGTCACACTAATAGATTTGAGTTATTTGAAATACAATGGAGCAGCACCAATTAGAGAAAAATGTCAAGGATGAGGCAGTGGCACACGCTCAGCAGACTACAACCAGCAGTGGTTGAAGAGCTAACTGGAGCGTGATCTGCACTCCAAAAATGAAAACCTCAGACTACAGTGAACACTGCACACAACTGTTCACTAGCTGTGAAAGGCCCCTTTGTGTACTTCTAGACTGTTTGCAACCAATGTATTGTATACGGATGGAAGCGCGTCACACTAATAGATTTGAGTTATTTGAAATACAATGGAGCTGCACCAATTAGAGAAAAATGTCAAGGATGAGGCAGTGGCACACGCTCAGCAGACTACAACCAGCAGTGGTTGAAGAACTAACTGGAGCGTGATCTGCACTCCAAAAATGAAAACCTCAGACTACAGTGAACACTGCACACAACTGTTCACTAGCTGTGAAAGGCCCCTTTGTGTACTTCTAGACTGTTTGCAACCAATGTATTGTATACGGATGGAAGCGCGTCACACTAATAGATTTGAGTTATTTGAAATACAATGGAGCAGCACCAATTAGAGAAAAATGTCAAGGATGAGGCAGTGGCACACGCTCAGCAGACTACAACCAGCAGGGGTTGAAGAACTAACTGGAGCGTGATCTGCACTCCAAAAATAAAAACCTCAGACTACAGTGAACACTGCACACAACTGTTCACTAGCTGTGAAAGGCCCCTTTGTGTACTTCTAGACTGTTTGCAACCAATGTATTGGATACGGATGGAAGCGCGTCACACTAATAGATTTGAGTTATTTGAAATAGAATGGAGCAGCACCAATTTGAGAAAAATGTCAAGGATGAGGCAGTGGCACACGCTCAACAGACTACAACCAGCAGTGGTTGAAGAACTAACTGGAGCGTGATCTGCACTCCAAAAATGAAAACCTCAGACTACAGTGAACACTGCACACAACTGTTCACTAACTGTGAAAGGCCCCTTTGTGTACTTCTAGACTCTTTGCAACCAATGTATTGGATACGGATGGAAGCGCGTCACACTAATAGATTTGAGTTATTTGAAATAGAATGGAGCAGCACCAATTTGAGAAAAATGTCAAGGATGAGGCAGTGGCACACGCTCAGCAGACTACAACCAGCATTGTTTGAAGAACTAACTGGAGCGTGATCTGCACTCCAAAAATGAAAACCTCAGACTACAGTCAACACTGCACACAACTGTTCACTAGCTGTGAGAGGCCCCTTTGTGTACTTCTAGACTGTTTGCAAACAATGTATTGTATACGGATGGAAGCGCGTCACACTAATAGATTTGAGTTATTTGAAATAGAATGGAGCAGCACCAATTAGAGAAAAATGTCAAGGATGAGGCAGTGAAACACGCTAAACAGACTACAACCAGCATTGTTTGAAGAACTAACTGGAACGTGATCTGCACTCCAAAAATGAAAACCTCAGACTACAGTCAACACTGCCAACAACTGTTCACTAGCTGTGAAAGGCCCCTTTGTGTACTTCTAGACTGTTTGCAACCAATGTATTGGATACGGATGGAAGCGCGTCACACTAATAGATTTGAGTTATTTGAAATAGAATGGAGCAGCACCAATTTGAGAAAAATGTCAAGGATGAGGCAGTGACACACGCTCAACAGACTACAACCAGCATTGTTTGAAGAACTAACTGGAACGTGATCTGCACTCCAAAAATGAAAACCTCAGACTACAGTGAACACTGCACACAACTGTTCACTAGCTGTGAAAGGCCCCTTTGTGTACTTCTATAGTGTTTGCAACCAATGTATTGGATACGGATGGAAGCACGTCACACTAATAGATCACTGTTAATTTCAATTGAATGGAGCAGCACCAATTCCACAAAATAAAAAAAAAAAGAGTCAGTGAGTGACACGTGCAGATGACTACAAACAGCGTTGGATGCAGAGCAAACTGCAGCGTCACCTGCACTCACACACACACCTTGCACAGAGCTGTGAAAACAACACTGCAAGGAAAAAGGATGATTTACAGAGCGGTTTCTCAAATAGCCTGCCTACAGAACAATTCACAAAAACGCTATCTCTAACTGTCCCTCAGAGTCAGCAGAGCAGCGTCCTGTCCCTAACTTAATTCACAGCATAGTGACGGTAAAATGGCGGCGGCGCCTTTTATAGTGCATTCTGACATCATTTCAGCATCCAATCACAGCCATGCCATTAGTTAACATGACCGCAGCAATACAGGATGTGCCCACACTTCGTAGGATTCCTCATTGGCTGTCTAAAATCACATTGCCTCTCAAAGAATTATGGAACTTCCGATTCCGGTATACGATATATGAAAAATATCGGAACTAAGTATCGGAATTCCGATACAGAGAATATCGGCCGATACCCGATACTTGCGGTATCGGAATGCTCAACTCTACTGGGGACCCAAACTTTGGAGCTGGATAATCTCTCTCTCTTACTCTTTTTCTGTTTCCTCCCTGGACTCCTGAGCTGTATAACAGACTTTCAGGAGAAGTCCTTGTTCAGAGTTTTGCACCGGACACCAGGTGTCAAGTACGAACTCAGAACTTTACAGTTTGAGTTCAATCCTCTCTACTCCTGAGTTCTCTATGAAACAGCGGCTGTCAGACTCCTCCTCTGGCAGCTTAGCTTTCAGAGAATAAAAGGATCAGCAATATGAAAATGAACATGCCGGATCCTAGTCCCCTCCAATACTCATCTGTACTCATCGGGTGCCCCCATACACATTAGACTCTTGGTTAAATCCATTCACATTGGCAAGATTGGATATTTGTCTAATGTGTATGGTGGTAATGTGTACTCTTTTTTCTGAATAAACAGGTTTGGTATGCAAATAAGCCTTGTTAGGTATTGAAATAAGGTTTAAGCCAAATTTATCAATTGCAACCTTTTAAAAAGTTGCAAATTAAGTTTGCAAAATGTAAGTTTGCAAAATAAATTCTTGACAGAAGTGTTATATCTAAATATGCGCTAAATTTATCAAACATTATGTGATTCTGTAAAAATGTAGGTGCAAGTAATTTGAATGTAGTCCCTGGAAAAACTGACTTCCAAAATGATAAATTCCCTTTCAATTTGTAGAACTGCAAGTTCCACTGTTTTATGTAGGACTATGGCTCTTAGAATATACTGTGATTTGTAATTTACCAACAGATAAATGTGGCATAGAGTTTTGAGCATACATCCAGATGTTTTATCTAAAGCTCTGAGTGTAACCTTGGAGTTGTAGTTTGACAAGAATTGAACAGATAAGATTTACTTACTAGCATTTAGGTTATACTGGCTTGTAATACTTTTGTTAAAAGCTTGTGAGCTGCAAAAATCTAGAAAGCTGCATGCCCTTGTGCCATTCTGGGACTATATATAATAATGTTAACCTCATTGAGAAGAGGTTTGGAAGAGATGATGTGATATGGCTACAGCTGAATATTTGAGTGTTAATCTTTTTTTTTTACTTTCCAGGTTTATTATATTCTGAGGTCTGGAGAGACCCTGAAACATAAAAAGGAACTTTCAATTTGCATAGAAAATTTTCTTTGCAAATTGAATCTCCCAGTAAAATCGACGCGATTAGCTAAACTGGCTACTTGGCATATTCGATCATCTTTAATTTTGACGACCACTTGGTTAAGATTAGAGATGAGCGAACACTTCAATGTTCGGTTCGGCTCACGATCGCCGAATTTGCAATATTTAATATTTAATCGTCGATTTAATTGTCGAATATAGCCGAACATACACAGCACAAAAGCCAGTGTTTCCCACACTGTGTGACAGCATGGCACACACCAGTGTAGCACTCTTTATCGGCGGTAAAATCATCCCCACCAGTCAGAGAGCCTAGGTTTCCACCCACGCTGTCAGAAGACAGCGTGAGCATTCTGCTGAGATCGGAGGTATAGAGCTTACCTCCCGTCACTGGTATCAGCTGATGGACTACAGCTCCCATCAGCTGAACCTGCTGCTGCTAATAACAGTGACAGCAGGAGCGGCAGATGGGAGTATTCATCAGCTGTTCCTGCGCTGTAAATAAATAATTAAAAAGAAAACCCTGTGTGGGTTCCCTTGAATTTTGATAACCAGCCAGGCAGAACTCACAGCTGGGGGCTGCAACCCTCAGTTGTCAGCTTCAGCAAGGCTGGCTATCAAGAATAAAGGGGTCCCCATGCCGTATTTTTAAATTATTTAAATAAATAATTTAACCTCTTTGAGACGAAGCCTGTTTTCACATTAATGACCTGGCCAATTTTTACAATTCTGACCACTGTCACTTTATAAAGTAATAACTCAGGAATGCTTAAATCGATCCTGGTGACTTTGAGAATATTTTCTCATGACATATTGTACTTTATGAAAGCAGTAAAATTTCTTCGTTATGACTTGCGTTTATTTGTGAAAAAAACTGAAATTTGGTGAAAATTTTAAAATTTAGCAATTTTCAAACTTTTAATTTTTATGCCCTTAAATCAGAGCATCATATCATACAAAATAGTTAATAAATAATATTTCCCTCATGTCTATGTTACATCAGCACAATTTTGACCAGCGATTTTTCATTTTTTCAAAAAATTTTACAAAAACATTTTTTTTAGGGACCACCTCATATTTGAAGTCACTTTGAGGGATCTATATGAAAGAAAATACCCAAAAGTGACACCATTCTAAAAACTGCACCCCTCAAGGTACTCAAAACCACATTCAGAAAATTTATTAACCCTTCAGGTACTTCACAGGAATTTTTGGAATGTGGAAGAAATAGATAAACATTTACTTTTCTTTCAGAAACATTTTCCTTTAGACCTATTTTTTTTTTACTTTTGCAAGGGTAACAGATGAAAATGGACCATACATTTTGTTTTGCAATTTCTTATGAGCCTGCCGATACCCCATATGTGGGGGAAAGCTATTGTTTGGGCACACGGCAGGGCTCAGAAACGAGTGCCATTTGACTTTTTGAACGTAAAATATGCTGGAAAAATTAGCGGTTGCCATGTCGCGTTTGGAGTGCCCATGATGTGCCTAAAGAGTGGAAACCCCCCACAAGTGACACCATTTTTCTAACTAGAGCCCTTAGGGAACTTATCTAGATGTGCATTGAACATCTTGAACCCACAAGTGCTTCACAGAAGTTTATAACGTGGAGCTGTGGAAATTAAAAAAAAAATCTAATTTTTCACAAATAAATCTTTTTAGCTCCAAATTTTGCATTTACATAAGGGTAAAAGGAGAAATTGCACCATACAATTTGTTGAGAAATTTCTTCTCAGTATGCTGATACACAGTATGTGGAGGAAAACAACTGTTTTGGTGCACGGCAGGGCTTGGAAGGGAACGAGTGCCATTTGACTTTTAAAATGCAAAAATTGATGGAATAATTAACGTACCCAATGTCGCATTTGGAGAGCCCCTGATGTGCCTAAACAGTGGAAACCCCCACAAGTGACACCATTTTGGATACTAGACCCCTTAGAGAACTTATCTAGATGTGTATTGAGCATCTTGAACCCCTAGGTGCTTCACAGAAGTTTATAATGTTAAGTCATGAAAATAAGAAAAATCAAATTTTTTTCCACAAAAATCTTTTTTAGCAACAAATTTTGTATTTTCACAAGGGCAAAAGGAGAAAATACACCCCAATTTGTTGTGCAATTGTGTACACCAAAACAATATATGTGGTCAAAAACTACTTTTGTGGCACAGTGCAAAGCTCAGAAGAGAAGTAGTGCCATATTACAGTGCAGATTTTGCTGCACTTGTTTGAGGGTGCTATGTTACACCCTGAGGTGCCAGAACAACAGAACTTCCCATATGTGACCCCATTTTACCAATTAAACCTCTCAATTAATTCATCTACCGGTGCAGTGATTATACTGACACCACAGGTGTGTCACAAACTTTTATACCATTGGGCAATGAGGAAAAAATAATTAACATTTTTATCACCAAGATTGTGTGTTAGCCCCAAGTTTTACATTTTCACACTGGGAAATGGGTAAAAAGGGCACCAGAATTTGTCCCACAATTTCTGCTGAATGTAGAAATACCCCATATGTGGCTATACAGCACTACTTTGCCATACGGAGAGACTCGGGAGGGACAGAACGCTATTTGCCTCCTGAAGTGCAGATTTTCCTAGACTAGTTTGTGGATTCCATATAAAGAGCCCCTAAGTACTAGAAAAGCAGAATCCTCACCCTCAAGTGACCCCATTTTGGAGCTTTTAACCCTTTGGGAATTAATCTACAGATGTAGCGACAATTTTGACTCCATGGGTGTTTTCCAGAAACAGACAGCAGTGGATGTTGCTGAGTGAAAATTTCAAACTGCCATTGTAGTGACCATTACATTATACCCAGCCCGTACTTCTGGAGACACGCACCTGTAAATTTTGCAGGCTCTCATCACTACATAAATGCCAAACATGTGGGCGCTAAGTATTCTTTAGGCACAATGGGGCTCAGAAGGGAGGGGGATATTTGGGAGTGGAGATTTTGCTGAATTTGTTTTGGCGGATGAGAAGCCATTTCGCTTTTCCAGAGCCTTTGTGCTACCAGTAATGTGGAAGCCCCCTATATTTCCATAAACATATGACAGACCTGAGTGGGGACTTGCTTTTTGTGGATCGGGTGGAAGCTTTCATTGGGAACATTTTACATAACGTTTGGGATCACAGTTATCCAGCGCTCTACGCTGACCACTTACTTTGGGATTTCCATCTAAATCTCTGAGTTACGTGATTCAGATGAAACCCCTAAGGGATCCATTCACTATAATGAGGCAGCAGAGCTACTCTGGACTCCGCCTGGCCTCTGTTCAGCGGTGTCCTTTTCAGAAGTGCACAAAACTGTGGCCGATGGCACTTTTATGCAATCCTAAAAAGACGGACACGCCCGGATCACAGGTCCACTGGCGTTCACAGTGCCACTATCTGCCTCATCATAGGTAATTTTCTGCCGGGGTTTCTGTATGAATCATGTATTTCAGAGACTTACACGGAGACCCCGATGTAAGCGTTCAGCGCAGAGCGCAGGATAAATGTGCACTGAGCCTTACTATGATCTTTGGCAGCCAGAATGAAAAAATCAACAGCATGTGAAGAATTGGTTTTATTTATTTTTTACACCGTTCCTCATGCGGTACAAGTGATTAGGCGACTTTATTCTTTGGGTTGATGCAATTACAGCCATACCAGATTTATATCGGGTTTTTATGTTTGGCTGCTGTCACACAACTAGTTTTTGCATCACCATATTTTGAGAGCTATAATTTTTCAATATTTCAGCTGACAGAGTCATGTGAGGGCTTGATTTTTGCGGGACGTGCTGACATTTTTATTGGTACCATTTTCAGGCACATGACATTTTTTGATTGCTTTCTAATCTGATTTTTGTGAGACAGAGTGAACAAAAATCAGCAATGCAGGAATTGCTTTTTTTTATACAGTTCTGCATGTGGTAAAATTGATAAGGCAGCTTTATTCTTAGGGTCAGTACGATTACAGCGATACCTCATTTATTTTTTTTATGTTTTGGCTCTTTTACACAATAAAAACTATTTTATAGAAAAAATAATTATTTTTGCATCGCTTTATTCTGAGAGCTATAACTTTTTTATTTTTCTGATGATGGAGCTGTATGGTGGCTTATTTTTTGTGGGAAAAGATGATGTTTTCAGCAGCAGCATTTTTATTTACAACTGTCTTTTTGATCATGTTTTATTGCACTTTTTGTTTTGCGTTATGATGGTAAAGCATTTATTTTTGCCTTTTTTTATTAATTTTTTTACGGTGTTCACTGAAGGGATTAACTAGTGAGACAGTTTTATAAAGTGGGTCTTTACGGAGTCGACGATACCAAATATGTGTACTTTTATTGTTTTTTATTATTTACATAATCAAATTTATTTATTGGTAAAATATTTCTTTATTTTTTTTCTTTTTTGGGGGATTTTTTAAAATAATATTTTACACATTATATATATATTATACTTTATTACATTGTCCCAGTATGGGACATCACTATATTACATCAGATCGCTGATCTGACACTTTACACTGCTTAGTATCAGATCAGCGATCTGACAGGCAGGCAAGGAAGCACTGGCACTGACAAGCCGCCTCCCTATAGGACCCGGAAGGACCCTGCAGCCATCTTGGTGCCGTGGGGCCTCCATGGAGACCACTAGAACAACGCGATCGCATCCTGTTGTTCTAGTGGGATCACACAGGGAGGGGGCTCCCAGCACAATGCTACTCTATGCCGCTGTCACTACTGACAGCGGCATCAGAGGGGTTAAATGCCCAAAATCGTTGATAGCACCGATCTTGGGCATTGCTGCAGAGTTTCACCTGTCACATACAGCTGACATCCGCATATGAGCGCCGCAGTGCTCAGTGTGAGGTCGTGGAGATCATGGAGCCATACTAGTACTGCACGGGGCACAATCGCACCTCCGGCAGAGCAGTACTAGTACGGCGCATGTCACAAAGAAAACAGCATGAGGTAAATAAAGACACAGCCAGAATAAAGTCCTTTATTAGAAATAAGACTAAACACAGTTTTCCATTTTTTAAAAAAAAAAAAATAACAAACACAGCTATACTCACCTAACGCCTAATTCCACAGAAGGCCTCATTCTCCTGTAATAAAACTAAAATAAAAAAAACAATGTCCCACTCCTGAAATTCTCATGGTGATGTGCTGTGAGAAATTTTGCCACTGCGCTTACGCTGAAGTCAGAAAGGTGAAGTGAGTTCATTGGTCGTGAACTTGCAGGACCTGACTGATGGTACCGCAAGAAGGAGAACTTTTTCACGCTCGCGGTGCCCTTAGACAGGGTATAGCAGTTCACAGGCAGATACAGAACACATTGTGCTCTTAGACTACTGGATTACAGGCTGCATGGTCGCATCATGCAACCATGCAGCCTGCCATCTAGATGTAGCAGAGCTAGACCTGTCATGGGACAAATGGATTAAAAGCATCTCTGCGGAAAGGTGAGAAATATTGTTGTCTGTTTTTTTACCTCTTTTGCAGATGACAGGGGCATTGGGGGAATGGGCAAGATCGTAAGTATGGTTTAATTAAGATTATTAAATGAGACTGTGTCTCTTTCAATTAAAGGACTTTTTCTGGTTGTCTGTGTTTTTATACAATATGACTATGGGGTTAGTAATGGGGCATCTAATTGATGCCTATCCATTACTAACCTTGGGGCTTGATGTCACCTGACAATACAAATACATCAACCCCCCAACTATCACCCCACTTGCCACCCCTATAGGGCAAGTGGGAAGAGCAAGGCTAAGTGCCAGAATTGGTGAATCTTAAGGTACTGCCACACTAAACAATCCCGCTAGCGATCTCGTTAGCGTTGCATACTAATGAGATCGCTAGTGGGATCGTTTCTATATCGCTAAATGCGGCCACATTTAGCGATATAGTTAACGACGCTATCGCCGTTAGCGATCTTCTTAACGACTTTAGCGGTACAAAAGTACCGCTAAATCGCTAAGAAAAGGTGCCACACAGCGATAAGATACTTACCCAGCGGGAGCGCCAGCGATGAAATAGGGTCCGGAGCGATTCCAGCGACGAGCGAGATCACAGCAGGAAGCTCGTCGCTGGAAGCTGCCGCACTGAACAATATCGCTAACGGGATCGCTAAATAGTGACGTTTTTTAGCGATCTCGTTAGCGATATTGTTTAGTGTGGCATACCCTTTAGAGATGTGCCTTTTCTTTGGCGGCTGAGAGGTGATGTTTTTAGCCTGGGTTGGGGCCAGTATTCATGGCCCCTTCCTAGGCTATTAATATCAGCCTGCAGCTGTCTGCATAGCCTTTGCTGTTTATTAATTATAGGGGGACCCTATGTCATTTTTTTTAGGGTCTCCCATTTTAATAGCCAGTAAAGGTTAAGAATACAGATGTGAGCTGATATTAATAGCCTGGGAAGCTCCCTGAGTATTACCCCCTTCCCAGGCTATAAACATCGGCTCCCAGCCATCGTCTTTCCCTCCGCTGGTTACGAAAATTACGCAGGAATCCATGCCATTTTTTCAGAAAAATAATCTTTTATTAATTAAATACATGTACAGTAAGCTGTACACACACTGTACTAATTATATTTGTCACTGACATCTATATATCTACCTATTCTTTGTGTTTTTTACTGTATGTAATCCATCTCTTCTATCCTGTCATCTCCTGCTGTGATTTTACACTATGCCGCTCCTGAATTGCCGGCTTTTCTTCTATCTATTGTGACAGTGTCACTGGTTTTATATGTGAGGGGAGGTATGTGTCACACAGGATGCTCTCCTGTGTGAACTAAGACCTACTTTATTTATCTGCCAGCATGTTATATGTTAAAAGGGTGTGGCTGAGCAATGTATAAAAGCTCAGTCCTGTTTTTTTTTCTCTGGTGTGGTCTGGAGAGGAAAGTCTCCAGACAGTATAGTGGAAGCTGCAAGGCTTTCCACAAGGACTTTAGCTGTGCAGTTTATGCTACCGAGAGCGGGCGGAACCCACTCATCTATGGATGGAGTTATTGTTTTTTTTTTTATGTTTTTCCCGTTTAACCCAGAGGGGTCATGTTTACTTTTCCTGTGAAACCTGCATGAGTTTATGGCTGATAATAAACCAGCAGAAAGAAAACCCAGAGAACGTGTGTCCTGAGTCTGCCTTCAGGAAAGCCGAGCGAGTCGTCTTGCCACAGTTGGTGTGAGAGTGCGTGCAGGATTCCAGGAACACGTGTACCTGCCACAAAGACCGGTGGATGTCCTGGGTGAAGGCTGCCAGCCAGCTAGAGAAGTCCGGCAGCATGGAGGAGCTCGTTAAGCACCTGGTCCAGGCCCAGCAGAGCATACAGCAGCAACACCTACAGAGCCAGCAGAGCATACAGCAGGCCCAGCAGAGCATGCAGCAGCAGCACCAGGAGACGACCAAACTGTTGCTTCAACAGATCCAGTTGCAGCAAAAGTCGCAGCAGCAGCACCAGAAGGAGGCGCAACAACAGATACAGCTTTTGGCGAACGCCATCCAAAGCAGGGCGGTCACCCCAACCCCAGGGCCGACTGATGATTCTCACGTCAGGAAGGCGGTAAAGCGGGCCATGCAGAAGATGACCCCTGGGGATGATGTAGAAGCATTTCTGACTGTTTTTGAGAGGGTGGCTGATCGGGAGAGACTTCCACCAGCACAGTGGGCAGAGGTTCTGGCGCCATATTTATCGGGTGAACCCCAAAAAGCGTATTTTGACTTGGTGCTGCAAGATGCTAAGGAGTATCCCAAACTAAAGACAGAGATCTTAGCACGTCTGGGAGTAAATATGGCAGTAAGAGTCCAGCGAGTTCATCACTGGGCGTATGCTAGCAACAAACCCCCTCGTTCGCAGATGTTTGACTTATTGCATCTTGTTCAGAAGTGGCTACAACCGGAGTCCTCCACTCCGGCCCAGATGGTTGAGCGGGTGGTGATTGATAGATTCATGCACTCCCTTCCCCAGTCAGTACAGACCTGGGTTGCCCAGGGTGATCCCCAGAACGCAGATGACTTTATCGGCCTGGTAGAGAGGTACCAGGTAGTTGAGAGATCTCTTGGGAAACCGGATGCAGTAATTTCTCCCTACTGGGATACCCAAAAGGGGGTGGGTTCACCACGGAAGGGGTCTAGAGCCACCACTGGGGGCGTCCCACTCCTATTGAAGGGGCCTTTAGAACAGTTGGGAAAGATATAGTTTGCTGGCGATGTCACAACCCTGGACATGTAGCGGCCAAGTGTCAAATATCCCCTGAGCCCATGGACTGCAGCCTAAGCAGACGGGTCTCCTATTATGCCTATCCAGCCTGTAGCGTGGACTGTCGACCCGGCAAGGGACCGCAGGCGTGTGCAGTATCCGTTAATGGAATAAAAGTGCTTGGGCTGTTGGACTCCGGGAGTCTGGTGACCTTGATCAGAGCATCCCTTCCCCACCAGTTGATCCCTTCCAAAACCCTGGGTGTTCGGTGCATCCATGGTGACGCCAAGGACTATCCCGTGGCCACAGTAACAGTGGAGACAGACTGTGGTGCCCAGTCCCATGAAGTCGGGGTGGTAAAGGACCTGATACATCCCGTCATATTGGGCCATGATTTTTCCTTATTCTGGGATTTGTGGGGGAAGGAAACTGGACTAAGTAGCATGGGGAAAAGCGAGATCCTTGAAGAAGAACTCCCGACAGAGTCTCAGAGTGAGGAGTTCCCACTGTGCGTCCTTGTCGGTGATGACGGTGAGACGGTGACCGAGGAGACCGACCTACCTGCGTTAGATATGTCCAGAGAGAACTTTTAGCCTGGACACATTAGTCTGGATGTGCCAGTCAGGTTTTTTTGTCTATTGAATGTTAGCTTGCTGACCGAGCACTCCGCCCCCACCAGGTGGTGATTTTAATTACACCAGGTCCCTACTTTACCCATAAATGCAGGCATTGCTGACAGAGGTGCATATTCACCCAGAAATTCAGATATCAGCCTAATAGAGGTATGTTCACATTAGGTCAGGGACTCACCAGTATTGAGACCACCTTGACGATGGTTGGTGGGCTTTAAAATGTTTGGCCAAATGTTTATACTAAGCGTCTCAAATTTTTCCTTATATTCCAAAGCCACATTGCTATTCTAAATTTCATGTATTCCATATTGTCATGCTTTAGTATGCTTGAGTGCAGCCTTTTTTTGTATGTTTTACAGGGGGGTAGCTTCCCTTGGTTTGCACCTAGTTCACATTAGTCTGGATGTGCCAGTCAGGTTTTTTTGTCTATTGAATGTTAGCTTGCTGACCGAGCACTCCGCCCCCACCAGGTGGTGATTTTAATTACACCAGGTCCCTACTTTACCCATAAATGCAGGCATTGCTGACAGAGGTGCATATTCACCCAGAAATTCAGATATCAGCCTAATAGAGGTATGTTCACATTAGGTCAGGGACTCACCAGTATTGAGACCACCTTGACGATGGTTGGTGGGCTTTAAAATGTTTGGCCAAATGTTTATACTAAGCGTCTCAAATTTTTCCTTATATTCCAAAGCCACATTGCTATTCTAAATTTCATGTATTCCATATTGTCATGCTTTAGTATGCTTGAGTGCAGCCTTTTTTTGTATGTTTTACATGGGGGTAGCTTCCCTTGGTTTGCACCTAGTTCACATTAGTCTGGATGTGCCAGTCAGGTTTTTTTGTCTATTGAATGTTAGCTTGCTGACCGACCACTCCGCCCCCACCAGGTGGTGATTTTAATTACACCAGGTCCCTACTTTACCCATAAATGCAGGCATTGCTGACAGAGGTGCATATTCACCCAGAAATTCAGATATCAGCCTAATAGAGGTATGTTCACATTAGGTCAGGGACTCACCAGTATTGAGACCATCTTGACGATGGTTGGTGGGCTTTAAAATGTTTGGCCAAATGTTTATACTAAGCGTCTCAAATTTTTCCTTATATTCCAAAGCCACATTGCTATTCTAAATTTCATGTATTCCATATTGTCATGCTTTAGTATGCTTGAGTGCAGCCTTTTTTTGTATGTATAAATTTTTGTATGTATATATACAGAGAGAACTTTGGGACTGCTCAAGTTCGAGACCTGACCTTAAAAGGGGCGTTCGACCAGGTTACTGTATGTAATGGGGTTGCCCAAGAGCCGGGGGCCGACACCAGATTCCCCCACTTTGCAGTGCAGGGGAGTTGCTATATTGGGTGGCCAAACTGAGGGGCGGTGAGATAGTGGAACAGCTGTTAGTGCCGGGGCCATACAGACGGCGGGTGCTAGACATGGCCCATTCACATGTTCTGGGGGGACACCTAGAGGTCGAGAAAACTCAGGAGAGGATACTGAGGAGGTTTTATTGGCCAGGGTGTTATCGAGGAATTCAAAACTTTTGTAGGTCCTGCCCCACCTGCCAAATAACCGCTCCCTCCTCCCACTTCCGTAGCCCCTTAGTTCCACTACCTGTGATAGAGGTTCCCTTTGAGAGGATTGCCATGGACCTCGTGGGCCCCATAGTCAAATCAGCTCGGGGCCACCAATATATCCTGGTCGTCATGGACTATGCGACTCAGTATCCAGAAGCGGTTCCCCTAAGGAACATGTCCAGTAAAAGTATAGCCCGAGAGTTGGTCCATATTTTTGCTCGGACAGGTCTACCAAAAGAGATTCTAACAGACCAAGGAACCCCCTTCATGAGCAAGGTGATGAAGGAGCTTTGCAGAGTCCTTCAGATAACTCAGCTGCGGACCTCGGTTTATCATCCACAAACGGACGGCCTAGTGGAACGCTTCAACAAGACCTTAAAGGTGATGCTCAAGAAGGTCGTTGAAAAGGATGGGAGAGACTGGGACTACCTGCTCCCATTTCTGCTTTTCTCGGTCAGAGAAGTTCCTCAAGCCTCCACGGGCTTCTCTCCATTTGAGCTCCTATATGGGCGGCATCCAAGAGGTCTCCTAGACATCGCCAAGGAAACTTGGGAGGCTGAAGTCACGCCACACCGGAGTATCATCGAACATGTCGCCTAGTTACAGGAGAGAATGTCAAAGGTGATGCCCATCGTAAAGGAACATCTCCTCCAGGCGCAGGAAGCCCAGGCGAGAGTCTATAACCGGTCGGCGAGACTAAGACAGTTCCAGCCCAGAGACCGTGTTTTGGTGCTGATCCCTACCGTCGAGAGCAAGTTCCTCGCCAAATGGCAAGGTCCATACGAGGTGGTGGAGAAAGTCAGCGAGGTTAATTATAAAGTCCACCAGCCTGGCCGAAGGCCGTGGCGGGACCGTGAACCTGTGGAAACTCCTTGCCTGGGAGCCGCACCAGAAGGCAAGGTGGAGGAGGTCACTATAGCAGAGACTCTATCACCGGCCCAGAAGCAACAGTGTCGAGAATTGCTACAGCGGAATCGAGACCTGTTCTCAGAGTTGCCGGGGCATACACAAGTGATAGAGCATGACGTGCTGACAGAACCGCATGTACGAGTGAATTTGAAGCCGTATCGGATTCCGGAAGCACGCCGGGAGGTGATCTCGGCTGAGGTGAAGAGGATGTTAGACCTCGGGGTAATAGAGGAGTCGAAGAGTGGGTTGTCGAGCCCAATCGTCCTTGTGCCGAAACCCAATGGAGAGTGGAGGTTTTGTAATGACTACCGTCGGCTAAATGAGGTATCCAAGTGTGACGCGTACCCGATGCCCCGCGTCGACGAACTCATCGAGAGGCTTGGACCGGCGAGGTACATCACCACTCTTGACCTGACGAAGGGCTACTGGCAGATCCCCATGTCCCAGATGGCTAAAGAGAAGACGGCTTTCTCAACACCGGATGGCTGTTTTCAATACACGCGGATGCCGTTCGGACTACAGGGGGCCCCAGCCACTTTCCAGAGGGCTATGGATCGGATCCTAGCCCCACATAAGAAGTATGCCGCAGCCTACCTCGACTACATTGTGGTCTTTAGCTCAGACTGGGCTAGTCACCTACCTAAACTACAGGCCGTTTTGGATGCGCTAAGGAAAGCAGGATTTACCATAAATCCGAAAAAGTGTGCCATCGGAAAAGAGGAGGCCAAGTATCTCGGCTATGTTGTTGGGAGAGGCGAAATAAAGCCGCAGATCAAGAAAGTGGAGGCAATTCAAACCTGGCCGCAACCGCTCTCAAAGAAGCAGGTGAAAGCATTCCTGGGAATGTTGGGATACTACTGGCGGTTTATTCCGAATTTCGCCACGATTGCCGCCCCACTAACAGATCTTCTAAAAGGCACCAAATCAACCATGGTAAAATGGACGGAAGAAACGGAGACCGCATTTCAAAAGCTGAAGCTAACACTGTGCAAGCAGCCTGTCCTGGTCGCGCCAGACTTTAAGAAAGAGTTTGTGGTCCAGACTGACGCATCAGAGGTTGGTCTAGGGGCCGTACTCTCCCAAGAAATAAATGGGGAAGAACATCCCATTCTCTATCTAAGACGAAAGCTGTCCTCCTGCGAGAAGAACTACGCCATAGTAGAGAAAGAGTGTTTAGCCATAAAATGGGCCGTGGATACACTGAAATATTACCTACTAGGCAGGAAGTTTAAATTAGTATCAGACCATGCCCCATTGAGATGGTTGAGGGAAAAGAGGGGAAAAAATGCTAGGGTAACTAGATGGTTCCTAGAGCTTCAAGAGTTTAACTTTCACGTGGAGCATAGGCCAGGGAAGTTACATGGGAATGCAGATGCCCTCTCTAGGATTCCCTGTCTGGTGTCAGAAGGTGCCCAAACCCCGGCTTTGGGCAGAGGGGGGGAATATGTGACAGTGTCACTGGTTTTATATGTGAGGGAGGTATGTGTCACACAGGATGCTCTCCTGTGTGAACTAAGACCTACTTTATTTATCTGCCAGCATGTTATATGTTAAAAGGGTGTGGCTGAGCAATGTATAAAAGCTCAGTCCTGTTTTTTTTTCTCTGGTGTGGTCTGGAGAGGAAACACTCCAGACAGTATAGTGGAAGCTGCAAGGCTTTCCACAAGGACTTTAGCTGTGCAGTTTATGCTACCGAGAGCGGGCAGAACCCACTCATCTATGGACTGAGTTATTGTTTGTTTTTTTTATGTTTTTCCCGTTTAACCCAGAGGGGTCATGTTTACTTTTCCTGCGAAACCTGCATGAGTTTATGGCTGATAATAAACCAGCAGAAAGAAAACCCAGAGAACGTGTGTCCTGAGTCTGCCTTCAGGAAAGCCGAGCGAGTCGTCTTGCCACACTATGATATATATATATAATATATATATATATATATATATATATGTGTGTGTGTATCACTGATATATATAGAGTATATCTATGTATTCTATGTTTATATATCTATTCTATTCTAACCTGTCACTCTGTAATTTTACTGTACGCGGCACATGAATTGCTGGCTTTTATTCCATCTTTTACTGAATGTTACCGACTTTTTCAGATGTTAAGATAAATGCTTGTGTTACTGATAACGAATCTGAAAGTACCATATTTGTGCCGAATTTATGTTTGGCGGTCGTTTTCCAAACATATTCTCTCATCTCTAGTTAAGATTAGAGATGAGCAAATCTAACTAAATTGGAATTCAGCTGAATTACTAAAAATCGCTTGCAAAATTCAATTTGCATTGAATTTATTCAATGCAAATTGAATGAGTCCTAGTTGCTGTTGAAAAAGCCATTTATCATGCTCTGAGTTCTACCAACTCTATAGTGTTAAAAAAAAATCTAAATAAATAATTGTTATGTACAATAAAAATAAAATCACCCCAAAAGTCCCTGTTTTGCAGCTTACTGCTGGTCATCTGCTGGACTTGTGGGGACCAACTCTGAGTATCAGGCTCCTCTTCACTCTTTGCTGGTGCTTTCAGTTTAGATAGGCTTTTCAAAATTGATTCTCTCACAGATGTCCCACAGGGAGTCAACACACTTTTTTTCTCTATCCTAAAGATATTGTGTTTTTCACTATGATTCTACAATTTTTACTGCCAAAGGTTAACGATGAGATGGTAAATTTATAAAAATACTGCATTATAGCAGTGAAAAAAACAAAAAAATCAAGTCAACATGTCCATTTTTGATCCAAGTCATCAAACAATATAGCCCATAAAAGTATGCTGGTGTTAAAAGTCAGGATTCTCCCGCTGCACGGGATAGATCCCAAGCCTTGTCTGGTGCAGTGGTCTCGCATTCAGGCTTGACCGCTGGGATGACAGCTCAGCACAGACTCCAGGCCCAGCGCCTTGCCCTGGCTTGTGCTTCATGTGTAGTTGCTGTTGGCTCTCCAGTTAAGTCTATGGGGACTACTGGTATACACATGCAGCGTTGTACTCTGGAGCCGAAGTCCAGATTTCACCCTATTGAGCATGTCCGTGATGTGGCACTTTCTCATTGGTGCTCGGACGTCAGGAGCCCTGGTAATGTGGCAATTTCAGACTGATCCACAGACAAAGTCCTGTCTGTCTGTACTTGAGCTTAAGGCATAAAAGGCTCTCAATGGTGCATGCCTGTGCACTAGTATCATTTGTGTTTGTGAGTGGATATGCTACCACTCTGTGTGCATGTGTGCGACTTAGTTTCTTGTCAGGCAGTGTAGGGTGGGAACTCCCGCTTGGCTCAGCATCTGACACTAGGCGTCCTTACTCGTTTGTGCCGATTGCACAGCCGAGTGTCAGAGCGAGTGCAACCACCAGCCTAGACTTCCCTGGGGGTTAATTAATAGGGACCCCCACTAGCGTCATACTAGCTGTATCCCTGTGTTGTTTAACAGGGTATAGCATTCAGAGCTCTGCTTTACGTTGCCACTCTGTGGAGTAACAGAGCTTGCTACTTAGTTTTCTGTTCACACTGAGTGACGTTCAACTCAGTGCATTTATAGTTTTAGCTCACAGCCTTGCTCCGCCATTGTTCACATTAGCTGCAGTTTAACATCTCTGCACAGTGGACCCTTGGTTGCGAACGCACTTTATTATTATTTTTATTTAGTGTGTTCTGTCAATCCTAGCAGTATAATAGCATCAAGGTCTGGCTAGCAATGGAAGATGATCAGCGTCTTCAGCGGTGTATACAGCAGCCTGAGAGTAGGCTGTCCACTCTTGAGCGGGCTTCTTTAGCTGTGGACCTCGCCGCATTGGTAACACAAGCATCAGCCGAAGCCGCTACTAAGGTTACTGCTACCGCTCCTGTTTCCGCTGTTCTGTACATTTTCCAGGGACAGTAAGGCTTGTAGAGGATTTGTGAATCAGTGCTCAATCCACCTGGAGTTACTGGCTTCCCAATTCCCAACAGAACATACCAAGTTGGGATTTATATTTTCCCTTTTGTCAGGCAGCGCTTTGGAGTGTGCTACACCATTATGGGAACAGGATTATCACCTGATCGTTAGCATCTCTCGTTTTCTGGGTTCCACGAAAGAGGTTTTTTTTTGGGGGTCACAAGTAGCCCATGATACCGCACTCCAACTCCTGGCTTTAGCTCATGGTTCGTCCTTGGTTAGCCAGTTTGCCATTCAGTTTCATACCCTGGCTACCGAGTTTGAGTTGCGTGATAAGGTCCTATTACCTATCTTCTGGAGGGAATTAGCAGATCATGCCAGGGATCATGTCCCCCCAAGGACAACATCTGCAAGGAGTTTGTATGTTCTCCCCGTGTTTGCGTGGGTTTCCTCAGGGTACTCCGGTTTCCTCCCACATTCCAAAAAAACATACAGATAGGGAATCTAGATTGTGAGCTCCTTCAGGGACAGCGAAGATAATGTGTGCAAACTGTAAAGCGCTGCGGAATATGTTAGCGCTATATAAAAATAAAGATTATTATTATTAGGGATACTTTGGCATGTTGAGCGTGGTTTGGAGCTAGCTCATACTAAACCCAGGGTTCTGTTGGCACTAAACTTCGCCAATCCCATGTGTTCCCCAACTAGGGTTGATGACCCTGTAGAGCCCATGGATGTCTCTTGAGTGGAGCCAATCTCTCATTCTGTACATCCGCAACTCAACTCAACTCAGTGCGTTTATAGTTTTGGCTCGCAACCTTGCTCTGCCATTGTTCACATTAGCTGCAGTTTAACATCTCTGCATGGTGGACCCCGGGTTGCGAATGCACTTTATTATTACTTTTTTAGTGCGTTCCGCCAACCCTAACAGTGGGTTGGTGAAAAGCACAAACAGCTTATGGATGCACAATTCCTTTGCTGTCCGGTTTTAACATTATAATGAGTGGGAGAAGCTTTTTAATCAAACATTTTTGGAAAATAAAAAATCACTGATCATAAAATTGGACATACTGACCAAACACTGATGAAGCTCTGATCCAGCACAGTCCTGAAAATATATTTCATGAACAAGAAAAATTATGTTCTAAAGCCACACTGAAAGCCCAGCTGACAGGAGGAAATGAATGCTATTCCTCCTGACAGCTTTGGACTTTTAGTTATCAATGCTCAGTACACAGTGAGCGTACTAAGCGGTGGCTGAAACCACACCCTGTCACTGAGTGACAGTTTGGTCAGCAGTGCCTCAGTGAAGAGGTGGCTGTCAGGCAGTGCAGGTGGCATGGCTAAAGCTGACCTTCTCTGTATACTAAACGGTAACTGTATCTGTGCTGGAGGCGCTTCTGTTATTGAAAGTCCAAGGCTCCCTGTAGGAATAGAGTTTATACTATATTCTGAGCACACGCAAAAGTACAACTTTCTTATTTATTGTGTAGTGTGTTGTAACCATGTGAGGTGCTCTGCCTGTTTTATCTTTTGATAGAAAGTAAGGAAAAGCTAAGGAGAAGTCTAGAAAAAGTTGAGTACTGTAGTTTCTTCAAGATTTGCTGTGAAATAAGTTGATTTATTAATGATACTAAGAAGAGTCAGAGTAAAGCTGAAGGAGCTTGGAATAAAATAAAAGAAGAAACACACCGCAGTAGCCCTAGTGCGCCTTGAGGTTCGAAAAAGGTTTCCTAACAGTGAGTGTTACAGTAGAAGAACTGAAAACATTTAAACCCTAGGCAACTTTGTTTTTACATGTTTGATTGTGAAACAACCTAAATCATAAATACAGCACACTTTCTCCATACGTTTCTACAGTAGTTTATTTTCTTTAGAATTAATGTAACAACAAAGTAGATTGAAATAATGTGTTGGTTTAAGCGCAATTCTTCAAACCTTGCCCATTAGATCAATTGAATAGCTAATATAAATACAATTCCTGTCCAATTCCGTAGGTTTCAGACTCCAAGTGAATAATGTTCCTGTTAGAGACTTTGTCGTCCCAACAAATTTAAAATGCCACAAGCCTAAAGTGCAAAAAAAAGAGCAGTGGGAGTAAAAGTATTTTGGACATGCCAATAAATTAATGATACATTATTAAGGCATGATTGGAAATATTGCAATTTTTCACAGCTGTCAGTTTAAATATAAAAGCATCAGCACATTAAACTAGTTACTGCTTTTTCATAATTGAGACTTTAGCTTCTAGCTGTGCCCTGCAGCTTTTCATTAATCACCAGGACTGAAGTTCAAGCACAATGACAGCTTAGAAGGCATTAAATGGGCAAAGTAGTTTTCAGGTACAGCTAGGAAAGGTCCTTTAGTCCTATAATCCTCAGCTAATTGTTTTTCGGTCCCTAAACAAAATCTGCACATGGCGTTTCCTAGTGACAGAATTAGCAGCAGGTTGATTATCTTTTATCTTCATAAACTCCACTGCAAGGAATATAATGAGATATACAATGACCACAACGTGAATTATGACACTTAGAAAAATAGGATATTATCCAATATTTATTGTAAATAACTGATATAATTAACCTACTCTGTCTAGCATCTCTTCCTAGATAAAAAAGCATAATTTATTTGTTTTACTATTAATTTATAATTTTTTTCTTCTTGAGAAAAGACATTTGAGTGTTTCATTATTATTTATTTTTATTTTTTTTACAATTTATTTGAAAGTGTTGTGGACCATAGTTTAATGGACCTGCCAAAACACTCTTTGCTTTTATGTAACAAATTATCAAGTGCATTGAGGTTCATTAATTATGTCATCTAATTGGATTGAGGCAGGTGCAAAATACCTCAGATGAAGTGGACACTGGCGGAAAGGCCTGAGCGCAAGTTTTCTATTAGAAACCAGCATGTCTCCAGACTCCCGGAATTACTTTGTAGTTATTGATTAATGGCCATAATTTATTACAGTGCAGAGGATCTTGCATTGAGTTAAATGTGTGATTAATCAATTTTCCATCAAATTATGAGCTGTTGCCAAAGGAAAATACCAAGTGATTTTTCCCATGGCTTATATATGTAAGATGCAAGTATTTTATCTTAAGGAGTTAATAACTGTCTATCATTTGTTTAATACTTGTCAAGACACTGACAAATGTCAGCTCACCAAGCACCGTGACTAGCTCACTATAAAAGCAGCAAGCGTGCTGTCATGAAGATAAAGTTTAAATACAATTAAATCATCTATTTTTATACTGCACATAGTATGTAAAATATTTTTCTGAAACTTGCTTAAATTGTTTTTAATTGAAATACAATTTTAAATTATTTTTCTTCGCTACTACTTTTTAATAGGAATTTCTCACCAAAACAATTTAATCAAAAGCATCTTCATGATACTTAAAGAATTGTTTTTAAAGAGAACGTGTCAGCACGATTTTGTAAAGTATAAACATGACTGTAACGGCGCTATAACACTGATTAATTTGATACCTTTGGAAAAGAAATTTGCTTTGCTATTCTGTTTTAATCATCATTTGAAATTTTCTGCTAATTCGATTTCGATACATAGGGTTAGGAGTGTACATTGGGTCTTCTCCTCCATTGTTTGCGATTCCCCCATCCACCTGCCTCCAGTCTATGAATGTCCTGCCTCCTCTGTTTGAAATCTCAGCAGTGACCTGTCATTCACAGACCGGAGGGAACAGAGGGACTGAGGAATCACAGACAAGGAGAAAACCCAGTGAACAGCCCGGCCCCTATGCACCAAAATCTAATTAGCCGAAAACTTCAAGTGGTGACTAAAGAAGAGCAACAAAGCCGATTCCTTCACCAAATGAAACCATTTAATCAGTATTAAAGCACAATAACAACCATGTCTTTACTTTACATTTCAAAATCATAGTGACAGGTTCTCTTTAAAGGGACTAACTTATCTAAAAAAAAGCTGTTTATAAAAATATTGTTAAGAAATGCATGACTTAGTGACCAGTGGGTGTTTAGCCTCTGGGACCCAACCATTCCTGAAAATAAAGAGAGTAGCGTGCTGATATAACACCTTTTCTACATGTATAGCATCCTCATGCCACCTACAGTGGGCACAGAAAGTATTCAGACCCCATTAAATTTTTAAGTATATATAAATAATTCCAAGCGCTTACACAAAAATAAGTATTATACGAGAGGTGGAGTCGTATTACCTTAATACCATAGAGTGTCCGGGGATAAGAAACAGGACCTGTGGATACTAGTAGGACTTCAGGATTCCTCTGTGTTTCCTTGGTACCATAAAATATCCGGATATAAGGAACAGGACCTGTGGATACTGGTGTGACTTCTGGCTTCCTCTGTGTCTCCTTATGAAAATACAGTCCAGTATATGATGAAACAATTCCTTGCAGATAATCGTCAAAATCTTCCAAATAAAAAAGAGAGAGTAACTAGCAGGGGGGCACCGTCCCGGCCGGTGGCGGTACTCCCGTAAAGCTGCACTCAAGAAATTGGAACCAGCAAGGTGCAGCGTCGCTGCAGGACCTTGCGTGACGTCACTGACACGTGATAGAGTCACGTGACTGGCTACGGAAAGCACACAAGACCACAATTCCTACGCGTTTCGGAATTAACTAATTCCTTCGTCAGGGATGGGTCTTATGTGCTGAGTGTGCTTTTTATACGGTAGCGCTCTATTTACATATTAAACGCAAACAGTTCAATTTCTTTATTAAGTCCATGTGGAACAATAGTGTTCATTTCAAATATCAATCTGGTTTCTTCTCTGGACATTTGTGCTATAAAATTGCCTTTTCTCCAGTTCCCCTTTACAGTTTTGATTCCCGTAACTTTTATATTCTTTAGTGATCCATCGTGGTGTTTAGAGAAATGTTCAGAAAGCGGATGTCCTGTGTAATGTTTAGTAATGTTGCGCAGATGTTCGGCAATCCTTATATGCATTGGGCGTATGGTGCGGTCAATATAAAGCTTGCCACATGGACACGTGATTCCATATAGAACACCAGTTGTTGAACATGTGATGAATTCTTTTATGTCCATTTTGATTGATTGATGGAAAATGACTAGTTGTTTCATGGTGCTCAATTTCCTACATGGCAAATATTTTCTGCAAGGAAAAAAACCTACTGGTGTGTAGTCCCTATAGGATGGAGGAGGATTATATAGCAATCTCGGTACAGTAGGTGCTAAAAAATTGCCCAAATTTTTAGCCTTCCTATAGATGAAACGAGGTTTATCAGATAAAATTTTGCCTATAATTTTATCCTCCTTAAGTAAATCCCAATGTTTGTAAACTATTCTTCTCAAAATATAACTATTAGTATTGTATTGGGTTATGATGGGGATTTGTTCCATAACACTATCAGCATTCTCAGTGTATCTGTGTAATAAGCGTTGCTCTCGTGGTATTAGTTCCACTTGCGATTTATTGTCCATTAGGATATCTTTTTGGTATCCTTTATTTTGGAATCTAGCAATAAGGTTCTGGGCTTCATGATCAAAATCCTGTGCTTTTGAGCAATTTCTGTGAGCTCTAATTAGCTGACTCTTTGGAACGTTAAGCAGCCAGCTTGGGAGATGGCAACTTGACAAACATATATAATTATTGGAATCAGTAGGTTTATGGTACGTTCTGGTGTGTAGGGTGCCATTTTCAATAAAAATATTTAGGTCTAGAAAATTAATACTATGGGTGCTGGTGGAAGAGGTAAATTTTAAAAAATATTCATTTTTATTAATATCTTCAATAAAATTGGACAATAAAATAGGACCACCAGACCAAATAAAAATGATGTCATCGATAAAACGGTGCCAGAGCACCAGGTTCGACCTCAGCTTTCCGCCGGGGTAGATGAAGTCCTGTTCCCATCTACCCACATACAGGTTAGCGTAACTGGGTGCGAACCTGGTGCCCATGGCAGTACCCCATTGCTGGGAGAAGTAGTTCGCACCGAATCTGAAAATAATTATTGTACTAACTAGCAGGGGGGGCACCGTCCCGGCCGGTGGCGGTACTCCCCGTAAAGCTGCACTCAAGAAATTGGAACCAGCAAGGTGCAGCGTCGCTGCAGGACCTTGCGTGACGTCACTGACACGTGATAGAGTCTTGGCCTCAGTTCCAATTTGTCCAGATTTGTGGATTGCCATTTACAAAAATTATGCCCCAATCTCCCATCATATCTAAAGGACACTACACATATTTTAAATATTTTAAGGAATATTAAATGGGAGGATCAATATATTATGGGCACTCTGGACATTACTTCACTATATACAGTGATACAACATGATAAGGGATGTGAGGCCACTAAATACTTCATGAATGCCAGTGGTTTGACACCGATTGATCAGACCAATTTTATCCTTGAATGTATACGATTCATTTTAACACATAATTATTTCAGATTCGGTGCGAACTACTTCTCCCAGCAATGGGGTACTGCCATGGGCACCAGGTTCGCACCCAGTTACGCTAACCTGTATGTGGGTAGATGGGAACAGGACTTCATCTAACCCGGCGGAAAGCTGAGGTCGAACCTGGTGCTCTGGCACCGTTTTATCGATGACATCATTTTTATTTGGTCTGGTGGTCCTATTTTATTGTCCAATTTTATTGAAGATATTAATAAAAATGAATATTTTTTAAAATTTACCTCTTCCACCAGCACCCATAGTATTAATTTTCTAGACCTAAATATTTTTATTGAAAATGGCACCCTACACACCAGAACGTACCATAAACCTACTGATTCCAATAATTATATATGTTTGTCAAGTTGCCATCTCCCAAGCTGGCTGCTTAACGTTCCAAAGAGTCAGCTAATTAGAGCTCACAGAAATTGCTCAAAAGCACAGGATTTTGATCATGAAGCCCAGAACCTTATTGCTAGATTCCAAAATAAAGGATACCAAAAAGATATCCTAATGGACAATAAATCGCAAGTGGAACTAATACCACGAGAGCAACGCTTATTACACAGATACACTGAGAATGCTGATAGTGTTATGGAACAAATCCCCATCATAACCCAATACAATACTAATAGTTATATTTTGAGAAGAATAGTTTACAAACATTGGGATTTACTTAAGGAGGATAAAATTATAGGCAAAATTTTATCTGATAAACCTCGTTTCATCTATAGGAAGGCTAAAAATTTGGGCAATTTTTTAGCACCTACTGTACCTAGATTGCTATATAATCCTCCTCCATCCTATAGGGACTACACACCAGTAGGTTTTTTTCCTTCCAGAAAATGTTTGCCATGTAGGAAATTGAGCACCATGAAACAACTAGTCATTTTCCATCAATCAATCAAAATGGACATAAAAGAATTCATCACATGTTCAACAACTGGTGTTCTATATGGAATCACGTGTCCATGTGGCAAGCTTTATATTGGCCGCACCATACGCCCAATGCATATAAGGATTGCCGAACATCTGCGCAACATTACTAAACATTACACAGGACATCCGCTTTCTGAACATTTCTCTAAACACCACGATGGATAACTAAAGAATATAAAAGTTACGGGAATCAAAACTGTAAAGAGGAACTGAGAGAAAGGCAATTTTATAGCACAAATGTCCAGAGAAGAAACCAGATTGATATTTGAAATGAACACTATTGTTCCACATGGACTTAATAAAGAAATTGAACTGTTTGCGTTTAATATGTAAATAGAGCGCTACCGTATAAAAAGCACACTCAGCACACAAGACCCATCCCTGACGAAGGAATTAGTTAATTCCGAAACGCGTAGGAATTGTGGTCTTGTGTGCTTTCCGTAGCCAGTCACGTGACTCTATCACGTGTCAGTGACGTCACGCAAGGTCCTGCAGCGACGCTGCACCTTGCTGGTTCCAATTTCTTGAGTGCAGCTTTACGGGGAGTACCGCCACCGGCCGGGACGGTGCCCCCCTGCTAGTTACTCTCTTTTTTTTATTTGGAAGATTTTGACGATTATCTGCAAGGAATTGTTTCATCATATACTGGACTGTATTTTCATAAGGAGACACAGAGGAAGCCAGAAGTCACACCAGTATCCACAGGTCCTGTTCCTTATATCCGGATATTTTATGGTACCAAGCAAACACAGAGGAATCCTGAAGTCCTACTAGTATCCACAGGTCCTGTTTCTTATACCCGGACACTCTATGGTATTAAGGTAATACGACTCCACCTCTCGTATAATACTTATTTTTGTGTAAGCGCTTGGAATTATTTATATATACTTGTTAGTACATCTGGCAAATTAGAGGTTAAGTTGCCATATCCAAAGCTGCTTCACATTCTCCATTACAGTGCGCCGGGGTTTTTCCTTTTATTTATACCCATTAAATTTTTCACTCTTTGTTTCATTGCATCCATTTGGTAAATTCAAATAAGTTCATTTTTTCTTATTAATGTACACTCTGTACCCCATCTTGACTGAAACAAAGTAGAAATGTAGAAAGTTTTGCTAATTTATTAAAAAAGAAAAACTGAAATATCACATGGTCATAAGTATTCAGACTTTTTGCTCAGACATTCATATTTAAGTCACATGCTCTCCATTTTCTTGTGATCAGAGATGAGCAAATTTGTTCGGATTTTGCCCCGTATCTGATTTTCTCATATTCGAGCCATATTCGAACAATATTCGTGCCGAATGTATGTCTTATGAACGGTTCCAAACATATTCGGTAATTTCTACTCCCACTGACTCTAATGACGTTCGGCTCTGTTTAACAAATATTGCAAAAACAATATTAGATTCCAACTGTATTCGGAACCAAATCCGAACAAATTCGCTCATCTCTACTTGTGATCCTCCTTGAGATGGTTCTACTCCTTCATTGGAGTCCAGCTGTTTTTAATTAAACTGATAGCACTTGATTTGTAAAGGCACACATCTGTCTATATAAGACCTCACAGCTCACTGTGCATGTAAGACCAAATGAGACTCATGAGGTCAAAGGAACTGGCCAAGGAGCTCAGAGACAGAATTGTGGCAAGGCACAGATCTGGCCAAGGTTACAAAAGAATGCCTTCAGTACTCAAGGTTCCTAAGAGCACATTGGCCTCCATAATCCTTAAATGAAAGAAGTTTGGAACCACCAGAAGACTTCCTAGACCTGGAACGTCCAGCCAAACTGAGCAATCATGGGAGAAAAGTCTTGGTGAGAGAGGTAAAGAATAACACCAAGATCACTGTGGCTAAGCTCCACAGATACAGTAGGGAGGTGAGTGAAAGTTCCACAAAGTCAACTGTCACTACAGCCCTCCACCAGTCGGGTCTTTATGGTAGAGTGGCCCAATGGAAGCCTCTCCTCAGTGCAAGACATATGAAAGCCTGCATAGAGTTTGCTAAAAACACATAAAAGACTACCAGAATATGAGAAATAAGATTCTCTGATTTGATGAGACGAACATAGAACTTTTTGGTGATAATTCGAAGCAGTATGTGTGGAGAATACCAGGCACTGCTCTTCACCTGCCCAATACAATCCCAACAGTGAAACATAGTGGTGGCAGCATCATGCTATGGGGGTGGTTTTCAGTTGCAGGGACAGGACAACTGGTTGCAAATGAAGGAAACATGAATACAGCCAAGTACAGAGATATCCTGGATGAAAACCTCTTCCAGAGTGCTGTGGACCTCAGACTTGGCTGACCCAGCCAGAGTCCTGACCTAACCCCAATTGAGCATCTCTGGAGAGATCTGAAAATGGCTGTCCACCAACGTTCACCATCCAACCTGATGGAACTGGAAAGGATCTGCAAGGAAGAATGGCAGAAGATCCCCAAATCCAGGTGTGAAAAACTTGTTGCATCATTCCCAAAAAGCATTAAGGCTGTACTAGCTCAAAAGGATGCTTGTACTCAATACTGACCAAAGGGTCTGAATACTTATGTGATAAAATTAACTTTATTAAATTTACCAAATGACAGCAATGAAACAAAGAGTGAAAAATGTAAAGGGTCTGAATACTTTCCATACCTACTGTATATGTGCAGGGAATTTAAGCATAGCCGAAACCAAGTTAAAAATCACACTCTTTATTTTTATTTCCTAAACCTGAGTAAATGTTAATGTAGTGTAGTATTGATATGTTAATATACTCACTGATTGCCTCTTCTGCCATATGCAGCACACTTCCTCTCCTGAGCCACATGACTGCAATTCAGACTCTCTGGATCTACTGCTTTCTAAGTGGAGCCGGAAGTCTCTTTTACATTGTAAACCTATAGAACATGGTTCTGACCCTCCATAAAATTACATTTTAAAAGCCACTTCAGGGTACTACAGAGAGCAGTGTGATCCAGAGATTCTGAATTCCAGCAACGTGATGCAGAAGAGAGAGCTACGTATACTACATCAGACAGGTTGGGATTAGCGATGAGTGGGCCTGTAGAAGTTTGAGTTCTGGTACCCAGCCAAACTTTAGTCCAGATATTTTTTTATCAAGTAGAACAAAATAAACAAGAAATCATACAATTTAAAACATTGTCTGAATGACACTCATTATAACACATTATTATGAACATTTTCGAAACAAACTTTTCATATTTGAAAAAACTTTTTGACAGTGAGTGTAATCAATGAATGGAACAGGCTGCCACAAGAGGTGGTGAGTTCTCTTTCAATGGAAGTCTTCAAACAGAGGTTGGACAGATATTTGTCTTAGATGGTTTAGTGAATCCTACATTGAGAAGGGGGTTGGACAGGATGACCTTTGAGGTCCCTTCCAACACTAATATTCAATGATTTTATGATCGTAGATTCCTTCCGATGCAAAATCTCAAGCAAAGCCTGCCTAATCATATGGAGCAGTGGGACTTGCTGGGTAGTCCTCAAATCCAGAATTTCCATGTGCACTTGCAGAATCTGCAACAAAATAATTAGATCCCTGTTAAATTCTCATAAATTTAGTTATAAAAGTGGTATTTCTGTTTAACCACTTTTAATCTTTGTAAATTATTGAAGAAATTTGGTTTCATATTATATATTGCATACAAGGATAAAAGTCTTATCTATGTATTGAAATATCTGTATTTTAACAAAAAGATGTGTTGCAGGACACAATGCAACAGTTTTAATATAGTTTGATATTTGCTTGCATGATAAAAACTAAAATATCTAATGGAAACATTCACGGATTTTAATTGAAAAACAGATTAAAATCTTATTCATCTTATCTACTACATCAGGGTATTATTCTAATGGAGAACCATTGAGTTAAGTAAAGCCACCTACAATCAGATTAAGGCAGAGAGTGTTGTTATTCATTGTTAATTTCTAAAACCTATTCAGTTTGGAATACATCTCGGACACTTCACTCCAGAGAAATCCTTAGTCTCCAGTTTTAGCCTAATTCAATATTCATACGGGGTGGCTTCTTCATTTAATAAATCTAGAGAACACAATAACTATCTCTTTTACTTACAATGCTCGACTTAAAAACAGTGATTTAAATAGGCGGTGTAATTAGAAGTTAACAATAGACAGAGGAGTATAGGCCCACCTCACATAAAAATGATACACGAAAGCTTCCTCCTCACATTTCTAAGAGGCTTAAAATCCCATTAGTGACACACTCTAAATCACTAAAGGAAACATCAGCACCACCTGACTGTAGAATGTCCTCATAATACAAGCAAATGAAAGAAGTGGCCTGCACTCTTAATAAATGTATCAATCTACGTTCCAAAGGGAGCATTGAGCAAATTTATGCCCATTGCAGTAAACCTAATCTATTCACTTTGAAAACTTGCTTTAAAGATTAACTTCGTTTTAATGTACGTTATTAGTTCTGCCTCATTTTTCTTTTATTCTTCATTTATTCATTTTGAGTCATAAAGTGGTGTGCAGCTTTAGTGTAACATTTGGTTTATGTAGCAGGCATTGGATAGAAAGTCACAATGTACTAATATTGTCTGCACCACATTTTAACAACTGGATCTAAATAGTCTGTATTAATGCACCACTCCTTTTGTTTTTTTTATTGCAGTGCTGTAGTGGTGTTATAACCTAAGGTCACTGCATGAAAACTGACCAGAGTGTCGCTGACAGAAGGTGAAGACGGAGGTAAGTAAATGTAAGAGTAGGATCAGGAACCTTAGATTAGAAGCACCACTCCAGAGCTGCAATATAAAAAAAATCTCTGGAATGGTGCTTTAAGGTAGTATTTGGTAAGTCAAATTACTTTCTGCTGTATAATGATGACCCCATTATGAACATACTTTAGTTAGTCCAGCTACTAAAAGATAGTCCAAAAGTATTGATAGTTAGTATTTATTTTGTTAAAGATACCATAGGAAGACAAAAAACACTTAAGGGCTGATCATTAAGGTGTTTACTCAAGAATTCTGGGATAAAACACATTAATAAGTCACATTTTTTTTTTTTTGCGCAACTCAGAAGTCACGCAAAAATATTGTGACCTTTGGTATTTTCATGCCAGTCCTAGCCAACTATGCCAGTATGGACTGGGCATGGTTATGGTTACATATCAAATTAATGAAAAGGTAGCCTCTTTATAGGCAGAACTAATTCCAGAGATGTACATCAGTCTTTGACTGGAAGAGCATTTCTAGCAGAGGTGTGTGTGATTATACCTGACACATCTGCAGGTTCCTCTCAGCTCCAGCTTCCATCTCATAGGCACACAGGATTGTAATATTTTTACTATACAGCAGAGCTCATAGAGAAGCAAAAATGTGTTTGCAAGAAGACAAATTTCATTTCTCCTTTCTGTGTTAGTTGCTTTGTGTCCCACTGGTAACTCCCCCTTTTATTTAAAATAAGCTCTGGAGTAGGAGTTATCTTCCAGACAGCATCCTCCCCATAGCCAGAAAGAGGTCATTTCCATATAAGAAAACCATGGATTTCTCTGGAATAAGATATTGGATTGCAGATATTAAGATATCATTGTATTCAGCTTCCTAAGACCTGCAGGCTCAAATAGATGGCTTTGGAGGGTTGATCCTGGTGACAGGCTGGCATATGAAATGCTATTTTTCATGAGTCTGCCCCTTTATGAAGAACCTTGGAAAAGATTGGATTGATGGAGTAGAAGGAGAAAAGTAGCTTCTACTTTGCCTATTATTGTGGTACATGGTTTTTGAAGATTAAATAACTTTTTTAAAAGCCATTAAGAACTCTTCTTTATAAAGGTGTCTTTTTTTCAAAGTTCTTAGTTTTAAATAAAACAGGTTATGCTACAATGTAAAAGGCCAGACTTGAATGTTCACTGTGAATTTGTTGAGATACAAGGTAGTATGCCTTCACCTAATTAGATAAGGAAGCTATTGACTTCAGGATTTCTTTTAGTACTTTTGACCTTATTTGCTTCACTTGCACAAACTGCTTAAGAAAAGTTTAAATGTATATCTTCTGCATTGGCGGTGTTACTTTAATGGTTAACTTTCAAAGAAGACAATCACAGACAAGATTAAATGCAAAACAGGATGAGGCGAACATGTCAGAATATTTAGGGTCCACTCCCCATACAAATTATATATTTAGGTAGGGTAGTAAAAGACAAGTTCAACCTTACCTCCTGGTCTTTAAATGGAATTTCCATTGCTGAAAAAAATCAATTTTGAATTTTTATGTAAAAGAGGTTGCAAGTGTAGTGAGGGAGGTACAAATCCCATCTAGTGAATAAAGCCTTCACATCATTCAATTCTTAGTACTGTCCTCATCAACCTTAGTGACATTTCTTCCTTTTCTTACAACCATGACATGATAGCACTGAAAATATGATTTTCTGACAAATATCTACTTGTGGCCAGAAAGCAACATTTCACTTTGTCTTTTACTATGGTACCTAACAATGTAATAATTATTTCGGTGATCTCAAAGTTCCTCAGAGCGTCCCTTTGGTTTTACTGAACACTATGTGCAGTGCACAAATATTCTATGGTTATGGTCATTTTAAGAAATTCAGGAATTTTAGTAGTTGTAATTATGAAATAGTGCACAAAAGCATCATGGTTAAAGATATACACAAGGAGACACTGCAACTTAGATATTGCAAAAACTTCATGACAATATCTCAATAATCCACTAATGTCCACGCTATTTGTACTGGCCCAAAAGTTTGTACAACTGTGACAATTAAGTGGTTGTGGTACACTTGACTTAACTGATCATATATCTTAGGTAATGTCCAAAGAAATCTCTTCCCATCCTCATACTGCTGAAAACATGAAGGCTAACTTTTATTTAATTTATATTGGGGACTTTGAATGGTTCACTCCTCTAGTGTCACTAATGTTCATGTTTAGTTAACCCAGGTATGCTGTGCAACTGAATAAATGAATTTACTTAGTTCTACTACAACGCATAAGTAAAGTATACAGTAGACCATTTATTAGACTTCAAGCAACCAGGCGACTTCAAAGTTCCTTCTTAAGAGGATTGTCTGATCACCAGACATTAATGATCTATCCTTAGGAATGGGTCATCAATATCAGATTGTCTAACACTTGCCACCCTCACTGATCAACTGTTATAAGCCCTAGCAGTTTGATGTAAACACATTGAATGGAGAAAAATGTGCAGGACCCATCTAGCACTTATGCCAGCACTTATATCATCTGATGGACTCCCACCAATCTGATATTGATAGCTCATTGTAAGGGATTGGCTCTCAGGTAGACTCTGGCGCACGCACATGGATCCAGTTCATTGGTTCAAAACAAACGTGCATTTTTTTAAAAAATGTCCATAAATCGTCCAGCTCAACAAAACAGTCTCTTATGGGCAAAACAGGTATAACATTCCCAAAATGGAAAATAAACAGTCTATACATATCATAAGCTCACCTGTTTAAACATCAGGCCTTCACTCCGCCACTAGCAGAGACAGAACCACACAAGCAAGGTCTTTTCACCTTGCACACACCACATTAATGAAACAGCTAAACTTCCTTAGATCTGCCATATCACCCCCTGGGGTGTGGATATGTGAGCAGCCAGTCCCACCCATTTCTTTAACTGCTTGTAAATCCGGCCCTGGACACATCCTATTAATTCTCTCAGCCCTAACTTGGGTAAGTCCAGTAGACGCCACAGCAATCAACAATGACAGAATGGAAAGGGGAGAGTAAGGTCCTAACAGTAGGGAGTGAGAGATAGCACACCTCCTGACTGCAACCTGTGTCTGTCCTGAAGCTCCCCTAATGCACTATGCAGGACTTTCACTTTGCCGCCGTCACGTGCCTAGTCCCTGATTGATACCTCAATGTTCACTTGCTCGTGCACTGGCCATCAAGGACGCTGGCCTTACAACTGCAGATGGTAAAAACACAAGGGAAGTGACAAACACGGGACAGACAAAGATAAAGGAACAAAATACTCAGCTTCAGGCACTACAGCAGCAAAGAATACAGCACCAGGATTCTGAACTCCAACAGCAGCAGAAACACCACTGAAACAAGTGAGCTCCTCACTCCCAGCTGATTTTCATAGAATAACTTTATTACCAAAAGTCAGCTTATGGGTTATGTGACTATTTAAAGGATGGTGGGAGTGGTCACCACCCAACATCAACTGACCAGCCAAAAAACAGCTTCCAGCAAGAACACTGGCATTAACCCTTGCTGGACAAAAAAGGAAAAAGCAACATTTAAATTATAACACAACCAGAGCTGCCATGAATCCCATAATGAATCGTGACATATGTGCTGGAGTCTGCTTTTCTAGGCTTACATCACTGAGGCTACCAGCCTCAATGATATATATCTCCCCTCGAGGACCTCTCCAGTGACCACATTATATACCCTAGCCCTCTACCCAAAGCCGGTGGGGTTTGGCACCTACTGCCATCAAACAGTTCATCAACATTGACATGTGACATGGACCTCTGCTATATATGGAAGCTAAAATCCTGAAGTGCTAAGAACCACCTAGTGACTCAGGTGCATTGTTCCTTTTTTATCTCTCTTTCTCCTCTGCTGAGCATGGTCTGACACTAGACTGAACTTCCTGACTAATAGGTAGTATTTTAGAGTGTCCAACGCCCACTTGAGCGCCAAACTCTCCTCTACTATAGAGTTGTTTTTTTCACAGGGATACAGTTTCTGACTCATTATCGGATGTTTTGCGCCTTTCACTTCCTGAGACAAAACTCTGCACCTAATCCGACATCTGATGTGTCTGTCTGGACCACAAACTCCTTGGAGAATTCCGGAGTCACCAATACTGGCTACTTACACAAGGCTAGCTTCAGTTCTTGTAATGCTGTCTCAGCTTCTGGAGACCACTTGGCCATAGCTGACTATATACCCTTAAGGAGATCCATCAGAGGTGGCGCTTTCATGGAGAAGTTAGGGATGAACCAATGGTAGTAACCCATGATGCCCAAAAACACTCTGATCTGTGTATTTGAGAGCTGTTGAGGCCAATTCTGGGAATCTGATATGACTACCAATTCACCCACACTTGAGACATCATGAGGACTTCATGTACTATGACCTGAGTATAACCTGGCAACTCAACAAAAAGGTCTATGTTCCAATTAAACAATTCTTTGCGCTGCTGTTCTGGGCAGGTGACAGTGTCTTTCACCTTGACATCTTTCATGTCATCTTCTACATTAGCCATCAAACAAAGAGCTTTGTTTGGGTCCCATTCTCACCATGGCTTGCTGAGATTGACTTGGTATACCTGGTAAGGTTTCCTTCTCCCCAGTTGGTGGACTTTATAATTGACCTTGCCAATCTTTTCGACCACTTCATAGGGGTCCTGCCATTCGTCCAGAAATTTTCTCTCTAAAAAAAGGTACCAGTACTCGTACCTGATCTCTAGGACTGAAATGTCGTACCCTTGCTGACTGGTTGTGTACCCGAGACTTTGCCTCTCGCTCCTGGAGGAGGTGCTCTTTCATGATGGTCATCACTTCAGCAATCCTTTCTTACATTTGAGTGACACATTCAACCACACTCCTGTAGCATGCAGCCTCTGATTCCCTGGTCTCCTTCACTATATCCAGGAGAGCACAAAGGTGTGGGCATTGTCATCCAGAAAGTTTAACGTGCTTTGTGTAAAATTACGTTTATTTGAAATTTTTTAAAACCGCTTGGCCTGCTACAGGTGACCACATTTTTTGTTCCAAAAATTGACTATTGTCACTCATATAGTTTAACGTGCTTTATGTAAAATTACAATGGTTTAAAATTTTTAAAAACTGCTTGATCTACTACAGTCCACAAAATTTTTTTGTTTTAAAAATTGACCATTGTCATACATAAAGTTTAATGTGCTTTGTGTAAAATTACGGTGGTTTGACATTTTTTAAAACAGCTTGGCCTGCTGCAGGTAACCAAATTATTTGTTCCAAAAATTGACTATTGTCATTCACACAGTTTAATGTGCTTTGTGTGAAATTATAGTGGTTTAAAATTTTTAAAAACTGCATGGCCTGCTACAGGTGACCATTTTTTTTTCATTATTAAAAATTTGAGTTTCAATTAATCAAGGAACTTGGTTTACAGAGACCTAACAATTACAAAATGTAAAGGCATGCGGTAAGGGACAGGAAAGTGGAAGTGCTAATGATGGTGCGCCCAGATGGCGAGGACGTATGTCAGGTACAACTGCGCCTGTTGCTTGAGCACAAGCAACACGTCCATCCAGAACACATAGCTTCTTGCCAAACTTTGCAGGGAGGCACCAGACACAGCTTTTGAAGCCACACCAGTGCAAACATGTGGTTGGATAGCAGATAATGCTTCCAGCATGCTTGCCAGGAACACCCAGTCTTCCACATGGGCCAGTCTCACCTCCCAAAAATCTGGATCACTTAATCCTCACCCTGTTCCCCCATGCCTCCCACCATGTTGAGACCCAGGAGATCAGTAATTCCACACAAGGACACTCTGAGGAGCTTTTTGCAATCTTCATTTTTTGATTCTTGCCTCTCATCCTGCATGTTCCAAGAGGGACAAGAGGACATACTGTTTAGTGATACACGAAACCTTGAGCAGCTACAGTCACAAGAAGATGATGGGGGAGATGGCCAATTTTGTCTAAGGAAGTAGATGGTGATGAACCACAGTTGCTGATAAGACAAGATCTTGTTAAGTCATCAAGTCAGGGGGACAAGAGTGAGGCGGTTGAAGACGAGGTGGCAGATGACGAAGTGACTGACCCAACCTGGGAAGCTGGCATTCATTCATGATAAAGGCTTTGTTAGGCTATAAAAAATGTTAGTAAAGAAAGATCCCAGCACTAACGTGTTGGTTATTGCTTCACTTAATCGAAATCCACACAAGACATTTCAGCCCATCCCAGGTTTTTGTCAATTAAGTGCCAGGATCTTTCTTTTCATCTACTGCTGTTTTCCCACATGCACCACTATGGAACGGAGTGACGGCTATTTGTACTATATAAAAAATATTTATCTCAAAGGAGCAAAACAGACTTTCGCACAAAAATTACTTATCGTATTAATCGGACCATAAGATGCACTTTTTCTCCTCCAAATTTGTGAGGAAAGTGTGGGTGCGTCTTATGGTCAGAATGTAGCATGTGTGTAGAGGAGGCAGTGGGAGTGGGATTGCACTGGGATGCAGGAGGCAGGAAAATGTTGCCTGCTGCAGGAATCCAGGTCTGTGGAAACCAAGTGGTCCCGATACTTAAAGTGAAGTGAATATTCATTAGCCGCTTCCCCACCCACCTGTCAGCTGAGCAGTGAGCGGGGAGCAGCCAATGACAGATAGACATGGTTTTCCCAGTGCCTGATTACTGCAGCAGCTGGGAAGATCTGTGTCCAGAAGAGGAGGGGGCGGGAGCAGAATGCAGCAGGAGGGATCGCATACCTGACACACAGCACAACCCGGGCTGTGCTGGTGCGACGCTGAATACTCCTGTGGAGGACATGTGATGAGATCATAAAGAGGGCGGGCTGTTGCATCACATGAGCCCTGCCTCTTCATGATGTCATCACAGGTCCTGCAAACACCACTACAAACAGTGTATCTTCCTCTCTGTGCGGCCATGTGATGCTGCATTACCTCACCACAGCGCAGCTGGCTGGCTGCAGGTCCTGCACTGAGCACAGAGAGCAGCAGCCTGTACAAGAAATAATTAATTAAAAGGTTAGTAATTACAGCACATAAAAATCACTCAGCCATTCTGTGGTGAACTATAACTCCCAGCATGCCATAGGATCTGCAGGATCTTAAAGCAGCACTCCAGTGTTGTTTTTCAGTGCTGGAGTGGTGCTTTAAATATAAGCCCTGTGCCCCCATTCTTATATTTACCCTCCAGCGTCTTCACATAGAACTTTACAGACACCACACTAGTCCCGCAGCACCATCTTCTACCCATAGCTTCCAACATAATAACATACTATTATATATAATCACACCACATATAATAGTATGTCATTTATGTTATTAAATATTTTACCACATTTTTTGCTTCAAATATATTTTTCCCTATTTTCCACCTCTAAAACCTGGGTGCGTCATATAGTCCGGTGCGTCTTATAGTCCAAAAAATACAGTATACTTTTTATTCTGGAAAAATAAAATCACATTCCTATTATTATTATTATTATTATAGATTTTTATAGCGCCATTTATTCCATGGCGCTTTACATGTGAAGAGGGGCAAATATAGACAAGTACAGTAAACATGAGCAATACAAGGCACACACAAGTACAGAAGGAGAGAGGACCCTGCCTGCGAGGGCTCACAATCTACAGGGATGGGTGAGGATACACTAGGAGAGGGAAGAGCTGATCGTGCGGTGGTTCAGTAGACAGATGATCACTGCAGGTTGTAGGCTTGTCGGAAGAGGTGGGTCTTCAGGTTCTTTTTGAAGGTAGGCGCGAGTCTGATGTGTTGGGGTAGAGAGTTCCAGAGTATGGGAGAGGCTCGGGAGAAGCTTTGTATGCGGTTGTGGGAAGAAGAGATAAGAGGGGAGTAGAGGAGGAGATCTTGAGAGGATCGAAGGTTGCGTGTGGGTATGTACCGGGAGACCATGTCACAGATGTATGGAGGAGACAGATTGTGGATGGCTTTGTAGGTCGTGGTTAGGGTTTTGAACTGGAGCCTCTGAACGATAGGAAGCCAATGAAGGGCTTGGCAGAGAGGAGAGGCTGGGGAATAGCGGGGAGACAAGTGTATTAGTCGTGCAGCAGAGTGCAGGATGGATTGGAGTGGTGCCAGAGTGCTAGAGGGAAGGCCAGAGAGTAGGAGGTTGCAGTAGTCGAGGCGGGAGATGATGAGGGCATGCACTAGTGTTTTTGTACTTTCATGGTCAAGGAATGCACGGATCCGGGAAATATTTTTGAGTTTGAGACGGCAGGAGGAGGCTAGGGTTTGGACATGTGGCTTGAAAGAGAGGGCAGAGTCGAGGATCACTCCGAGGCACCGAGCGTGCGGGACTGGGGAAAGTGAGCAGCCATTGATGTTAATGGACAGGTCTGGTGGGGGGGTAGAGTGAGATGGAGGAAAGATGATGAATTCTGTTTTGTCCATGTTCAGTTTTAGAAAGCGAGCAGAGAAGAAAGCAGAAATAGCAGACAGACAATGTGGGATTTTGGTCAGTAAGGAGGTGAGGTCAGGTCCAGATAGGTAGATCTGCGTGTCATCGGCGTAGAGATGATACTGAAGACCATGGGATTCTATGAGCTGTCCCAGGCCGAGGGTGTAGATGGAGAAGAGTAGGGGTCCAAGAACTGAACCTTGGGGAACACCGACAGACAGGGGGCGAGGTGAGGAGGTGGTGTGGGAGAGGGAGACACTGAATGTTCGGTTTGTTAGATATGATGAGATCCAGGATAGGGCCAAGCCTGTGATGCCAAGAGATGAGAGAATCTGTAACAGGAGGGAATGGTCCACAGTGTCGAAGGCAGAAACAGGTCCAGGAGAAGGAGGACAGAGTAGTGACGCTTGCTCTTGGCGGTTAGTAGGTCGTTGGTGACTTTAGTTAGGGCAGTTTCAGTTGAGTGATGCAGTCGGAAGCCTGATTGTAAGCGGTCAAAGAGGGAGCAGGAAGAGAGGTGGGAGGACAGTTCAAGATGGACATGCTGTTCCAGTAGTTTTGAGGCATAAGGGAGAAGAGATATCGGGCGATAGCTAGACACAGAGGATGGGTCAAGGGAGGTCTTTTTGAGAATGGCTGTGATCGAGGCATGTTTGAAGGATGAGGGGAAGACACCATTTGTAAGTGAGAGGTTGAAGAGGTGTGTTAGAGTAGGGGTGAAGATGGTGGCGAGGCTAGGGATGAGGTGGGATGGCAGCGGGTCAAGCGTGCAAGTGGTGAGGTGTGATCTTGATAGGAGGGTGGAGAGCTGATCTTCTGTCATGGTGGAGAAGTTGGCTTTGGAGGAAGAGGGTTGAGCAGCTAAGAGGGGCAGTGGGGGCTGTGGGCCAAAGCTTTCTCTGATCGTATCGATCTTCTGCTTAAAGAAAGAGGCAAAGTCTTCAGCAGAAATGAGAGGAGAAGGGGCAGGTGCTGGGGACAGAGTAGAGAATTGAAAGTGTTGAAGAGCTGTTTAGGGTTGTGAGACAGGGAGGATATGAGAGATGAGAAGTAAGTTTGCTTTTCAGCAGTGAGCGTGGACTTGAAGCTGGTGAGGGACTGCTTGTATGCGGTTAGGTGCTCGGCAGAGCGTGATTTTTTCCATCTCCGCTCAGCAACCCTGGAAGCCCGTCTCAGTTCTTTGGTGAGGCTGGTCAGCCAGGGCTGCCTGTTGATTGTACAAGTTTTGCTATGTGTGAGGGGGGCAGCCGAGTCAAGTGCTGCTGTTATTGCAGTGTTATAAAAGGTGGCAGCAGAATCTGTGTCGTGAAGTGAAGATATGTCTGTAAGAGGGAGGAGGGACTCAGAGAGCATTAGTAAATTGAGGTGCTTGAGATTTCTGCGAGGGTGAGTGAGTTTGTGGAGTGGGGGTTGTGAACTAAAAGAGGAGAGAGAAGAGAACGTCAATAGGTTGTGGTCAGACAGGGGAAGGGGTGAGTTAGTGAGATTAGTAAGGGAACAGAGGCGGGTGAAGATAAGGTCGAGCGTGTGACCATCTTTGTGAGTGGCCGCAGAGGACCATTGAGTGAGGCCAAAGGAGGCAGTGAGCGATAAAAGTTTAGAGGCCGCTGGGGTGGAAGCATCAATGGGGATGTTGAAGTCACCCATGATGATAGTGGGGATGTCAGCAGAGAGGAAATGAAGCAGCCAGGTGGTGAAGTGGTCGAGAAAGGTGGAGATGGCAAGTTCTGGGGGGCGGTAGATGACAGCCAGCTGGAGGTTGGAGGGGGAGTAGATGCGGACGGAGTGCACCTCAAATGAGGGAGTAGTAGCGGAGTGGGGTAGTGGAATTGGGGCAAAGGAGCAGGTATCAGATAGGAGCAAACCAACTCCTCCACCACGTTTGTTGCTGGGGCGGGGGGTGTGAGATAGGTGGAATTCGCCATAAGAAAGTGCAGCTGGAGAGGCTGAGTCAGAGGGGGTGAGCCAGGTTTCGGTGATGCCAAGGAAGGAGAGTTTATTGGTGATGAAGAGGTCGTGGATAAATGACAGTTTGTTGCAGACAGAGCGTGCGTTCCATAGTGCTCCAGGTAGGGGGACCGGGGGAGTGGGGGCTGGGTGAATGGGTATGAGGTTATCATGGTTGCGAGGACGTGTAGAGGATCGTGGCAGGGTGATAGAAGTGAGTGTGGGAATGTGTTGAGGAGGGCCAGGATTTGGGGATATATCACCAGCAGTGAGGAGTAACAGACAGAGCGTTAAAAGGTGGGAACAGGATAAGACATGGTGTGGCCGTGTGTTTCTGGAGAAAAAGGATTGTATGTGGAGGAACAGTTCTGAGGAGAAGGTGAGATGTCTGGGGAGAATGGAGGGGAAAATGACTACTTCCTTATTAGGTGGGGGGATTACAGGGAATAGGAAGAAAGTAAGTAGTATGGGGGTGAAAGTGAAAAGAAAAGGAAACATGGTAGTGGTTATATATTCGGTCAACTTACAGTCAAATTCCAGTCCAATTCTAGTCTAATTCATAGTATAGTAATTAGAAATCTGTAATTTGAAATAGTAAACCTGTGCAGACTACGTCTGTGCAGACGCGTGGCTCTGAATATATCTGGGACTGAGGTGGATCAGCTGTGAGGGGGGATGTGGGCGTGATTACCCAGACCACATGGTCACAGATAAGCAAAGCTAATAAAAGAGGGGGAAGGGGCTGGCAGCTCAGGTATGCATGGGAGACACAAGGGGAATGAATGCAATTGTGAATACAGGAGGATGGGTAAGTGAAATGCCAGGGATACTATATGCACTTCTTAAACAGTCAAAAACAGAGAAAAAGCTGCATAGATGATTGCGTACCATGCAAAATTAATGCAGTTCACAAAACACAGTCACAGCAATTTGGCAAAGTTGGGGAAATTTGGTTCATACCATGCAAAATTAATGCAGTTCACAAAACACAGTCACAGCAATTTGGCAAAGTTGGGAAAATTTGGTTCATACCATGCAAAATTAATGCAGTTCACAAAACACAGTCACAGCAATTTGGCAAAGTTGGGGAAATTTGGTTCATACCATGTAAAATTAATGCAGTTCACAAAACACAGTCACAACAATTTGGCAAAGTTGGGGAAATTTGGTTCATACCATGCAAAATTAATGCAGTTCACAAAACACAGTCACAGCAATTTGGCAAAGTTGGGGAAATTTGGTTCATACCATGCAAAATTAATGCAGTTCACAAAACACAGTCACAGCAATTTGGCAAAGTTGGGGAAATTTGGTTCATACCATGCAAAATTAATGCAGTTCACAAAACACAGTCACAGCAATTTGGCAAAGTTGGGGAAATTTGGTTCATACCATGCAAAATTAATGCAGTTCACAAAACACAGTCACAGCAATTTGGCAAAGTTGGGGAAATTTGGTTCATACCATGCAAAATTAATGCAGTTCACAAAGCACAGTCACAGCAATTTGGCAAAGTTGGGGAAATTTGTTTCATACCTGTAGGAAGAGGAGAAACAGCTTGATTAGAGTGGTACAGATGATATTGCAGGAGCGATGAGTGGCCAAATGCAGAGAAAAAAGAATGGATCTACCTGTGGCAAAACATTTTTGCTCCCCTGATCATAGCATGTCAGATATGAAAATACTGGTACTAAGAAGCAGATTCACATCTCAAAGGCAGAGAAGAATTTGCGAATACAAATTGATGGTGACCTTTGACACTCTTAATGCTGGAATGAACCTGTCACATGGTTTTATGGCCTATTACATCAATTAAGGAATTTACTCCAAATACCCTGTGAAAACATCACAAAACATTACCAGACCCCAATCAGAGGGTAATAAAACTTTCTCTCCTTATCTATGAATTGTTCCAATATTTATGCTCATTCCTCTGCCATAATGACTATTCTGCTTCACGTCACTTGTCTTACCTATTGCATTTTTTCTGTGTTTTTGTGTATAAATATGTGATTCTTCAGATTTTGTATTAGTTCAGCCTGATGAAGAGACCTGAGTAGTCTCGAAAGCTTGCAATTTGTTACCATCTTTTCAGTTAGCCATTAAAAGGTATCAACCACTGAGGACTCTCAACTCTAAATATTTTTCAAATGCATTCTAGAATTCTAGGGAAGAACACCACAACCCAGAGAATGGATACCAAAGAGGAGAAAAGAAATCCCAGCCGGTGAATGTAATAAAATATAATAATCACCAAGACAAATATATTCAATATAAGAGTTTATTGAAGCAACGTTGTACAGGGTATATCAAAATTACAATTTTATACTTTGAAAAAATTTTTTTATATAATAAAACTAACCAGATCCCCCTGACGAAGGAACAGAACTCCGAAACGCGCGTTGGGGTGCGTCTTTCCAGTCTTCACTATCTTATCGCAGGCTCCAGGTAGTGGTGTTATATGTTTGCAGATTGGTGGCACTGGGCAATTTTGCTTGGTATCTTGTTGCACTGTGCTGGCATCAGCAACCCTTTTGTTCACATTTTGGTGTGTTTACACAGCTTTTGGGATGTAATTTGTGTTGATACACTATGGTAAAAAATCTTTTTTGATGGATTAATACTTTGCACTGTGGTTATATTACGTTTTAGATTATGCACAGGATCGAACTGATTTTTTTATGTTTTTATTAGTTATTCACTGAGCCATATTTATTTGCAGTTTATGCAAGCACATTGCACATTAGCACTATACATATTATTTTATATCGCAATCCTGGTTGATTAAAATTGAGCCCAAAATTATCAAAGATAGACTATCTGAAGATCTGGTTAGTTTTATTATATAAAAAAAAAATTTCAAAGTATAAAATTGTAATTTTGATATACCTTGTACAACGTTGCTTCAATAAACTCTTATATTGAATATATTTGTCTTGGTGATTATTATATTTTATTACATTCACCGGCTGGGATTTCTTTTCTCCTCTTTGGTATCCTGTTATGATTCGGTAGCTGAGGAGTGCAGGCAAAAAGGCAATACACCAGAGCAGTTGGAATCTATGAGATTGCAGTACCCTGACTAACCACCGCAACTAGAGGCAGCCGTGGAGCGTTCCTACGTTGGTCCTAGACGCCTCGTCACAGCCTGAGAAACTAACTACACCTAAAGATAGAAATAGGAAAGCTATCTGCCCCGGAGCAGAACCCCAAAGATAATAGAAAGCCCCCAAACATGTAATGGCGGTTAGACAAGAGGAAATACTGACACAGAAAGAAAATAGTATGAGCAAACGCTGGGGCCCAAACTATCTAAATAGAAAAGGATAGGAAGGGTACTTACTGCAATCTCAGAAAACCCTGAAAAAACACCAACTCTACTAATTTCAAAATCACCTGAGATCACACGACCTCTACCACCTAAATTAGTTCTCTGGTGTAACAAAAACAAAACAGCAGCCACTGAAAAAAAACTGGAAAAAGCAAAAGTACAAAACACAGTGGCTGGACTAAACTGAGAGGGCAAAAGCCCCCGGAGGGGACCCTGAAGGCCCCCACAGAAGTGCAGGACAAAATGCAAAAATATAGCAAAAACACAAAATAAGAAATTGTCTTATCTGATAGCAGGAGATGCAGACACGACACAGCAGGCTACAAGGGAAACTGGAAAGAAGGATTCAGACCAGAACAATTGATCACCGGCAACCCTGATGGGAAAATGACTCCCTTATAAAAGACCAATCAGTAACACCTGATTCCCAGTCCTCACAATCCTCACTAGTACCGCTTGTAACCACCAGAGGGAGCCTCTGCTCAGAACTCATCTCAAACCCATTCACAACAGTACCCCCCCCTTGAGGAGGGGTCACCGAACCCTCATTTGAGCAACCAGGTCGGTCAGGATGAGTTCTATGATACGCACGGATAAGTCTCCTAGCATGGATGTCCGAAGCAAACACCCAAGAATTGTCTTCCTGACCATAACCTCTCCATTTAACCAAATACTGGAGTCTTCGTCTAGAAAAACGAGAATCCAATATTTTCTCAACCACATACTCCAGATTGCCCTCAACCAAAACAGGGTCAGGAGGCACAGCAGCAGGAACCACTGGCTCAACAAACCTCTTCAACAAGGACTTGTGGAACACGTTATGGATCTTAAATGTCCCTGGAAGAAGCAAATGAAAAGAAACAGGATTAATAATCTCCATGATCTTATAAGGTCCAATGAACCTAGGTTTAAATTTAGGAGATGCTACTCTCATAGGAATATTCTTTGAGGACAACCAGACCAAGTCCCAGACTTTAAACGAGGACCATCAGTCCTATGCCGGTTAGCAAACCGCTGGGCCTTCTCCTGAGAGAGGGACAACCTCTCCACTACCTGGTCCCAAATCTGCTGCATACGCTCAACAACAGAGTCAACACCTGGACAGACAGAAGCCTCCGTCTGTCCTGAAGAAAATCGAGGGTGAAACCCAGAATTACAGAAAAACGGAGACATCAAAGTGGCAGAGCTAGCCCTATTATTAAGAGCAAACTCAGCCAAAGGCAAAAAAGAGACCCAGTCATCCTGATCAGCAGACACAAAGCATCTTAGATAAGTCTCCAATGTCTGGTTTGTTCTCTCAGTTTGACCATTGGTCTGAGGATGAAATGCCGAGGAGAAAGACAATTGAACACCCAGTTTAGAACAAAAAGTCCTCCAAAATCTGGAAACAAACTGGACTCCTCTGTTAGACACAATGTTCTCAGGAATGCCGTGTAAAAAAACCACGTGCTGAAGGAACAATGGCACCAATTCAGAGGAGGAAGGCAACTTAGGTAATGGCACAAGATGTATCATTTTGGAAAACCTATCACAAATTACCCAGATGGTGGTCATTCTCTGAGAAACAGGAAGATCGGAAATGAAATCCATAGAGATATGGGTCCATGGTCTCTTGGGCACAGGCAATGGCATCAACAAACCACTAGAGCGAGAGCAAGGCTTGGAGCGAGAGCAAGTCCCGCAGGACTGCACAAATTCCCTGACATCGCGAGACAAGGTAGGCCACCAAAAGGACCGACTAACCAAGTCTCTGGTACCAAAAATTCCGGGATGCCCAGCCAATGCGGAACAATGAATCTCAGACATCACACTCTTTTTCCATTGGTCCGGGACAAACAATTTTCCAACAGGGCAACGCTCGGGCCTATCCCCTGACACCCCTCCAGAGCAAGTCTCAAATTGGGCGAGATGGCGGAAAGAACTACACCCTCCTTCAAAATAACAGAGGGATCAGATAGCTCAGGAGAGTCCGCAAGGAAACTCCTCGAGAGGGCATCCGCCTTAACATTCTTAGTGCCAGGAAGAAAGGAAACCACAAAATTAAAACGTGTGAAAAACAAGGCTAACCTGGCCTGTCTAGGATTGAGTCGCTTGGCAGATTCCAGATAGACCAGATTCTTATGGTCCGTAAGGACCACCACCTGATGTTTGGCTCCCTCCAGCCAATGTCTCCACTCTTCAAAAGCCCACTTCATGGCCAATAACTCCCGATTACCCACGTCATAATTACGTTCAGTAGGAGAAAATTTTCGAGAGAAAAAGGCACAAGGGTTACTTTTAGAGGTCTCTGGATCTTTTTGGGACAAAACGGCACCTGCCCCAATTTCAGAGGCATCAACCTCCACCTGAAATGGCAGAGAAACATCAGGCTGCCGTAGAACAGGAGCAGAAGTGAATCTCTGCTTAAGTTCCTGAAACGCAGAGACTGCCTCAGGAGGCCAATTCACCACATCAGAACCCTTTCTGGTCAAATCAGTTAATGGTTTAACAATAACCGAGAAATTACCAATAAATTTACGATAAAAATTGGCAAAACCCAAAAATCTCTGAAGAGCCTTTAATGAAGTAGGTTGGACCCAATCACAGATGGCCTGAACCTTGACCGGGTCCATTTCAATAACAGATGGGGACAAAATGAATCCCAGAAATGAGATCTTCTGTATGCCAAAAAGACACTTTGATCCCTTCACATACAGAGCATTCTCTCTCAAAATCTGGAATACAGTTCGAACATGTTTCACATGAGAGTCCCAGTCATTAGAAAAAATCAAGATATCATCCAAATAAACAATCAGAAACTTGTCCACAAAATCCCTGAAAATGTCATTCATGAAGGACTGGAAGACGGAAGGAGCATTAGTGAGCCCAAAGGGCATCACAAGGTACTCAAAATGCCCTTCAGGGGTGTTAAATGCCGTCTTCCATTCATCCCCGTGCTTAATGCGAATAAGGTTATACGCCCCCCTGAGGTCAAGCTTGGTAAACCAAGTAGCGTTTTTCACCCTGGAAAACAGGTCAGAAATCAAGGGTAACGGGTATTGATATTTCACAGTAATATTGTTCAAGAGACGATAATCAATACACGGCCTTAATGAACCATCTTTTTTGGCCACAAAGAAAAAAACGGCACCTAAGGGTGAAGAGGATGGTCTGATATGACCCTTCTCCAATGATTCCTTGATATAAGACCGCATAGCGTCATGTTCAGGTACAGACAAGTTAAAAAGGCGACCTTTAGGGAATTTACTACCTGGCACTAATTCAATAGCACAGTCATAGCTCCTATGGGGAGGCAAGGATGCAGATTTACTTTCGCTAAACACATCAGAAAAATCAAACAAAAAGTCAGGAACATCCTGAGCCTGGGGGGAGGCAGAAAAAACAGGAGTGTTGGTATTAACACATTGGCAGCCCCAACTGGTTACAGACACAGATTTCCAATCCAAAACAGGATTATGAGACTGTAACCAAGGGAAACCCAGCACTATAATGTCATGCAGATTATATAGAACCAAAAATTTGCAGCACTCCTGGTGATCAGGTTCAACCCTCATTATCACCTGAGTAGAAAACTGGGGTTTATTCTCAGCCAAAGGGGTAGAATCGATCCCAGTAAAGGAATAGACTTCTGTAGGGGTATCAAGGGAAACCCACAACGTTTAGCAAAATCATAATCCATCAGGTTAATAGCTGCTCCAGAATCAACGAAAGCCTGAGCAGAAAATGAGGACAGAGAGCATATCAGAGTGACAGTTAATAAAAACTTAGTCTGAACACTACCCAAGACAACTGAGCGTGCAAAACGTCTTCCCCGCTTAGGGCAGACTGAAATAGCATGAGAGGCATCACCACAGTAGAAACATAACTCATTGCGCTTTCGAAACTCATGACGCTGTGCCCCAGACACCACTCCATCACACTGCATGGGCTCAGCAGCTGGCTCACAAGGCAACACCACTCCACGCATACTTCTCCGCTCACGCAAACGTCTGTCAATTTGAATCGCTAATGACATAGAATCATTGAGACCAGAGGGGACAGGGAATCCCACCATAACATCCTTTACATTATCCGACAGACCCTTCCGGAAAAGGGCCGCCAAAGCGTCGTCATTCCATTTGGTCAGGACAGCCCACCTACGGAATCTCTGACAGTATAACTCAGCGTCATCAAGCCCCTGATTTAATGCCAACAAGGCTTTTTCAGCTTGATCAGTGACATTAGGCTCATCGTACAATAACCCCAAAGCCTGAAAAAATGCATCAACATCACTCAAAACAGGATCCCCAGGTATCAGGGAAAAAGCCCAATCCTGAGGATCGCCGCGCAGGAGAGAGATGATAATTTGAACCTGCTGCGCTGCGTTTCCTGAGGACTTAGATTTTAAGGCAAGAAACAATTTACAATTATTTTTGAAATTCTGAAACTTAGCTCGATCCCCTAAAAACAAATCTGGCATGGGAATCCTAGGTTCCACAACAGGCAACCCAGCAAGATAGATAGCAATACTCCGAACCTCAGTGGCAAGCTGATCCACACGGCCAGACAACTGTGCAAACTCCATTGGGAGAAAAGATCCTCCCCAGCACCCAGAGATACAGAGGAAAAAAAAAAAATGCAACAAACAGAAAAATATCTCTGACAACTCTGACAACCTTTTTTTTTTTCTTTCACAATATTTTTTCCCTTCTGTGAGTACCATACAATTTTCAATTTTTTTGGCCGGTGATACTGTTATGATTCGGTAGCTGAGGAGGGCAGGCAAAAAGGCAATACACCAGAGCAGTTGGAATCTATGAGATTGCAGTACCCTGACTAACCACCGCAACTAGAGGCAGCCGTGGAGCGTTCCTACGTTGGTCCTAGACGCCTCGTCACAGCCTGAGAAACTAACTACACCTAAAGATAGAAATAGGAAAGCTATCTGCCCCGGAGCAGAACCCCAAAGATAATAGAAAGCCCCCAAACATGTAATGGCGGTTAGACAAGAGGAAATACTGACACAGAAAGAAAATAGTATGAGCAAACGCTGGGGCCCAAACTATCTAAATAGAAAAGGATAGGAAGGGTACTTACTGCAATCTCAGAAAACCCTGAAAAAACACCAACTCTACTAATTTCAAAATCACCTGAGATCACACGACCTCTACCACCTAAATTAGTTCTCTGGTGTAACAAAAACAAAACAGCAGCCACTGAAAAAAAACTGGAAAAAGCAAAAGTACAAAACACAGTGGCTGGACTAAACTGAGAGGGCAAAAGCCCCCGGAGGGGACCCTGAAGGCCCCCACAGAAGTGCAGGACAAAATGCAAAAATATAGCAAAAACACAAAATAAGAAATTGTCTTATCTGATAGCAGGAGATGCAGACACGACACAGCAGGCTACAAGGGAAACTGGAAAGAAGGATTCAGACCAGAACAATTGATCACCGGCAACCCTGATGGGAAAATGACTCCCTTATAAAAGACCAATCAGTAACACCTGATTCCCAGTCCTCACAATCCTCACTAGTACCGCTTGTAACCACCAGAGGGAGCCTCTGCTCAGAACTCATCTCAAACCCATTCACAACAGTATCCATTCTCTGGGTTGTGGTGTTCTTCCCAATTTCCGTGTGTTCTGCCATCCACTTTATCTTGATCAGTGGGTTTTATTTGTTGCTTTATTTATTTTATTTTGGGCTATACATCATTTATTAGATAGCACTTATATACGCAATTTTTTCTGTTTCATTAGTCCCACTTTTCTTGTGTTTTTGTTTTATTCTAGAATTCTAGTCTAATTCATAGTATAGTAATTAGAAATCTGTAATTTGAAATATGGAATTTGAAATAGTAAGCCTGTGCAGACTACGTCTGTGCAGACGCGTGGCTCTATTATACAGTATTTCTTTGTTATATGCGTTGAGAGTCTGTATTTATTAAAGATGAGCAAGTCTTTAAAAATGTTGATTTGATAGCTTTGGAAAATTAAGATCAAATTTTCGGTGCAGCCTACAATTTTCTTGAAAATAAATATGTCTGAAAAGACGTGCGTAACACTCTGAGCCCTTATAGGGCTGTATCCAACGTCTTTCAAGCTCTGTGACCCAACCAGCCTTAGTAATGTGGAAATGACCTCAACATATATGGCTGTGATCTATTCACTACTGTGCTGTAAAGCATTGTCTGTACCTACATAATTTCTTCAGTGTTTTATTTCTTTTGCTTCCTATCTCTACTGCTAAGCTGTGAGCTGTGACGTCCTCTCATGATACAGATTCAACCACAAAATCGCTGCTGCATTTCCATCTTCGGCTTTTATACAGGCTGAAATAGTCCATCCTGATTGAGTGCTTTACCACACAAATTGATATTGACTCTTGAGAAGCTTGCCTTTATGTGATCCTTCTCTGACTTATCCAATATTCGACATTGTTTAATATGGCCATAGCTTTTTAGGTGATTCGTGCAAAGTGAATTACAAATTGCTCCAATTCGCCAATTTCAGGAAATACCACCCAAATCAACATAAATTCAATTCACATTGAATCCATTTGCTCATCTCTGTTATTTGTATATATTTATTTACCATACATCTGCAAAGTATAGTCATTCATATGTTTGAACATAAATATATTCTGAAGTGTAAAATCTGTAAAATGTGATTAAAATGTTAAAAAGGTTGCAATCCATATAAAAAATGCATGTTTTCTCTAACAATCTCGTTCATTAGAGGGTCTGCTTTTTATAGTTTTTCATCTCACCCACCAAGGTCATACATTTTCCTGATTGTTCCTTTACTGCATATTTTCTTCTGTGGTCTGATTAATATTTCTATAAATAACTTCGGTACATATGACTGGTAAGGAGAGGTAGAGGCTGAGAATTCTGTAAAAAAAAAGGGAAAATAAAAGAAATGAACACATGAAGTTATTTCTATCAAGCAACTTTAGGCTTACGTCATGTTTTATGGATTAGTTCATAATAAGATGTGTATCAGAACTAAATCAATTGGTCAGTAGTAGTATTATTTACTATAGCAGAACGCAGAAATAGATAACACACTTAAAAGAGTATTTATGAGAATTGTATGGCATATCAATAGGATTTAAGCTACCAAGGGAATAGGCTTCCAGTGACTTCTGTTTATCCATTTCCATATGTCAAATCCCATTCAATTCCTATTAAAATCTATGGGAGTTAAGGAAAGATCTACAATAAGTGGTGGGATGCTCACCTATCAGGTATTTATGACATTGTGTGCATGTGCAATTAATGGACTAATACAGAATTACCCATTTAATTCCATTTCCTGGTAATCCAACAACAAATGTAGAAAAGTATAATATTATTACTGAGATTTTGTACAGCAACTTGAATTAGCTCAGCTATGTAACTTACTGAAATATTAGTACTATAGTGATGTTTTGAAAAATTTGCTTAATGTAGTTTGAATATTTTCATAGTAAGAAAGAGCATGGTTTCTGTAAAACTACTCTACAACATGAGTAGGGAAACTTTTTTTTTTTGCCAAGGACCATTTGGATATTTATAACATCAGTCGCAAGCCACACAAAATTATCAACTTAAAAAGTATCCTGCTATATTTGGTCTGATACTTAATTAACTCACCCTTAATGTGATGATGAAACTCCTTCTCTGTGGTGGAATGTGTGATGTAAGATCATATTGATTATGCTTTTCCAGGTTTGCATCAGTCTACAGCGTAGTTTTTCCAAACACAATTATATAATACTGCATGTCTCTTTAAAGTGGGAAATTCATCACTGCTCACATAACATTTATAGAACGTATGGAGTGGGAAGTTTTTTGTATATATAACACATAGATAGATACACCAAGACTGCTGTTAACATCACATAGGAAACACTGAGACTGCAGTATATATTACATAGGAAAAACCGAGACTGCTGTATATACATCACATAGGAGCCACTGAGACTGCAGTTTACATAAGAGATACCAAAAGTGCTGTATATACATCTGGAGAAACTGAGACTGCTATACACATCACATAGGAGACACCAGGACATCTGAACATATATCAATATAGGAGTCACCAGGACAGTTGTATATACATCACATAGGAGACATCATTATTGCTTTATATACATCACCTAGGATACACAGAGGCTGCTCTATATACACCACATAGGAAACACTGGGTCCATTGTATATACAGCACATCAGAGACACTGTGTTAGGCATCGGGCGACGGCGGGATCTGAACCTGGATCCGAGGAGTCTGTGGTCTTCCATCCAGGTCCAGCTGAGGCAGATGCTGCTCAGCTTTGCCATCAATCCCAATGCCTAGCTAATACCAGAGAGACACAAGTTGTTACTCAAGTCTTTGTTCATAGTAGCCTTAAACCTAGGTTACAGAACAGGAAAAGGCTGTTATAGCCTAAGTCCAGAAATGCATGCTCTAAGCATGTCGGTGACATGGCGAACCGTGATTGGTGGTTAATGTCAGCTGATCCTGTGAATTGGCATCGCCTGATTGGTCACGAATGACGTCATCGGTGATTCGATTGACGAGATGGCTGGGGACGGAGCTTAGCCCTTATATAGCTTGTCTGTCCACGGCGCGGCGCGGTCAGATCATACTAAAATAGGCAGTGCTCATGTTTGGACGTAACAGAATCTGGGCTTCACGTGGTCTCTAGCTTTGCTCTCCGGGACCTGCTGATGCCAGAGTTCGCTCGACTAATTAGCACAGGTCCTTTAGGCAGGATTAGCTTATGCCAGGCAGGTAGCCAATGTGGCGCAGTCTAGCTACGAAGAGAGGGTAGCGATACACCCTGAGCAGACTGCGGGACGCGTAACCTGGGCATCGCCTGCCAGCTGTGCAGAGAGTTGCTCAGTCCAGTCGCACACCGGCTGGCAGCACATGGGCATCGCCACCAGCTGAACAGAGAATTGCTCAGTCCGGTCACACACCGGTTGGCAGCATGTGGGCATCGCCACCAGCTGAACAGATAGTTGTCAGTCTGGTTGCACACTGGCTGACAGCACGTATGCCTGGCGTGAGTCGCATGCACTTCCTAATCGTCTGGCAAGTGGCTTCTGTGCAGTTAACAGGGCTACGTCTACACCAGCCTGCAGCACATCTCCTGTGAAGTTAACGGAGATAGTGCCAATTCAATATCTCTCTCCTTGTGTGAAGTAACACAGGCGAGATCTAATATTATTCTTTAGTTGTCAGTTGTTACCTTCATACCCAAAGGGTGTTCGGCAGCAGTGACATAAACTGCATCGCGGACCCCGGGTTCGGTTGCAATCCATTATATAATAAAGTTGTTGCAACCGAGCTCATAACACACTGGGACTGGTGTATATACAGGACATGGAAGACACTGGGACTGGTGAATTTACAGCACAAAGAATACAAAGGCTACTGTATGCATTACATAGTAAACACTGTGACTGCTACCTTCACCATCAGGAAAAGAGCGCAGAGTGTGCTAACTCTGCCAATGAACAATGTCCTCACCCTGACTAGCATCAGGACATAATCTTTTGCTGCATGTGCCGCAGTGTTCAGTAGCAAATGCTGCCTGCATGTGCTCATGCTAGGAAGGAATTAAAGTGCCAGCAGCTGGCAAAGTTGGGTTGGTGGCCCATGCCCTGTGGTCTGCAGAAATCTACCCAGGGACCGGAAAAAATGACTTGCTGTCCATAAATGGCCCATGTGTCTGAGTTTCCTCAACCCTGCCCTAAAATGTTCATGATGCAAAACTTCCATCAAAGACACAAAGTTTACTTAACGGTGAATAAATATGGAATGTATACTATCGCAGTAATGTTTCATTTATCCAGTACATCTAAAAGTAGAAAAGGAACTATGTTTTCAGAAAGTGTTGCTTAAAAATTCCCCATTGTTTTATGTATTTAGCTCCTATGCAGAATTTTGCATGTCCTTTCCAGCAGTCATCAATAAGCAAAGATATCTCAAAAGCATATAATAGCCTGCAAGGTCACAAACAGGGCTGCCATCAGGGCATGACAACCCTTACACCGGTATGGGGCCCGGGAGTCCACGCTCGGGCCCGGGAGCCCCCAACATTTTGAGGCTCCCCCTGTTCCCCAAGGGGCCCCGAGCTAGCGGCACATCACGCAGCCGCTATGGGGCCCCTGTAAGGCAGGGGGGCCCGCCTGCCCCCAGCGCCGACTCCCCCCGCCTCTGCTTTGAACTATACTGGTGTCTGCCGGTACAGTTCAAAGCAATGATGGAGGAGAGAGCGTCAGCTGACGCTCCCTCTCCCATCATTCCCCGCTCTGTCTATGACACAGCGCATGCGTGATGATGTCATCGCGCACTGACTGTGTGCTGGGCAGAGCAGGAGACAGGAGCCGGGAGTAGCGCGGGCACGAGGAGAGGTGTGGAGTGTTTTTTTTTTTTTTAAATCTGTCAGTGCTTACTGAACTGTGGCTGTGGGGCCATTCCTGGGGGGTGGGGGGGGAGAGATGAGGGCTGTACAATGTGGGTGCTGCTGTATACTATGTGGACCCTGCTGTATACTATGCGGCCCGCGCTATATACTATGTGGGCCCTGCTATATACTATGTGGGCCCTGCTATATACTATACTCACCTTGTCTTCTCCTAATGAGGCGTTTTCCTGATGTCCCAAACAATCGAAAAGGGGATTCATCAGAGAAAATAACTTTACCCCAGTCCTCAGCAGTCCACTGCCTGTACCTTTTGCAGAATATCAGTCTGTCCATGATGTTTTTTCTGGAGAGAAGTGGCTTCTTTGCTGCCCTCCTTGAGACCAGGCCTTGCTCCAAGAGTCTCCGCCTCACAGTGCATGCAGATGCACTTACACCTGCCTGCTGCCATTCCTGAGCAAGCTCTGCACTGCTCGTAGGCCGATCCCGCAGCTGAAACACTTTTAAGAGACGGTCCTGGCGCTTGCTGGTCTTTCTTGGGCGCCCTGGAGCCTTTTTGGCAACAATGAAACCTCTCTCCTTGAAGTTCTTGATGATGCGATAGATTGTTGACTGAGGTGCAATCTTTCTAGCTGCGATACTCTTCCCTGTTAGGCCATTTTTGTGCATTGCAATGATGACTGCACGTGTTTCTTTAGAGATAACCATGGTTAACAGAAGAGAAACAATGATGCCAAGCACCAGCCTCCTTTTAAAGTGTCCAGTGGTGTCATTCTTACTTAATCATGACAGATTGTTCTCCAGCCATGTCCTCATCAACACCCACACCTGTGTTAATGGAGCAATCACTGAAAAGAGGTTAGCTGGTCCTTTTAAGGCAGGGCTGCAATGATGTTGAAATGTGTTTTGGGGGATAAAGTTCATTTTCTAGCCAAATATCGACTTTGCAAGTAATTGCTATTAAGCTGATCACTCTTTAAAAAGTGAAGCAGTAGACTTTGTAAAAATTAATATTTGTGTCATTCTCAAAACTTTTGGCCATGACTTTACACTATGTGGGCTGTGTTATATACTATTGGTGGATATATTATATTTTATAGGGTGGCTGTGTTATATACTATGTGGCTGTGTTATATACTTTGTGGCTGTGTTATATACTATGGGGGCTACGTTATATTCCTTTGGGGAGGCAGGCTATATGATATTCTGTTTGGCGATACATTATATTCTATGGGGGGCTGTATTATATTTATTATATTCTATGAGGGGAGATTGCATCATACTCTATGAGGTGGCTACATTATACTGTATGAGGTGGCTACATTGTATTCTATGGGGCTGCATTATATTCTATGGCGGGCTAGATTATATTGTATGGGGGCTTCATTATGCTTTGAGGGGGCTACTTTATATTCTATGGGGGCTGCATTATACTATATGAGAAGGGCTACATTGTATTTTATGGAGGGGCTACATTATACTATATAAGGGGGCTCAATTACAGTTATATGAAAAAGTTTGGGCACCCCTATTAATCTTAAGTTTAATGTTTTATAAAAATTGGTGTTTTTGCAACAGCTATTTCAGTTTGATATATCTAATAACTATTGGACACGGTAATGTTTCTGCCTTAAAATGAGGTTTATTGTACTAACAGAAAATGTGCAATCTGCATTCAAACAAAATTTGACAGGTGCATAAGTATGGGCACCCTTATCATTTTCTTGTTTTAAATACTCCTACCTACTTTTTACTGACTTACTAAAGCACTTTTTTTGGTTTTGTAACCTCACTGAGCTTTGAACTTCACAGCCAGGTGTATGCAATCATGAGAAAAGCTACTTAAAGTGGCCACTTGCAAGTTGTTCTCCTGTTTGAATCTCCTCTGAAGAGTGGCATCATGGGCTCCTCAAAACTAGTGTCAAATGAGCTGAAAACAAAGATTATTCAACATAGTTGTTCAGGGGAAGGATACAAAAAGCTGTCTCAGAGATTTAACCTGTCAGTTTCCACTGTGAGGAACATAGTAAGGAAATGGAAGAACACAGGGACAGTTCTTGTTAAGGCCAGAAGTGGCAGGCCAAGAAAAACATCAGAAAGGCAGAGAAGAAGAATGGTGAGATCAGTCAAGGACAATCCTCAGACCACCTCCAGAGAGCTGCAGCATCAACTTGCTGCAGATGGTGTCACTGTGCATCGGTCAACTATACAACGCACTTTGCACAAGGAGAAGCTGTATGGGAGAGTGATGCGAAAGAAGCCGTTTCTGCAAGCATGCCACAAACAGAGTCGGATGAGGTATGCAAAAGCACATTTGAAGAAGCCAATTTCTTTTTGGAAGAAGGTCCTGTGGACTGATGAAACCAAGATTGAGTTGTTTGGTCATACAAAAAGGCGTTATCCATGGCGTCAAAAAAACACAGCATTCCAAGAAAAACACTTGCTACCCACAGTAAAATTTGGTAGAGGTTCCATCATGCTTTGGGCTGTGTGGCCAATTCCGGCACCAGGAATCTTGTTAAGGTTGAGGGACGCATGGATTCCACTCAGTATCAGCAGATTCTTGACAATAATGTTCAAGAATCAGTGACAAAGTTGAAGTTACGCAGGGGATGGATCTTTCAGCAAGACAATGATCCAAAACACCGCTCCAAATCTACTCAGGCATTCATGCAGAGGAACAATTACAATGTTCTGGATTGGCCATCCCAGTCCCCAGACCTGAATATCATTGAACATCTGTGGGATCATTTGAAGAGGGCTGTCCATGCTCGGCGACCATCAAACTTAACTGAACTGGAATTGTTTTGTAAAGAGGAATGGTCAAAAATACCTTCATTAAGGATCCAGGAACTCATTAAAAGCTACAGGAAGCGACTAGAGGCTGTTATTTTTGCAAAAGGAGGATCTACTAAATATTAATGTCACTTTTCTAGTGAGGTGCCCATACTTATGCACCTGTCAAATTTTGTTTGGATGCAGATTGTACATTTTCTGTTAGTACAATAAACCTCATTTCAAGGCAGAAACATTACTGTGTCCAATAGTTATTAGATATATCAAACTGAAATAGCTGTTGCAAAAACACCAATTTTTATAAAACATTAAGCTTAAGATTAATAGGGGTGCCCAAACTTTTTCATATAACTGTATATTCTATGGGGGGTTTACATTATACTCTGTGGGGTGGTTGCATTACACTCTGTGCGGTGGTTGCAATATACTCTGTGGGGTGGTTGAATTATACTCTGTGGGGTGGTTGCATTATACTCTGTGGGGTGGCTGCATTATGCTCTGTGGGGTGGCTGCATTATGCTCTATAGCGTGACTGCATTATACTATATGTGGTGACTGCATTATACTATATGTGGGCTGCATTATACTGTATCGAGGACTATGGGTAATACATTATACCATATGAAGAACTATGGGGTGCATTATACTATGGGAAGTGAATTGTACTACATGGATGACTATGGCGGTACATTATACTATATGGAGCACTATGAGGAGTGTATTATACTATATGGATGACTGAGTGTATTTTAGTATATGGAGGGCTATTAGGAGTGTATTATACTATATGGAGGACTATGGGGTGTACACTTTACAATATGGAGGACTGTGGTGCACATTACAATATATGGAGGACTATGGGGTGTATTATACTAAACAAGGAAAATGCTGCATATTCATCCAGTGATTGGTATTAATGTGTCATTGGTGAGGGCATGGTGCAGAAGTGAAGTTTTTCCATGAAAGGGCAGAGGGATTTTGGAAGGTTTGCATGGTGGAGGAGGAGCTAGGGTGGATGCAGAACTGGGGGGTGGAGCCTGGGCGGAGTCTCAAGGGGGGCCCCATAAATTTTGCCAGTATGGGACCCCGAAATTCCTAGTGGCAGCCCTGGTCACAAAGGAACCCAAGACACTAAGGAACTGAAGGCCTCTCTCAAAATAGCTAATGTCAATTTTCATGAATCCACCATCAGGAGGACACTGTACAAAAATTTAATGCATGGCAGCATTGCAAGTAGAAAGCCACTAATCTCCAAAAACAACATTGCTGCTCATCTGATAGTTGTCAAATATTACGTGAACAAACGAGAAAGCCATTGAAGCATAACTCTCATATTTTATTTTATTAGTAATCTAATTATGACTGCTTAACAGACATCAAGCTATTTACCATCACCTCCACCATTACAGCGTTCATCATAATTAATACACAAATTCTTACCAGTGGTTATAAAAAGGCTTCCACCTCGGAAATGCAATATTTGTTTCATTCACTTTGCTGCTGCAAGCATTTAAAAAATAACTCATGTTGATTGGTATTAGTGATGGGCGAACCCCTGGATATTTGGGTATGGCGGGTTTGGTCAAACATTTTTTAAAAAGTTCAGTTCGGGTACCAGGACAGAACCCGAAACAGAACCCGAACCCGGATCCCATTCAGATGAATGTGGGGGCCCAAACATTTGTTTCTTGCCACGCTGTCATCTGCATGTCAGCGCAGCAAACGCTGCCTCTGATCAGCGGTAAAATTATTACTGGTGGTCAGAGAGTTGCGGTTCCCAGGCTGTCAGATGACAGTGTGAGCCAGCAGCTGTGACCAGAGGTAAAGTGTTTACCTTCAGTCATAGAGACATTGGCTGATGAGAGAGTACTATTTCCATCAGCCTATGGCTGTTGCCATTGATAACAGCTAGAGCAGGCGGGCTCATGTGAGTATTCATCAGCCAGCGCCTGCGCTATAAATAAAATTAAAAGAAAGATGACGTGAGGTCTTTCTATTTTTGATAATCAGCATGGCAAAACTGACATCTGCGGGCTGCAACTCTCAGATGTCAGCTTATAGACGACTCTCCATTACTAACTGCTGGGCTTGATGTCAAATGAAGATGCAAAGGTGACATCAACCCCATAAATATGAATCTCACTTGCCACCGCCACAGGGCAAGTGGGAAGAGCTAGGCAAAGTGCCAGAATTGGTGCATCTAACAAATGCACCTTTTCTGGGGCGGATGCGGGCTGCTATTTTTAGGCTAGGGGGACAAATATCCATAGCCATTTACCAGCCTGAGAATACCAGCCTGGTTATCAAGAACAGAGAGGTACCCAAGCCATTTTTTAAAATTATTTAAATAGATTATTAAAAAAACAGCATGGGTTTCCCCCCATTTTTGACAACCAGACAAACTAAAGCAGGCTGATGGGGCTGGTATTCTCAGGCTGTTAAGGGGCAATGGATATTGGCCCCCCCAGCCTAAAAATATCAGCCTGCACCCACCACAGAAAAGGTGCATTTATTAGATGCACCAATTCTGGCACTTTGCATTTTCAGGTGACATCAAGCCCAGCAGTTAGTAATGGAGAGGCGTCTATAAGATGCCTCTTCATTACTTACTCCATAGTAATATTGTCAATAAAAACACCCACAATAAACTCCTTTATTTGAAATAAATACACACACTGTTTTAAAAATGTATTTAAAAACAAACACAGTTATACTCACCTTAAGCCCATTCTATTGAAGCCATCATCTCCTGTAAAAACAACAGAAAATAATAAACAGCAAAAATAGTTAATGCCCATTCCATTGAAACCCTGATCTCCTGTAAAAGAACAAAAATAAAAAACGACAATATCCCTCCCCTGTCCCACATGCTGTCACACGCCGTAATCCTCTTATGCGATAACTGATTTTCAACCTGGATTGTGCCAAGATGCAACCGCCCAGGCTGAAAACACAGTAGAATGAGCTGCTGTGAGATCACTGCTAGCACCATGAGAAAAATTATTTTTACAAATAATATTTTTACATCTGACTGTCAGATGAACCGCAGTTCTCTGACCAACGGTAATTAACTTACCACAGATCAGGCAGATGACAGCATTGGAAACACCCGATGTTTGCGGTGCCAAATCCAAACAGTAAGGTGTTTGGTATGGACCCTAAACTTTACTGTCCAGGTTTACCCATCACTACTCAGTATACTTCTAAAAACAGTCTTCATTGCAAGCAAACAAATCTGCTTCAGCAAAGAAAGTTTTCGTCATCAAAACTGGTAACATTACAGAACATTACACTAGATATTATTGCATTCAATCACTGTCATATTTTGTCCACAATACTGTCAAGAAAGGATTATTTTGAAGTACTATTTTGATAAATATATGAATAAGAAATATAACATTTACAGTACTTCAAGTACATATTAATAATGCAACTTTTAGCTAAAATTTTAAAGGGATGTCTTATCAATGCAATGCGCAATGTGCTCCTCTCCCACAGAAGAATACAGCTGCGGGAGCCCCATGTCCCCTATGATGTCTATGCCACAGCTCCATGTCTGACTCCTATGATGTATATACCGCAGCCCCATGTCTCCTATGATATATGCACAGCAGCTCCAAGAGTGTGGTTAGTATTTATTGTGCATACTGTAGACTGAAATATATGCCTGCTTTCACACAAATATTTGAAATTTATTCCTGTGTTTTTATATTTACATCTCTAACAGTGTTTGTCATGTCCCACGACTTTGGAATCATACAGTATTGTATTGTATTGTTGCTGTTGTGTTTATAATAAGGTTTGCCTTTTAGAAGTTTGTCCTCCCTTTCTTCCTATCTGCCTCCCTAGTTTTGATGTCAGCAACACCTCTTATTTTTACTCATTGTGAGCATGGCAATCATCTGAAGAAGCCATATGTCTTGCAGCTCTGGCCTACTGCAGTTTTTAAAGCTACTCTTACTGTAATTGTACATAGCTACAAGAATTCAGCTTGAAAATAAGTCTTCTTCTGGAATCTTCACATATGCTTCTGCAATCGAGTTCTAGGTATTTGATGAAATCTCTTAGTGTGAGTAATAGTACATAAAGACATCCATAGAAATGGTATCAGAAGAGCCCTACATTCACAGTCTTTTTATGGAGTTAGAATAGTATTGATTTATTAGTGATCAGGATGTAAATCAAGTTTAATTCATGTTAAATGTATCATTTTCTGATAGGTAAAATCAGGATACTGCTATAATAATAGGAACTGCTTTGCTATCTTTGCTTTATTTGTTTTTTGACCTTAAGTCCCCAAAATCTTAATTGTACTCCCCAAATGTCCCTGTTGCATTAAGCATGCCAAAAAAACCTCACAATCTGCTGACTGATTTCCAGGCATGTATCAGGTGATCATGTGTGTCAATTGCTTTCTTGAACACAGTGATGTTACCACTGTGCCCCATTGATTGTCCTGGACTAAATATGGCTCATCACTAGGTGACTCACAGTTATTGCAATAGTTATCGTGGGGGTCACTGACCATACTGATGGAACAGATCTAGTATGGAAGGTTGATTGTTTAGAGATTTTGCTTTTTCAATGTTTTATCTGTGTGACTCATTGTTTAGGGGGAGGAAACATTTTAGATCATATATATCACATGGATCAAGTAAACTTTTTTTATTTAATTATATGACCTTCAGACATCACAAAGGTATCAACTTTTTGTCTTATTAAATTCCTTGTTTTGCCTTCTCTCTCAAACATTATACTGCAGTGCTGTTTGAATGCCCAGTGTTATGAATGTTTTAGAAATGAATTCTGAGCAGAAGCTCCCTCTGGTGGTTAAAAACAGTACTGAACCTGTTAGGGTCTGCGGAACGCACCAAATATATGAGGTAGAGAGGTGCGTTCGCAGCCCGGGGTCCACCGTGCAGGTGGAACCTGCTGCTAGTAAAATGGCGAAAGTAGCGAACTCTGTTATCCCGCAGAGTCGCTAAAATAAACGCCGTAGCGCGTTGTGGCAGTAAGTGCGAACTCTGTTAATACCCAGAGCCGCTAACGGAAATGCCACAGCGCTATATGGCGATAGGTGCGAACTCACTTAGCTTCAGTAAGCCGCAAAGTAAAACGCTAGGGCGCTGTCTAGCGTCGATAGCAAACCCTGTTACGTCACAGGGCCGCTGAGGAAAAGTGCTGTGTCCTGTCAGGCTCTCAGGTACACAGTTAAGTGCTAAGCGTACATAACGCGTGATCATGTGCTAATGTCCTCGCGGGAGTCACCCGCAATCTATGGCGTCAGACCCTAAATACTGCAATCAAAACTCCTCACCGGTTACGCCGGTAATCTAGGGCATCTAGGACACCGACCCTGGCCAGCTACCATACCAAACTCCTCACCGATTAAGTCGGTATTCTAGTGGCTTATTTCAGCCGGGTCCCTAACCACACATACGCATGATCACACTGGCGCATAGCATACAATGGTTGATATTAGCGCATGGCGGCCCAGCCATGCTACCCTTTTATAGCAACAGCTACAGGACCTTCCAGGAACAAGGACCAATGAGAAGCTTTTACAAACACACGTAGCTACATGACCTTCCTGGCGGACCAATAGGAGCCGCTGCAGCACCTGAACATGTGACCCTGATCTCCAATGAGAGATCTCACTCTGGGCATGCTCAGATGGGAAAACGCAGGACTTTGTCTCAAAGACGACTGCTCCAGCACTGGCTATAATAGCAGATCCAGGAAAGGCAGCAGCAAGTCACTGCACAGTAGAGGAGTGGGCAAGATGCCTGGACCGACGTCTCTGCTGAGCAGGCTCCACTGCAGCCGGAGATGAATGAGAGACCGCAGCGGGACGGGTTCGAGACTCCCCTTGTGCAGCAGCGGGAACTCGAACCCTAACATTACCCCCCCTTCTCTGGGCCTCGCTGCGTTCAAAGGCAGCGATGAGCTGCGGAGCGTGAACATGCTCGGCAGGCTCCCAGGACCTATCCTCAGGCCCATAACCCCTCCAATCCACCAAATAAAATTTTTTGCCTCGTACCACCTTGCACCCAACAATGGCATTCACCTCGTAGTCGTCCGAAGACGAACCCGACGTCCCGGCAGATGACTCAGGCAACCGGGAGATGACCACTGGTTTTAGGAGGGACACATGGAAGGTGTCGGAGATACCAAGGCGAGGCGGAAGGGCCAAACGGTAAACCACAGGGTTCACCTGCTTGAGAACCTTGAAGGGACCCAAATAGCGGGGTGCCAATTTAGTGGATTCCACCCGTAGCCTGATGTTTCGGGCGGAGAGCCACACTAGGTCGCCAGGAGAAAATGTCGGATCGGGACGCCGATGAGCATCGGCAGAAGACCTCATCCTTTCCTTGGAAGCCTGAATGGCATCCTGGGTGCGGTCCCATATGTCCCGTGCTTCCACAGCCCAGTCTGCCACCCTGGAGTCAGCGGAAGCAACGGGCATGGGCACCGGTACCCGCGGATGCTGGCCGTAATTTAAGAGGAATGGGGTCTGTCCGCCACAGCATTGTTTAGCGCAAACTCCGCCCACGAAAGCAGGGATGCCCAGTCATCCTGCCTGGCAGAGACAAAATGTCGCAAGTAGGTGACCAAGGTCTGGTTGGCCCTCTCTACCAACCCATTCGTCTCGGGATGATATGCAGAGGAGAGGTTCAATTCAATGCAGAGTAGATGACACAACTCTCTCCAGAACTGAGACGCAAATTGGGGACCTCGATCGCTGACAATCTTGTCTGGCATACCGTGTAGACGGAAGATGTGTCTAATAAATAATGCTGCCAAGGCCCGTGCACCATTTTGGAGAAGTGGTCGGTGATCACCCAAATGATAGTGCAACCCCGAGACTTGGGTAAGCCCACCACAAAGTCCATCCCGACCATCTCCCAGGGCCTGTCTGCCACCGGCAAAGGAAAAAGTAACCCAGCTGGCCGTTGTCGAGGGGACTTGTTCCTGGCGCAGGAGACACACGCCTGAACATACTCCCTGACGTCACGGACCATATGTGGCCACCAGTATGTCCTCGCCAATAGCTCAGTTGTCCTCTTTGCCCCAAAGTGTCCACCCACCTGGACGAGAGTGCCCAAGAGAGTACCTCCGGTCGCAAATTAGTGGGCACAAAAGTCTTGCCCGGAGGCACAGACTCTAGCGAAACCGGGGCTACAGTTCTCAGGCTTTCTTCAGGGACAATAATCCGAGGCTCCTCATCCTCCTCCTCTGATGACACTAAGGAGCGAGTGAGAGCGTCGGCCCGAACATTCTTCTCACCGGAGAGAAAATGGAGGGTGAAATGGAACCGAGAGAAGAATAGGGACCATCTGGCCTGGCGAGAATTTAGCCGCTGAGCCGTTTGCAAATATACCAAGTTCTTGTGGTCGGTGAAGACTTGGAAGGGAAAATGAGCTCCCTCCAGAAGATGTCTCCACTCTGAGAAGGCCAATTTCATAGCCAGCAACTCCCTGTCCCCGATGGAATAATTCCTCTCTGCTGGTGTAAAGGTCTTAGAAAAGAAGAAGCAGGGATGCTTCCGACCTTGAGCATCCTTTTGATATAGGACTGCTCCAGCACCAACAGAAGAGGCGTCCACCTCTAAAACAAACGGTTTATCAACATCAGGGCGATGTAATATGGGAGCACTGGCAAAATGCGACTTGATGGAAGAGAACGCCTTGGAGACCTCCTCAGACCACAACTTGGGATTTGCTCCCTTCTTGGTGAGGGCTACCAAGGGAGCTACCAAAGTCGAGAAATGGGGAATGAACTGGCGATAATAATTAATGAACCCCATAAAGCGCTGCACCGCTTTAAGAGAATGGGGTTCTTGCCAGTCCATTACAGCCTGTAGTTTGGCAGGATCCATAGCCAATCCCTGGGCAGAGATGATATAGCCCAGAAAAGGTAAGGACTCCTGCTCAAACACACATTTCTCCAGCTTGGCATAGAGGGAGTTTGCCCGTAAGAGGTCGAAGACTTTGTTGACATCCCTCCGGTGAGAGTCTATATCTGGTGAAAAGATGAGAATATCATCCAGATAGACTACCACAGAGGTGGAGAGCATATCCCGGAAGATATCATTGACAAAGTCTTGGAAAACAGCGGGAGCATTACAGAGCCCGAAGGGCATCACCAGGTATTCGTAATGCCCATCCCTGGTATTAAAAGCTGTCTTCACTCGTCCCCCTCACGGATGCGAATTAGGTTGTAGGCACCACGTAGATCAAGCTTGGTAAATACTCTTGCTCCTCGGAGCCTATCAAAGAGCTCAGAGATTAGGGGCAACGGGTACTTATTCTTGACGGTGATGGCGTTAAGACCCCTGTAGTCAATGCATGGACGTAATTCTCCGTTCTTCTTTTGCACAAAGAAGAACCCTGCCCCTGCTGGTGACACCGACTTCCTAATGAACCCTCTTGCCAGATTCTCCTGAATGTACTGGGACATGGCCTCCGTCTCAGGGAGCGAGAGGGGTATACTCTCCCCCGAGGAGGTTCTGCTCCAGGCAAGAGATCAATAGGACAGTCGAAGGGGCGATGAGGTGGAAGAGTCTCCGCCGCCTTCTTGGAGAAAACGTCTGCATATGCCCAATAACACTGAGGAAGAGAAGTGAGATCTACGGGTATCTCTGTGGTGGTGACCTGAACGCACTCCCTGATACACCTGCCTCTACATGAATCACCCCAACCCAGTATCCTCCCAGAGGACCACTCAATATGGGGAGAGTGGTAACGGAGCCAAGGTACTCCCAGCAACACCTCGTCTATTCCCTCGGGCAGGACAAGAAAAGAAATACTCTCCTGATGGGACGGGGACATAGATAAAGTGAGAGGGATCGTCTGGTGGGTGATTTGGGAGGGCAGAGTTGATCCATTCACTACTCGCACAGTCACCGGTTTGGCAAGCATCACCAGAGGTATAGTGTGGCGGAGAGCAAATGCAGAGGACATGAAATTCCCCTCGGCTCCGGAATCCACACAGAGCTCAGCGGAGAGCGTGGATGGACCTACTGTAATTGTCCCTTTAAAGGACCACTTGGTGGAAAATGCCGCAGTGTCTAGTGAACCTCCTCCCAAGGTCACTAGACGCGACCGTTTTCCCGACCGCTGTGGACATTTGTTGGCATAGTGTCCTAACTGCTGGCAGATGTTACAGACCACGGGTACTCGAGCGGCCCGGGACTTAGGTCCCGCTCGAGAAACCTCCATGGCCTTATGGGAGTCGGGCGCCTGTCTGGAAGATTCCAGAGGTCTGGCGAAGGTGGGAGCCAGCCGGAACCTCTGCCTACACTGGGACCGCTCCAACCTCCGCTTGTGAAAACGGAGGTCGATGCGGGTAGATATGGCGATAAGCTTCTCCAGTGGCGGGAATCTCCCTGGTAGCCAAAGCATCTTTAACATGATCAGCCAGTCCTCGCCAGTAGACTGGAATGAGTACTTTATCCCACCAGTCTAGCTCTGAGGCCAGAGTCCAAAACTGGACGGAAAACAGACTGACCAAAGACGAACCCTGTGCCAATGCCAGCAGTTGTAGCGCCGTATCGTGGGTGACCTGAGGTCCTAAAAAGACCGTTTTTAGAGCCTCCAGAAAACGAGGAGCACTCCGCACCACACAGTCGTCACGCTCCCACAGCGGGGTGGCCCACTCCAACGCTCTGCCTGACAGAAGCGAAATTATAAAGCCCACTTGTGCCCGATCCGTGGGAAACGTGCAGCCAGAAGCTCGAGTTGTATAGAGCACTGACTCACGAATCCCCGACATTGCTTGCTGTCACCAGCAAACTTGTCTGGAAGCGGGAGGTGGGATATTGTGGGGGCAGATGTGGCAGTGGACACACTGGCTCCAGCCACGCTAGCAGCCTGAACAGCGACTGCGGTAACATCCACAGCTGAGGTTGTGCACTCAAGAGCCACCAACCTACCCTCCAGCTGCTGGATGTCCCGTAGTAGACGCTGGTCATCCGCCATTTTACCAGCCAGACCCTCACGCTAATATTATGTTAGGGTCTGCGGAACGCACCAAATATATGAGGTAGAGAGGTGCGTTCGCAGCCCGGGGTCCACCGTGCAGGCGGAACCTGCTGCTAGTAAAATGGCGAAAGTAGCGAACTCTGTTATCCCGCAGAGTCGCTAAAATAAACGTCGTAGCGCGTTGTGGAAGTAAGTGCGAACTCTGTTAATACCCAGAGCCGCTAACGGAAATGCCACAGCGCTATATGGCGATAGGTGCGAACTCACTTAGCTTCAGTGAGCCGCAAAGTAAAACGCTAGGGCGCTGTCTAGCGTCGAAAGCAAACCCTGTTACGTCACAGGGCCGCTGAGGAAAAGTGCTGTGTCCTGTCAGGCTCTCAGGTACACAGTTGAGTGCTAAGCGTACATAACGCATGATCATGTGCTAATGTCCTCACGGAGTCACCCGCAATCTATGGCGTCTGAACACCAGACCCTGAATACGGCAATCAAAACTCCTCACCGGTTACGCCGGTAATCTAGGGCGTCTAGGACACCGACCCTGGCCAGCTACCATACCAAACTCCTCACCGATTAAGTCGGTATTCTAGTGGCTTATTTCAGCCGGGTCCCTAACCACACATACGCATGATCTTTTTTTTTTTTTTTTTCCCTCAGATGGGAAGTTCCACAGTCAGATAAAAACTATAAGGAACTCGACTCCCAAACAGCGTGTACACTTACATAATGCAGCAGCTGTTCCCATCATCATCGGAAAACCAACTTTATTTACAAGCACCAAAAAACACAAAACTAAGACACATTAACAAGATGTTTCCACTTTTTAACTTTCCAAATTCCCTCTGCGTCCTCCTCCCCCCTCTTTCTCTTATCACACACAAAACAAAAATACAATTTTCCCAAAACAATTTTTAAACAATTTTTAACCTCAATCTCCTTTCTCTTAAACACATACACGTTCCTCACATCCCACAACACCTCTTTTATACATGCAAGCATCAACCACAACACTCTCTCCTTTTCTCCACACATACCCAACCCAAACATAAATAACTCAAACGTCAAAAAATTCACATCACACAACTCCTTACACAACGGACCCAAACCTGAAATCACATTTCTAGCATACTGACAATTCCAAAACAAATGCACCACACTCTCTCTCCCACCACATCCCCTCCTCGGACACATCTCACTCCTCACTAAACCCCGGTTTCTCTGGAAGTCTCTCACCGGTAACACCTCATGCAATGACTGCCACACAATCTCGCTCTGTCTATTTGTCATACCATCCATACGTACCTTCTTCCATACCTTCTGCACATCACTTCCTCTCACCATATAGATACCACATTCCATCTCTCTACACTCAATCATCCTATATACCGCTTTCTTCTTCTCTAACAACCTCACATCCACATCACACAGTTCATACTTCACCAAAAATTTGTAAACCCACACATACCACACAGGCACCTCAAAAGCCACTGGGCACCTTAGATCCCTTTCCCGCCACTTCAAACGGAACAGAAAACTTCCAAACAAATACCTGCACATACATGCACACTTCCCATCCATCCTAATCACACCCAATACAAACATCATAATATTCACGCCAAAAAATATATTCAAATTTGGGAATCCCAGCCCCCCCTTATCCATTCTCTTCATCACAACCTCTCTCCTTGCACGCTCCATACTTGAACGCCAAAAAAATACAAACAAAACCCTATTTAATCTTCTAACACACATATAACCTGGTGGAAAAACCACCGCAACATGCAAAAAAATTGGTAACACCACACTCTTAATAACTAAAATTTTACCAAAAAACGTCAAATCTCTCATCTTCCAAAAATTTAACTTGCGCTCCACTCTCTCTCTCACATCCACCCAACTTTCCTCTCCATCCAACTTCTCTGAAAATTTCACACCCAGCACCTTTATCGGTCCACTCACCACATTCACCCCAATATCATTGCTCAGAGTCCTCCCACCAAAAATCTTACATTCAGTCTTCTCCCAATTCACTTTAAACGCAGACGCTCCACAAAAAACGGATACCAACAACTTCACACGACGCACCGAACACTCTGAATCACACAAAACACACACATCATTCATGTAACCATTCACCTTCCACTCCCTCCCCCCCGCTCCCGGCACTTGCACACCCCGAATCACCTTATCTTTCCTCAACATACTCAACAACGGCTCAATCGCGCAAATGAACACAACAGGGGACAATGGGCACCCCTGCCGTACACCGGAAAACACATTCACTCTCCTCCCTACATTCCCATTCAACAAAACACAACTATAAATATTTTTATACAAACTTCTCACTCTCTCAACAAACTCAGCCGGAAAACCCATCTTCACCAACACTCTAAACAGAAAACCATGCGCCAACCTATCATACGCCTTCTCAAAATCCAAACTCAACACATACACCCCCTTCTTACGGTTCAAACAGTCCCACAAACAATCTCTCAGCATACACACACCCTCATGTAACCGCCTTCCAGGCACCGAACAACACTGCTCCTCACCCACCACACTCCCAACCACATCACGCATCCTATTTGCCAAAAGCTTCGCATAGATTTTATAATCACAATTAAGCAACGTGATCGGCCTCCAGTTTTTTAGATTTTTCAAATCACCTTTTTTTGGCAACAGCACAACCACTCCTGCACGCATACCATTCGCCACCTCTGCATTCGCCCACATATACTTACATACATCAACAAAATCCTTCCCAATCACATCCCACATCACACAATAAAATTCCATCGGGAGACCATCATCCCCCGGCGTTTTATTCAGCGCCATGCTACACACCACCTTCCATATTTCTTCACTCGTCACCTCCCCCATCAAACTCTCCCTTTCTGTCCCATTCAATCTATTTTCCAAAACACTCAGCACATCACTCTCCAAACCTTCATCCCTCCATTTCACTGCATACAAATCATCATAAAACTTTGCCACTTCCTCACGTAAGTCCGCACCACTCACTTCATTTCCATCCACTCCATTCAAAACACTCATGCTCTGTCTTTTTCCAAAAACTTTCTTGAAAAAAAAACCGCGAACACTTCTCATTCTTTTCCAAGTTCTCTATTTTAGCCCTATACACAATACTCCTCCCTCTCTCTCTCAAAAACTTGTTCACTTCTTTTTTCACTCTCAACTAGAGTTGAGCGATACTTTCCGATATCCTAAAGTATCGGAATCGGAATGGTATCGCCGATATCACTAAAATATCGGTGATACCCGATACCGATACCGGAAGTCCCATGTAAGTCTATGGGAACAAAATATCGCAACTAAAAAAACCCCATTCTTTCCTTGTAAACACTAAATATACACACATAGAATACATATATATATATATATATACATGTCATTGTGACATATATATATACATATATGTATAGTTTATACACTTCTACATAGTAAAATATCCTCTCTGATTCAATTGCCGGGTAAAGCCGGCTTCAGTGAAAAGACAGAAGCACCCGACATGAAATGACACTTGGTGTACATAGGGTTAACCATGTCTTTTCATGTCGTTTGCTATCTGATTTGCACAAACAATTAAATCAGTCTATGTGTGCAAAATTTCACACCAGTAGGGGTTAATTAAAGGTGTAAATTCGTTGTAAAAAAAACGGACTTTTTTGCTACGAATTTACACCTTTAATTAACCCCTACAGGTGTGAAATTTTGCACACATAGACTGATTTAATTGTTTGTGCAAATTAGATAGCAAAGGACATGAAAAGACATGGTTAACCCTATGTACACCAAGTGTCATTTCATGTCGGGTTCTGCATTTTCACAAAAGCCGGCAATTGAATTAGCGGCTATTATACTATGTAGAAGTGTATGAACTACAAATATAAATATATATATATATGTGTCACAAATTCAATGACATGTATATATATATATGAGGTGTAAAATTGCTGAAAAAAAATGCGTGGGCTCCCGCCCTATTTTCGCAACCAGACAGACAAAGCCAGTGAGTGGGGGCAGATAATAATAGCCCAGAGAGGGACCATTATTTTTGCCCCCCCCCGGCTACTAACATCTGCCCCCAGACACCCCAGGAAAGACAAATCTATAATTAGATTCGCCCTTTCTGGCACTTTGCCCGTCTATTCCCATTGCCCTGTAGCGGTGGCGAATGGGTTAATATGGGGTTAAAGCCACCTTGCTATTGAAAGGTGACCTTAAGCCAGGTTAATAATTGAGAGCTGTCAATTAGACAACTATCAATTATTAATCCTATTGCTTGAAATAAAAATAAAACACACACACTTTAATTAAAAATCATTTTAATGAAATAAAGACACATGTTTTTGACCATATTTTATTTTACTGCAAAAACCATTTCCTGTAATAAAAATAAAATAAAAAAGCAAAATTATTCTTACCTATCCCATGCACAGTCAGGTCCCACGGTGTAATCCTTCAGAAAAGGTTAATGTTTACTGCAGGGACCGCAGCTAATGCTGCAGCCTCACAGTAAACCCTAAATGAATGAGTTCCTCTCCTGCCTGACAGGAGAGTAAAGGCTGGGTGTCACATAACGATACACCAGCGATCCCGACAACGATATGCACTTGTCAGGATCGCTGGTGTATCGCTACATGATCGCTGCTGAGCTGCCAAACAGGCAGCTCAGGCAGCGATCTGGGACAGCGACACTACAGGTAACATCGCTTAAGGGCCCGTCTCACATAGCGATATCGCTACCGAGATCGCTGCTGAGTCACAAGTTTTGTGACGCAGCAGCGAGCTCACCAGCGATATCGCTGTGTGTGACATTCAGCGACGATCAGCCCCCCTGCCGGGTATCGCTGATCGTCGCAGAAATGTCAGGACCTTTTTTTGATCGCTAGTTTCCCTCTGACAGGCACACATCGCTGCGTGTGACAGGCGGGAGACCAGCGATCCGCTGGTAACCAAGGTACACAGCGGGTTTCCAGGCACCGCGCAGCGCTTGGAAACCCGCTGTGTACCTTGGATACCAGCTCCCTGCATCAGGGCGCTGGTATCCAAGGTACACAGCGGGTTTCTAGGCACAGCCCCGCGCCTGGAAACCCGCTGTGTACCTTGGTTACCAGCGGATCGCTGGTCTCCCGCCTGTCACACGCAGCGATGCGTGCCTGTCAGCGGGAAACCAGCGATCAAAAAAAGGTCCTGACATTTCAGCGACGATCAGCGATACCCGGCAGGGGGGCTGATCGTCGCTCAATGTCACACAGAGCGATATCGCTGGTGAGCTCGCTGCTGCGTCACAAAACTAGTGACTCAGCAGCGATCTCGGTAGCGATATCGCTATGTGAGACGGGCCCTTAAGTGGAAAGCTTAATTGATTGCTTTCCACTTTCACTTCAGGTCAGCCAGGGACACAATCAGTGACGTCAGAGGGAACTGATTAACAAAAATAGGGTTCCCTTCAAAAAAAAAATGGCGTGGGGTCCCCCCTGTTTTTGTTAACCAGCCAGATGAAGCAGACCGCTGAGGCCTGGATTTTCAGGCTGTTAAGGAGCCAAGATCCATGGACCTTGCCAGCCTGATAATACCAGGCCACAGCAGTCTGCATATCTTGGCTGATTAACAAAAATAGGGGATCCCCTCGAAAAAAATTGGCATGGGGTCCCCCCTATTTTTGTTAACCAGCCAGATGAAGCAGACCGCTGAGGCCTGGTTTTTCAGGCTGGTAAGGATCCAATATCCATGGACCTTGCAAGCCTGATAATACCAGGCCACAGCAGTCTGCTTAGCTTGGCTGGTTAACAAAAATAGGGGATCCCCTCGAAAAAAAAACGGCGTGGGGATCCCCCCTATTTTTGTTAACCAGCCAAGTAAAATGCAGACTGCTGCGGCCTGGTATTAAAAGACTGTCAAGGCCCATGGATTTTGGCCCTCAACAGCCTGATAATACCAGGCTACAGCAGCCCCACATTTGGCGCATCAAAAGATGTGCCAATTGTGGCACTTTACCCGGCTCTTCCCACTTGCCCTGTAGCGGTGGCAAGCGGGGTAATAAGGGGTTAATGTCACCGTTGATTGCACGGTGACAATAAGCCCGGTTAATAATGGAGAGGTGTCAATAAGACACCGATCCATTATTAATCCCAAAGTTATTAAATGCATAAAAAAAAGACAAAGCAAGAAAAAAGTATTTTAATGAAATAAAAGAGACAACACAGTTTTCATTAATTTTATTGTACTCTCATTCCTGCGACGCCATCGATCTCCTGTAAAAAAAAGAAAAAAAACAAACCAGCAGTATACCACCTGTCCGACGCAGTCCATAACGACAGTCCCACGACGATCCAACTCTGCTACATCGCAATGACAGGCAGAGCCTGTCATCGCGACGCAGCACAGCTGATTACCTGCTTCCCCGGCGGTGACGTCATCGGACTGACTGCTTTACGGCCGGGATTACCCTGCAGTCACTGCAGTTATCGCGAGAAATTGCATGTGACCGCCGGGGAAAGAAGATTGCGGCCATCAAGCAGTCCAGCCCGTGACCGCCGGAGATCTTCTGCCAGGTAAGTGCCGCTGACTCCTGACAGACCCGACCGACGGACACTGACAGTGACAGTGACAATCCCGATTCCGGTATCCGATAAGACGAAAATATCGGAACTCGGAATCGGAATTCCGATACAGCCAATATCGGCCGATACCCGATATTTGCAGTATCGGAATGCTCAACCCTACTCTCAACAAATCTTCACTCACATCCATCCCGCCCTCTCTTAGCTTACATAACACACTCAATCTTGCATTCAACCCAGCAAACCTTTCTCTCTTAGCAGCTGCACACTTGTAACCAAGTTTTTTAAAAAAAAACCTTGGTTTTCCATTTAACCCAATCCCACCATTCACACACATTACTGAATTCACTTCTGCTCTCACACCACTCCTTATAATGTCTCTCATACTCCTCTCTCACCTCCACCCCATCCAGTAAACTCACATTCAGCTTCCATATACCTTTCCCAGTTACCTCCTCAGTATGCACATCCACTTCACACTTCATACACACATGATCTGAAAACGGCACACTCTCCTGTGCATAACTAACAGCAATCAGGTTTTTTGAAACAAAACAATAGTCCAGTCTAGACGCCACCCTCCCACTCTCAGAAAAAAATGTATTTAACAATGGAGTTACTTTACACTCTCTCTGCATATCCCTCAAACCAAAATCACTCACCATGTCCATTAACTCTTTCCTTGACACATCCACATTCACCTTTCCCACATCAACATTCATATCACCCACAATCACAACAGGCACTCTACCTGGAATAAAAAACTTAATTTTTTCAAATAAAACTTTACGCTCCTGTTTTTTCACAGGAGCATACACATTAATAACACTAAAACGAATATTTCTAAACTCAAAATTTGCTAACACGCATCTCCCAACCTCAATCACCATATAGTCACACAAACTCACATTACGTCCCTTCACCAAAAAACCAACACCGTCATTTCTATTACATGCACTCCCTGACCACACAGACGCACCCATGAGGCCATTCACTCCCCTTCACACCATCCACAATCCCACACTCCTGTAAACAAAAAATTTCCGCATTTTGAGCTGCAAAAAACTCAAAAATGGCCGCACGCCGCAACTTATTTTTAAAAACCCTCACATTTTGAGATATAATTCTAACACCCATACTAAACACAAACCAAAAAGCTTAACAAAAAAAACACTTGTCCAAAAAAGCCAAAAAAGGAAAAAAATACAAAAACAACCTACAGATATAACTTGACACACATTACATAAAACACACAAAAAAAACAGATAGCTTTGCTCTTTAAGCAATGGCTATGTACACAAAAAAACCCTACCTGACTACTGGAAAAGTAAAACGTACTTAACCAGTACCGCCAGTGTCCTCCTCCACCATTTGTGCCGAGCAGCCTTCCGAGCCGCTGGCCTCCATATACTCCTCCACCCGTGCCTTTTTCTGCCCAGTCTTCCTCTGGGCCATTCCTTCTTCCACCACCTCAATGTCTCTGTTTTCCCCACCACCCTCTATGTGACACTTTAACCCTCCTGAGTCCTCTTCCGAGGAGAAGGCACCAATATTTCTCGGATCAGACTCATGAACTAAAACCTCAGCCTCCTCCTCTGCCACAGATATATCGAAATCCATCAGGCATTCTGATCATGATTCAGCAACTGAGACTTCTTTTTTTACTTCTTTTTTAGGCCATGAATGCTCCTCTCGCCTTATGGCCTTCCAAAATTCCTTGTCCTCCTTTTCCTCCTGTTGCTTCTCCTTCCTTCTCTCAGCCTCCTTGTCCTCCTGCCGCTTCTCCCTCCGTCTCTCGGCAGGAGTGGGTGGCGCCCTCACAACGCTTTGCAGCGCGGCGACTTCGCCTTCCCTCCGCTTCTTCTCCTCCTCCCGCCTCTTAACCTCCTCCTCTCTCTTCCTTTCTTCCTCCCGCCTCCGCTCCTCCTCACGTCTCTTTCTTTCCTCCTCCTCTCTAGTTGACCTCCTCGGCACACCAAACGGGCAGTCTCTATACAGGTGCTCTGAACTGCCACACCTGTCACATTCACGAGGCATCGGACACCTAGCCGCCACATGACCCTCTTGCTTGCAATTACGGCAAACCAACTCCTTGCTACACATGTTTAGCAGGTGCCCGAACTGAAAGCACCTCCTGCAGTATAGTGGCTGCCCTGGGTATGACAGGAAGCCCCTATGACCCGCCACTGAAAAGTTCGCTGGTGGGTGGGTGAAACCTCCCAAACAACCTGGGTCCTTCTTCAATTTCACCCAAAACACATACTTGCAGTTGAAAATGCCCAAGACATTTTTCTGCTTCTCCCCTCCCTTCACGTATTCACAGTACCGCTCCAGGAACTGCTCCAGTAGTGCTACTTCTGTATAGGGGTTGTACACAGTCACAGTCACCACTTTTTCCATGAGCCCAAACAGGGGCTCCACCCGCACTCCCTCCAGGCATGGATCACCTTCATTACTTCTGAGCCATTCAAAGACGGTCAAACAGCATCCCTCATTCACAAAGGTTACATCATATGTACCTTGACTCCGGAATTCATTGACGCTGTAGATATCCTGACGATGGGCTCCAGCCTTTCCCTCCAACAGGTCACGAACGACGTACACCAGGTTGTTTTTCTCACCACCTTCCACCACCACACGGATCGTATTCTTAATGAACATCCTCAGTCCAGACTGCCGGTACGGATACCGCAGTAGAAAATCAGCAGCACGCTGCCAGCAAAGCCCCTGGATCACTCCAGGAAAACTCGCACCCTCTGACCGCGACACACGATCGCAGCCAAAAGGCCGAGACCACACTGGCGCATAGCATACAATGGTTGATATTAGCGCATGGCGGCCCAGCCATGCTACCCTTTTATAGCAACAGCTACAGGACCTTCCAGGAACAAGGACCAATGAGAAGCTGTTACAAACACACGTAGCTACATGACCTTCCTGGCGGACCAATAGGAGCCGCTACAGCACCTGAACATGTGACCCCTGATCTCCAATGAGAGATCTCACTCTGGGCATGCTCAGATGGGAAAACGTAGGACTTTGTCTCAAAGACGACTGCTCCAGCACTGGCTATAATAGCAGATCCAGGAAAGGCAGCAGCAAGTCACTGCACAGTAGAGGAGTGGGCAAGACGCCTGGACCGACGTCTCTGCTGAGCAGGCTCCACTGCGGCCGGAGATGAATGAGAGACCGCAGCGGGACGGGTTCGAGACTCCCCTTGTGCAGCAGCGGGAACTCAAACCCTAACAGAACCATTCAATGAGGATTGGCAATCAGGAATTACAGACTGGCTGGATATAAGGGAGGTTTCCCCCCATCATGGTTGCCGGTGAACAATTGTTCTTGTCTCAACGTCGTTTCCTGGTTCACTTGGAAGCTTGCTGAGTCTTGCCTCTTCTCCTGCTCTCAGATAAGATATTTTCTGTTTTTTGTTTTTGTGCTTGCCATTTGCATTTTTCTCTGCATTTCTGTGAGGTTGGCCAGGTTTCCCTCCCCGGGGGCTTGGGCTCCTCTCGGTTCCTCTGGAGCCACTGTTGTTTGTTAATTTGCCTTTTCCAGTTTTTTCTGTGGCTGCGGCTTAGTTTTGTTACACCAGAGAACTAATTTAGGAGGTAGAGGTCGTGTGATCTCAGGTGTTTTTGCAATTAGTAGCGTTGGCTTTTTTTTAGGGTTTTTTGGAATTGCAGTAAGTATCCTTCCTATCCTTTTCTGTCTAGGCAGATTGGGCCCCAGCGTTTGCTCATACTATTTTCTGTCTGTGTCTGTATTTCCTCTTGTCTAACCGCCATTACATGTTTGGGGGCTTCCTATGTTCTTTGGGGATCTGCTCCGGGGCAGATAGCATTCCTCTTTCTATCTTTAGGTGTAGTTAACCTCTCAGGCTGTGACGAGGCGTCTAGGACCAAAGTAGGAACGCTCCACGGCTGCCTTTAGTTGTGGTGGTTAGTCAGGGTACTGCAATCCAGTAGATTCCAACCTCTCTGGTGTTATTGCCGTTTTTGCCTGCTCTCCTCAGCTACCAAAACATAACAGCCCAGTTTATGCTTTTTTAATACCTTCTATTAACTGGTGTTCAGCAAGATCCATACTCTTTATTAAAACAAACAGAGTATGAGAATTCCCCTGTCTGAGTACAAGTTTGGGGAACAGAGAGGCTGAGACAGGGAAAGTGCTGCATACAGACTGAATACAGTTGACAAAAAGGATGGAGCTTGAACTGAGCATTGACAAAGGTACTGCAGTATAGTTTTTTGGAGAGAATGAATGAAAATAAGGTAATGATTAGAGTTGAGCGATACTTTCCGATATCCAAAAGTATCGGAATTGGAATGGTATCGCCGATACCCAAAAAATATCGGCGATACCAGATACCGATACCGGAAATCCAATGTAAGTCTATGGGAACAAAATATCGGAATTAAAAAAAACCCATTCTTGCCTTGTTGGTTAATTGTACATGAAGGAAAACAACAAAGAGTAATGTAGAATGTATTGGGGAAGGTGAGGAGACATTAAAGGCATAGATGTTTAACACAATCAAATGGAATAGCATTAATATTTTTTTTTTAAAGATGTTCGGATTGACGAAGAAATTGACAATGTTGTTCACGTTTTTTCTATTTTGGCAAATATGTATATTTCACAACTTCCATGCTCTTCACCTTTTTAACTTTTGACACACTTTCTCCTTCATAATCTTCAGCAGCATCATCTTTTTCATCAAATTATTCTTCATCTTCACCTTCTTTATCTTCTTCTTAAACTTCTTGCTATTCATCTTTTTGTTAACATTACTCATATTCTTCTTATTAAACTATCATTCTAATTCATATTGTACTTCATCTTCTTCATCATATTCTTATTTGTGACAGAGAATCCTGTACTTGTAATCTGTCAAAGTATGAATTTTTCATTCTTCCGTTCTTGCTGTCACAAAAGATTTAAATTACAACAGTATTTGTCCGTGTTCAGTTTAGCCTGCAGCAGCAGCAGGCATTTTCCAGGGGCACCACGAGGAGGAACGGACTCACCCCCATACACTGCTTAGTCTTCTTCTGCTTATAATTTAGAGCATATATTTTGCTCTTCATTTTGGTCTTATACTTCATGTTCTTCTGCTTTTAGATCTTCTGCTTATTGTTCTTGTGTCTCTTGTTCTGTATCTTGTATTTGTAGCACAACCTTGTACCAGCTGATGTTACTGGGACACGGTTACTAAGCAGGAGGTACCTGTGCTCCAAAGCACTACCAAGGACCAGCAGACGTTGCAGGAACTCGGATACCGAGATCGAGGCACCTAGGCCAAAGGCACTGCGGAGAACCAGTTGACGGTACTGGAACCCGGACGGGTAGCAGAAGGTACAAGAGCCAATGCAAGTAACGAGGACCAGCTGACTGTGCTGGAACCCGGAGGGGCAGCAGAAGGAAAAGAGCCAATGGCACAACCGAGGACCAGCTGACGTTACTGGGACACGGTTACTAAGCAGGAGGTACCTGTGCTCCAAAGCACTATCAAGGACCAGCAGACGTTGTTGGAACTCGGATACCGAGATGGAGGCACCTAGGGCAAAGGCACTGCGGAGAACCAGCTGACGGTACTGGAACCTGGACGGGTAGCAGAAGGTACCCATGGAAATTTAAGTTGACAGGCCGCGAGCCGGCCGCAGTTACCGAATCCCACAGTACTACAGTGGGTGATTGTCCTATTGTCACAACGGAAACAGCCTTTATTTGCATATCCCGCAGCACACATAGGAAGCACCTAAACTCAAAGCACCATAGAGTCGGCTAACCCGACCGCAACACGACAGGACAACTTATTGGAGGCTAAGTGACGTTTACACTGACAGGAAACAGATGGCGTGCTGTAACCAGTCTGGGCAGGAGTGAGTACCCGTGCCAATGACACTTCCGAGCAACAACTGGCGGTGTTGAAGCCCAGGGATGAGAAGACAACAGGGTGGAGGCAGCATGACTTTTTGCCGTTCACACAGCAGGGGAACAGCTGACATTACTGAACCCCAGTAACACTATAGCTTGTGTATTGGTCTGTGGACACGACACTTCTGAGCAGCAACTGCCAGTGTTGTAGCCCAGGGAGTAGAGTTCAGGTGGTAGAAAGATGAACATAACAGGAGACATGGATAACGTTGCGAACCAGTTATTTAATCTGAAAACGGACAGACAAATTCTGGCGAGATCCATGCCTTGTTCATTTTCAGAAAAGTAAGCCGGTCTACATTATCGGAGGATAGTCGCATGCGACGGTCTGTTAGTACACCACCTGCAGCACTAAAGACGCACTCCGATAATACACTGGCAGCAGGGCAAGCCAGCACCTCCAATGCATACTGGCTAAGCTCTGGCCATGTATCCAGCTTAGAGACCCAAAACTTGAATGGGGAAGAGCCATCTGGGAGTACACTGAGAGGGAAAGACATGTAGTCTGTCACCATCTTACGGAAACGTTGCCTCCTGCTGACTGGAGCCGTCTCGGATGGTGTAGACATTTGTGGCGCTGCCACAAAACTTCGCAACATTTGGAACATACTGGTCTTGCCCTGTGCAGAGGCGCTGCTTGTGCTCCCTCTTGTTGCAGAGCTGTCTCCACTGCCTCGACGCACAGAGCTGCTTTGTAAAGCAGTACCAGCAGCAGTGCTCTCGGCTGGAATGGAGAACATTATGGATTGCACCAGTGTGTCTTGGTACTCCCGCATTTTACGCTCCCGGTTCAACGGTGTGATGAGGCTTTGTAAGTTGTCCCGGTAGCGAGGGTCTAGGAGGGTGTACACCCAATAATCAGACGTGGTGAGAATGTGGGCGATGCGGCGGTCGTTTCTCAGGCACTGCAGCATGAAATCAACCATGTGCTGCAGACTCCCAACTGGCCAACAAACGCTGTCCCCTGCAAGAGGCGTCATCTCTGCCTGCTCTGCATCACCCCACCCTCACTCTACATACTGACTAGAGCGTTGTGTACCTCCCTCTGGAGCGATGTCTTCCTCCTCCATTAACTCCTCCTCCTCATCCTCCTCACAAAGTGAGCCCTGCCCAGCCCTTTGTGAGGAACCACGTTGCGCTGACTGTCCAGAAGGTGATGGAATTTGTGACTCCTCATCCTCCACCTCTTCCAAAACCTCATCCCTTAGTGCTTGCAGTGTTTTTTGAAGCAGGCAGATAAGGGGACAGTCAGGCTGACTAGTGCATCATCTGCACTCGCCATCTGCGTTGACTCATCAAACGCACGCAAAACGTGGCAGATGTCCTTCATAGAGGCCCACTCAGTAGTGGTGAAGTGTGAACGGCGCAAATTGCGAGTTGATTGCGCCTGATGCAGCTGATACTCCATTACTGCTGGCTGCTGCTCACACAACCGCTCCAACATATGTAGCGTGGAATTCCACCTGGTGGGTACGTCACATATGATGCGATGTTCAGGAAGGCGAAATCTGCGTTGCAGAGCTGCAATGTGCGATCTGGCCATGCTGGAACGTCGCAAGTGAGCGCACTCTAGGCGGACCTTGTGCAGCAGTGCATCAAGATCCGGATAGTCCCTCAAAAAACTCTGCACGACCAAGTTGAGCACATGTGCCAGACATGGTATGTGAGTGAGGTTGCCAAGGCCCAGAGCTGCCACCAGATTTCGGCTATTGTCACACACTACCAAGCCTGGCTGGAGATTCGCTGGCAAAAACCACACGTCGCTCTCCTTCTTGATGGCATTCCAGACCTCCTGCGCTGTGTGGCTTCGATTCCCCATTGAAATTAATTTGAGGACGGCCTGTTGACGTTTGGCCACGGCTGTGCTCATATCGGTCGCATCAGGTAAGCGTTCACGGGTCCATGTGGAGGTAGACCGTGACGGCTCCTGCAGCGATGATTCTGAGGAACTGGAGTAGGAGGAGGAGTCAATGTGGACAGACTTGATTCCTGCAATCCTTGGAGTTGGCAGAACACGTACAGCGCCACTGGCAAGATCTGTACCCGGCTCCACAACATTGACCCAATGGGCAGTGAGGGAAAGGTATCGTCCCTGGCCATGGGTACTGGTCCACGCATCGGTGGCCAGGTGGACCTTGCTACTGACGGCGTTTAGTAGCGCATGTTTAATTTTTCCCTCAACATGCTTTTGCAGACCAGGGACGGCTTGCCTGCTGAAATAAAATCGGCTGGGCACATTGTATTGTGGGACTGCCAATGCCATTAAGTTACGGAAACTGTCAGTCTCCACTAGCCTGAATGACAGCATTTCAAGGGACAGGAGTTTTGCAATGCCAGCATTCAGAGCCTGTGCTCGTGGATGGTTTGCCGAGTATGGCCGTCTTTTATCCCATGCCTGTGCTACCGATGGCTGTTTTGTGGCCTGGGAGTGTGAGATGACAGGGAAAGACAAAAAACCTGACTGGCACTTCCAGACTAATGTGAACTAGGTGCAAACCAAAGGGAGCTACCCTCATGTAAAACATCCAAAAAAAGGCTGCACTCAAGCATACTAAAGCATGACAACATAGAATATATGAAATTTTGAATAGCAATATGGCTTTGGAATATAAGGAAAAATTTGAGACGCTTAGTATAAACATTTGGCCAAACATTTTAAAGCTCAACAACCATCGTCAAGGTGGTCTCAATTCTGTTGAGTCCCTAACCTAATGTGAACATACCTCTATTAGGCTGATATCTGAATTTCTGGGCGAATATGCACCTCTGTCAGTAATGCCTGCATATATGGGTAAAGTAGGGAGCCGGTGTAATTAAAATCACCACCTGGTGGGAGCGGAGTGCTCGGTCAGCAAGCTAACATTCAAAAGACAAAAAACCTGACTGGCACTTCCAGACTAATGTGAACTAGGTGCAAACCAAAGGGAGCTACCCTCATGTAAAACATCCAAAAAAAGGCTGCACTCAAGCATACTAAAGCATGACAACATAGAATATATGAAATTTTGAATAGCAATATGGCTTTGGAATATAAGGAAAAATTTGAGACGCTTAGTATAAACATTTGGCCAAACATTTTAAAGCTCAACAACCATCGTCAAGGTGGTCTCAATTCTGTTGAGTCCCTAACCTAATGTGAACATACCTGTATTAGGCTGATATCTGAATTTCTGGGCGAATATGCACCTCTGTCAGTAATGCCTGCATATATGGGTAAAGTAGGGAGCCGGTGTAATTAAAATCACCACCTGGTGGGAGCGGAGTGCTCGGTCAGCAAGCTAACATTCAAAAGACAAAAAACCTGACTGGCACTTCCAGACTAATGTGAACTAGGTGCAAACCAAAGGGAGCTACCCTCATGTAAAACATCCAAAAAAGGCTGCACTCAAGCATACTAAAGCATGACAACATAGAATATATGAAATTTTGAATAGCAATATGGCTTTGGAATATAAGGAAAAATTTGAGACGCTTAGTATAAACATTTGGCCAAACATTTTAAAGCTCAACAACCATCGTCAAGGTGGTCTCAATTCTGTTGAGTCCCTAACCTAATGTGAACATACCTCTATTAGGCTGATATCTGAATTTCTGGGCGAATATGCACCTCTGTCAGTAATGCCTGCATATATGGGTAAAGTAGGGAGCCGGTGTAATTAAAATCACCACCTGGTGGGAGCGGAGTGCTCGGTCAGCAAGCTAACATTCAAAAGACAAAAAACCTGACTGGCACTTCCAGACTAATGTGAACTAGGTGCAAACCAAAGGGAGCTACCCTCATGTAAAACATCCAAAAAAAGGCTGCACTCAAGCATACTAAAGCATGACAACATAGAATATATGAAATTTTGAATAGCAATATGGCTTTGGAATATAAGGAAAAATTTGAGACGCTTAGTATAAACATTTGGCCAAACATTTTAAAGCTCAACAACCATCGTCAAGGTGGTCTCAATTCTGTTGAGTCCCTAACCTAATGTGAACATACCTCTATTAGGCTGATATCTGAATTTCTGGGCGAATATGCACCTCTGTCAGTAATGCCTGCATATATGGGTAAAGTAGGGAGCCGGTGTAATTAAAATCACCACCTGGTGGGAGCGGAGTGCTCGGTCAGCAAGCTAACATTCAAAAGACAAAAAACCTGACTGGCACTTCCAGACTAATGTGAACTAGGTGCAAACCAAAGGGAGCTACCCTCATGTAAAACATCCAAAAAAAGGCTGCACTCAAGCATACTAAAGCATGACAACATAGAATATATGAAATTTTGAATAGCAATATGGCTTTGGAATATAAGGAAAAATTTGAGACGCTTAGTATAAACATTTGGCCAAACATTTTAAAGCTCAACAACCATCGTCAAGGTGGTCTCAATTCTGTTGAGTCCCTAACCTAATGTGAACATACCTCTATTAGGCTGATATCTGAATTTCTGGGCGAATATGCACCTCTGTCTGTCTGTCCAGCCTGGCTGGAGATTCGCTGGCAAAAACCACACGTCGCTCTCCTTCTTGATGGCATTCCAGACCTCCTGCGCTGTGTGGCTTCGATTCCCCATTGAAATTAATTTGAGGACGGCCTGTTGACGTTTGGCCACGGCTGTGCTCATATCGGTCGCATCAGGTAAGCGTTCACGGGTCCATGTGGAGGTAGACCGTGACGGCTCCTGCAGCGATGAGTCTGAGGAACTGGAGTAGGAGGAGGAGTCAATGTGGACAGACTTGATTCCTGCAATCCTTGGAGTTGGCAGAACACGTACAGCGCCACTGGCAAGATCTGTACCCGGCTCCACAACATTGACCCAATGGGCAGTGAGGGAAAGGTATCGTCCCTGGCCATGGTACTGGTCCACGCATCGTGTGGCCAGGTGGACCTTGCTACTGACGGCGTTTAGTAGCGCATGTTTAATTTTTCCCTCAACATGCTTTTGCAGACCAGGGACGGCTTGCCTGCTGAAATAAAATCGGCTGGGCACATTGTATTGTGGACTGCCAATGCCATTAAGTTACGGAAACTGTCAGTCTCCACCAGCCTGAATGACAGCATTTCAAGGGACAGGAGTTTTACAATGCCAGCATTCAGAGCCTGTGCTCGTGGATGGTTTGCCGAGTATGGCCGTCTTTTATCCCATGCCTGTGCTACCGATGGCTGTTTTGTGGCCTGGGAGTGTGAGATGACAGGGAACTTGCAGCTGTGGGTGGAATAACACTGGGTCTCTGGACAACAGTGACAGAGGTTCTTCCATGGCGATCCTGTGAGGAAGCCGAACCAGCTGTGTGTGAGCTGGAGGAAGAGGCTCCAACACGAGCTGAAGATGTAGGTGCTGCTGTAGGTTGGCCTACATCTCCAGTGTGTCTTTGGAACTCAACCACGTGCTTTGACCGCACATGTTTCCACATATTTGTGGTATTAAGGTTACTGACATTTTTACCTCTTTTTACTTTTTGATTACACAGATTGCATTTGACATAGCAAATATCATCTGCAAGTGTGTCAAAAAAGGACCACGCAGTGCAAGTCCTGGGAGCGCCCGTTTTGGCTGTTGGAAGAGAACTGCTACAAACGGGTGCCAAACTGGAGGCTACAGGCAACCGAGTCTGCAGCCTACCTCTCCCTACTGTTTGGACCGTTGAGGCAATCTCTTCCTCAGAGCTGCTACCACCACCTTCCTGTTCCTCACGCCATGTTGGGTCTTGGACCTCATCATCTCCACTACCCTCTTCCAACACCTGCTGCTGTTGGGTGGTCTGGCCAGCACCATGCTCAACAGAAAATGGCACCTGAGTCTCATCATCATCAGATGCGTTCTGCGGTGTGCTGACCATCAGCACTGGCTCACCCGCCTCTTCACATTCAGAGAGACACAGCTGTTGCGCATCACTGCATACTGCCTCTTCTTCACATTCCAGAATGCTGCTTGGCTGGGCCCCTGTTTGCAAGCCAACAGATTCTGAGAACAGAAGCAGAGACTCAGCTGGCTCCAGTTCAGAACTCTCTGACTGCCTGGGCAATTTGGCAGGCGGTGAAGAGACAGATGGTTGTTCAACAGTGCTGTGGTCCTGAGAGGAGGTGGAAGGAATTGAAGTTGATGCATTGGCTGCCATCCAACCAACAACGGCTTCAATTTGTTCTTCCCGCAGCAGGGGGGTACGCTGAGCTCCTACAAAAGTGCGCATAAAGGAACGCTCACGGGTAAAACTGGTGGATGCTGTGTCACTGGTGCGGCAGCAGCCACAGAATCCCCACGTCCTCTCCCTGCTGAAACTCCACGGCCACGACCACGTGCCTTACTCCCTGCCTTCTTCATCTTGGTAGATTGATAAAGAAAGTCAGAAAAATTATAAGGCCTAAGTGTGGTTATTCCTCAGAGACTGCAGTGAACACTGCAGACAACTGTTCACAATCTGTGAAAGGCTACTCCTTTGTCTACTTCTATAGTGTTTGCAACCAATGTATTGGATACGGATGGAAGCGCGTCACACTAATAGATTAGATTTTAAATGGAATGGAGCAGCACCAATTGGAGATAAATGAAAAGGATGAGGCACTGAGACACGCTCAGCAGAGTACAAGCAGCAGTGCTTGAACAAGTAACTGGAGCGTGATGTGCACTCAAAAAATAAAAAACACAGACTGAAGTGAACACTGAAACACAACTGTTCACAAGCTGTGAAAGGCTACTCCTTTGTCTACTTCTATAGTGTTTGCAAACAATGTATTGGATACGGATGGAAGCGCGTCACACTAATAGATTAGATTTCAAATATAATGGAGCAGCACCAATTGGAGAAAAATGAAAAGGATGCGGCACTGAGACACGCTCAGCAGAGTACAAGCAGCAGTGCTTGAACAAGTAACTGGAGCGTGATGTGCACTCAAAAAATAAAAAACACAGACTGAAGTGAACACTGAAACACAACTGTTCACAATCTGTGAAAGGCTACTCCTTTGTCTACTTCTATAGTGTTTGCAACCAATGTATTGGATACGGATGGAAGCGCGTCACACTAATAGATTAGATTTTAAATGGAATGGAGCAGCACCAATTGGAGATAAATGAAAAGGATGAGGCACTGAGACACGCTCAGCAGAGTACAAGCAGCAGTGCTTGAACAAGTAACTGGAGCGTGATGTGCACTCAAAAAATAAAAAACACAGACTGAAGTGAACACTGAAACACAACTGTTCACAAGCTGTGAAGGCTACTCTTTGTCTACTTCTAGTGTTTCAACCAATGTATTGATACGGATGGAAGCGCGTCACACTAATAATTAGATTCAATATAATGGAGCAGCACCAATTGAGAAAAATGAAGGATGCGCACTGACACTCAGCAGAGTACAGCAGCATGCTGAACAAGTAACTGGAGTGAGTGCACTCAAAAATAAAAAACACAGACTGAAGTGAACACTGAAACACACTGTTCACAACTGTGAAGGCTACTCCTTTGTCTACTTCTATAGTGTTTGCAACCATGTATTGATACGGATGAAGCGCGTCACACTAATAGATTATATTAAATAATGAGCACCAATTGGAGATAAATGAAAAGATAGGCACTGAGACACCTCAGAGAGTACAAGCACATGCTGAACAAGTAACGAGCGTGATGCACCAAAAATAAAAACACAGACTGAAGTGAACACTGAAACACAACTGTTCACAACTTAAAGGCTACTCTTTGTCTACTCTATAGTGTTTGCAACCAATGTATTGGATACGGATGGAAGCGCGTCCACTAATAGATAGATTTCAATATAATGGAGCAGCACCAATGAGAAAAATGAAAAGGATGCGCACGAACACGCTCAGCAAGTAAAGCAGCAGTGCTGAACAATAACGGAGGTGATGGCACTCAAAAAATAAACACAGACTGAGTGAACACTGAAACCAACTGTTCACAATGTGAAAGTACTCCTTTGTCTACTTCTATAGTGTTTGCAACCAATGTATTGGATACGGATGGAACGCGTCACACTAATAGATTATTTAAATGAATGAGCAGCACCAATTGGAGATAATGAAAAGCGTCACACTAATAGTTAAATTGCATGGAGCAGCAAGAATTACACTGAAGAAAAAAAAAAGAGTCTGTCAGTGAAACGTGCAGATGCCTACAGACAGCGTTGCATGCACAGCAAACTGCAGCGTCACCTGCACTCTCACACACACCTTGCACAGAGCTGTTAAAACAACACTGGCAAAAGGAAGCTTTACACAGCGGTTGGTAAACTAGCCTGCCTAAAGCCCAGTACACAAAATCGCAATATCTAACTGTCCCTCAAAGTCAGCAGAACAGCGTTCTGTCCCTAACTGAGTTCACAGCACAGTGATGCTAAAATGGCGGCGGCGCCTTTTATAGTTCATTCTGGCATCATTTCAGCAGCCAATCACAGCCATGCCATTAGTTAAGATGACCGCAGCATTACAGGATGTGCCCACACTTCATAAGATTCCTCATTGGCTGACTAAAATCACATTGCCTCTCAAAGAATTATGGGAACTTCCGATTCCGGTATACGATATATGGAAAATATCGGAACTAAGTATCGGAATTCCGATACAGCGAATATCGGCCGATACCCGATACTTGCGGTATCGGAATGCTCAACACTAGTAATGATGTATATTGCAAACATTCATAACTGTACAATGTCTTTAGGAGAATTGAAGAAAAAAGTTTAGAAACGCAAAAGCAATGAGGATGCTTTGCACATTCGGGTGTACAATATGGCTGGGTAGAGTAGATGCACAGTAGAAAGAAGAAGTCAATGCCCTTAGCAGGGATCCTCATTGCACAGCTTCCAGGGAAGCAGTGATCTATGCACATACATTAAGCAACAGTCATAGAGAGGAAGGTGTTAAGTATATAAATAACCTCATGAGTCAAGAGATTTATTAAGTGCTTCAGACATAGCAAAGCACTTAATGTCTCATTTAAATATCGTGAAAATTGTGGATTTTTCTGAAATCAGGCAATGGATAGCAAATATAATCGTACCAATGAATTTAAGGATACTAATGCATTTTTCTTTCACTGAACTATATGTCTATGTAAGCAATTTACTGGGGTTGATCTTGCTGCCAAGTTACCTTGAACAATCATTTGTTTATGCTTTAGTTATTATGAGGTACAGTTGAAACCAGAAGTTTACATACTATATAAAAAGACACATATGCATGTTTTTCTCAATATTTGACATGAAATCAGAATAAACCATTCCCATTTTAGCTCAATTAGGATTACCATAATTATTAGAATTTGTCAAATGCCAGAATAATGAGAAGGAAAATGTATTAAGGCATTTTTCCTACTTACTGCAAAGTCAAAAGTTTACATACACAAAGGTTACTATGCCTTTTAACAATTCTGGACTGCCTATGTGAGGATGGCTTGTGTTTGGAAGCTTCTGGTTTTGTGGCTACATCTGCGTTAATTAGAGACACATCTGTGGATGTATTTTAATGCACACCTGAAACACACTGCTTCTTTGTGTAGCATCATGGGAAACTCTAAAGAAATCAGAGATGATATTAGTAAGATAATTGTGGACTTGCACAAGTCTGGCTCATCCTTGGGTACAATTTCAAGATACCTGAAGGCGCCTTGTTCATCTGTACAAACAACTATGTGCAAGAAAAAAACAAGATGAGACTGTCCAGCCATCATACTGCTCAGGAAGGAGACAGGTTCTGTGTCACAGAGATGAAAGTGCTTTGGTCCGACATGGGCATATCAACCCAAGGACAAAAGCAAAAGACCTTGTGAAGATGATGGCGTAAGCTGGTAAGATTGTGTCAATATCCACAGTGAAACAAGTACTGCATCAACATGGGCTGAAAGGCCACTCTGCCAGGAAGAATCCATTACTCCAGAAGAAGCATAAAAAAGCCAGATTAATGTTTGCAAATGCACACAGGAACAAATACCTTAATTTTTGGAGGCTTGTCCTGAGGTCTAATGAAACTATAATTGAACTTTTTGAGAATAATGACCATAGAATCATAGAATCATAGAATGGTAGAGTTGGAAGGGACCTCCTGGGTCATCTGGTCCAACCCCCTGCTCAAAGCAGGATTCACTAAATCATCCCAGACAGATGTCTGTCTAGCCTCTGTTTGAACACTTCCATTGAAGGAGAACTCACCAGCCTGTTCCACATTATGTTTGGAGGAAAAAGGGAAAAGCTTGGAAGCCTAAGAACACCATCCCAACTATGAAACACGGGTGAGGCAGTATCATGTTGTGGGGTTGTTTTGCTGCAGGAGGGACTGGTGCACTTCACAAAATGTATGGCATCATGAGCAAAGAAGATTATGTGGCAATACTGAAGCAACATCACAAGACAGCAGCCAGGAACATAATAACATAGTTAGCAAGGCCGAAAAAAGACATTTGTCCATCCAGTTCAGCCCATATTCTGTCAGAATAAATCCCCAGATCTACTTCTTAAAGAACCTAATAACTGTAAGATACAATATTGTTACGCTCCAGAAAGACATCCAGACCTCTCTTGAACCCCTCGACTGATTTGCCATCACCACCTACTCAGGTAAGGAATCCCAGATTCTCACTGTCCTAACAGTAAAGAATCTTCTTCTGTGCTGGTGGAAAAACCTTCTCTCCTCCAGATGCAGAGAATGCCCCCTTGTGACCGTCACCTTCCTTGGTATAAGCAGATCCTCAGAGAGATATTTGTATTGTCCCCTTATATACATGGTTATTAGATCGCCCCTCAGTCGTCTTTTTGCTAGACTAAATAATCCTAATTTTGCTAATCTCTCTGGGTATTGTAATTCCCCCATCCCCTTTATTAATTTTGTTGCCCTCCTTTGTACTCTCTCTAGTTCCATTATATCCTTCCTGAGCACCAGTGCCCAAAACTGTACACAGTACTCCATGTGTGGTCTAACCAGGGATTTGTACAGAGGCAGTATAATGCTCTCATCATATGTATCCTGACCTCTTTTAATGCACCACATGATCCTGCTTGCCTTGGCAGTCACTGCCTGGCACTGGCTACTCCAGGTAAGTTTATCATTAACTAGGATCCCCAAGTCCTTCTCCATGTCAGATTTACCCAGTGGTTTCCCATTCAGTGTGTAATGGTGATATTGATTCCTTCTTCCTATGTGTAATAACCTTACATTTATCATTGTTAAACCCATCTGCCACCTTGCGGCCCAAGTTTCCAACTTATCCAAATCCATCTGTAGCAGAATACTATCTTCCCTTGTATTGACTGGGTTACATAGTTTTGTATCAGCTGCAAATATATTAATATTTTACTGAGTAAACCTTCTACCAGATTGTTAATAAATATGTTGAAGAGAATAGGTCCAACAATGACCCAGTTAGAGAATATACCATTTATAATCACCCTCTGCGTTCTATCACTAAACCAGTTAGTTACCCATTTACACACATTTTCCCCTATACACAGCATTCTCATTTTGTGTACCAACCACTTCTGTTGCACGGTATTAAACGCTTTGAAAAAATCTATATATACCATGTTTACTGGCCTATAATTTCCAGGTTCACTTTTAGAGCCCTTTTTGAATATTGGTACCACCTTTGCATAGCGCCAGTCCTGTGGAACAGACCCCGTCGCTATAGAGTCCCAAAATATAAAAAATAAAGGTTTGTCTATTACATTACTTAGTTCTCTTAATACTCGTGGGTGTATGCCATCCGGACCCGAAGATTTATCTATTTTAATCAAATTTAGCCTGTTTCGCACCTCTTCTTGGGTTAGATTGGTGACCCTTAATATAGCGTTTTCTTTGTCTCTCGGCATTTCATCTAGCATTTTATTTTACACCGTGAATACCGTAGAGAAGGTGTTTAATATATTAGCTTTTTTCTCATCATCTGCAACCATTCTTTACTCACAGCTTTTTAAGGGGCCTACACTTTCACTTGTGATTTTTTTTACTATTGATATAGTTGAAGAACAGTTTGGGATTAGTTTTACTCTCCTTAGCAATGTGCTTCTCTGTTTCCTTTTTGGCAGCTTTAATTAGTTTTTTAGATAAAGTATTTTTCTCCCTATAGTTTTTTAGAGCTTCAATGGTGCCATCCTGCTTTAGTAGATTAAATGCTTTCTTTTTACTGTTAATTGCCCCTTACTTCTTTGTTTAGCCACATTGGGTTTTTCCTATTTCTTGTCCTTTTACTCCCATAAGGCTTACAGTGCTTATTTAGGATGTTCTTAAACATTTCCCATTTATTATCTGTATTCTTATTTCTGAAGACATTGTCCAAGTCAACCAGATTAAGGGCATCTCTAAGCTGGTCAAACTTTGCCTTCCTAAAGTTCAGTGTTTTTGTGACTCCCTGACAAGTCCTCCTAGCAAAAGGCAAGTGAAACTGTACAATATTTTGGTCGCTATTTCCTAGATGCCAGACGACCTGCAGATTTGTTATTCTGTCAGGTCTATTAGACAGTATTAGGTCTAAAAGTGCTGCTCCTCTGGTTGGATTCTGCACCAATTGTGAAAGATAATTTTTCTTGGTTATTAGCAGAAACCTGTTGCCTTTATGGGTTTCGCAGGTCTCTGTTTCCAGGTTAATATCTGGGTAGATAGAGTCCACCATAACAAGAACCTCATTATGGGTTGCAGCTAGTGATGGGCAAACCCCCTGATGTTCGGGATCGGTGGGTTCGCCCGAGTATTTTTGTAAAGTTCTGGGCCGGAGATGACGCGAACTTGCGTCCGAACCTCGAACTTGAACTTTACAGATATTGGCCATTAGAAATATACTTACCTGTCCAATGACACATCCTCCTGTCCAGCGACTCTTCCTCCCGTCCTGCTGTCTCCCGGCTGCATCTTCTTCCGGGACTGCTCATTAACTGCCGGCAGTATTTACTGCACTTGTCAGTCTTCGGCTTTTTACGGCAGTGTTTGTACGGTGACGTCCTCACAAGATCTTCTTCTCTGCTCCCCTCTTATCTCATCTTCCCACAACCACATACAAGACTTCTCCCGTGCTTCTCCCATACTCTAGAACTCTCTACCCCAACACATCAGGCTCTTGCCTACCACAGAAACCTTCAAAAGGAACCTGAAGACCCACCTCTTCTGACAAGCCTACAACCTGCAGCTATCCTCAGTCTGCTGAACCGCCGCACGACCAACTCTATCCTCTCCTAGTGTATCCTCACCCAACCCCTGTAGACTATGAGCCCTCGTGGGCAGGGTCCTCGCTCCCTTTGTACTTGTTTGTGCCTTGTTTTGCTCATGTTTATTGTACTTGTCTATATTTGCCCCGTTAACATGTAAAGCACCATGGAATAAATGGCGCTAGAAAAATGTATAATAATAATAAAATATAATAATAAAGACAAACCCCTCCTCCTTTCCGATTTTTAAGATCCTTTCTAAACAGACTGTAACCTTGTAAGTTAACTGCCCAGTCACAGCTTTCATCTAACCATGTCTTGGTTATTTCCACTATGTCATAGTTACCTGTAGATATTTATGCTTCTAGTTCTTCCATCATGTTTGTCAGGCTTCTGGCATTTGCGAGCATGTAGTTTTATGGTTTTAGTTTTGTTCTAATCTCCTCCCTGTGGATTGTTTTCGAAATTTTCTTACCTCCCTTCCAATTATGTTATCTTGGGTCATCTTTGCCGCACCTCATATCCTTCATCGGTATATTTTCTGGCTTCATGTTTGAGTCTAATGTTTTTCTTCCTGTCCCTCTTCTTCTAGTTTAACTCCCTCTTGATAAGTGTAGCGAGTCTTCTGGCAAATGAGTGTTTCCCAGCTTTTTTGAGGTGTAGTCCATCTCTGGCGAGGAATCCTTCGTACAGGTAATTCACACCGTGGTCTAGGAATCTGAATTCTTGCTGCCTGCACTATCGTCTTAGCCAGTTGTTCGCATCAAGGATCCTGTTCCATCTCCTGGTGCCATGTCCGTCTACTGGAAGGATAGAAGAAAAAACTACCTGTGCATCCAGTTCCTTTACTTTCTTAAAGTTAAAGGAAGTTAAATCTTGGGTGAAAATGGGTCTTTCAAATGACCCGAAGCATACTGCCAAAATGGTAACAAAGTGGCTTAATGATAACAAAGTCAGTATTTTGGAGTGGCCATCACAAAGCCCTGATCTCAATCCTATTGAAAATTTATGGGCAAAGCAGAAAAGGCAGGTGCAAGGAAGGCGACCTACAAACCTGGATCAGTTACACCAGTTTGTCAGGAGAAATGGGGCCAAATTCCAACCAAATATTGTGAGAAGCTTGTGGAAGGATATCCCAAACATTTGACTCAAGTCATTCAGTTTAAGGGTAATGATTCCAAATACTAATGAAATGTATGTAAACTTTTGACTTTGCAGTAAGTAATAAAAAAGTCTTAAAACATTCTCTCTCACTCATTATTCTGGCATTTGGCAAATATTAATAATTATGGTAATCCTAATTGAAATAAAATGGGAATAGTTTATTCTGATTTCATGTCAGATATTGAGAAAAACATGCATATGTGTCTTTTTATATAGTGTATGTGAACTTCCGGTTTGAACGGTATATGGAAAGCAATTGTGCTAATTGGGGTTCCTTCCCACTTCTCACTCTACACTTGAATTATATGGCTGGGTAGTATCTGTAATAACAGTTTAGGCATTTTGCTGCAGAATGAAAAACTCCTTACAAAGTTGGGTTCAGTACAAGGTGGAGAGATCTTTGCTACAAAAATATATTTTGTTCAAGTAATATTTGAATGTCAAGAAGATGGACAGAGGCCACTAGAGAGGACTCATATGTACTGTAAGTGTCGTTATAGGTATATCAATATCAAGGGTAAGATGAATCATTGTCAGTGATTGCTAGTAGCTTTTCTCCCATATCCATAATAAATAAATATGTTTATGGCAGTCTCTTGTGTATAAGCAGTGATATTACAGATTACATAAATCAAGTAACAACAAAATTTAGTGTATTACCATTTTCACAACTTGATAACATATTGGATGTTTTTGATTGACATTCACACCTCTTTTTTGTATTTTACTTTTATATGTCTGAAAATCCATCATGAATGTTGCAGTAGGCTAGTTTTCCTTTTGCTATGGTTTACCCTCTCTGCAAGTCACTACAAAGTTTCTGTCATGCTTCATCTCTTTTTATCACTTTTCCTTGTTCTTTGTTCCCCTTTCTTTTTAAGACTTCTCATGTGCTGCAGATCTGCCCTGGAATCTTCTAGAGACAGGCAAAATTAAACATCCCGAAAACCCACCACCTTAGGGAAACATAAATTCTTAAAACATTGCATTACTAGGGCATTATGTATCTTACCACAGTTTGTCAATCTTTCCTACTCTTATTCACATGGTCACATTATTTTCATGAACCCTGTAACTATTATCTGAGATGCATGACAATGCATGGTGGACGTGCTAGCTTACCACTATGCAAAACATCATCTTAACTACATGTAGTTGGTGTACTATCTATCTATCTATCTATCTATCTATCTATCTATCTATCTCATATCTATATATCTATCTATCTATTATCTATCTCATATCTATCTCATATCTACCTATTTATTATATATCTATCTCTCATATCTATCTATTATCTATCTATTATCTATCTCATATCTATCTATTATCTACCTATTTATTATATATCTATCTCTCATATCTATTATCTATCTATTATCTATCTCAAATCTACCTATTCTATTTATATCAGATATATCTATTATCTACCTATCTATCATTAAAGAATTCCTCCCATAAATATTTTTTTGTATCAAATCTGTGTATATGTGCATGTAGGGTAGTGTCAGTGTCTGGTGCAACTTCTCTGAGATCCAGCGCTGTTCCTCTCCTCTTCTCTGTGATGTCACCACACTTCAAACTCTAAGGGTCACACTGCACTCAGTATGTTTCGGAAATTGCTTTCAAATTGTAAGCTATGGAGTGTCAGAATGAGGCCCCATAGACTTACAGTGTAAACAAGACTTCAGGCTCACACATAGAGTATCTAGTGATCAGGATAGTCTAAAGTGCAGTGACGTCACTGAGAAGAGGAGCAGAATGGTGCTGGATCCAAGAGAAGGTGGCCACTACAGGGCATGCACATACACATAGATTTAGTTAAAAAGAATCTTTGTGGGATGGATTTTTTAATTATGTTTCTCTTCTACTTTTACTTTGCTGCTGTTTTCTCTTATTAAGCTCTTTTACAGTAGTACTTTTTTAGTTTTCCTTTACGTTTTTATTCCTCATTTTTTAGCCTACAAATATTATGAAACCAAACCTAATAATTGTTTTTTTCCATAAACATTTAAGCAAGTGCATTGCAAAGTTTTACTAAAGCCCAGTGATCAATCAGAACCAAAGTCGACTGCTCTGGGCAAAGTGAAAGAAAGAAATATTTGACCAATATTTTTGGTGTGCCTGGTACAACATAGCCAAATGTAGTGACTGATCTGCTAAAAATATGGACCCCATTGATCCCCCTCTCCATAACATACTATTGCACAGCTAAACTCTGATCTGCACCTGCCAGCAGCTTGTAATGAACTGGATAACGATATAAAAACCATTCATAAAGATCATAAGGAAGTTAGGAATGTTCATACATACTTTATAAAATATAAATAACATATTAAAATATTCTCATTTTGCAAGAGAATTAAAATTTGACTTGCATATTAATAAAAACTGTAACATTATTTATTTTCTCACATGCCTTTGTTTCCAGTCCCAACATTAATCTTCGGTGTCTGCAATCTAAATGTGCTGAGTATTTATGACACAGAAGTCTAATTAATATTTTCTATTATAATTTATTGAAAGTTTCCACGTAATACATTGCAAAATCCCAATAATGTATGTGCTACTTAATGAAATTATTGCAGATCCTCTTAAAACATTCTAGGTGTTATATAAATGCAGGTTATACATATCATCCGCGCATACATAGATCTGTAAAATAAATGCGTCCTCCATGCAATTATTTTAATCTTGAATACAAAGAAAATTAAGATCACTTTATGCTGCAAACGCTGGAAACGCTGCTGCACATCAGCATGACTGGCGATCACTGATGCAGAAATCACCAACTTATTCACTCTTCTGCTCTACTGTTTAGAAAAACGCATTACACTAGAGATCAACTTATTTCTGTAAAGCTCAGAGAGCAAGATGTTTTTAAGATGCTGCAAGGAATAAAAGTCATTTTATTACACAGTCGCCATCTTAATTCAAATGCGGTTCTATTGCTGCAAAATTAACAAAAGTTACTGCATATAAAAAAGTAATAATACTCAAATGTTAACTACAGGATATACATATATATATATGTATATATTTCTACTACAATTATATAATAATCATTACTGTAGCGAAAATTTATAAAAGGTGAAGATTATTACTTTGAGGATTACATATACACTGTATATACATAGTGTCCACACTGTGTAATGCCCATTTTTCATATATTTCATGCATGAAAATCATCACCTTCTTGGCCCTTTTAGAGCTGTCAATTAGATATTTTATCACTTATGAAGGGTATTTTTGTAAGGTAAAAATTATAGGGGATAGATAGATAGATAGATAGATAGATAGATAGATAGAAGATAGATAGATAATAGAAAAGATAGATAGATATAGATAAATAGATAGATAGATGATAGATAGAAATAACTAGATAGATAGATAGATAGAGATATAGATAGATAGATAGATAGATAATAGATAGATAGATAGAATAGATAGATAATAGATAAGATAGATAGATATATAGATAGATAGATAGATAATAGATAATAGATAAATAGATAGATGATAGATAGATAATAAATAATAGATAGATATGATAGATAGATAGATAGATAGATAGAAGATAGATAGATAGATAGAAGATAGATAGATAGATATAATAATAATGGATAGATAATAGATAAATAGATAGATAGATAATAGACAGATTAATAGATAGATGATAGATAGATAGATAGATAGATAGATAGATAGATAGATAGATAGATAATAGAAAATAGATAGATAATAGACAGAAATATAGATAATGATAGATAGATAGATAGATAGATAGATAGATAGATAATAGATAGATAGATAGATAGATAGATAGATATAGATATAGATAGATAGATAGATATAGACAGATAATAGATAGAAAGATAGATAGATAGATAGATAATAGACAGATAATAGATAGATAGATAGATAGATAGATAGATAATAGATATAGAATAGATATAGATGATAGATAGACAGATATAGATAGATAGATATAGATAGTGATGATAGATAGATATAGATAGATAGATAATAGATAGAATAGATATGATAGATAGATAGATAGATGATAGATAGATAGATAGATAGATAATAATAGATATAGACTTGAAGAAAGTTCTCACTCTTGAACTGAAACGTCGCCATGATGGGCTATTAAACAGAAGCTCCCTTTTTCACCCTGAATGGTGTGCTGCCTCCAATTTTTGAATCTCTACATAAGGTTTGGTCTTTGCCTGAGGGGCTTTGCACCCAGATTGTGATTTTTAGCTTTGCTCTTACTTTTTTGTTTTTCTAGATAGATAGATATAGATATAGATAGATATATAATAGATAGATAAATAAATAGATAATAGATAGATACGAGATAGATAGAAAGATGGATAGATAGATAATAATAGCAGTATACGTATATAACAGTTGAAGCCGTTAACCTGTTCCCATCATGACAAGCTGAATGTTTGTCCCTTTACAGACCATGAGCTACGACGTATGATGCAGCCATGCTGGAACACAATTTGCGCATTAAGCGTATTATACAGTAGAACGCAGATTATGTTTCCGCCTGCGGAATTTCTGGCTAATCCTAAAATCATATTAACAATCATAGCTTTTGTGTTTCATGCTAAGAAGTAGCAGGTGATACAATAGATTATTTGACACTTTGATTGGAAAGATATTTGATATTACAGATTAATATCACCTTGCCCGCTTGTTTCGTTGAGCACCTTGTGGTTCGGCCCATCACAGCAGCTCATTTTTCATGTTTGTACAGTTCAGATAGAAATAAAAAAAAGTGTGAATCAATAGGTAAAATGCAATATTCCAGCCTAAATGTAATTAAATAATATCGGACAGTCTGCACAATGTACTGCGACCGTGAGGGGTTTTATAATGTTGTGATGAACTTTACTCAAAATATTCTAACATGAAAAATGTATTACCAGGTGTTACAATAGAAATGACTGCAATTTTTAATTACAAAGCTATAATAAATTGCAATTTTACAAAGGCATTTTTTTATAGATATTTCATTGAATATTAATTAGAATGACAATCACAATAAAAATCTAGATTGTTTGAGTAATGATAATGTTATTTCGCTGGCTAAAAATGCTCAATGTTTCAATGGAGGAAACACTTATTTTATAATTATTATCTGTATTTATATTTCATATTATTTTCTCTAGATCTATTTCCTTATTACAAATACTCAGGCATCCAAATGACAAGCGGGTCCTATTTTATTATATTTTTCTTATACCATTCACACGTATATCACGCGAAGAATACTCCAATGACGGTGAAAACTAGGTGCTGTCGCTCTCTGTCTGGCTTTCAATAGTCTTTAATTTTATCATCATTCTACCAATTGGAAGACAAGAAAAAAAAAATCAAACTGCAATTTACAGAGTAACCAAATTACCAAAACTAGCAGAGCAACTTTTAATGAGCAAAACCATTAACAATTTTCTGACTGCGGTCGGCGTTCACAAACCTTGGACACCTTGTTAGCACAGAATGAGGTGTTCAATCAAGAGACTGGGAATTGGAAGTACCAGGGCACAGGATTTTTTTTTTTTGAGTGGTGATTACAAAGGCATGAGTGTGAGTGCCAAAGTAACAGTCTCCTACCCTGCAGGAAGCTGAGAAACCTTTAAGGCTGCATTTGTAAATCAGCCTGGATGATTACAGCAGTCACAAGCAAAGAGCAGGGGAAACAATCATGTTCACTAGTCTTTCACTACTTTAATTTGCTCTTCAGATGAACAAAGTGATATATGGAACTGCTGCTGTATTGTCCTAACATTGCACTGTATGGTTTAACACTGTCACCACCATGGCTGCAGATTCACAGATGGGAGAGCCAAACATTAACAAGTTAATATTGATTGAAATTTCTGCCCGATATTAATAGGGGGGATTAGATGACAATATAATATCTGACTCTGCGGGTGCCGAGAGATGATATTTTGCCTTCATCATATTTATTTAGAGCGTTGATTTTTTAAAAAGGAAAAAAAACACGTTATTAGAAATGCTATTGTGCTACTATAGATAAAACCGGTTAAAAAAGATTATAGTTAGCAAAAATGTCATCAAAACCTTAAAACTTCTCTATCTCTGTATATATATATATATATATACTTGTGTACGTGAGTATATATATTTATCTATATATGTCAGATATATTTTATATATAAATAATATATAGTAAAGTAATGGAAAAAGTAGAACAACTGTATGACTTATTATATATATATATATATATATATTTATTTTTATACATATATACTAAAATGTAAATCAAATTAATATATTGCAATATGTAAAATAAAATATATGCATGTGTTCAAGATAAATGTCTTTTTTTTCTTTTTTCTGCTTTCTATCCTGACATATTATTCTGTTTTGCAATTTTTTATGTATATATATATATATTTATATATATACTGTATATGTGTGTGTCTGGATGCAACTTTCAATTATATGTGCAAGTGAAACATCTAAGATTCCCATTATCTGGTCTTCAGCAGGATTTAGACACGACACAGTGGGCTAAAATTGATTCACGTTTCTTTGTGAACGCACTTTGAAATGTAGTGAGCATTGATAAACTGTAATTATCAGTAAAAAGCTTAACTAGTAACCATTGGTCAGGATTCATTAAAAAGTCGTGGTTAGGTGGATAATTGAAGGATGGAACAATTGACAATGAAATGCTGATTTAACTCTTGCATACAATAATGCCCTATAATGCTATTTTGAGCGAGAGAAAAAAACAAATCTGTTTTGATCCCTGAAATATTTTTCGTGCTCTGCCTTGTAGACATACACAATGATACAGAAGACGGTTCTTGATTACGACACTTAATTATTGCACAAATGTATTAGAAAAAAAAATGCACAAAAATCTATCCGGATCTGTGCATCTCTAAAAGATGATTCCAATAGACACATCTTTATTATTTTTTTTTCAATGCTTTTTAGAATTACGTATTACAGATTTAATTTGTACATGTCATGTAAGGGAGAAAAAAAATAGCCGGTTACATCCATGTGTTAGATTTGGCAGTTAGGAGTTTCTAACTGAAGAGAAACATTAGTTCAAAGTGCAGTTGCATCATGACAAGCCCCATGTGTGTTTGTTTTACCTGTGAAACACATGCAAACACTTAGAATTCTGCAGATTTTATTAATTATTAAGCCTTGTGCATGTAGAGGGCGCTGTTGCTCATGAATTCTCCCGGCATTGCCTATTGCTGGATAGCATGGTGTTTATATTTTTATTAGCTCTGACTAAATGATCAGTGCTATTCTTGGCACATAAATTCTAGGTTCTTATTCCTGCAGTTGGGTCTGTTGAAATAAATCTCATATGGCCATTGAATGCGGTTTTGTTAAATTAATTTTCTAAAAACAAATGCTGGGCATTATATTCGAGTCAGGACGCTGGTGCCTTTTGCAGTCTTTCTCTACCTTGTAGGACGCTAACAAGCGCGCTGATGGCAAAGGATTCTCGGAGGTTGTGTATATTTATTTCAGCTATTACAAGTCATGACCTTTACGTAAGAAAGAAGATACGGGCAGGAATGTTCAGCCGGGAGCGCCGATTTAAATAAACATTTAAGGTAGAATAAAAGGACTCTGTGAGATCGAGTTCACTTGTTTTTTATCGAACTGACATAGATGGGATTTAGAAAGTGCCCATGGACTTCTAGCCTTGGCATCATAAGGAATAAAGGCAAAATAAAAATTGCCCTTTGTCTGGAGCTGTTCTTTAATGCTCCACGCGGAGCTAGCTGCTTTTTGGAAAGATGTATGATGGCCTTGTACTGATGTAAATGAACAGTACCCAAATCCTGATATGGCTTTTAAAATTCTGGCCGGTGGAAGGGAACATGGTCTCATTGGACTGGATGAAAACCACCCCTCTGATCTCAATCATTTTTCACTTTCCCTTCCTACCTCGTGCTGGAAACATTTGGCAAATACTCTTATGAGTAAGGCACAAAAATGAATAGACCCACAAACAGACAGTGCCTAATGCGTGAAATATTTTCTGTAGACAGTTAAAAATTAATTACATAGGCTGAATATATGAAGCTGTCAGGACTGGGTCACTGGAGACTTAGATTTTTTCATCCTGCAACAGTTGCCCAGCCGGACGGCCCAGAAATTACTCTACATTAATGTTTAATGCCCTGCCAGATATTTGTCTAAAGAAGCATAAAATATTATACAGGGCGGCGCACAAATATTTCAACCTAAAACATCCAACGAATTGGACATTGGGAGTAAAATATGGGTGAACAGTTACATATGGAACAGTATGTATGAGTTAAGCATCAAAGATGGGGAAAGCAAAAGAGATCTTACCTGAATAATCATCTCCAGATGAGATCACATATTATAAATAGCACAATGCGGGTCCTGTAACAGAGCAATGTTACACTATTTGCTGAACACACAAATGTGTGTGATGTAGATAGGATAAATTCTACTGTTCTGTGCAGTAGGAAATTTGCCTCTTTAGTTGTGAGCAGCTTTTGAAGTGCTGCCTAAAAATCAGCCTAGGGCTTCAAAGAGAAGGGATTATAGCTTTTATCAAGCAATTAATATGGCTGTAACTCAGAATGTCAGCACCTGATGACTAAACAGGGTGGACAGTACATTAAGGGGGGTCAAGAGCAGGCTTCACGTCGAGATGGTATTCATAAAAAAATAATGGCTAAGCACATGATATTTTGGGGGGTTTGATGGAAACTACGCGCAAATGTGAACTTAAGGCACAGGCCTCTTCTCTATTAGCAGGAGAGCGAGCAGACTTTAACGTATTTTATCCACCTAGATTATTTTAATCTCCCACCAACTGTTAAGGAGAAAGGCGTGCCATTAAAAGAAAGCTATTCCTCGCCTCTTAACATGGTTCAGATGGCAGCATCTTAGAAGCCCTTCCTTCTCTGATGGTTCAAGGGTTCAAAAATGGTCAGAATATTACAAGGAGACCATTCACTGGGAGATTACAACCATCTAAAAATTATAAAATTATTATCATGAAAGAACAAATAAGAAATAATTATCTGTAAATGTGGAATGAGGTAATAACATTATATTTAAGGCCATTCAAGTCAATTATGTTTTCCTTTGTGCCTAAAAATTAATAGAAGATGGACCAGATTTGTTTACGGTGAGCAATATTTAGTGCCGTATTTTACAGTTTACCAAAAGTAACCAAATATTTTATGTTTGTATTAGTTTATATGTTATAATATTTGAAAATAGAAGGTTTAGCGTTATATTAATTTAATTATGCTAAAGTCAAGAAAAACTACTAGGTCTACAGTTATTGTAGATAAGCTCCATCCTTTGGTCTTTGTAAGCTAGGCTCATGATTGCATAATTTGCTTACCACATTCATACTATAATTCATATGCATTAGGTCTATAGGGAACTTTCATATTATGTGAAAAAGGGAAATCCAGTCGAGAGCCCAGGTCAGCACTAATTTCTATCAATGTATCAAATCTCCTATGGTGGGACTGTAGGGAAATTAAAGGGAATCTATCAGCACAATAAACTTTTAAAATGATCATGTTGCTATGTAAAAGATACAGTCATCAAGACCTTTATTTATTCAATTTTTTGCTTCCTGATGGGAAAAAAATAGCTTTTTTAATTCATATGCAAATGAGGCTGAAGAGCTTTGGGCGTGATCTAAGAATTTCCCAAGCATTCACCTCCTCAATTCTCTATTTCTTTCCCAGTCCCACCTTCCTGTGCTTGACTGACCGCTCACTGGCTGTGTAGACATTGAGGCACATGCATGGGAAGTGCTCTGATCATACCAAGAGCACTTTAGCCTCATTTACATAAGAGTTAAAACAGTGATTAATTTTTTGGTCGGGGAGAAACAGATTGCATAATTAAAAGTGTAGCCTCTTTCACATAGCAACACTACCATATTAACAATTTGGAGGAAGGGTAAATCCTGAAGACAGATTGACTTTATACACTTGTTTCCAGATTTCTCCAAAGATAATAGCTAAATGCTGGGCATTGCATAGGTTGATACTTTGTGATCAAGTTGCTACTCTGACAAATCAGTGATTGCCTAAGGAAGACTCCCATGGATCTGCGTGGGAGTGGGTTCATTGGATGTCTGGTATCTACAGTTTACATATTTTGTCATGTGCCTAGCTGCCATCTATGCCTTGTGTAAATGTTGGTTTAAGCCAACCCTTTAGTTGACAATAAAAATTTTAAAATGAATGCAGACATCTTGTCCTTATTTTTAATCTTTCTTGTACAGTTTCTGGTTTGGTTTCTCTGCTTCCCAGTACACGCTTCATTTCTGTAAATTGACTGACATTTTGTGAAAAATCTAGTTCTGGCCTGTTGTATTTGAGACTGTAGGAGGCATGGGTTGTCTCTGGCCCTTTCCTGTCACCCACCCACTGCTTTTGGATAGACCAGTTGTGGGACTATCAAAGCGCATTAAAAGAAATTTAGCATATGAATTGAGCTAAAATCTTATAAACTGGTTGTACTAGCAAATTGGGTGCTAGAAAATCCACCAAGATTTAACATAAATTTTAATAAACCACTTGGTATGAATCTAACCTTTAATTAAAACTATTAAAACGTTACACACAATTATAAAAAATGCCCCTAGGGACATAACGTGCATTGGCAGAAATGAAAATACACTGGAGGGTGAACCACACCAATAGTACACTCAGTGAATATAGACAGGGCATATTCAGTCCTCTTTCAACATCAAATATAATAACCCATCTTTTTAACATAAACCATGGCTATATAATAACAAAATAAAGAAGATAACTGCTCATATCAATGTGAGCATCTTCAACTTATTAACGTTCTCAATATATACTGGAACAATCTCATCATATGATATGCCCAGAGTCAGATTCCCATGCCTATCATGGTCCCTTGATAGTTCTGTACAATACCGCTATTTCCAGGTCTACGATAATAGAAAGATGAGGTGGGTTGCTCCTTATACGTTTCATCTTTGGTAAGATTCTTCAAGGGAGACTGTGCAGCTGGTGAATCAATCGTAATAAATAAATCTGACCATCTGCACAGCAACCTAGGCAACTAATGGCTTTAATCCAAACTTACCGCGTCTCCTTGTTGTGGTGACGTCACTTCTGGGGTCGCCCACATCCTTTCCAGTCATTGGAAGGCAGCCCCTGGAGGTGACATGCAAAGTGACATCACAGTGACAAGAATATGGGGTAAGTTTGGATTTAAGGCCATTAGTTGTCTAAGCTACTGTGCAGATGATCGGACTTAAATGCCTGGTGACACGAGGGTGCAGGCATGGTGTTGAGGTTGATTCACCAGCCACACAGTTTACCCTGAGGGATTATGTTCAAAAGACGGGTTATTTTATTTGATGTTGAGACAGGACTGAATATACCTTGTTTATAACCACTGGGTGTACGTTTGACTCTGGTGTGATTCACCCTCTAGTGGATTTTCGCTTCTGCCAGTGAACTTTATGTCTTTAGGGGCATTTTTATAATTATGTGTAAAGTTTTAATAGTATTAATTAACCCCTTAACCCCCAAGGGTGGTTTGCATGTTAATGACCAGGCCAATTTTTGCAAATCTGACCACTGTCCATTTATGAGGTTATAGCTCTTGAACGGATCTGGTGATTCTGAGAATGTTTTTTCATGACATATTGTACTTCACATTACTGGTAAAATTTCTTCTATATAACTTGCATTTATTTGTGAAAAATTGGAAATTTGGCAAAAATTTTTACAATTTTGCAATTTTCAAACTTTTAATTTTTATGCCCTTAAATCAGAGAGATATATCGCACAAAATAGTTAATAAATAAAATTTCCCACATGTCTACTTTACATCAGCACAACTTTGGAACCAAAAATTTTTATTGTTAGGAAGTTATAAGGGTTAAAAGTTTTCCAGCAATTTCTCATTTTTACAACACCATTATTTTTTAGGAACCACATCACATTTGAAGTCACTTTGAGGGGTCTATATGATAGAAAATACCCAAAAGTGACACCATTCTAAAATATTGCACCCCTGAAGGTGCTCAAAACCACATTCAAGACGTTTATTAACCCTTCAGATGCTTCACAGGAATTTTTTGAATGTTTAAAAACCAATGAACATTAAACTTTTTTTCACAAAAAAATTAACTTCAGATCCAATTTGTTTTATTTTACCAAGGGTAACAGGAAAAATTGGACCCCAAAAGTTGTTGTGCAATTTGTCCTGAGTACGCTGATACCCCATATATGCAGGTATACCACTGTTTGGGTGCATGGCAGAGCTCGGAAGGGAAGGAGCACCGTTTAACTTTTCAATGCAAAATTGACTGGAATTGAGATCGGACGCTACGTCGCATTTGGAGAGCCCCTGATGTGCCTAAACAGTGGAAACCCCCTATTCTAACTCCAACCCTAACCCCAACACACCCCTAACCCTAATCCCAATCCTAACCATAACCCTAACAACAAACCTAGCCCTAACACACCCTAACCCTAATCTCAACCCTAACCCTACTCCCAACCTTAACAGTAATCTTTCTTTCTTTTTCGTCTTTTTTATTTTTATATAGCGCCAACATATTCCTCAGCGCTTTACAGTTTGCACACATTATCGTCGCTGTCCCCGATGGGACTCACAGTCTAGATTCCTATCAGTATGTTTTTGGAGTGTGGGAGGAAACCGGAGTACCCGGAGGAAACCCACACAAACAAGGGGAGAATATACAAACTCCTTGGAGTTGTTGTCCTTGGTAATCCAAACCATAACCCCAACTCTAGCCCCAACCCTAACTTGAGCCCCAACCCTAACCCTAACTTTAGCCCCAACCCTAACTATAACCCTAACTTTAGCCCCAACCCTAAAACTAACTTTAACCCTAACCCTAACTTGAGCCCAATCCTAAATTATCCCCAACCCTAACCCTAACTTTAACCCTAACTCTAATGGGAAAATGGAAATAAATACTTTTTTTTATTTTTATTATTTTTCAATAGCTAAGGGAATGATAAATGGGGGTTTGATTTACTATTTATAGTGGGTTTTTACTGCAGATTTTCATGTTTGGCAGCTGTCACACACTAAAAGATGTTTTTTATTGCGAAAAATAGCTTTTGCATCATCATATTTTGAGAGCTATAATTTTTCCATATTTTGGCCCACAGAGTCATGTGAGGTCTTATTTTTTGTGGGACGAGTTGCCGTTTTTATTGGTACCATTTTCGGGCACTTGACATTGTTTGATCACTTTGTCTTCCGATTTTTGGGAGACAGAATGAGCAAAAACCAGCAATTCATGAATTTCTTTTTGGGGGGCATTTACACCGTTCCGTGTGTGGTAAAATTGATAAGGCAATTTTATTCTTCAGGTCAGTACGATTACATCGATACCTCATTTATATCATTTTTTTTATGTTTTGTCGCTTTTTATAATAAAATCTATTTTATATAAAAAAAAATTGTTTTTGCATCACTTTATTCTGACAGCTATAACTTTTTTATTTTTTCACTGATAATGCTGTATTGCAGCTCGCTTTTTGCGGGACAAGATGCAGTTTTCAGCGGTACCATGTTTATTTATATTCGTCTTTTTGATCGCGTGTTATTCCACTTTTTGTTCGGCGGTATGATGATAACGCATTGTTTTTTGCCTTGTTTTTTTTTGGTGTTCACTAAAGGGGTTAACTAGTGGGGCAGTTTTATAGATCGGGTTGTTATAGACACGGCAATACCAAATATGTGTACTTTTAATGTTTATATTTTCTTTTATTCAAATATTTATTTAGTGACAGAGTAAATATTGATTTTTTTTTTTTATTATTTTTGATTTTTTTTAAATAAAAAAATTCAGATGGGTTGTCAGCCCCTATGCCATCTCCGGAACGCTGCGATCATGTTTTATCGCAGTGTTCCGGGATTAAAGTGCCGAAAGCGGCCAACAGAAATTCACTCCAGTTATGGACTGAAGAATATTTCTGTTTTAATTTAAGCTACATTTGTAGCAAAAATTATGATGACTTTGTTGAGCAGCCTTGGGCCCTACCCCGTTTTGATGAGATCCCTCCACTTTTCAAAAAGTTAAAAAACATCAAAAGTTGCAATTTGCTTTTTACAATAAAATTATTATTACACCAGATTTCTGGCCCCTTTGTGTTATTATTAGTTTTTAGACACATTTATAAAAGTAAAGCAACATTATCAAAGAATTGCATGTCAAGCCCATCAGTTTTGTTGTGAGGTTGTCAAAAAAGGCTAGTTCATATTGATGACGTCTATGACAGCTTTTTAAAATGTTGTGCAAAATGTCGTCAAAATCAATTGACTAGATGGGAAATGTAATAAGTAGATAATCCGTACTGGACAGAAGTCTTACATCTTAAGATGTTCCAAATTTATTAAAAAAAATAATTATCAGAAATTATATTATCAAAGAAACATTTAGATTTTACAAAAAATATTTACAATGCAGTCAGAAGCAAAACTGACTTCAAAGATTACTGTCATGATAAATGTCCCTAAAATGTATAAATCTATGGTACTGCGCAAAAGTTTTTGGCAGGTGTGGAAAAAATTCTACAAATTAAGAACGCTTTGAAAACTAAAAGTGTTAATAATTTATCTTTATTAATGAACAAAATGCAAAGTGTTGGGGTCTGCGGAACGCACCAAATATATGATGTGGAGAGGTGCGTTCGCAGCCCGGGGTCCACCGTGCAGGCTGAGCCTGCTGCTAGTAAAATGGCGCAAGAAGTGAACTCTGTTATCCCGCAGAGTCGCCAAAATAAACGCCGTAACGCACTGTGGCAATATGTGCGAATTCTGTTAATCCACAGAGCTGCTAGAAGGATTGCCGCAGCGCTATATGGCGATGTGTGCGAACTCACTTAACACAACTGAGTCGCAAAATAAACACGCTAGGGCGCTGTCTAGCGTTGAAAGCGAACCCTGTTACGTCACAGAGCTGCTGAGACAAACTTCTGTGTCCTGTCAGGCACCCAGGTACACAGTTAACTGCTAAGCGAACATAGAACGTGATCATGCGCTAATGTCCTCGCGGGAGTCACCCGCAATCTATGGCGTCTGAACGCCAGACCCTGAATACGGCAATCAAACTCCTCACCGGTTATGCCGGTAATCTAGGGCATCTAGGACACCGACCCTGACCAGCTAGCATACCAAACTCCTCACCGATTAAGTCGGTATTCTAGGGGCTTATTTCAGCCGGGCCCTAACCACACACACGCATGACCACACTGGCGCATAGCATATAAAGATTGATATTAGCGCATGGCGGCCCAGCCATGCTGCCCTTTTATAGTAACAGCTACAGGACCTGCCAGAAACAAGGACCAATGAAACTTGTTCCAGAACACCAGTAGTCACAGGACCTTCCTGGCGGACCAATAGGAGCTGCTGCAGTACCTGAGCATGTGACCCCTGATCTCCAATGAGAGATCTCACTCTGGGCATGCTCAGAAGGGGAAAACAAGGACTTTGTCCTAAAGACGTCTGCTCGCTGCTAACCAGTACTGGCCACAATAGCAGAGCCTGGAGGAGCAGCAGTAATCCTCTGCACACTGCCAGACTGGGTGAGACGCTGGGACCGATGTCTAAGCTGAGCAGGCTCCAATGCGGACAGAGACGAATGGGGGACCGCAGCGGGACTGGTTTGAGACTCCCCCTGTGCAGAAGCGGGAACTCGACCCCTAACTCAAAGTGTGAACAAAAAAGAAATCTCAATCAAATCAACATTTGGTGTGGCCACGCTTTGCCTTCAAATTAGCATCAATTCTTTTAAAGGGACTCTGTGTTAGGGTTTGAGTTCCCACTCCTGCACAGGGGGAATCTCGAGCTGTTCCCGCTGCGGTCCCCCATCCGTCTCCGGCCGCATTGGTTCCTGCTCAGCAGAGACATCAGTCCCAGCGTCTTGCCCGGCCCAGTACTGTTCAGAGACTTGCTGCTGCAATCAGTGTTGGAGCAGGCAGATTTGGGACTAAGTCCTTTGTTTCTTCATCTGAGCATGCCCAGGTCAAGATCTCCCATTGGAGATCAGGAGTCACATGCTCAGATACAGCTGCCACTCCTATTGGTCCTTCAGGAAGGTCCTGTGGCTGTTGATGTTCTTCCTGGAAGGTCTTTTTCTCGTGGCTGCTATAAAAGACTGTCCTTACCGCACGGCCGTGCGCTAGTATCAAATCTGTTACATGCTTGCGCCAGTGTGGTCATGTATGCATGTGGTTAGGTCTGGCTGAAATAAGCCCCTAGAATACCGGCACCTCCGGTGAGGAGATTGTGTGCACGTGTTCAGGGCTCGGCTGAAAACGCCTTTAGAATACCGGCTACTCCGGTGAGGAGATTATTGCTTGGGTTCTGATTGCATGACCACAGACTACAATTCGCTTAGCAGTCATCTGTGTTCCCTGTGAGTCTAACAGGACACAGTCTTTGTTACAGTGGCTCTGTGAATTAACAGAGTCCGCTTATATCGCCATATAGTGCTACGGCGTTTACATCTGCGACTCTGCGGGATTGCAGAGTTTTCTCATACTGCCTATTTATGCCATCTTACTAGCAGCAGGCTCTGCCTGCACGGTGGACCCCGGGCTGCGAACGCACCTCTCCTTAATATCTATTAGGTGCGTTCCGCAGGCCCCTAACACTGTTAGCAGGTTTTTGTTATCCAATCTGACAGCAGCATGAGCTTGGGACAGAAATCTTGATTCCAGCAATGTATTGCTTAGTATACTGAGTGCAGTAGTTATGATAGAGTCATAGTTTTCTCTGATGCAAATGTAGGAGAGATAGGAGAGCTCAGTTGTCGAGTTATATACAGTATAAGGCTGGGTTCACACTTGCGTTCGGCTGGTCTGCATATGTCTGTGTACTTCCTCCCTTAAGCTCCGCCTACTCTCCGCCTACTTCTGCATGCATCCTGCATCGTCCTGCATAACTATCTTTAACATTGGGTACACAGGGAGATGTGGAAGTATGCGGATGTGTCCGCATGCGGCATTTTGACATGCCGCCGAATGCAACAGTTAGGTGGAGCTTAAGGGAGGAAGTACGCAGCCGTACGAAGAACAGCCGAATGCAAGTGTGAACTTAGCTTAACCCAGCCAACACCACAGCTTTCTGTGTAGTTTGTATAGTGACAGAGAGCTGATAATCAGTGCTGGGGGCGGAGTTGGACTACATTGCCCAATCCTGCTGACAGGTTCCCTTTAAGTGCATATGAATATAGTTTTTGATGGAACTCAGTTGGGAGATCACTGCAAACATCTTAGAGAACCAACCACAGATCTTGTGTGGATGTAGGCTTGAGCAAATCTTTCTGTCTCTTCATTTAATTACAAAAAGAGTCCATGCCATTGAGATAAGGGCTCTATGGGTCTGATATCATCACTTCCAAGACTCCTTATTCTTCTTTATGCTGGGGATATTTCTTAATGATATTGCCTGTATGTTTGGATGGTTGTCCTGTTGCAGAATAATTGTGAAGTCAATCATAAGCCTTCTTAGTATAATTTTATGATGGATAAGTATCTGTCTGTATTTCTCAGCATAGAATACAGCATTAATGTTGACCAAATCCCCAACTACATTTTCTAAAATTCAGTTCAACACTTTCAAGGAACATCCACAATTCTTCACTGTTGCTTACAGACACTCATTATTGTACTGTTCTCCAGCCCTTGGGAAACAAAGTGCATTAAGTTACAGTCAATATTTCAAGTTTCATACTGTAAGTCCAGTTCACCTGATGGCATTTTCCTGCACTTCAATTATTATGTATTGCATAGCTGAGGTGCTTGGCCTTGTTTACATGTTGAAGGTATGTTTTTTGGCCTCTATTCTCCCATGAAGAACATCTGGCCACGTTTCACACAGTGGACACGTTTAGCTGTGTCCCACTGGTTGCTGCCAGTTCTGAGGTTGTTTTTCATCTGCAGTTCAAAAAAGCATACAGACACACTGTAGCTCATCTGCATTGGCTACAGTAGCGTAGAGTGTTATGATTTGGTAGCTGAGGAGAGCAGGCAAAAACGGCAATACATCAGAGAGGTTGGAATCTACTGGATTGCAGTACCCTGACTAACCACCACAACTAAAGGCAGCCGTGGAGCGTTCCTAAGTTGGTCCTAGATGCCTCGTCACAGCCTGAGAGGTTAACTACACCTAAAGATAGAAAGAGGAAAGCTATCTGCCCCGGAGCAGATCCCCAAAGAACATAGGAAGCCCCCAAACATGTAATGGCGGTTAGACAAGAGGAAATACAGACACAGACAGAAAATAGTATGAGCAAACGTTGGGGCCCAATCTTCCTAGAAAGAAAAGTATAGGAAGGACACTTACTGCAATCCAAAAAACCCTAAAAAATACCAACTCTACTAATTGCAAAAACTCCTGAGATCACACGACCTCTACCACCTAAATTAGTTCTCTGGGTTAACAAAACTAAGCCGCAGCCACTGAAAAAACTGGAAAAGGCAAATGAACAAATAACAGTGGCTCAGATAAACTGAGAGGAGCACAAGCCCCCGGAGGGGACCTGGCTGACCTCCACAGAAGTGAAGAGAACAATGCAAAAAGCAAGCACAAAAATAAAAGCAGAAAATATCTTATCTGATAGCAGAAGATGCAGGCAAGAGTCAGCAAGCTTCAAAGAGAACCAGGAACCACAGTTGAGACAAGAACAATTGATCACCTGCAAACATGATGGGAGGGAACCTCCCTTATATAAGACCAGTCTGTAACTCCTGATTGCCAATCTTCACAATCTTCATTGAATGGTTCAGCACTGTTTGTAACCACCAGAGGGAGCTTCTGCTCAGAATTCATTTCTAACACATTCACAACAGTAGAGTCTGCGTTAGCCCCCCATAAAAAAATAATAAAAATAAAATATATGAATGTGACAAAAAAACACAGCAATAATATAATTTTCTAAGGAATATTTCTAAATAATACAGTTACCAAATTACAAATACTATCCCCATACAATTACTGAACTAACTGCATTATGGCAAGACCAATATACCAATAATACCACATACAAAAAAACAAATTGCCACCACACCTTCAACATATATTACTATCACAGTGTCCAAATATAACCACCATTCTGTTACTGAGCAAAACCTACAACATCATGACCAATACCTTATAGCATAAAACCATATGGCATAATACTCCAACACCATGACCGGATCATATATATTTCCACCACATAGTGACCCAATAATATCACCATAATGATTGATAAAAAATCATATTACTAATACTAATTGTATCACCATATAATGACCATATAGTGCATATAGTGATAGATATCAGTATACACAGTACAGATACGTCTCCAATTGAAGTAATTCATTTTCTTTTTTCTTCTTCACCCGGCACAGACCACTATCCCCTTTTCCAGCAACAACTCATTTCGGCAAAATGTAATACAGGCATTTATGGCTGATCGCTTTTAGAGCACCATCCAAACATTTTCCCCTACTTATACAATAAAAGTTGCTCCCAATTGTCCTCTTGTTACAGTATTTCCAAAAATAAAATACAGTAATAAAGTTTTTCTAATTGTTTTAAATACAATTGCAATGCTTATGTCCCCTTTGTGCAGTAGAACGGCCACACCATGTCTCCCACATAGCAGCAGTGTCCATTTATTAAGCTTCCATACAGGTGTTAATTGTGGTGCTGATATAGTAGTGCTATTTCTATATGTTACCCCATACATTGATAATGTCCATCTATGTGGCTCAATATAATATTAACATCCCACATGTGACCCTCATATAATGATACTATCCTTCCATATGGTCCCCATACATTATTAACCCTAAGTGGTCCCCATGCATTCATATTGCTCACCATTGTGGGCTCCATATAGTAATAGTAGCCTCAAATTCAGCCCCCTATATATTAATAAGGACCCTCTGGTCCCATATTGTAATAGTGTCCCCCAATTCTGACCTCCATATAGTAATAATGTCCCCAGTTCTGGCCTCCATAAGTTGTGACCCCGACAATATGTTATAATGTCCCCCAATTGTGGCTCCCATATTTGAAAATAATCACAATCTCCCACAAGGAACAGCTCTGTCTTCTTCCTCGTCTCCCGGCTGGCTCCTTGCTGCATGCTTATTTTACAGCTGCAGGCCTACAGAGTAAGCACGGGGCAGGATGCCAGTGGCTCTCAGCTCCACAACAGTTTTCAACTGAAGGTGTGTCCGAGGCCCCGATATGCCTCTGCGTATTATGTTGTTCATGTCAAACATGGATATCAGGATGCAATAATATGAATAATGCATACATATACAACCCCTGGCAAATATTATATCATCACCAACCTTGGAGGATGTTCATTCGGTTGTTTAATTTTGTTTAAAAAAAGCAGATCACAGACATGGCACAAAACTGAAGTCATTTCAAATGGCAACTTTCTGGCTTTAAGAAACACTAAACAAAATCAAGAACAAAAAATGTGGTAGTAAGTAATGGTTATTTTTTTTAACCAAGCATAGGGAAAAAATTATGGAGTCACTCAATTCTGAGGGAAAAAAATTGTGGAATCATGAAAAACAAACAAAAAAACCACTTCAACACATCACTAGTATTTTGTTTCACCACCTCTGGCTTTTACAACAGCTTGCAGTCTCTAAGGCATGGACTTAATGAGTGTCAAACAGTACTCTTCATCAATCTGGCTCCAACTTTATCTGACTGCTGTTGCCAGATCAGCTTTGCAGGTTGGAGCCTTGTCATGGACCATTTTCTTCAACTTCCACCTAAGATGTTCAATTGGATTGAGATCCGGACTATTTGCAGGCCATGACATTGACCTTATGTGTCTTTTTTCAAAGAATGTTTTCACAGTTTTTGCTCTATGGCAGGATGCATTATCATCTTGAAAAATGATTTCATCATCCCCAAACATCCTTTCAATTGATGGGATAAGAAAAGTGTCCAAAATACCAACATAAACTTGTGCATTTATTGAAGATGTAATGACAGCCATCTCCCCAGTGCCTTTGCCTGACATGCAGCCCCATATCATCAATAACTGTGGAAATTTGCATGTTCTCTTCAGGCAGTCATCTTTATAAATCTCATTGGAACGGCACCAAACAAAAGTTCCAGCATAATCACCTTGCCCAATGCAGATTCATCATTGAATATGACTTTCATCCAGTCATCCACAGTCCATGATTGCTTTTCCTTAGCCCATTGTAACCTTGTTTTTTTTTTTGTTTAGGTGTTAATAATGGCTTTCGTTTAGCTTTTCTGTATGTAAATCCCATTTCCTTTAGGTGGTTTTTTACAGTTTGGTCACAGACATTGACTCCAGTTTCCACCCATTCGTTCCTCATTTTTTTGTTGTTGTGCATTTCCTGTTTTGGAGACATATTGCTTTAAGTTTCCGGTCTTGACGCTTTGATCTTTTCCTTGGTCTACCAGTATGTTTGCCTTTAACAACCTTCCCATGTTGTTTGTATTTGGTCCAGATTTTAGACACAGCTGACTGTGAACAACCAACATCTTTTGCAACATTGCGTGATGATTTACCCTCTTGTAAGAGCTTGATAATCATCTCCTTTGTTTCAATTTTCATCTCTCATGTTAGAGCCATGATTCATGTCAGTCCAGTTGGTGCAACAGCTCTCCAAGGTGTGACCACTCCTTTTTAGATGCAAACTAACAAGAGGATCTAATTTGATGCAGGTGTTAGTTTTGGGAATGAAAATGTACAGGCTGATTCCATAATTTTTTCCCTCACAATTGAGTGACTCCATAATTTTTCCCCTATGCTTGGTTAAAAAAAAATAACCATTACTGACTACCACACTTTTTGTTCTTGATTTATTTTAGAGTTTTTAAAGCCAGTAAGTTGCCATTTGAAATGACTTCAGTTTTGTGCCATGTCTGTGATCTGCTTTTTTTAAACAAAATTAAACACCTGAATGAACATCCTCCAAGACGGTGATTACATAATTTTTGCCAGGGGTTGTAGACACTGAGCATTTACAGCTCCACGCTTGTGGTAAACAAACAAGGTAAAGTTCTAGATTTAGATGTTAAAGGTTTGCCAAATATGCTTTTGGTTTCCTGAAGTATACCAATGTGTATGTTATTATATGGTAAGTTACTGTCTACAATGCATGGAAGCCTCTGCAGGGCACCCTAGGCCTGCTCTACGTCTTTTTAACCACTGATTCCTAACTATTCACAGTTGTTGTAGTAACACGTTTCTTCTAGGATTTTCCACTTGCTTTTGAAGACAACACCCCACTGAGCATCCACACTTAACGTTCTTAAAGATCTGTATCACCGGATAGTCCTGGTATTTTTAGCTCAGCTGAAACAAAATCCTTTAGTCAAACATGAAGTAATGTGGATGTCTAATCTTAAAGTGAAGAAACCTAATAGAACATATTAAACTGTTTTACCATAGTGAGGGGTAGAATAACAATTATTGCACACTGCCCCACTCATTAGTATGCCTGCCTCTGTAATTGGTATTTTCACTAGTAAATATTTTCACAAGTCGACTGAAACAGACATTGTCTTTGATATGGTGATGGAAAGAAAGTTACCTTGTTTCTGTCAAAACCAGAAGTTAGTTAATTATTTTCTTTGGACGTGAACGTAATGAGTTTATCTGTATATATATATGCATATCACATCTACATATGCATTGCAGATACAGCAATTATGAATAATGCAAGTGGTGTGCATAGTATTCAGGCTACAGTATGAGGAACTGACAAGCAGGAGAACAGCAATGATTATATTAAAAATGATGGCTAGCGCACAGAAATCAAGAAAAGACAGTGCTGATAAACTTGCTTATGTAAAGCCTCTTTGGGCTGGGTTCAGACAGGGACATTTAACGATTGGAAGAACACAGAAAATCTTTCTCTGGTGCATATATATTTCCTGTTGCTCATATAGTGATAGCATATTAAGTAGCCAAGTATGCAGAGGTTGTCTTCATTGACACCAGTTTTTATCCAAAATTGAAGCTCACAAACTAAGTTCCCTATTTTAAATACAATTGTGTACCTTTTTTAGTGATGGAACTAAAAAAAATCAGAAGTTTAAAGTGTACGTCTCATTCATTAAAACTTCACACATGGAAAATATGAACAGATTTGGTACTTGTCCACGTAGAAGTTTAAGTGCTGAGGCCCCACTGATTTCTCAATAAAGTGACATGTTTTTGTCATCCGATTCAGATAAAGCTGAGCAAAGCGTTGTATGGGTTCTTAGAAAGTCCATGCTACATGTACAGCCAACCTTCTATCCAAAGATTAACCCAGAAAATTTGGTGACTGCAGAAGAGGTACAGCTGAGAGCTTCTGCCCTTTCTTTCCATTGATTGGGGGGACACTCAGCACTAGAGATGATCGAATCTACCAAGTTTTAAATTTGGCAAATCATGAAAATTTCATTGAAATTCGTTATGTACTGAAGCCAGTTGATACAAATTTAACCCCTTAACCCCAAGGGTGGTTTGCAAGTTAAAGACCGCGCCAATTTTTACAATTCTGACCACTGTCTCTTTATGAGGTTATAACTCTGGAACGCTTCAATGGATCTTCACGATTCTGAGAATGTTTTCTCAGGACATATTGTACTTCACGCTAGTGGTAAAATTTATTCGATATAACTTGCGTGTATTTTTGAAAAAAATCGCAAATATGGCGAAAATTTTGAAAATTTTGCAATTTTCAAATTTTGAATTTTTATTCCCTTAAAACAGAGAAATATGTCACACAAATTAGTTAAGAAATAACATTTCCCACATGTCTACTTTACATCAGCACAATTTTGGAACCCAAATTTTTTTTGTTAGGAAATTATAAGGGTTAAAAGTTGACCAGCAATTTCTCATTTTTACAACAAAATTTACAAAGCCATTTTTTTGTAGTGACCACCTCACATTTGAAGTCACTTTGAGTGGTCTATATGGCAGAAAATACCCAAAAGTGACACCATTCTAAAAACTGCACCCCTCAAGGTACTAAAAACCACATTCAAGAAGTTTATTAACCCTTCAGATGCTTCACAGGAGCTGAAGCAACGTGGAAGGAAAAAATGAATATTTAACTTTTTAGTCACAAAAATGATCTTTTACAAACTTTTTTATTTTCACAAGGGTAAAAGGAGAAAATGGACAGATAAAGTTGTTGTGTAATTTCTCCTGAGTATGCCAATACCCCATATGTGGGAGAAAACCACTGTTTGGGCACACGGCAGAGCTCATAAGTGATGGAGCGCCGTTTGACTTTTTTAAACCAAAATTGTCTGGAATTGAGATTGGAAGCCATGTCGCATTTAGAGAGCCTCTGATGCGCCTAAACAATGGAAACCCCCCAAAAGTGACACCATTTTGGAAACTATACCCCCTATGGAACTTATCTAGATCTGTTGTGAAAAGTTTGAACCCCCAAGTGTTTCGCAAAAGTTTATAATGCCTGGGTGTAGAAAAAAAAAACAATTTTCCACAAAAATGATATTTTAGTCCCAAATTTTTGATTTTTCCCAAGGAAATTGGACCCCAAAAGTTGTTGTCCAATTTGTCTTGAGTACGCTGATACCCCATATGTGAGGGGGAAAAAACTGTTTGGGCACATGGCAGGGCTTAGAAAGGAAGTAATAACGTTTTAGAATGCAGAAGTTGATGGGGGTCATGTTCCGTTTGCAGTGCCCCAGATGTGCCTAAACAGTGGTAACCCCCCACAAGTGACCCCATTTTGAAAACTAGACCCCCTAAGGAACTTATCTAGATCTGTGGTGAGCACTTTGAACCCCCAAGTGCTTCACACAAGTTTATAATGCCCGGGCATGAAAATAAAAAATCCTATTTTTTTCCCACAAAAATTATCATTTAGTCACCAATTTTTTATTTTTCCAAGGGTAACAGGAGAAATTGGACCACAAAAGTTGTTGTCCAATTTGTCCTGAGTACGCTGATACCCCATATGTTGGGGGGAACTACTGTTTGGGCGCACGGCAGAATTGAGATTGGACGCCATGTTGCATTTGGCGAGCCCCTGATGTACCTAAACAGTGGAAACCCACCACAAGTGACCCCATTTTGGAAACTAGACCCCCTAAGGAACTTTCCCAAGGGTAACAAGACTCCAAAAGTTATTGTGCAATTTGTCCTGAGTACGCTGATACCCCATATGTGGGGGTAAACCACTGTTTGGGTGCATGGCAGAGCTTGGAAGGGAAGGAGCGCCGTTTGACTTTTTCAATGCAGAATTGGCTGGACGCCATGTCAGGTTTGGAGAGCCTAAACAGTGGAAACCCCCCTCAAATTACACCATTTTGGAAACTAGACCCCTCAAGGAACTTATCTAGATGCGTCGTGAGAACTTTGAACCCCCAGGTGTTTCACTGAAGTTTATAACGCCCAAGCATGAAAATAAACAAATCATATTTTTTCCATAAACATGATCTTTTAGTCCCCAACTTTTTATTTCCCAAGGGTAACAGGATAAATTGGACCCCAAAAGTTGTTGTCCAATTTGTCCTGAGTACACTGATACCCAATACGTGGGAGAAAACTACTGTATGGGCACAAATCGGGGCTCGGAAGGGAAGTAGTGACGTTTTGGATTACAGACTTTGATGGAATGGTCTGCAGGCATCATGTTGCATTTGGAGAGCCCCTGATGTGCCTAAACAGTGGAAACCCCCCACAAGTGACCCCATTTTGGAAAATAGACCCCACAAGGAACTTATCTAGATGTGTGGTGAGCACTTTGAACCCCGAAGTGCTTCACAGAAGTTTATAACGTACAGCCGTAAAAATAAAAAATCCTTTTTTTTTTGCAAAAATGATTTTTTTTCGCCCCCAATATTTTATTTTCACAAGGGTAACAGGAGAAATTGTACCCCAAAAGTTGTTGTCCAATTTGTCCTGAGTATAATAATACCCAATATGTGAGAGAAAACTACTGTATGGGCACACGTCAGGGCTCGGAAGGGAAGTAGTGACGTTTTGGATTGCAGACTTTGATGGAATGGTCTGCGGCCGTCATGTCGCATTTGGAGAGCCCTTGATGTGCCTAAACAGTGGAAACCCCCCACAACTGACCCCATTTTGGAAAATAGACCCCACAAGTAACTTATCTAGATGTGTGGTGAGCACTTTGAACCCCGAAGTGCTTCACAGAGATTTTATAACGTACAGCCGTAAAAATAAAAAATTCTTTTTTTTTTACAAAAATTATTTTTTCGCCCCCAATATTTTATTTTCACAAGCGTAATAGGAGAGATTGGACCCCAGGTGTTTCACTAAAGTTTATAACGCCCAAGCATGAAAATAAACAAATCATATTTTTTCCATAAACATGATCTTTTAGTCCCCAACTTTTATTTCCCAAGGGTAACAGGAGAAATTGGACCCCAAAAGTTGTTGTCCAATTTGTCCTGAGTACTCTGATACCCAATATGTGGGAGAAAACTACTGTATGGGCACATGTCGGGGCCTGGAAGGGAAGTAGTGACGTTTTGGATTGCAGACTTTGATGGAATGGTCTACGGGCGTCATGTCACATTTGGAGAGCCCTTGATGTGCCTAAACAGTGGAAACCCCCACAAGTGACCCCCATTTTGGAAATAGACCCCACAAGGAACTTATCTAGATGTGTGGTGAGTGCTATGCAGCCCCAAGTGCTTCACAGAAGTTTATAACGTACAGCCGTAAAAACAAAAAAAAATCATTTTTTTTTTACAAAAAATGATATTTTTGCCCCCAATTTTTTATTTTCCCAAGGGTAACAGAAGAAATTGGACCCCAAGAATTATTGTGCAATTTGTCCTGAGTACGTTGATACCCCATAAGTGGGGGTACACTACTGTTTGGGTGCATGGCAGAGCTCAGACGTGAAGGAGAACCGTTTGACTTTTTCAATGCAGAATTGGCTGGAATTGAGATCAGATGCCAAGTCACATTTGGAGAGCCCCTGATGTGCCTAAACAGTGGAAACCCCCAATTCTAACTCCAACCCTAACCTCAACACACCCCTAACCTTAGTCCCAACCCTAACCATAACCCTAACCACAAACCTAACCCTAACACACCCATAACCCTAATCCCAACCCTAACCCTAATCCTAACTTTAGCCGCAACCCTAACCCTAACCCTAACCCTAACCCTAATGGGAAAATGGAAATAAATACATTTTTTAAATTTTATTATTTTTCCCTAACTAAGGGGGCGATAAAGGGGGGTTTGATTTACTATTTATAGCGGGTTTTTATGATTGGCAGCTGTCACGCTAAAAGACGTTTTTTATTGCTAAAAATAGTTTTTGCATCACCACATTTTGAGAGCTATAATTTTTGCATATTTTTGCCCACAGAGTCATGTGAGGTCTTATTTTTTGTGATACGAGTTGACATTTTTATTGGTACCATTTTTGAGCACGTGACATTTTTTGATCGCTTTTTATCTCGATTTTTGGGAGGTTAGAATGAAAAAAAATCAGCAATTCATGAATTTCTTTTGGGGGGGCGTTTATACCGTTCCACGTGTGGTAAAATTGATAAAGAAGTGTTATTCTTCGGGTCAGTATGATAACGGTGATACCTCATTTATATCATTTTTTTATCTTTTGGTGCTTTTATACAATCAAAACAATTTTATATAAAAAATAATTATTTTGCATCACTTTATTCTGCGAGCTATAACTTTTTTATTTTTTTGCTGATGATACTGTGTGGTTGCTCGTTTTTTGCGGGACAAGATAACGTTTTCAGCGGTACCATGTTTATTTATATCGGTCTTTTTGATCACTTGTTATTCCAATTTTTGTTCGGGGGTATGATGATAAAGCATTGATTTTTTTTCTTTTTAAGGGGTTCACTATAGGGGTTAACTAGTGGGACAGTTTTATAGGGGGGTTGTTATGGACGCGGCGATACCAAATATGTGTTCTTTCATGGTTTTGTTTTTTTTGTTTACAGGAAGAAATGAATTTATTGGGGAATATTTTTTTTTCCTTTATTTTGGATTTTGTTTTTTACATTTGTTATTTTTATTTTTTTAACTTTTTTACTTTGTCCCAGGGTGGGACATTACAGTATAGGGTCAGATCGCTGGACTCACAATGTGCACACCACTCTGTGAGACCAGCGATCTCACAGGCGGTGCTGAAGGCTTCCTCAGCGCTTGCTCTCAGCAGGCGCTGAGGAAGCCGCCTCCCTGCAGGACCCCGCGGCCATCTTGGATCCGGGGCCTTGCAGGGAGAAAGGCCTCAGAACAGCGCGATCACATCACACTATTCTGAGGGCCTCAGGGGAGCAAGCAGGGAGCCCCCTCCCTGCGCGATGCTCCCCTGTGCCCTGGTACACCTAGATCATGTTTGATCGCGGTGTGCCAGGGGTTAATGTGTCGGGAGCGGTCCGTGACCACTCCTGGCACATAGTGCCGGGTGTCAACTGTGATAATCAGCTGACATCCGGCGGCGATCAGCTGCGCTCCCCCCGGGAGCGCAGCTGATCGCCTAGGACGTACTATCCCGTCCCTGGGAATTAAGTCCCAGGCACATAGACGGGATAGTACATCCGATGACAGAAAGGGGTTAAGATTCTTTATTAGGTTCTTAGGTCTTTTTAGACCCAAATATAAAATGTAACAATAAACAAAAATCGCTCACCTGATGTGCTACCACTGCAGCCCACTATCTGGTCATCTCTTCTTTTTGCCTTCCCGGTCACACGCATCTTTTACTGTCTGCTTTACCAAATGCCAGGGCTTCCAGCACTGACTAGGTCTCTAACAACACTATGTGTTATATTGTCGCACTTTTTGTGATGTCATGGCGTGGGTTCCCCAAGGCAAAAGTAAATCAACCTGAAAAGAATGTGCGTGACAAGGGATGGTGAACAAAGGAGCAGAATATCAGATGGTAAGTTTCGGGGCAGTGGGACTAGTGAACAATGAGATGAATATTATTACCTTTTTTTTTTACTTTTTGCCATCCCTCTGTGGTTTAGCAAAATGGTATCTACAGTCATGGCCAAAAGTTTTGAGAATGACACAAATATTATATTTTCACATGATCTGCTGCCCTCTGGTTTTTATGTCTGTTTGACAGATGTTTTTTTTATCACAGACAGAAATATAATAATTGCAAATATATGAGTAACAAAAGCTTATATTGACAGTTAGAATGAGTTAATGCAGCAGTCAATAATGGCAGTGTTGACCCTTCTTCTTCAGGATCTCTGCAATTCTCCCTGGCATGCTCTCAATCAACTTCTGGACCAAATCCTGATTGATAGCAGTCCATTCTTGCACAATCAATGCTTTCATTTTGTCAGAATTTTTAGTTTTTTGTTTGTCCACCCGTCTCTTGAGGATTGACCACAAGTTCTCAATGGGATTAAGATCTGGGGAGTTTCCAGGCCATGGACCCAAAATCTCTATGTTTTGTTCCCTGAGCCATTTAGTTATCACCTTTGCTTTATGGCAAGGTGCTCCATCATGCTGGAAAAGGCATTGTTGATCGCCAAACTGCTGTTGGAGGACATTCTGGTACCATTCTTTATTCATGGCTGTGTTTTTAGGCAAGACTGTGAGAGAGCCGATTCCCTTGGCTGAGAAGCAACCCCACACATGAATGGTTTCAGGATGCTTAACAGTTGGCATGAGACAAGACTGGTGGTAGCGCTCACCTTGTCTTATCCGAATGACGCGTTTTCCTGATGTCCCAAACAATCGAAAAGGGGATTCATCAGAGAAAATAACTTTACCCCAGTCCTCAGCAGTTCACTGCCTGTACCTTTTGCAGAATATCAGTCTGTCCATGATGTTTTTTCTGGAGAGAAGTGACTTCTTTGCTGCCCTCCTTGAGACCAGGCCTTGCTCCAAGAGTCTCCACCTCACAGTGTGTGCAGATGCACTCACACCTGCCTGCTGTCATTCCTGAGCAAGCTCTGCACTGCTGGTAGCCCAATCCCGCAGCTGAAACACTTTTAAGAGATGGTCCTGGCGCTTGCTGGTCTTTCTTGGGCGCCCTGGAGCCTTTTTGGCAACAATGGAACCTCTCTCCTTGAAGTTCTTGATGATGCGATAGATTGTTGACTGAGGTGAAATCTTTCTAGCTGCGATACTCTTCCCTGTTAGGCCATTTTTGTGCATTGCAATGATGATTGCACGTGTTTCTTTAGAGATAACCATGGTTAACAGAAGAGAAACAATGATGCCAAGCACCAGCCTCCTTTTAAAGTGTCCAGTGGTGTCATTCTTACTTAATCATGACAGATTGATCTCCAGCCATGTCTTCATCAACACCCACACCTGTGTTAATGCAGCAATCACTGAAAAGAGGTTAGCTGGTCCTTTTAAGGCAGGGCTGCAATGATGTTGAAATGTGTTTTGGGGGATAAAGTTTATTTTCTAGCCTAATATTGACTTTGCAAGTAATTGCTGTTAAGCTGATCACTCTTTATAACATTCTGGAGTATATCCAAATTGCCATTAGAAAAAGTGAAGCAGTAGACTTTGTAAAAATTAATATTTGTGTCATTCTCAATACTTTTGGCCATGACTGTACAGGTGACTGCCATTTTGCTGAAATGCAAAAAAATCCATCTCCCGGAGAATACAAGTCTTTTTCAAATTTAAGGAGAATTCAATTCCATTTGAATGCATTTGCTCATCTCTACTTAGTACCCATAAAGAAGCATTATTGCCTTATTTTGGTTTATCCATTGCTGTCAAAGAGGAAAACTGCAAACACTCCATCAGTCAAATGCTGATCCACCCAAAGGATACAAGCCTACTGACAGTACTTTTGTACATGTCATAATAATAGTTTAATTTCACTAGCAAAGCCACCCCTATAATCTGATAACATGCATTTCCCTTTATACTGGTCATTTACCACCTGCTCCCCACTTCTGTTTATTCTGTTTCCTCTTTACCCTATTCTTTAGTGATTTTCTTTATTGGTGACCATTGGTTGTCTGTATATGTAAAAAACACAAAGTGTCAGATTTACCAATGCTCTAAAAATATTTAGACAGTGTAGACAGTCTGAAAATGCACAAAAGTTGTCACAGTGACTCATGGACCCCCTGACGAAGGCGGTTGGGCCAAAACGTGCTTCGGGGTAGACACCATCCTCAGGAGGAATCTTGTTAAGTAAGTTTAACTATCTACATACTTACATTCTGGTGTTCTTAGTCCCTTTCGTTGCAATGTCCACAAAATACTAACGCTGCTATACTTGGGACTTATTTGCAGCATTATGCATGACTCCCTATAGATGACTATGTGCTACATATTGGTATTCAAATAGGACATAATGCACTGCCTTTTCATTTGAGAGCACATAACTTTTGGCTCTTTATATACATTTGCAATCCCTACCTGCACTAGCAGTTGCACTTTTGTGTATTTTTTTTGGCCATACAATTTGGCCTTAAATACATTTGCACTTACCTAGTGGGTGTCAGTGCAAGACAATTTCTTTTTCACATGAACTATACACTATTTGTTCTCAATTGAAATTGTATATTACTTTTTGTTCCTCTGGACACTGGATTATTACTGTGTGAGTGTGCGTCCTTGTTTTTATTATTATTTTACTGTATATTTATCTCATATTGTTCCGTTTTTTCTTGTTATCACCTGTATGCTAATAAATATATATATTTTCACCATCCTTCTGCATTTTGGACTTTATGGTTGGATTTGTAACTTTTTTTTTCCTCTTGCTGTATTTACCGACTGTCCTCTTGGCACATATATATGTAGTCTGGTCCCTCTTTCCTTGTAAATAAGCATACAGTCTATACTAAAATATACTGGTATACCAGTTGTTATGAGCTCGGTTGCAACAATGTTATTATGTAATGGATTGCAACCAAACCCGGGTCCGCAACGCAGTTTATGTTCACTGCTGCCGAACACCCTTTGATTAGGAGGGTAATAACTGACAACTAAATATAAGGATCTTGCCTGTGAACTTCCCATTGAGCAAGATATAGCATTTGCACTATCTCCGTTAACTTCAAGGGAGAAGTGCTGAGGACTGGCGTAGACGTAGCCCTGTTAACAGCACAGAAGCTACTTGCCAGATATTAGGTAGTGCATGGAACTCACGCCAGGGGTACGTGTTGTCAGCCAGTGTGCGACTGGACTGAGCAACTTGACTATTCAGCTGATGGCAATGCCCGCGTGTTGCCAACCGGGGCACGACCGGACTAAGCAACTTCAATGTTCAGCTGGTGGCGATGCCCGCGTGCTGCCAGCCGATGTGAGACCGGACTGAGCCACTCTCTGTTCAGCTTGGCAGGCGATGCCTAGGTTACACGCCCCCAGTCTGCTCAGGGTGTATAACTACCCTATATTCATAGCAGGACTGCACCACGTTAGCTACAGGTTATGTACCCCACAGTCTGCTCAGGGTGTATAGCTACCCTATATTCGTAGCAAGACTGCGACATTGGCTACCTGCTTGGCATAAGCTGAACCTGCCTGAAGGACCTGAGCTAATAAGCCGAGCGTACTCTGGCAAGGTCCCGGAGAGCAAAGCTAGAGAGCATGTGGAGCCCAGATTCTGGTACATCCACACATGAGCACTGCCTATTTTAGCATGATCTGACCGTGCCGCGGACAGACAAGCTATTTAAGGGCTAAGCTCCACCCCCAGCCATCTCGTCAATCGCATCACCGATGACGTCATCCGTGACCAATCAGGCGATGCCAGCTCAGAGGATCAGCTGACCTCAAGCCCCAATCATGGCTTGCCACGTCACGGACATGCTCAGTGCAGGCATTTCTGCACTTAGGCTTAAAACAGCCTTTTCTTTTTCCATAACCTAGGTTTAAAGCTACTATGAACAAGACCCAAGTAACTATTTGTGCCTCTCGGGTATTGGCTAGGCGTTGGAATCGACGGCGAAGCTGAGCAGCATCTGCCTCGGCTGGGTCTGGATGGGAGACCACAGACTCCTCGGATCCAGGTTCAGATCCCTCCGTCGCCTAATACCAGTACTTGTATACCTGTAGTGGTCCTTGGGCAAGGCTACTAACACTATAGCACCTACCTCAATAAACATGAAAGTGTCACAAACAAAGAGAGTCATGCCGGCTCGGACATCGCCCTTTTTAACAAGGTCCGCGTCAGATGTTGAAGGAACCAGGACAATCTGATGATTAATGGGATACTGGAACAAACCATACATGGACAAGGTAAGAGAACCTGGATCTAATGAAATGCTGCCATAACAGCAGACCAAATGAGAGAGGATATATGAAGCGTATGAGGAAACTCTGGATGGACACAAGACTGAGTCACTCAACGTTTCAATATCATAAAGAGAAAGCTATTATCACAACTTGAGATGGATAAACTGCACTGCAGATCCACCCCACATGAAGACCTGGAAGAACAACATGTGCAACCCCCTGAAAATCCTGATCCAATCCTGCAACTAGAGAGCACTGCAGTCTGCAGCTGATCTGAAACAGAAGATCTTAGATAAACTAACTACCATCAATACCAGAGATCGACTGCCAAGGCTCAGCAAAGAAACACCACAAGACAGTATGGTAGAAGAGCACTTGCTTCAATACCTACCACTACCAATGCTCAAACTAATAAACTGATCTATGCTATTGCCTCAGCAATCATGGAAATGCTTGGCTATACAACCAGCAAGATCAACAGAAGTATGTGCCCCCCTTGGAAAAGAAGACTTGGAAAAGAGACAAAGATCAAGGTGACATGAAGGAAAGTCAGCCAACTAACAGAAATACAGAAAGGTGTAAAGATCAAAAAGATCAAGAATAAGACCAAACTGGACGAGTACAAAGGCCTGACTCCAACTGAAGCCCTAGAGACTGGTAAACAAAGACCAAGAAGATAAATGCAATGTTCTCATAAGGAACCATCTAAGGTGTACTCCCAACTACAGAGTAACAGCACAAAGGCAGCAACTCCACCAATAGCAGAGACTGAACAATACTGGAGAAACATATGGGAGAGGAAAAACACACAAAACCAGTGCAATATGGCTTCAAGATCTGAGAAAGAAACTGAGCAACCACCTAGAACAAGAACCAGTCACCATTACAGAAGCAGACATCCAGCAGCAGCTTAAGAACATGAAGAGCTGGACAGCGCCTGGCCCAGACATGATCCACACCTACTGGCTAAAGAAATTAACAGTGGTACATGAACTCATGGCAAAGCAGATGAACCAACTGGTATAAGCAGGCCACCACCCAGATTGGCTAACACAAGGTAGAACAGAGCTGATTATGAAGGATCCTCACAAAGGAACAGTTCCATCCAACTACCGCCCAATAACCTGCCTTACAACAACATGGAAACTCCCGTCAGGCATCATAGCCACCAAGCTACAGAACCATATGAACCAGTACATGAATCCAGCTCAGAAAGGCTTTGGGACCAACACCAGAGGCTCTAAGCACCTGCTCCTAGTAGATAGAGCAGTCGCTCAAGACTCAAGATCCAGACAGATCAATCTCAGCACAGCCTGGATTGACTACAGGAAAGCCTATGCCTCAATGCCACACACATGGATCTGTGAATGCTTGGCTCTACATTGTCAGCAGGAAATTAATAACCTTCCTCAGAAACTCATTTGGGCTATGGAGAACAACATTGGAAGTCATTTCAAGACAACTAGCACAAGTGACCATCAAATGCTGCATATACCAAGGTGACGCACTGTCCCCATTGCTGTTATGCGTAGGCTTGAATCCCCACAGTCAGATAATTACAGAGTATGGCTACAGATACAAGTTCAAGAGTGGAAGCACCATCAGCTACCTCCTCTACATGGATGACATCAAGATGCATGTGAAAAACGAGCGAGACATCAATTCACTGATCCACTTGACAAGGATCTACAGCGAAGATATCGGGATGTCCTTCAGACTGGAGAAGTGAGGCCAGTTGGTAATAAAGAGAGGCAAGGTAGTCAAGACTGATGGAGTGGAATTACCAGCAGGACACATAGCAGATGTACAGACATGCTACAAGTACCTCATCATCCCACAGGGATACGGTAACCATGATGAGGTGGCAAGGAAAGCAGCAACATCCAAATACTATCAAAGGGTAAGACAGATCCTGAAGAGCCAGCTCAATGGGAAGAATAAAATCCGCGTCATCAATATATATGCCCTGCCAGTTATCAGATACCCTGCTGGCATAGTGTGCTGGCCAAAAGAAGAGATGGAAGCTGCAGATGTGAAGACACAAAAGCTCCTCACAATGCATGGAGGTCTCCACCCTAAGTCTAGCACCCAAACATTGTATGCCAACAGAAAGGAGGGTGGTCTAGGCTTGATAAGCACCCAAGCCACCATCATGGATGAAACAAGGAGTATCCAGGAATACATAAGAAAAATGGCACCAAAAGATGAGATGCTGAGAGAAAACCTAAGGCAGCAACAACAACAGATCTGAAAGGAAGAACAGGAACTTGAAGCGCCATGGCAAGACAAGCTGCTGCATGGGATGTACTATCGACAAATAATAGAGATGGCTGACATGGAGAAATCCTACCAATGACTGGAGAAAGCTGGGCTTCAAGACAGCACAGAGGCACTAATCATAGCAGCACAAGAGCAAGCACTAAGTACCATATCCATAGAAGCAGGAGTCTACCACACATGACAATAACCAAGGCGCAGACTATGCAAAGAAACCTCAGAAACTGTCCAAGCATAGTGGCAGGTTGCAAAATGCAAGCAGGAACAGGTATACCGAACGCCACAATCAAGTAGTGGAATTGTATACAGGAACATCTGTACAGCATATGGGCTAAGTCCCCCTAAGACCAGATGGGAGACCCCAGAGAAAGTAGTGGTGAATGAAAGGGCTCAAATCCTGTGGGACTTCAAGATCCAGATGGATAAGCAGGTGTTGGCTAACCAACCAGACATTGTGATAGCAGACAAGCATCAGAAGACTAAAAACCATTTGGGCACTTCTTATATGTGTTTTTAGCTTTTGTATTTTACTTACTTTATCCTTTTTCCTTTCTTATATGTAGTTCATCATATACTACTTATTAACCTTATCAGGATGGGATTGGATTCCATGATTCGTCCGCCTTTTCTACTATCAAAAAGAGTCCTTTACGCCTGCATGCTTTCATGATCTAATCATTTGGACTATTATTATAATCTTTTTTGAATTGTCTGACAAGAATTATGATCATGTTTTTTTCATTTAATATTATATAATTATTCTTCATTATCATGCTTAATTTATGTTCTCTATTTTGATTAGTTATGTTATATTATAATTTGAATTATTATTTGATTCTTGGTATAACTACTGTATAACATATACTTTTCTATATGATCATTGAATATTATATATTCTTGCAATAGCTAATCTTCAATTCAGATATTCTATATCTTGGCCACTTTGTTTTATTAGGCTTAGTCTAAATATACCCTTTACAGATATGTTCCTCTTTATCTTATCTTTACAGTGGTTATAGTCACCATTTATATCTAGAGACTTAATTCTTATTATCTCCACTATTTGATTAGTTTAGTCCTTTCCATACCTTTATAATATTGTTTCATCACATTGAATGTCATCTTTCTATTTATGCAGTTCATGCAGACGCGACTCACGCATGCGCTGTGGCGCCCTGGTGTCTGGACGCGTCGGGAGTGTCGCCATGGTGATGGGGAGTGATGACGTTTGTCCTCCTTCCCATCGCCGTCGGCACCTCTCGGCGTGCCCGGTCACGGGGGCGACACATCATGCTGAGATACGCGCCGACTCATGGACTCATTTTATCCTTACATCTTCTGCTATACTTACCCATGTTGTTCATGCAGATGCGACTCACGCATGCGCTGTGGCGCCCTGGCGTCTGGGCGCGTCGGGAGCGTCGCCATGGCGATGGGGAGTGATGACGCATGTCCTCCTTCCCATCGTCCTCGGCGCCTCTTGGCGTGCTCGGCCGTGGGGCGGCGCATCATGCTGTAACACGCGCCGATTCGTGGACTTATCCCATCCGTACTATATAAACTCATGCCCATCATCACTAAGCCACGCCTCCTGACGAAGCCGAGTACGGTGAAACGCGCGTAGGGGCCTTCTCACACGCCATCCCAGTAACTTTTGGAGCGATTCCCATAATGTCGCAAGGTAACTTTGAACTTTGAAATAATGTTCCCCTTGTTCATATACTGCGTAGCATGCCTCTATTTATTGCTATGCTCAGCTCTATATATTTGTTCAGATTCTGACTAAGACTCACCACCCTATATATGTATGCCATTTCTAGGTAATCTAAATGAATGGTTTCCATTATGACCGCTAGGTAGCCTCTTATCAGATCTTTTAGCTGCATTCATTCATTAACATCTTGTCAGAAATTTTCTGCTGAACGTATTATATATTCTATTAATACATTATTGGGTTTCTGCTCCTATCGTTTACTATGTATTTTTACTTATACTAATGATTATACTGGATGACGTCAGTTTCTCTATAGCTGAAAACCTTTTGGTTAGCAGCATTCATTAACATTTTTTCACCTTGTTTGTCCTCCTTATACCTTGTCTATTTATTGAATATTTTGCTATAATAAAAATGAATTCTTTATAAAGACCCCTCTTTTGTGGTTTATATAGAATATTGCTGACTTTTGAAAAAATATAGCCACATTTTACCACAATTGGAATAGTTACCGCTATTCCCTGTTTGTTTTTTGGTTTTTATGTATTTTTGGCTGAGGGGCATGTCCCAACCGGCCATGGGGACATTAATATAGGTTTAAAAGCATCAGAAGACTGTAATGATAATAGATATGACAGTGCCCAGTGACAGCAACATCAGAAAGAAGGAATATGAGAAGCTGAAGTAATACCAGCGCCTCAAAGGAGAACTGGAGAACATGTGGAAGGTTAAGGCAATAGTGATTCCAGTGGTAATAGGAGCGCTTGAAGCAGTGACCGATAAGCTGGAAGAATGGCTACAACAGATCCCAGGAGCAACATCTGAGCTCTCTGTCCAGACAAGCGCAATGCTGGGAACAACTAAGATCCTGCGCAGAAACCTCAAACTCCAAGGCCTCTGGTAGAGGACGCAAGAATGAGAAAGGACAACAAAGACCACCACCAGTGGGGTGTGAGGGAAGTTTTTATATATATATATATATATATATATATTTATATATACCTATTGCTGCCACACTTATGGGACCTACCCCATTCCCTTGCTCCCCATTTTCAATATTTAGACAGTGCAGACAGTCTGAAAATGCACAAAAGTTGTCACAGTGGCTCATGTTGGATGCTAAATTTATTACATTTTTTCACTGCTTCTTAGGCTACTTTCACACATCCGATTTTTTTATCAGGCGCGGTCCGGCCTATTTTTTGAACACCAGATGCGGCGAACGGACATGCCGGATCCGGTGTTTTTTAACATTGACAAAATATAGCGCCGGATCGCGCCGCATGTACCTGCGTTCTGTCCGTTTTCTGCCGGATCCAGTGTCTGGTTTATTTCCGGCGTCTAGGAAAGACGCATTTTGTAACGTTTTTTTGTCTCTGGTCAAAAAGCCGGAAGGGCCGGATCCGGCGCTTCCGGCCTTTGTCTACAATGAAAGTCTATGAGCGCCGCATTGCGCCGCATCCGGCAGAAACCTGATCCGGTGGCCTGATCCGGTTTTTTTGTCTGGGAATGTTAATTAGCCCAGACAGAAGCAAACATATATATACCACGCCTGTGGGACACTTTGCCACATGCAATCCAAGCATCAAGAGAGACACATCACCAATTTTTCTAAGGATTTTGGAGGCACCAACAGAACCAGCAAATGGAATCTGGGGACCATGAAGATGTGGGCGCGGAGGAGACGGGAGCAAACGGCAGACGGTAAATATCACCCATCCCATGATACTATGCGTGTATTTTATGTGTTTGCATTGTTGCATACTTTGTGGGTTGTGCTTTAATACAATACAATGTGGGTATTGCTCTATTCTGTTTTGGCGTACTTTTATACAATGTGGGTATTGCTCTATTCTGTTTTGGCGTACTTTTATACATTGTTGGTATTGCTCTATTCTGTTTTGGCGTACTTTTATACAATGTGGGTATTGCTCTATTCTGTTTTGGCGTACTTTTATACAATGTGGGTATTGCTCTATTCTGTTTTGGCGTGCTTTTATACAATGTGGGTATTGCTCTATTCTGTTTTGGCATACTTGAATACAATGTGGGTATTGCTCTATTCTGTTTTGGCATACTTTTATACAATGTGGGTATTGCTCTATTCTGTTTTGGCATACTTGAATATTTTGTGGGTAGTGCTATGTTATTTTTTGGCGTACTTGAATGTGCTTGCTTGTACACAGTTGTATTGTTGTTATTTTTTATTCTAGGACTAAAAGGTAATCGAAGGATTACTACCAGTGAAATAAAAAATGGTCAAAAACTTGTGTGTATTTATTTCATTCAAATGCATATTTTGTGTATCTTTGTGGGTAATGTTTATACAATGTGGGTATTGTTATATTCTTTTTTTGCTTACTTTTATACTATGTGGGTAGTGCTTAAATAAATGTGGGTTTTGCTATATTCTGTTTTGGCATACTTGAATATTTTGTGGGTACTGCTATGTTATTTTTTGGCATACTTGAATGTGCTTGCTTGTACACAGTTGTATTTTTGTTATTTTTTATTCTAGGACTAAAAGGCAATCGTAGGATTACTACCAGTGAAATAAAAAATGGTCAAAAACTTGTGTGTGTTTATTTCATTCAAATGCATATTTTGTGTATCTTTGTGGGTAATGTTTAATACAATGTGGTTATTGTTATATTATTTTTTTGCTTACTTTTATACTATGTGGGTAGTGCTTAAATAAATGTGGGTTTAGCTATATTCTGTTTTGGCATACTTGAATATTTTGTGGGTAGTGATATGTTCTTTTTTGGCATACTTGTATACAATGTGGGTATTGCTCTATTCTGTTTTGGCGTACTTGTATACAATGTGGGTATTGATATATACTGTGTTGGCATAGTAGTATACAATGTGGCTAATGATATATACTTTTGTCATTGATGTATACTAGTTGTGTATTGGTATATACTGTGTTGGCATAGTTCTATATTATGGTTATTGATATATACAGTGTTGCCTATTTTCTCTATTATGTTGGTATTGCTGTATGCTATGAGGGTAGTGCTATACAGTGAAAATATCCTAATTAATCATGAATTGATTTGCTCAATGTATCATGTATATGATGATTGCGTCCATATATTAATTGGAATTGTATTTTTTCCACAGCAGAGGACATCGGAGGCAGCAGGCTGCGACTGCACCACCACATTTTCGAGCTGGAGGACAGCATCGTGACCGGGCGGCATCTAGCAACGGTAAATATCACAAACCAAATAACCGCAAACAGAACTTTTGTCTTTCAGACCGGACCAAGGTTTGAGCCTTTTTTTTTTTCTTTTGTTAAACTGCAGAGGACTGCATCGAGGCCACGGACAAGCATACCACCACAACCAGATGACGCTGGAGAACATGGTGACCGGGCGGCATCTACCAGACGGTAAATATCACAAAAATAACCGCAAACAGAACTTTTGTCTTTCAGACCGGTCCATGGTTTGAGCCTTTTTTTTTTTCCTTTTTTAATTTTTGTTACACTGCAGAGTACAGCATCGGAGGCCGCGGTCAATCACACCACCACCACCACAACATGACGCTGGAGAGCATGGTGAACAGGCGGCATCTAGCAGACGGTAAATATCTCAAACCAAATAACCGCAAACAGAACTTTTGTCTTTCTGACCGGTCCATGGTTTGAGCCTTTTTTTTTTCCTTTTTTTAATTTTTGTTACACTGCAGAGTACAGCATCGGAGGCCGCGGTCAATCACACCACCACCACCACCACAACATGACGCTGGAGAGCACGGTGAACAGGCGGCATCTAGCAGACGGTAAATATCTCAAACCAAATAACCGCAAACAGAACTTTTGTCTTTCAGACCGGTCCATGGTTTGAGCCTTTTTTTTTTTTCCTTTTTTTTATTTTTGTTACA
>JARQOD010000005.1:111221223-111446589 GCA_033576555.1 Oophaga sylvatica
CTCTTGAACAATATTACTGTGAAATATCAATATCCGTTACCCTTGATCTCTGATCTGTTTTCCAGGGTGAAAAACGCTACTTGGTTTACCAAGCTTGACCTCAGGGGGGCATATAACCTTATTCGCATTAAGCACGGGGATGAATGGAAGACGGCATTTAATACCCCTGAAGGGCATTTTGAGTACCTTGTGATGCCCTTTGGGCTCACTAATGCTCCTTCTGTCTTCCAGTCCTTCATGAATGACATTTTCAGGGATTTTGTGGATAAATTTCTGATTGTTTATTTGGATGATATCTTGATTTTTTCCAATGACTGGGACTCTCATGTAAAACATGTTCGGACTGTGTTCCAGATTTTGAGAGAGAATGCTCTGTATGTGAAGGGATCAAAGTGTCTTTTTGGCGTTCAGAGGATCTCATTTCTGGGATTCATTTTGTCCCCATCTGTTATTGAAATGGACCCGGTCAAAGTTCAGGCCATCTGTGATTGGGTCCAACCTACTTCATTAAAGGCTCTTCAAAGATTCTTGGGTTTTGCCAATTTTTATCGTAAATTTATTGGTAATTTCTCTGTTATTGTTAAACCATTAACTGATTTGACCAAGAAGGGTTCTGATGTGGTGAATTGGCCTCCTGAGGCAGTCTCTGCTTTTCAGGAACTTAAGCAGAGATTTACTTCTGCTCCTGTTCTACGGCAGCCTGATGTTTCTCTACCATTTCAGGTGGAGGTGGATGCCTCTGAAATTGGGGCAGGTGCCGTTTTGTCCCAAAGAGATCCAGAGACCTCTAAAAGTAACCCTTGTGCCTTTTTCTCTCGAAAATTTTTCTCCCACTGAACGTAATTATGACGTGGGTAATCGGGAGTTATTAGCCATGAAGTGGGCTTTTGAAGAGTGGAGACATTGGCTGGAGGGAGCCAAACATCAGGTGGTGGTCCTTACGGACCATAAGAATCTAGTTTATCTGGAATCTGCCAAGCGACTTAATCCTAGACAGGCCAGGTGGGCCTTGTTTTTCACACGTTTTAATTTTGTGGTTTCATTTCTTCCTGGCACTAAAAATGTTAAGGTGGATGCCCTCTCGAGGAGTTTCCTGGCAGACTCTCCTGAGTTATCTGATCCTTCTGTTATTTTGAAAGAGGGTGTAGTTCTTTCCGCCATCTTGCCCAATTTGAGACTGGCTCTGGAGGGGTGTCAGGAGGATAAGCCCGAGCGCTGCCCTGTTGGGAAATTGTTTGTCCCGGACCAGTGGAAAAAGAGTGTAATGTCTGAGATTCATTGTTCCGCGTTGGCCGGTCATCCCGGAATTTTTGGTACCAGAGACTTGGTTAGTCGGTCCTTTTGGTGGTCTACCTTGTCTCGTGATGTCAGGGAGTTTGTGCAGTCCTGCGGGACTTGCTCTCGCTCCAAGACTTGCTCTCGTTCTAGTGGTTTGTTGATGCCATTACCTGTGCCCAAGAGACCATGGACCCATATCTCTATGGATTTCATTTCCGACCTCCCTGTTTCTCAGAGAATGACCGTCATCTGGGTGATTTGCGATAGGTTTTCCAAGATCATACATCTTGTGCCATTACCTAAGTTGTCTTCCTCCTCTGAATTGGTGCCTTTGTTCCTTCAGCACGTGGTTCGTTTACACGGCATTCCTGAGAACATTGTGTCTGACAGAGGAGTCCAGTTTGTTTCCAGATTTTGGAGGACCTTTTGTTCTAAAATTGGTGTTCAATTGTCTTTCTCCTCGGCGTTTCATCCTCAGACCAATGGTCAAACTGAGAGAACAAACCAGACATTGGAGACTTATCTAAGATGCTTTGTGTCTGCTGATCAGGATGACTGGGTCTCTTTTTTGCCTTTGGCTGAGTTTGCTCTTAATAATAGGGCTAGCTCTGCCACTTTGATGTCTCCATTTTTCTGTAATTCTGGGTTTCACCCTCGATTTTCTTCAGGACAGACGGAGGCTTCTGTCTGTCCAGGTGTTGACTCTGTTGTGGAGCGTATGCAACAGATTTGGGACCAGGTAGTGGAGAGGTTGTCCCTCTCTCAGGAGAGGGCCCAGCGGTTTGCTAACCGGCATAGGACTGATGGTCCTCGGTTTAAAGTGGGGGACTTGGTCTGGTTGTCCTCAAGAAATATTCCTATGAGAGTGGCATCTCCTAAATTTAAGCCTAGGTTCATTGGACCTTATAAGATCATGGAGATTCTTAATCCTGTTTCTTTTCGTTTGCTTCTTCCAGGGACATTTAAGATCCATAACGTGTTCCACAAGTCCTTGTTGAAGAGGTTTGTTGAGCCAGTGGTTCCTACTACTGTGCCTCCTGACCCTGTTTTGGTTGAGGGCAATCTGGAGTATGTGGTTGAGAAAATATTGAATTCTCGGTTTTCTAGACAGAAACTCCAGAATTTGGTTAAATGGAGAGGTTATGGTCAGGAAGACAATTCTTGGGTGTTTGCTTCGGACATCCATGCTAGGAGACTCATCCGTGCTTATCATAGAACTCATCCTGACCGACCTGGTTGCTCAAATGAGGGTTCGGTGACCCCTCCTCAAGGGGGGGGTACTGTTGTGAATAGGCTGGAAATGAGTTCTGAGCAGAAGCTCCCTCTGGTGGTTACAAACGGTATTGGACTGTCCAGTGAAGATTGTGAGGATTGGGAATCAGGTGTTACTGACTGGTCTTATATAAGGGAGTCGCCTTCCCATCAGGGTTGCCGGTGATCAATTGTTCTGGTCTCAATCCTTGATTCCTGTTTCCTTGGTAGCCTGCTCTGTTGTGTCTGAATCTCCTGCTAACAGATAAGACATTTTCTTCTTTTTGTTTTTGTGCTTGATTTTTGCATTTTGTCCTGCACTTCTGTGGGGGCCTTCAGGGTCCCTTCTGGGGGCTTTTGCCCTCTCAGTTCAGTTCAGCCACTGATGTTTGTACATTTGCTTTTTCCAGTTTTTTCAGTGGCTGCTGTTTTGTTTTTGGTTACACCAGAGAACTAATTTAGGTGGTAAAGGTTGTGTGATCTCAGGTGTTTTTGAAATTAGTAGAGTTGGTGCTTTTCAGGGTTTTTTGGGATTGCAGTAAGTGCCCTTCCTATCCTTTTCTATTTAGTAAGTTTGGGCCCCAACGTTTGCTCATACTATTTTCTGTCTGTGTCAGTATTTCTTCTTGTCTAACCGCCATTATATGTTTGGGGGCTTTCTATGTTCTTTGGGGATCTGCTCCGGGGCAGATAGGTTTCCTCTTTCTATCTTTAGGTGTAGTTAGTTTCTCAGGCTGTGACGAGGCGTCTAGGACCAACGTAGGAATGCTCCACGGCTGCCTCTAGTTGTGGTGGTTAGTCAGGGTACTGCAATCTCATAGTTTCCAACTGCTCTGGTGTATTTCCTTTTTTGCCTGCTCTCCTCAGCTACCAAATCATAACAAACCACATTGTATTAAACATTACCCACAAAGATACACAAAATATGCTTTTGAATGAAATAAACACACACAAGTTTTTGACCATTTTTTATTGCATTGGTAGTAATCCTTCGATTGCCTTTTAGTCCTAGAATAAAAAATAACAACAATACAACTGTGTACAAGCAAGCACATTCAAAAATAATAGCTTACCTTATTGTCACCATGAGACGCTCCGACAGAGAAATCGAATACCGGCAGTAGATGTCACATCTCCTGATCTTGTCTTCAATCCTCTCCACCAACATGTCAAATGTTTCCTTCTTCATACGAAGATAAGAAAAAAAATTTTCTGGATTCTCTCTTAGCTCCATATTGAGTGTCAAATAGACTCCACGGGTAAGTCTCTGTGCCGTGATGGGGTGGATCCACATACGGCGGCGTCGCTGTCGCTGACACTTTAGGCGCTGCTCGATCCTTCTCTCCTTCTCCATAACGATAAACCGCAAGCGATTCGCCTCCGCTGTGAAATCCACAAGTTTCCGGAAAATATTACCAATAATTGCCTCCATCTTCATCAGTCACTTGCTCTTCTCTCAAAAATGCTCCTCTACAACCTGTCAAAGATGGGCTGTAGGAACACTGTATATATAGGATTTACAGTAGCCAATCAGGTTTTGAAATAAAAGGGGCGTGATTGAAAACCGGATCCGTCGTAATCCGTCAAAAAACGGATAAAAAACGGATGAAACTGATGTGCCAGATCCGGTTTTCTGACTGATCCGCTAAACGGATCAGGCAGAAAACCGGATCCGGCGCATCAGGTTTTTCATTTCATTGCCGCATCCGGCGCTCCGGCGCGACGCCGGACCGCGCCTGATTAAAAAAAAACTGATGTGTGAAAGTAGCCTTAGTTTACGGTGCACCACTTACTTTACAATTTAACGCAATTCTCTGAAATGGACATCAAATTCCTCAAAAAATAACAAAATAAGAAAGAGTAACCAATACCTGGTCACAACACCAATGCACTGTAGATGCGGACAGCACAGTGATGAAAGGCAGAGTTGACACCTATGCAAAATATTGATGAACAACCCCTCAAAAACCTTCCATATGTGAGGAGGGTGGTTGTTTAGTATTATAGATGCACACAGAAAAGACTTGAATAAAGTGCTAGTCACACAGATACGTGTAGTGCAACATGCCAGCTTACAGCTTAGATCAGATGGTGTGTCCAGCACTATGTAAGTGCACCCCACAAGGGCAGACACCTTTTATATCTCACCAAAATTACAGGACCTGGCTGCATCCTGCAAAGTTGAAAAAAATAAATTCAAGAGATCTTGTTGTTATTTTGGCTAAAAATCTGAGTCAAGGATCCTTATCGTCTTACGATTCACTACATTAAAATTACTCCTTTATCCAAGAGCTATTTTTCTGTTCCCTCAGTTAAACTTTAATCTGGAAGCTTGTAAGGATCATTGGTCCTTTTGTCATCTATGGAATGTACATTCACAAGTTTTATAGACTTCCATTTACTGTAAAGAATCCCTGACATAATGTGCCATGGGAGAAAGAAATGCGTTTAGTAACGGTATTATTTTTTTAAGATAACTGTAAATCCAGTTGACATATGTTTTCCACACTGCATCCTTAGAAGGTGGATTCTACATACTATGAAAATAGCCATGAATAAATTCAACAATGCTTTAAATGAGGCTCCGGTACCCTGAGAAAGGGGCTTTCTTACCATCAACAATCAGCTCTTGATGCAGAGGCAAACCATGTTCAATCACACAGATTGGTTATCATCATGAGACAAACCTTTTACTTATGTTAACCACATTTGATTGAAGTACGACCATGGATGATCCATACTCCATCATCTACATGAGAACATTTGAGCTCTAACTTAGGTAATTCATTTATACATAGGCATCAGAGTGTTCTGGCTGCTCTCAAAAAGTTAACTCTCTTTCAGAGGCATAAAAAGTTTACCTGTATAAACTGTGTGATGTATGACCTGCTTCAAGAGGTAAAGCAAATTAACAGAAGTAGGTTTACATAGCATTCAAAGACAATGCAACAAAACTAAAGTCAAATTCAGTATGAAAATTATATAGATTTTAAGCCCTCACTTTTCCAGTCTGTACTAATTTGCTTGTTTTGTAGCTTTATGTATGCAGTTATTTATTGTTATATGGGTTTCAAAATGTCTATAAAGTCACAAACAGTCTTCAAAATAACAAATATAATTTTGTTTGAAATCCATAATATCCAGCAAAAAAAAGCAGTGGCTGTAATTGTTTTTTAACATTTTTGACTTTGCATGTGTAACTTGCGTATGTGAAAAGTTGTTTTATTGTGCATAGAACCTTTTAGGCACCAAGGTGCACTGTTAATGTATAGCTATAATATGTGGATGACTCAATGTGTTCTGTAAAAAGTATTACATATACGGAAAGGATAAGATTATTACATAGTTTAAGTTTTAGCTATAAGATAGGATTGGGTATAGTGCAGTGGTGGGCACAATAAGTTCAGGAAGTTGACAGGTTTAGGATAGAAATAGTTAAAGTGTTCAGGAACAGCTCCAGTATGGAAGGAACAGGGCCAATTAATAAGATGAACACTTCCTGGTTAGTGGAGGAAGAGTAAGAGATTAAATAGAGAGAGATCAGTAGTTGGAGGTCTGAGGGAACTAGGAGCATAAGCTGTTCAGCAGCAAGAGAACATCAGTCATGAACTTAGAGCGGAAATTCCTGGAAAGTCTGGAGCATACGGTCCAACTGAGGCACTGAGAAGCGTGTCTCAATATCTTCCAAGGACAGGACGTTGGATGGGGAATCGCATAAGGGAGTTGGGACAGGATTCATGGAAGCTGCAGAGCTAGATGAAGTACCCCAGGGGTCAGAGATGCCAGTGAGGAAAGGGATAGCTCAAGGCGAGCGAACCACGAACATCAGAACGTGTGGTGCTATGGAATTTGAAAATGAAAAAGCTTGTGCCCTATACTGTGTGTTTCAATATGATGAAAATGGACAGTTAAGTAAGCCTCTTTATTGTAAAACAAATTTGATGTCCCCTAATGTGTGTGAGGTGGTTCCTGAAGTTGAAGAACCTGAGACAGCAGAAGCCTGTGACCAAAACGTGAGTGTTACGCACCACATACATAGCACAGGAGAATCGGGACACAATTTATTTTTGGGGCGCCAGGGTATGGGAGAAACAACAGCCCCCTCGCCCATGACTACCGCCCCGTAACCTTTACGGGTGCACAGTGCATACAGTGGAACTCTTTGTGCACACAGTAACGTTTTTGAGATTGTTAAAAATTATACGATACGATACACTTTATTGATCCCGGGGGGAAATTACGGTATTACAGCAGCAATACAAACAGCAGTACATAAAATATTAGGACACAAATCTTGCACAGGTATACCAACATTACATAATAAATAAAAGTGGGTAGTTCAGGTGTATATAAGTCAATGTTAATTGACATTAGTACACCAGCCATCAGTCATTATTTTCTACCACTCTTAGGAAATTATTATACATCCCCATAGCAGTAGGTACAAACGATTTCCTGAATTTCTCCTTCTTGCACCTTAATAGGATTAGACGGCTGCTGAATGTGCTCTTCTGCTTCAAGAACAGCTCGTATAGTGGGTGTGCATTATTGTTCATTATAGCCCTACACTTCTTCTGAATTCTGTCCTCCAATAGCTCCTCAAAAGAGTCAAGATGGAGGCCAACAGCTGCACTTGCCTTCTTGATAAGTTTGTTGAGCTTATTAGCGTCAGCTACACGCACACTACTGCCCCAGCAAATTATAGCAAAAAAGATGGCGCTTGCTACAACGGACTGGTAAAACATCTCCAGCATTTTACTGCACACATTGAACGACCTGAGCTTCCGCAGAAAGTACAGTCTGCTCATTCCCTTCTTGTAAACCTTTTCTGTATGACACCTCCAATCGAGTTTACTGTCAAGGTGAACCCCCAAATATTTGTAGCTCTCAACAATCTCAACCTCCTGGCAAGCAATATTGATTGGTAAGTAATCCTCCTTTTTCCTTCTATAACTCACCACCATCTCCTTGGTTTTCTTTACATTTAGTTCTAGACAGTTAGTCTGACACCAATCCACAAAGTCAGAAACCACTTTTCTATATTCCTCCTCCCCCGGACCCCCACAATGCCCCCTACAATCACAGAGTCATCTGAGAATTTTTGGAGGTGACAAAAATCAGATTTATACTGAAAGTCAGCTGTATACAATGTGAAGAGGAAGGGTGACAGCACTGTACCCTGAGGGGCTCCAACACTGCCCATACACTGCCAGATACCACCTCCCCCATCCTTACAAACTGCGGCCTGTCCATCAGGTAGTCACTTATCCAGTTCACCATCCCCTCATCTACCACCAGCAGTCAACTTATTACGTAGTAAGGGTGGCTGTAAGGTATTGAAAGCACTTTAGAAGTCAAAAAACATGGCACGCACTGCAGTTCCATCATTGTCCAAGAACGAATGCATTGTATGTAGAAGAGATGCTATAACATCATCCACCCCATTGCATGAATTTTCTAGTAGAAACTACTTTAGGAAATTCTTCTATTAAGAAGTTTTTCATTAACTGAAGCATTTCTATAATATTTTTTTAGAGCTCTTGAAGTGTTTTAGAGTAGTTTTTTTCACAAGTATTTTTTGCTGCCTTTGGACAATGGATAGTTTTGAGTAGATTCCATCAAGAGTCACTTCCAAGAAGTGACATGCACTTTCTTTTTTCGCCATCAGGCGCCTGACCTAAACCCAATTGAGCATCTCTGGAGAGACCTGTAAATGTCTGTCCACCAATGTTCGCCATCCAACCTGACGGAACTGGAGAGGATGTGCAAGGAAGAATGACAGAGGATACCCAAATCCAGGTGTGAAAAACTTGTTGCATCATTCCCAAGAAGACTCATGGCTGTACTAGGTTAAAAGGGTGCTTCTACTCAATACTGAGCAAAGGGTCTGAATACTTATGACCATGTTATACTTCAGATTTTTAATAAATTTGCAAAAATTTCTACATTTCTGTTTTTTTCAGTCAAGATGGGGTGCAAAGTGAACATTAATGAGAAAAAAATGAACTTTTTTGAATTTACCAAATGGATGCAATGAAACAAAGATTGAAAAATTTAAAGGGGTCTGAATACTTTCCGTACCCACTGTAGCAGATCATGCAATGTTGGTATATACAGAAATACAACAAACAAATATAGCACAAAAAGAGGATTTAGAGATCGTCCAAAAAAATCAAAAATTTCCATTGTGTGAACAGCGCCACATACAAGTCTTTTTACCTCACATATTTTTATGTTGTTTTTGCACTCTATTTTTCAGGGCGCAGTTGGGCCGATTTGGTCTTGTAAACTGTGGTGTCTGTTCACATGGGATGCATTTGGATAGCGCTGGGCAGCCCCTGATCTAATAGAAGGGCATCACTAATAGGCTGTTAACCTGGATGCTATGCTTTTTTGTGCAGTAATATGCCAAGCAGCCACCCCCTCCATTTGGATTGGTAGGTTGTGGGTTGTTGCCTCATCAGTATTTCTGCATCTGTGTTTCCGCCTTTCTTAACTACATGGGTCCCTTGCATCCTGATAGTGCATTTGTTTGGACGCCTGGGCAGGTAAGCATCTCTGCCCTTTGCTAGTATTTTTTTTTATATACAGAAATATAAAACAATGTGGGATGCTGTGCATACAGAACAAATATGTACCATAATATGTACCAGGTAATAGAAATAGTATGGAATCCTTTTGCAAAACTTTACAGGTTGCACTTTTTCTTATAAAGAGCACAAGCCTACGGAGATAGTGGGAGGAGCCATATTTCGTACATAAGGGATAATGTATTTTGTGGAACAACTTTTTTGAAGGGATTTATTTGACACAACATCCAACAGCAATAAAGAATACTCCTGACCTTCCTCCTACACCCCTGTGAGATACTTGGCTTTAATTGGTTTAAAAAAAAAAGGCAGCAAAAAGGCAAATACAATTCTAGGATGTATCAACAGAAGCATACAGTAAAGATCACGTGACTTCATTATTGCCCTCTATTCCTCTTTGGTCAGACCTCATCTGGAATACTGTGTCCAGTTTTGGGCACCACATTTTAAAAAAGACATCAACAAACTGGAGCAAGTTCAGAAGAGAGCCACCAGAATGGTGACGGTCTGCAAACCATGTCCTATGAGGAATGGTTGCAGGATTTGGGAATGTTTAGCTTGCAAAAAAGAAGACTGAGAGGAGACTTAATAGCTGTCTACAAATATCTCAAGGGCTGTCACATTGTAGAAGGATCATCTTATTTCTCATTTGCACAAGGAAAGCCTAGAAGCAATGGGATGAAACTGAATGGGAAGAGACACATATTAGATATTATAAAAAACTTTTTGACAGTTAGGGTGATCAATGAGTGGAACAGGCTGCCACGAGAGGTGGTGAGTTCTCCTTCAATGGAAGTCTTCAAACAGAGGCTGGACAGACATCTATCTGGGATGATTTAGAGCAGTGTTTCTCAACTCCAGTCCTCAGGACCCACCAACAGGTCATGTTTTCAGGATTTCCTTAGTATTGCAAAGGTGATGGAATTAATGCTTGAGCAGGTGATAAAATTATCACCTGCGCAATTCTAAGGAAATCCTGAAAACATGACCTGTTGGTGGGTCCTGAGGACTGGAGTTGAGAAACACTGATTTAGAGAATCCTGCTTTGAGCAGGGGGTTGGACCAGATGGCCCAGGAGGTCCCTTCCAACTCTACCATTCTATGATTCTATAAAAAGAGTAAACAAAAAAAACCCGCTGCTCCATCACCAATATTTCCATCATGTCACTTACCTCATTTTTGATTACTTGGCATGTGTTATATTGGGAATAAGTACAGCATTGCATTGCTGTAAATAAATCTTTGGTGATAGGGTGGAGGGGATAAAAAGGGTGAAAATTAGACCAAACTCTTTTTAACTACTGAATAATCTCTTAATTTAGGTTTTTCGTGAAACTAGTCTAGATCAAGGGGATTGAACAAAATAAAAATAAAACTTCAGTTACATTCCTGATGAGAACCACTCCTCTGCTCCCACAGCTGTAACTCTTGCTGGACTCACAGCATAAACATCTGATGTGGAGCTATGTCACGTGATGCTTGCACCGAATCTAAGGGTGTGTTTCCACGGTCAGGAAACACTCAGTAATTGCTGCGTGTTTGACGCTGTGCGCTGGCGCAGCGTCAAACACGCAGCGTCCAGATGTTACAGCATAGTGGAGGGGATTTCAAGAAATCTCCACTATGCGTAAAAACACGCAGGCGGCAGACCTGCGTTAACGGACATGCTGCGCGTCTTTTCAGATCGCAATGAGACCATATGCTAATGCAGGACAATGCCAGATCTCATGTGGCTGGAGTGTGTCAGCAGTTCCTGCAAGATGAAGGCAAAGTCATTGAAGCTATGGACTGGCCTGCCCATTCCCCAGACCTGAATCCGATTGAGCACATCTGGGACATCATGTTTCGCTCCATCCACCAACGTCACATTACACCACAGACTGTCCAGGAGTTGACGGATGCTTTAGTCCAGGTCTGGGAGGAGATCCCTCAGGAGAACATCCGCAACCTCATCAGGAGCATGCCCAGGCATTGTAGGGAGGTCATACAGGCACGTGGAGGCCACACACAATACAGAGCATCATTTTGACTTGTTTCCACTTTAATTTTGTCTTGTTTTGATTTTCAATTCGACTTGTTTCCACTTTCATTTTGGGGGTCTCTCCAAATCCAGGCCTCCATTGGTTTAAAAATTTGATTTCCATTGATGATTTTTTTGTGATTATGTTGACAACACAATCAACTTTGTACAGAACAAAGTATTCAATGAGAATATTTCATTCATTTAGATCTAGGATGTGTTATCTGACTGTTCCCTTATTTTTTTGAGCAGTGTATATATATATATATATATATATATATATATATATATATATATATAAACTGTCAGGTGTTTTTATATATTTTTAAACAAGGCTGGATGTGCCTAAATAAAGTTTTTTTTATTTTACCTGGATGGTGTGCAGGATAAAAATCCATCCTTCCTATTCTCAGTGATATGATGACTGTAATATATGAAGAAGATAACAACATTGATAACTGTAGTTCTTTAAAATATAGTGTAAAACCCCTGTAAATATTGCCATTAGTTGGTAGAAAACATGCCTTTTTTCTGAACAGCTCAGTCTAAAATTATGGATGACCCAATTTTGACATATTGGGCCAACACCCAAATATCACATGCTCAAAACACCCTCAACATAATGCCATTGGGTGTTCAAAAGCTTTGCCTCCCAACTGAACTCTTTCTTCAATTAACTCATTTATCTTTTTTTACTGTTTTGTATGAAACATACGGCATATAATAACTTTTGGCTGCTATTTATGGCTAGAAAAGCAAAGCGATAGAATATCTGTATATAAAGTAGTGCTACTAGGGTCAAGCTTCAGAATGTGCTGGCAACCAAGAAATAAACCACCATGCCATATATTGTTGTCACACTGAAAGAAGTTTCAGTTTTCTCCCACTGATGAATGACACAAGCTGGTCCATTCAACACTTCAGCGTTATTAGTTGTGAAAGGAAAAGAAAAACAATATCTTTTTATAGGTGATAAATCATTCAATAACTATAGCCATCAAATATTGATTTTGGTATATTGAATAATATGTGTCTCTAGGGCATAAACTTGCCTCTTGAAGGTCAACCTTTTCATTTTAGACCTAGTTGACAGGTTCCATTTAAACATGTTTTATTTGAGAAAGTCGGCTGGGAAGGAATGGTGATTATAGAGCACACGTTGTATTTGCCAGTAGTAAACCAAATTTATTTGCAGATATACAAATATATGATAAAATTATTAGTAATATGGTGTTAAAGCTTTATAAATGACCACTAATACAGATCTAAGGATTTAAACCAATGTTTCAGTTTGCTTTTTATAAATCATAAAAACAAAAGAAAACAATGTGAATTATATATATATTTTTCTTTCTTTTGTTTTTATGGTTTTTATAAAACAAATTGCAACATTGGTTTGAATCTTTTGATCTGTAAGTTATTATCAAGTTAATTTATACCTTCAAAGAGCATAATTACTATTTACTGATCTTCAATACACTGTGGGAAGTAACAATCCCACGTTGTTAGGGTCTGCGGAACGCACCAAATATATGATGTGGAGAGGTGCGTTCGCTGCCCGGGGTCCACCGTGCAGGCAGAGCCTGCTGCTAGTAAAATGGCGCAAGAAGCGAACTCTGTTATCCCGCAGAGTCGCCAAAATAAACGCCGTAACGCGCTGTGGCAATATGTGTGAACTCTGTTAATCCACAGAGCCGCTAGAAGGAGTGCCGCAGTGCTATATGGCGATGTGTGCGAACTCACTTAACACAACTGAGTTGCAAAATAAACACGCTAGGGCGCTGTCTAGCATTGAAAGCGAACCCTGTTACGTCACAGAGCCGCTGAGACAAACTTCTGTGTCCTGTCAGGCACCCAGGTACACAGTTAACTGCTAAGCGAACATAGAACGTGATCATGCGCTAATGTCCTTGCTGGAGTCACCCGCAATCTATGGCGTCTGAACGCCAGACCCTGAATACGGCAATCAAACTCCTCATCGGTTATGCCGGTAATCTAGGGCATCTAGGACACCGACCCTGACCAGCTAGCATACCAAACTCCTCACCGATTAAGTCGGTATTCTAGGGGCTTATTTTAGCCGGGCCCTAACCACACACACGCATGACCACACTGGCGCATAGCATATAAAGATTGATACTAACGCATGGCGGCCCAGCCATGCTACCCTTTTATAGTAACAGCTACAGGACCTGCCAGAAACAAGGACCAATGAAACTTGTTACAGAACACCAGTAGTCACAGGACCTTCCTGAGCATGTGACCCCTGATCTCCAATGAGAGATCTCACTTTGGGCATGCTCAGAAGGGGAAAACAAGGACTTTGTCCAAAAGACGTCTGCTCGCCGCTAACCAGTACTGGCCAGATGCAAAGTACTACATCTGGGCAATAAAAATGAAAAAAGCATATACAAAATGGGAGGAATAGGGCTAAGTAACAGCACATGTGAAAAAGACTTGGGTATACTAATTGATCACAGACTTAACATGAGTCAACAGTGTGATGCAGCAGCAAAAAAGGCAAATGCAATTCTAGGATGTATCAACAGAAGCATACAGTCTAGATCACGTGAGGTCATTATTGCCCTCTACTCCTCTTTGGTCAGACCTCATCTGGAATACTGTGTCCAGTTTTGGGCACCACATTTTAAAAAAGACATCAACAAACTGGAGCAAGTTCAGAGAAGAGCCACCAGAATGGTGACCGGTCTGCAAACCATGTCCTATGAGGAACGGTTGCAGGATTTGGGAATGTTTAGCTTGCAAAAAAGAAGACTGAGAGGAGACTTAATAGCTGTCTACAAATATCTCAAGGGCTGTCACATTGTAGAAGGATCATCTTTATTCTCATTTGCGCAAGGAAAGACTAGAAGCAATGGGATGAAACTGAATGGGAGGAGACACAGATTAGATATTATAAAAAACTTTTTGACAGTTAGGGTGATCAATGAGTGGAACAGGCTGCCACAAGAGGTGGTGAGTTCTCCTTCAATGGAAGTCTTCAAACAGAGGCTGGATAGACATCTGTCTGGGATGATTTAGAGAATCCTGCTTTGAGCAGGGGGTTGGACCAGATGACCCAGGAGGTCCCTTCCAACTCTACCATTCTATGATTCTATGATTCAATAGCAGAGCCTGGAGGAGCAGCAGTAATCCTCTGCACACTGTTAGACTGGGCGAGACGTCTAAGCTGAGCAGGCTCCACTGTGGACGGAGATGAATGGGAGACCACAGCGGGACTGGTTCGAGACTCCCCCTGTGCAGCAGCAGGAATTTGAACCCCAACATTGCCCCCCCTTCTCTGGGCCTCGCTGCGCTCAAAGGCAGCGATGAGCTGCGGAGCGTGAACATGCTCGGCAGGCTCCCAAGACCTATCCTCAGGCCCATAGCCCCTCCAGTCCACCAAATAAAACATTTTGCCCCGTACGACCTTTCACCCTACGATGGCGTTCACCTCATGGTCGTCCGTAGATGAACCCGATGTCCCTGCAGATGACTCAGAAAACCGGGACATGAGCACAGGTTTCAGGAGGGATACGTGAAAGGTGTCGGAGATACCCAGGCGTGGTGGAAGAGCCAAACGGTATACCACAGGGTTAACTTGCTCGAGGACCTAGGTAGCGGGGTGCCAACTTAGTGGACTCAACTCGCAGCCTAATATTATGGGCGGAGAGCCACACCAAGTCCCCAGGAGCAAATGTTGGAGCGGGGCGCCGATGTGCGTCGGCGGAAGACCTCATCCTCTCCTTGGACACCTGAATGGCATCCTGGGTACGGTCCCAAATGTCCCGTGCCTCCACAGCCCAGTCTGCCACCCTGGAGTCGGAGGAAGACACGGGCATGGGCACCAGAACCCAAGGATGCTGACCGTAGTTTAGGAGGAATGGAGTCTGTCCAGTGGAGTTAGCCACATCATTGTTTAGTGCAAACTCAGCCCATGGTAGCAAGGATGCCCAGTCATCCTGCCTGGCTGAGACAAAATGTCGTAGATAGGTGACCAAGGTCTGGTTGGCCCTCTCTACCAACCCATTCGTCTCAGGATGGTTCGCTGAAGAGAGATTTAACTTAACCCCTTCACCCCCAAGGGTGTTTTGCACGTTAATGACTGGGCCAATTTTTACAATTCTGACCACTGTCTCTTTATGAGGTTATAACTCTGGAACGCTTCAACGGATCTGCGCGATTCTGAGATTGTTTTCTCGTGACATATTGTACTTCACGTTATTGGTAAAATTTCTTCGATATAACTTGCGTTTATTTTGAAAAAAATGCAAATATGGCAAAATTTTGAAAATTTTGCAATTTTCAAACTTTGAATTTTTATTCCCTTAAAACAGAGAAATATGTCACACAAAATAGTTAAGAAATAACATTTCCCACATGTCTACTTTACATCAGCACAATTTTGGAATCAAATTTTTTTTTTCTTAGGAAATTATAAGGGTTAAAAGTTGACCAGCGATTTCTCATTTTTACAACAAAATTTACAAAGCCATTTTTTTTAGGGACCACCTCATATTTGAAGTCACTTTGAGGGGTCTATATAGCAGAAAATACCCAAAAGTGACACTATTCTAAAAACTGCACCCCTCAAGGTACTCAAAACCACATTCAAAAAGTTTATTAACCCTTCAGGTGCTTCACAGGAGCTGAAGCAACGTGGAAGGAAAAAATTAATATTTAACTTTTTAGCCACAAAAATGATCTTTTACAAACTTTTTTTTCATTTTCACAAGGGTAAAAGAAGAAAATGGACAAATAAAGTTGTTGTGCAATTTCTCCTGAGTACGCCAATACCCCATAAGTGGGGGAAAACCACTGTCTGTGTGCACAGCATAGCTCATAAGAGAAGGAGCGCCGTTTGACTTTTTCAAACTAAAATTGGCTGAAATTGAGATCGGACGCCATGTCGCGTTTGGAGAGCCCCTGATGCGCCTAAACAGTGGAAACCCCCCACAAGTGACACGATTTTGGAAACTAGACCCCCTGAGGAACTTATCTAGATCTATTGTGAGCACTTTGAATCCCCAAGTGTTTCACAAAAGTTTATAATGCCTGGGTGTGAAAAAAAAAAAGAAACAATTTTCCACAAAAATGATTTTTTATTCCCAAATTTTGATTTTTCCCAAGGAAATTGGACCCCAAAAGTTGTTGGCCAATTTGTCCTGAGTACGCTGATACCCAATATGTGGGGGGGGGAAACTGTTTGGGCGCGCGGCAGGGCTTGGAAAGGAAGTAGTAACGTTTTGGAATGCAGACGTTGATGGGGGTCATGTTCCGTTTGCAGTGCCCCAGATGAGCCTAAACAGTAGAAACCCCCACAAGTGACCACATTTTGGAAACTAGACCCCCTAAGGAACTTATCTATAGCTTTGGTGAGCACTTTGAACCCCCAAGTGCTTCACACAAGTTTATAATGCCCGGGCATGAAAATAAAAAATCCTATTTTTTCCCACAAAAATTATTTTTAGTCACTAATTTTTTATTTTCCCAAGGGTAACAGGAGAAATTGGACCACAAAAGTTGTTGTCCAATTTGTCCTGAGTACGCTGATACCCAATATGTGGGGGGGAACCACTGTTTGGGCGCACGGCAGAGCTCGGAATGGAAGGAGCACCATTTGACTTTTTCCAACCAAAATTGGCTGGAATTGAGATTGGACGCCATGTTGCATTTGGAGAGCCCCTGATGTGCCTAAACAGTGGAAACCCCCCACAAGTGACCCCATTTGGGAAACTAGACCCCCTAAGGAACTTATCTAGATCTTTGGTGAGCAATTTGAACCCCCAAGTGCTTCACACAAGTTTATAACGTAGAGCCGTAAAATTAAAAAATCATATTTTTTCCACAAAAATGATCTTTTCACTCCAATTTTTATTTTCCCAAGGGTAACAAGACTCCAAAAGTTATTGTGCAATTTGTCCTGAGTACGCTGATACCCCATATGTGGGGGTAAACCACTGTTTGGGTGCATGGCAGAGTTTGGAAGGGAAGGAGTGCCGTTTGACTTTTTCAACGCAGAATTGGCTGGATGCCATGTCGTGTTTGGAGAGCTCCTGATCTGCCTAAACAGTGGAAACCCCCCACAAATGACACCATTTTGGAAACTAGACCCCTCAAGGAACTTATCTAGATGTGTGGTGAGCACTTTGAACCCCAAGTGCTTCACAGAAGTTTATAACGTACAGCCGTAAAAAATTTTTTTTTTTTTTACAAAAATGATTTTTTCGTCCCCAATATTTTATTTTCACAAGGGTAACAGGAAAAATTGGACCCAAAAGTTGTTGTCCAATTTGTCTTGAGTACGTTGATACCCAATATGTGGGAGAAAACTACTGTATGGGTACACGTTGGGGCTCGGAAGGGAAGTAGTGACGTTTTGGATTGTATACTTTGATGGAATGGTCTGGGGGCGTCATGTCGCATATGGAGAGCCCCTGATGCGCCTAAACAGTGGAAACCCCCCACAAGTGACCCCATTTTGGAAAATAGACCCCACAAGGAACTTATCTAGATGTGTGGTGAGAGCTATGAAGCCCCAAGTGCTTCACAGAAGTTTATAACGTACAGCCGTAAAAACAAAAAATATTTTTTCTTTACAAAAATTATTTTTTTCGCCCCCAATATTTTATTTTTACAAGGGTAACAGGAGAAATTGGACCCCAAAAGTTGTTGTCCAATTTGTCCTGAGTACGCTGATACCCAATATGTGGGAGAAAACTACTGTATGGGTATACGTTGGGGCTCGAAAGGGAAGTAGTGACGTTTTGGATTGCAGACTTTGATGGAATGCTCTGGGGGCGTCATGTCGCATTTGGAGAGCCCCTGATGCACCGAAACAGTGGAAACCCCCCACAAGTGACCCCATTTTGGAAAATAGACCCCACAAGGAACATATCTAGATGTGTGGTGAGCACTTTGAACCCCTAAGTGCTTCACAGAAGTTTATAACGAACAGCCGTAAAAATAAAAAATATATTTTTTTTACAAAAATTATTTTTTTCGCCCCCAATATTTTATTTTCACAAGGGTAACAGGAGAAATTGGACACAAAAATTTGTTGTCCAATTTGTCCTGAGTACGCGGATACCCAATATGTGGGAGAAAACTACTGTATGGGTACACGTTGGGGCTCGGAAGGGAAGTAGTGACGTTTTGGATTGTAGACTTTGATGGAATGGTCTGTGGGCGTCATGTCGCATTTGGAGAGCCCCTGATGCGCCTAAACAGTGGATACCCCCCACAAGTGACCTCATTTTGGAAAATAGACCCCACAAGGAACTTATCTAGATGTGTGGTGAGCGCTATGAAGCCCCAAGTGCTTCACAGAAGTTTATAACGTACAGCCGTAAAAAACAAAAAAAAACATTTTTTTTTTAAAAAAAATGATATTTTTGCCCCCAGTTTTTTATTTTCCCAAGGGTAACAGAAGAAATAGGACAAATTGCACAATAACTCTTAGGGTCCAGAGTACGCTGATACCCCATGTGGGAGTAAACTACTGTTTGGGCGCATGGCAGAGGTCAGAAGGGAAGGAGCACCGTTTGACTTTTTCAACGCAGAATTGGCTGGAATTGAGATCAGACGTCATGTCACATTTGGAGAGCCCCTGATGTGCCTAAACAGCGGAAACCTCCCAATTCTAACTCCAACCCTAACCCCAACACACCCCTAACCCTAGTCCCAACCCTAACCACAAACCTAACCGTAACACACCCCTATCCCTAATCCCAACCATAACCCTAATACTAACTTTAGCGCCAACCCTAACCCTAACTTTAGCCGCAACCCTAACCTTAACCATAACCCTAATGGGAAGATGGAAATAAATACATTTTTGTAATTTTATTATTTTTCCCTAACTAAGGGGGTGATATAGGGGGGTTTGATTTACTATTTATAGCGGGTTTTTATGATTGGCAGCTGTCACGCTAAAAGACGCTTTTTATTGCAAAAAATAGTTTTTGCATCACCACATTTTGAGAACTATAATTTTTGCATATTTTGGCCCACAGAGTCATGTGAGGTCTTATTTTTTGCGGTACGAGTTGACGTTTTTATTGGTACTATTTTTGAGCATGTGACATTTTTTGATCGCTTTTTATTTAGATTTTTGGGAGGTTAGAATGAACAAAAATCAGCAATTCATGAATTTCTTTTGGGGGAGGCGTTTATACCGTTCCGCGTGTGGTAAAATTGATAAAGCAGTTTTATTCTTCGGGTCAGTATGATTACGGCGATACCTCATTTATATCATTTTTTTATGTTTTGGCGCTTTTATAGAATAAAAACAATTTTATATAAAAAATAATTATTTTTGCATCGCTTTATTCTGCGAGCTATAACTTTTTTACTTTTTTGCTCATAATGCTGTGTGATGGTTCATTTTTTGCGAGACAAGATGACGTTTTCAGCGGTGCCATGTTTATTTATATCGGTCTTTTTGATCGCGTGTTATTCCACTTTTTGTTCAGCGGTATGATGATAAAGCACTGATTTTTTGCTTTGTTTTTATTATTTTTTTTTTAAGGGGTTCACAAAAGGGGTTAACTAGTGGGACAATTTTATAGGGGGGGGTCGTTATTGACGCGGCGATACCAAATATGTGTACTTTTATTGTTTTATTTTTTTTATTTACAGGAAGAAATGAATTTATTGGGGAATATTTTTTTTTTTTTTTAATTTATTTTGGAATTTTTTTTTTTACACGTTTATTTTTATTTTTTTTACTTTTTTACATTGTCCCAGGGTGGGACATCACTGTAAAATGTGAGATCGCTGGTCTCACAGTGTGCACAGCACTCTGTGAGACCAGCGATCTCACAGGCAGCGCTGCAGGCTTCTCAGTGCCTGCTCTCGGCAGGCACTGAGGAAGCCGCCTCCCTCCAGGACCCCGGCGCCATCTTGGATCCGGGTCCTGGGAGGGAGGAAGTCCTCAGAATAGCGCGATCACATCGCGCTGTTCTGAGGGTCTCAGGGGGGCGCGCAGGGAGTGGGCTCCCTGCGCGATGCTCCCCTGTGCCCCCAGTACACCGCGATCGTGTTTGATCGCGGTGTGCAAGGGGTTAATGTTCCGGGAGCGGTCCGTGACCGCTCCTGGCACACAGTCCCGGGTGTCAGCTGTGATAATCAGCTGACACCCTGCAGCGATCAGCTGCGCTCCCTCCAGGAGCGTAGCTGATCGCTATGACGTACTATCCCGTCCGTGGTCAGATTGTCACGGGTTTTATGGATGGGATAGTACGTCTGATGTCAGAGAGGAGTTAATACTGAGTAGACGACAAAGCTCTCTCCAGAACCGAGATGCAAACTGGGGACCTTGGTCACTGACAATTTTGTCCGGCATGCCGTGTAGACGGAAGATGTGCCTAACGAACAACGCTGCTAGAGCCCGTGCAGAAGGTAAATGTGCTAGCGGCACCAGATGCACCATTTTGGAAAAATGGTCGGTGGTTACCCAAATGATGGTGCAACCCCGAGACTTGGGCAAGCCCACCACAAAGTCCATCCCAACCATCTCCCAGGGCCTGTCTGCCACCGGCAAAGGTTAAAGTAACCCAGATGGCCTTTGTCGTGGAGACTTATTCTTGGCGCAGGAGACACACACCCGAACGTACTCCCCAACGTCACGGACCATATGCGGCCACCAGTATGTCCTCGCCAGCAATTCAGATGTCTTCTTTGCTCCAAAGTGTCCATATACCCTGGACGAATGTGCCCAAGAGAGTACCTCCGGTCACAAATTGGTAGGCACAAAAGTCTTGCCCGGGGGCACAGACTCTAGCGAAACCGGGGCCACTGTTCTCAGGCTCTCTGTGGGGACAATAAGCCGAGGCTTCTCCACCTCCTCCTCCTCAGAGGACACCACAGAGCGAGAGAGAGCGTCGGCACGAATGTTCTTCTCTCCCGAGAGGAAATGGAGTGTGAAATTAAACCGGGAGAAGAACAAGGACCATCTGGCCTGGCGAGAGTTTAGCCGCTGGGCTGTCTGAAGATACACCAAATTTTTGTGGTCAGTGAAGACTTGGAAGAGAAAGCGGGCCCCCTCCACCAGATGTCTCCACTCAGAGAAGGCCAACTTAATGGCTAGCAACTCCCTATCCCCGATGGAATAATTCCTCTCCGCTGATGTGAAGGTCTTAGAGAAGAAGAAGCAAGGATGCTTCCGACCTTGAGCATCCTTTTGGAAGAGGACTGCTCCTGCACCAACGGATGAGGCATCCACCTCCAATAAAAATGGCTTATCAACATTGGGGCGATGTAGGATGGGAGCGCTAGCAAAATGAGACTTAATAGAAGTGAAAGCCTTGGAGACCTCCTCCGACCACAATTTGGGATTTGCTCCCTTCTTGGTGAGGGCTACCAAGGGAGATACCAAGGTAGAGAAATGAGGAATGAACTGGCGATAGTAATTAATGAACCCCATAAAGCGCTGCACCGATTTAAGAGAGTGGGGTTCTTGCCAGTCCATCACAGCCTGTAATTTGGCTGGATCCATAGCCAATCCCTGGGTTGAGATGATATAACCAAGGAAAGGTAAAGACTCCAGCACAAACATACATTTCTCTAACTTAGCATAAAGGGAATTTGCCCGTAAGAGGTTGAAGACTCTGCAGACATCTCTCCGGTGGGAGTCAATATCTGGAGAAAAGATGAGTATATCATCCAGATAGACTACGACCGAGGTGGAGAGCATATCTCGGAAGATGTCATTGACAAAGTCTTGGAAAATGGCTGGGGCATTACAGAGCCCAAAGGGCATCACCAGATATTCGTGATGCCCATCCCTGGTATTAAAAGCCATCTTCCATTCGTCCCCCTCACGATGCGAATCAGGTTATAAGCACCGCGCAGATCTAGTTTAGTGAATACCCTTGCTCCCCGAAGCCTATCAAATAGCTCAGAAATCAGGGGCAACGGGTACTTGTTCTTAATGGTGATGGCGTTAAGACCCCTGTAATCAATAGACGGACGTAATTCTCCATTCTTCTTCTGCACGAAGAAGAATCCCGCCCCTGCCGGTGACACTGACTTCCTAATGAACCCTCTTGCTAGGTTCTCCTGAATATATTGCGACACGGCCTCTGTCTCAGGAAGAGAGAGGGGATTGACCCTTCCCCGAGGAGGTTCTGCTCCAGGCAAGAGGTCGATAGGACAGTCATAGGGGCGATGAGGCGGAGGAGTCTCCGCAGCCTTCTTGGAGAACACGTCTGCATATGACCAATAGCACTTGGGAAGTGGAGTAAGATCTGCCGGTAACTCAGTAGTGGTAACCTGAACGCAACTCCTGACACATCTGCATCACTCCAACCCAGTATCCTACCCGAAGTCCACTCTATATGTGGGGAGTGGAAACGGAGCCAAGGTATACCTAGTATGATCTTGTCTATTCCCTCGGGAAGGACGAGTAGGGAAATAAGCTCCTGATGGGAAAGGAATACAGACAATGCAAGAGGAACAGTCTGGTGTGTTATTTGTGAGGGCAATGTCGACCCATTCACTACCCGGACAGTCACTGATTTGTCAAGCGCCACCAGAGGTATTGTGTGACGACGAGCAAAGTTAGAGGACATGAAGTTCCCCTCTGCTCCTGAGTCCACGCAAAGCTCGACTGTAAGTGTGGAAGAGTCTACAGTGACTGTCCCTTTAAATGTCGTCTTGGAGGAAAATGCCGCTGTCTCTAGTGAACCTCCTCCCAGGGCCACTAGACGCGATCGCTGTGGACATTTGTTGGCATAGTGTCCTGTCTGCTGACAAAGGTTACAGACCACGGATACTCGGACGGTCCGAGACTTAGGTCCTGCATGAGGAACCTCTGTGGCCTTTAGGGGTTCGGATGCCAGATCTGGGGATTCGAGAGGTTTGGCAAAGGTGGGAGCCAACCGAATCCTCTGCCTACACTGGGGCCGCTCCAACCTCTGTTCGTGAAAACGGAGGTCGATGTGGGTAGATATGGAGATAAGCTTCTCCAGTGTGGCGGGAATCTCCCTGGTAGCCAAAGCGTCTTTAACATGGTCAGCCAGTCCTCGCCAGTAGACTGGAATGAGAACTTTATCCGACCAGTCTAGCTCTGAGGCCAGAGTCCGAAACTGGACAGAAAACTGACTGACCAAAGACGAACCCTGTGCCAATGCCAGCAGTTGTAGCGCCGTATCGTGGGTGACCTGAGGTCCTAAAAAGACCTTTTTAAGAGCCTCCAGGAAACGAGGAGCATATCGCACCACACGATCGTCGCGCTCCCACAGCGGTCTTGCCCACTCCAACGCTCTGCCCGAGAGTAGAGACAGTACAAAACCCACTTGTGCCCGATCCGTAGGGAAACGTGCAGCCAGAAGCTCGAGCTGTATAGAGCACTGACTCACGAATCCCCGACATTGCTTGCTGTCACCGGCAAACTTGTCAGGAAGCGGGAGGTGGGATAATGTAGGGGCAGAGGTGGCAGAGGACAAACTGGCTGCAGCCACACTAGCAGCCTGAACAGCGACTGCGGTAACATCCACAGCTGAGGTTGTGCGCTCAAGAGCCGCCAGCCTACCCTCCAGCTGCTGGATGTACTGCGGTAGACGCTGGTCATCCGCCATTTTACTAGCCAGACCCTGGTGCTAGTATTATGTTAGGGTCTGCGGAACGCCCAAATATATGATGTGGAGAGGTGCGTTCGCAGCCCGGGGTCCACCGTGTAGGCGGAACCTGCTGCTAGTAAAATGGCGCAAGACGCGAACTCTGTTATCCCGCAGAGTCGCCAAAATAAACGCCATAACGTGCTGTGGCAATATGTGCGAACTCTTTTAATCCACAGAGCCGCTAGAAGGAGTGCCGCAGCGCTATATGGCGATGTGTGCGAACTCACTTAACAAAACTGAGTCGCAAAATAAACACGCTAGGGCGCTGTCTAGCGTTGAAAGAGAACCCTGTTACGTCACAGAGCCGCTGAGACAAACTTCTGTGTCCTGTCAGGCACCCAGGTACACAGTTAACTGCTAAGCGAACATAGAACGTGATCATGCTCTAATGTCCTCGCGGGAGTCACCCGCAATCTATGGCGTCTGAACGCCAGACCCTGAATACGGCAATCAAACTCCTCACCGGTTATGCCGGTAATCTAGGGCATCTAGGACACCGACCCTGACCAGCTAGCATACCAAACTCCTCACCGATTAAGTCGGTATTCTAGGGGCTTATTTCAGCCGGGCCCTAACCACACACACACATGGCCACACTGGCGCATGAAACTTGTTACAGAACACCAGTAGTCACAGGACCTTCCTGGCGGACCAATAGGAGCTGCTGCAGTACCTGAGCATGTGACCCCTGATCTCCAATGAGAGATCTCACTCTGGGCATGCTCAGAAGGGGAAAACAAGGACTTTGTCCAAAAGACGTCTGCTCGCCGCTAACCAGTACTGGCCACAATAGCAGTGCCTGGAGGAGCAGCAGTAATCCTCTGCACACTGTTAGACTGGGTGAGACGCTGGGATCGACGTCTAAGCTGAGCCGGCTCCACTGTGGATGGAGATGAATGGGAGACCACAGCGGGACTGGTTCGAGACTCCCCCTGTGCAGCAGTGGTAATTTGAACCCCAACACACGTATGCTCTATTTGACTCTTGGTTTACAAATACCAATTTTTCAAACCGTAGAGGCTGATGGACATTTCCATTATAATTTGCATTGTACGTATGCCACCATATTTGAGTGAAGGTTGAATTGACTGGCATACGCAGTTTAAATATAGTTGGTAGATTAGTCATTTATATTCATTGATACTGTTAATGATAATGTTTACAAGATCAACGTTAATTCTCAAAAAATAATGAATCGAAAAGGGAATCTTTCAGCCAATAATAATAATTATTATTTTTATTTGTATAGCGCCAACATATTCCACAGCACTTTACATGTCTCAGTGGACTTGTACAGACAATTAAGACATAATAGAGTAAACACATTATTCAACAGATACCAAGAGGCGTGAGGGTCCTGCTCGCAAGCTTACAATCTACAGTACAGACCAAAGGTTTGGACACACCTTCTCATTTAAAGATTTTTCTGTATTTTCATGACTATGAAAATTGTACATTCACACTGAAGGCATCAAAACTATGAATTACACATGTGGAATTATATACTTAACAAAAAAAGTGTGTAACAACTGAAATTATGTCTTATATTCTAGGTTCTTCAAAGTAGCCACCTTTGGCTTTGATGACTGCTTTGCACACTCTTGGCATTCTCTTAATGAGCTTCAAGAGGTAGTCACCGGAAATGGTCTTCCAACAATATTGAAGGAGTTCCCAGAGATGCTTAGCACTTGTTGGCCCTTTTGCCTTCACTCTGCGGTCCAGCTCACCCCAAACTATCTCGATTGGGTTCAGGTCTGGTAACTGTGGAGGCCAGGTCATGTGGAGTAGCACCCCATCACTCTCCTTCTTGGTCAAATAGCCCTTACACAGCCTGGAGGTGTGTTTGGGGTCATTGTCCTGTTGAAAAATAAATGATGGTCCAACTAAACGCAAACTGGATGGAATAGCATGCCGCTGCAAGATGCTGTGGTAGCCATGCTGGTTTAGTATGCCTTCAATTTTGAATAAATCCCCAACAGTGTCACCAGAAAGCACCCCCACACCATCACACCTCCTCCTCCATGCTTCACGGTGGGAGCCAGGCATGTACAGTCCATCCGTTCACCTTTTCTGCATCGCACAAAGACACAGTGGTTGGAACCAAAGATCTCAAATTTGGACTCATCAGACCAAAGCACAGATTTCCACTGGTCTAATGTCCATTCCTTGTGTTCTTTAGCCCAAACAAGTCTCTTCTGCTTGTTGCCTGTCCTTAGCAGTGGTTTCCTAGCAGCTATTTTACCATGAAGGTCTGCTGCACAAAGTCTCCTCTTAACAGTTGTTGTAGAGATGTATCTGCTGCTAGAACTCTGTGTGGCATTGACCTGGTCTCTTTTCTGAGCTGCTGTTAACCTGCGATTTCTGAGGCTGGTGACTTGGATAAACTTATCCTCAGAAGCAGAGGTGACTCTTGGTCTTCCTTTCCTGGGGCGGTCCTCATGTGAGTCAGTTTCTTTGTAGCGCTTGATGGTTTTTGCAACTGCACTTGGGGACACTTTCAAAGTTTTCCCAATTTTTTGGACTGACTGACCTTCATTTCTTAAAGTAATGATGGCCTCTCGTTTTCCTTTACTTAGCTGCTTTTTTCTTGCCATAATACAAATTCTAACAGTCTATTCAGTAGGACTATCAGCTGTGTATCCACCAGACTTCTGCACAACACAACTGATGGTCCCAACCCCATTTATAAGGCAAGAAATCACACTTATTAAACCTGACAGGGCACACCTGTGACGTGAAAACTATTTCCGGTGACTACCTCTTGAAGCTCATCAAGAGAATGTCAAGAGTATGCAAAGCAGTAATCAAAGCAAAAGGTGGCTACTTTGAAGAACCTAGAATATAAGACATAATTTCAGTTGTTACACACTTTTTTGTTAAGTATACACTCCCTGTCAGAAGTAATGTCGCTTATCCATGTTATGTAAATAAAAGCTTATAAACTGACATTAAATTTATCCATTGGTTGTATAAATAATTCTTTTGAATGCTGAAGCCCTCTGAAATGTGGTTTAGGTTAAGAAAATAAATTGGCATCAATGCAGAAATATTGATCATTTAATGGACACAGAATGGCCATATTTTGCCAAGACAAAAGTTTTGTCGCCCACAGAAAGTAATGTGATATTCAAACAAATAATTAACTTAAAATACAAATATATGTTGCATAACATTGGTGAATAAAGTTGTGGTGCTATTAGAGTCATATTTAATATTTTGTGTGGCTTCCATGAGCTTGAAGGACTGCATCCTTGCGGTTCAGCAATGATTCATACAATTTATTAATAAAGTCATCAGGAATAGCAAGAATGCAGCCTTACATGCCTCCCAGAGTTCATCTAGATTCTTTGGTTTTGTCTTCCAAGCTTCCTCTTTCACCCTACCCTGAGCTCTGTGGAACCCTGACAGTAAAGGGAAGAGGAGAGGAAGAAGAGCCTTCAAAAGAAGGAGCAGTCAGAGAGGTAGGAAGAAAGCCAAGAAAGAGCAGTATCCCTGAGGCTGAAAGAGCATGCATAGTGAGGAGGAGCTTGTGATCTGCATTGTCAAATGCTGCAGAGATATCCAGGAGAACAAGCAGGGAGTAGTAACCATTAGATTTAGCTGTTAGTAGATCTTTAGTTACTTTGATAAGAGCAGTTTCATTATAGGGTTTGGAGCGGAAACCAGATTGAAAAGGTTTATAAAGAGCTTTATCTGAGAGATAGCGTGGAACAAATGTTCCAGGAATTTAGAGATGAAGGAAAGATTAGAGACAGGTCGGTAATTAGCAGGGCAGTTCTGGTTCAGCAATGTTTTTTTAAGTAATGGGTTTATGCTGGAGTGTTTTAAGTAGGAAGGAAAGATACCGGATGAGAGAGAGAGCAAAAACAAGGGAAAAAGCAATGTGTGTATATACCCTAATGAAAATAAATAAGTAAAAAAGCAAGTGCATTAAATAATTAACATAGGGTACTTAGTAAACACTGTTTTGATCAAAAAAGCATAAAGCTGTCCCACCACGGCAAGGTGTACCCATTTGAGACAGTAACTACACTCTCTAAGGTTAAAACCTACCTGGTGTGAATAGTGGCAGAGAGTCTGGGTCCCAAATGGACACCCAGCTTCAGAGGGACTATATATGAACTACACAGCTCAGTAGAAAGGAGGCCACACCCTATTTGTACTGAATACAAAAATGCTAAAGAAAAGCAAAAAACTGAACTGAAGTAGACTTGTATGACATGCAAGATGTAGAAGCATGTTCACACTGGCCATAAAAGCAAGCAAAAACAAGGGAAAAAGCAATGTGTGTATATACCCTAATGAAAATAAATAAGTAAAAAAGCAAGTGCATTAAATAATTAACATAGGGTACTTAGTAAACACTGTTTTGATCAAAAAAGCATAAAGCTGTCCCACCACGGCAAGGTGTACCCATTTGAGACAGTAACTACACTCTCTAAGGTTAAAACCTACCTGGTGTGAATAGTGGCAGAGAGTCTGGGTCCCAAATGGACACCCAGCTTCAGAGGGACTATATATGAACTACACAGCTCAGTAGAAAGGAGGCCACACCCTATTTGTACTGAATACAAAAATGCTAAAGAAAAGCAAAAAACTGAACTGAAGTAGACTTGAATGACATGCAAGATGTAGAAGCATGTTCACACTGGCCATAAAAGCAAGCAAAAACAAGGGAAAAAGCAATGTGTGTATATACCCTAATGAAAATAAATAAGTAAAAAAGCAAGTGCATTAAATAATTAACATAGGGTACTTAGTAAACACTGTTTTGATCAAAAAAGCATAAAGCTGTCCCACCATGGCAAGGTGTACCCATTTGAGACAGTAACTACACTCTCTAAGGTTAAAACCTACCTGGTGTGAATAGTGGCAGAGAGTCTGGGTCCCAAATGGACACCCAGCTTCAGAGGGACTATATATGAACTACACAGCTCAGTAGAAAGGAGGCCACACCCTATTTGTACTGAATACAAAAATGCTAAAGAAAAGCAAAAAACTGAACTGAAGTAGACTTGTATGACATGCAAGATGTAGAAGCATGTTCACACTGGCCATAAAAGCAAGCAAAAACAAGGGAAAAAGCAATGTGTGTATATACCCTAATGAAAATAAATAAGTAAAAAAGCAAGTGCATTAAATAATTAACATAGGGTACTTAGTAAACACTGTTTTGATCAAAAAAGCATAAAGCTGTCCCACCACGGCAAGGTGTACCCATTTGAGACAGTAACTACACTCTCTAAGGTTAAAACCTACCTGGTGTGAATAGTGGCAGAGAGTCTGGGTCCCAAATGGACACCCAGCTTCAGAGGGACTATATATGAACTACACAGCTCAGTAGAAAGGAGGCCACACCCTATTTGTACTGAATACAAAAATGCTAAAGAAAAGCAAAAAACTGAACTGAAGTAGACTTGTATGACATGCAAGATGTAGAAGCATGTTCACACTGGCCATAAAAGCAAGCAAAAACAAGGGAAAAAGCAATGTGTGTATATACCCTAATGAAAATAAATAAGTAAAAAAGCAAGTGCATTAAATAATTAACATAGGGTACTTAGTAAACACTGTTTTGATCAAAAAAGCATAAAGCTGTCCCACCACGGCAAGGTGTACCCATTTGAGACAGTAACTACACTCTCTAAGGTTAAAACCTACCTGGTGTGAATAGTGGCAGAGAGTCTGGGTCCCAAATGGACACCCAGCTTCAGAGGGACTATATATGAACTACACAGCTCAGTAGAAAGGAGGCCACACCCTATTTGTACTGAATACAAAAATGCTAAAGAAAAGCAAAAAACTGAACTGAAGTAGACTTGAATGACATGCAAGATGTAGAAGCATGTTCACACTGGCCATAAAAGCAAGCAAAAACAAGGGAAAAAGCAATGTTTGTATATACCCTAATGAAAATAAATAAGTAAAAAAGCAAGTGCATTAAATAATTAACATAGGGTACTTAGTAAACACTGTTTTGATCAAAAAAGCATAAAGCTGTCCCACCACGGCAAGGTGTACCCATTTGAGACAGTAACTACACTCTCTAAGGTTAAAACCTACCTGGTGTGAATAGTGGCAGAGAGTCTGGGTCCCAAATGGACACCCAGCTTCAGAGGGACTATATATGAACTACACAGCTCAGTAGAAAGGAGGCCACACCCTATTTGTACTGAATACAAAAATGCTAAAGAAAGCAAAAAACTGAACTGAAGTAGACTTGAATGACATGCAAGATGTAGAAGCATGTTCACACTGGCCATAAAAGCAAGCAAAAACAAGGGAAAAAGCAATGTGTGTATATACCCTAATGAAAATAAATAAGTAAAAAAGCAAGTGCATTAAATAATTAACATAGGGTACTTAGTAAACACTGTTTTGATCAAAAAAGCATAAAGCTGTCCCACCACGGCAAGGTGTACCCATTTGAGACAGTAACTACACTCTCTAAGGTTAAAACCTACCTGGTGTGAATAGTGGCAGAGAGTCTGGGTCCCAAATGGACACCCAGCTTCAGAGGGACTATATATGAACTACACAGCTCAGTAGAAAGGAGGCCACACCCTATTTGTACTGAATACAAAAATGCTAAAGAAAAGCAAAAAACTGAACTGAAGTAGACTTGAATGACATGCAAGATGTAGAAGCATGTTCACACTGGCCATAAAAGCAAGCAAAAACAAGGGAAAAAGCAATGTGTGTATATACCCTAATGAAAATAAATAAGTAAAAAAGCAAGTGCATTAAATAATTAACATAGGGTACTTAGTAAACACTGTTTTGATCAAAAAAGCATACAGCTGTCCCACCACGGCAAGGTGTACCCATTTGAGACAGTAACTACACTCTCTAAGGTTAAAACCTACCTGGTGTGAATAGTGGCAGAGAGTCTGGGTCCCAAATGGACACCCAGCTTCAGAGGGACTATATATGAACTACACAGCTCAGTAGAAAGGAGGCCACACCCTATTTGTACTGAATACAAAAATGCTAAAGAAAAGCAAAAAACTGAACTGAAGTAGACTTGAATGACATGCAAGATGTAGAAGCATGTTCACACTGGCCATAAAAGCAAGCAAAAACAAGGGAAAAAGCAATGTGTGTATATACCCTAATGAAAATAAATAAGTAAAAAAGCAAGTGCATTAAATAATTAACATAGGGTACTTAGTAAACACTGTTTTGATCAAAAAAGCATAAAGCTGTCCCACCACGGCAAGGTGTACCCATTTGAGACAGTAACTACACTCTCTAAGGTTAAAACCTACCTGGTGTGAATAGTGGCAGAGAGTCTGGGTCCCAAATGGACACCCAGCTTCAGAGGGACTATATATGAACTACACAGCTCAGTAGAAAGGAGGCCACACCCTATTTGTACTGAATACAAAAATGCTAAAGAAAAGCAAAAAACTGAACTGAAGTAGACTTGAATGACATGCAAGATGTAGAAGCATGTTCACACTGGCCATAAAAGCAAGCAAAAACAAGGGAAAAAGCAATGTGTGTATATACCCTAATGAAAATAAATAAGTAAAAAAGCAAGTGCATTAAATAATTAACATAGGGTACTTAGTAAACACTGTTTTGATCAAAAAAGCATAAAGCTGTCCCACCACGGCAAGGTGTACCCATTTGAGACAGTAACTACACTCTCTAAGGTTAAAACCTACCTGGTGTGAATAGTGGCAGAGAGTCTGGGTCCCAAATGGACACCCAGCTTCAGAGGGACTATATATGAACTACACAGACTGACCAGAGCTGGGAGAAGACTATGTCCAGCATATTCCCGTCTTCATGAGTAGGAGATTAAGAAAGTTATGAAAGGACAAGGTAGGAAGTTAGAGATAAAAGGTGAGTGACTGATGGATAGACGGGATCATCAATGGGGATATTAAAAGGTCCCCATGATGAGAGTGGAAATGTCGCAGGATAGAACTCCAGGAGGCAAAAGTAATCAAGGAACTGATAGAAGGGGCCCAGAGGACAATACACTTGCAGGGAGAAGTGCCATAAAAAGTCTGACAGTGTCTGTTAGGCATCAGGATTTTCACGCTGCATGGGATAGATCTCAGGCATTGTCAGGCTCTGCGGTCTCCCATTCGGGTCCAGCCGCTGAGACTGTTGCTCAGCACAGACGTCGGTCCCAGCATCTTGCTCAGGCTTGTGGTGTTACAGGCGTATCTTTGCGCTCTGGAGTCTAAATCTAGAGATCACCTTACCGAGCAAGTCCATGATGTGGCATCTTCTCATCGGTGGTTGGATGCTGGCTGGTGATGTGGCAGCTCCAGATTTAAAGGCTAAGCCCTGCCCCCAGCCATATCGTTAATCGCATCACTGATGACATCACCCGTGACCAATCAAGTGGTGCTAGGTCACCGGATCAGCTGATACCAAATCACCAATCACGGTTCACCACGTCACGGACATGCTCAGTGCAGGGAATCCTGGACTTAGGCTATAACAGCCTTGTTCCTTCCTGGAACCTATGTTTAAAGCTACTATTAACAAAGACCCTAGAAACAGCTTGCGCTTCCAGTGTACTGGCTAGGCATTGGGACCGACGGTGAAACTGAGCAGCATCTGCCCCGACTGGACCTGGATGGGAGACCACAGACTCCTCAGATCCAAGTTCGGATCCAGCCGTCGCCCGATGCCTAACAATCTCTCCCCGCTAGATCAGAACTCTGGTGTAACTGGTAGCAAATAAGCGGATACTGAAATAACAGGGAACTGAAAATACATAAACAATGGCAAATGAGAAACAGAGGTCAGCGCAGGTCCCCACAGGGGAACCTGGCTGTACAAACTCCAGAAGGGCAGAAAACTGAAATAAACAGCAAATAACTTATCTGAAAGTTGCAGGACAAGCAGGAAGCAAGTTGACTTCCAAAAGAGACCAGGAAGCAAAAATCACCGGCGAGGATTATGGGAAGCTCACTTATATCTCCCTAGTCAGTCTCACCTGATTGCCACTCATCGGCCCCAGGTGATGGATTTCTGTTAGCCAAGGCAGCTTCATTACTATCAGCAGCCACCAGAGGGAGCCCAAACTCCGAAGTCAGATCCAGAATGTTCACAACGAAAACCCATGCAAATATGGGGAGAACAAACAAACTCCCTGCAGATATTGTTCTTGGTGGGACTTTAACTCTGGAGCCCAGCGCTGTAAAGCAACAGTGCTAACGACACTGACGGCTAGTACAAGAAGCAGGTCTCTGGTGGCTTTTTCCTCGGTGCTCAGCAAAACTGTTTGGTCTCTCCATTTGAAATACATGTAGGGCGAACCCTTTCAATCGAGTTGAGTAGGCATGAAAAAGCTGGTAGAGACATGCCTCTTGGACTAGTTATCTCGTTCCCATCTGCACTTTCGACTAGATTTTTCCCTGATACATTGCAATGTTTCACAGTAAAACATAGATGTTTGTAAAGGAGAGTGCAGTCTCTGATGTAGGATGTGTAAATGAGGTGTCAGTTTCCCTTTTTTGATAATTACCAGTACTACATGTAAATATTATTTATTGGGAACTAGTTACTAGACTTGAGGATACTGAACCATCAGCATGGCATTATAGAGCTGCCATTTAATATTTGAAACATGCTCATAAAAAAAAAAATTGCTTGTTCAGTGTTAAACAATTTTGGACAGGAATAGAGCAACTTAAAGTGGTTGTCTACAAGTTCCCCATGTTTAAATACATAAGTAATTAACAGGAAGAGAGAGGCCAGCTGCAGTGCTCACTTCCTGTTGTCTACTTATACAACTAAAGGCGAGGACAGTGAAGTCCATGCATTGCGGTATAATTAGAGGGTACTCACAAACATGACCCCAAAACATATATGGGGAAATGTAAGAATTAAAAAAATGTAGTGCTAACTGACCAAAATATATATACCGTATATACCCATGTATAAGCCGAGATTTTCAGCCCATTTTTTGGGGCTGAAAGTCCCTCTCTCGGCTTATACGTGGGTCATATACCGGGGTCGGCGGGGGAGGGGTGATCGGGAGTGTCGGATCATACTCACCCCTCCGCCGGCGCGGTCTCTGCAGCCCCCCTGCTTCTCCCACGATCTCCGGCTCCTTCCTGCAGCGGTCACATGGTACCGCTCATTAAAGTCATGAATATACACATATTCATGACTTTAATGAGCGGTACCACGTGACCGCTGCAGGACTGAAGCACTGCGGAGAGCGCCGGGAGAAGAGGAGAGGCTGCAGGGACGCGCCGGTGGAGGGGTGAGTATATGCTATATTCACCTGTCCCTCGGTCCACGGCAGCGCTGCTCCCTCGGTCTGACTCCTCTGGGTGTGAATGATCAGGCAGAGGGCGCGATGATGTCGTTAGTGTGCGCCCCGCCCCCTGCCATATCATTCACAGCCAGAGGAGTCAGACCGAGGGAGCAGCGCTGCAGTGGAGCGGTCCGGTGACAGGTAAATATCACAGGTGCCGGGGTCCTTAGTGAGCGGTGACACCGGCACCTGTCCCCCATAGCGCACCGATGTCACCGCCTGCTCAGGACACCGGCACCTGGCCCCCAGCGACGAGAGGTGAGTATGTAATTTTTTTTTTGCAGCAGCATATGAGGCCTATACTATGGGGCATATGGGGCATAATTGTGCAGCATATGGGGCCATAATCTGGAGCATATGGGGGCATAATCTGGAGCATATGGGGGCATAATATGGAGCATATGGGGCATAATCTGTGGAACATATGGGGCATAATATGGAGCATATGGGGCATAATCTGGAGCATATGGGGGCATAATCTGGAGCATATGGGGGCATAAAATGGAGCATATGGGGCATAATCTGTGGAACATATGGGGGCATAATCTGGAGCATATGGGGGCATATTATGGGGGCATAAGCTGTGGAACATATGGGGCATAATCTGGAGCATATGGGGGCATAATATGTGGAACATATGGGGCATAATCTGGAGCATATGGGGCATAATCTGTGGAACATGTGGGGCATAATCTGGAGCATATGGGGGCATAATCTGTGGATCATACGGGGGCATAATATGTGGAATATATGGGGGCATAATCTGGAGCATATGGAGGCATAATCTGTGGAGCATATTGGGCATAATCAGTGCAGCATATGGGGGCATAATCATTTTTCACCCTAGGCTTATACGCGAGTCAATAAGTTTTCCCAGTTTTTTGTGGCAAAATTAGGGGGGTCGGCTTATACACGGGTCAGCTTATACATGAGTAAGAAAATTAGTTATGGACTGAACCAAGGATAAATATGAAAGTGAACAAAGAAAGAAATTGGTCATTTGTCTATAAAGTATAAAGTACGTATAAAAAAACCTTTATTCATTAAAATAATAGAACACAGGGAGATAGACACAGCAGCAGAAAAGGCTACATACTCAGCAGGAGACGACATATACTGTACAATTTTTTCTGACATATACTGTACAGTATGTATATACAATAACATAAGGGGTAACATGAGGGCAGTGCAATAGAAATGCAATATACTGTATAAACATATAAGTATATGAACTAATGGTAAGTATGTTAGGCGCAAATCCATCAAAAAGTCTTCTCTGTAATATTTGTTCCGGTTCCTACCCCTTTTGCTCCCTCTTTGGCTGCTTTACAGCGCCAAAACTTTGCTGCAGGTGATGCGTGACAGTATTGGTCTTGCTTAATTCCTGGGACTTTTGGTGTCTCTAGATCTGTGAGCTATGGGGTTCATTGTCTGGCTTTCTAATTACTACTTTCTTAGAGCCTTGGGTGGACTTCCTGATATTTAAAGTTCTCGGTCCCTGACTTCCACTGCCAGTCAATTAGTATTGCTACCTGACTTGTGCTCTAAGTCCCTGCTTCTGCTGGTTTCCTAATGCCGTCTGTTTTCTGCCCTCAGCGTGAATTTTGACTATCCTTTTATTTTACTATTCTATTACTAATGTGACCTCTTGACTTTGACACTGCTTGGTGACCCTTTCTGCCTCTGGTTTAATCCTTCGGGCAGCAGCCATTTTGTGGAAGCAATCCCCTGGACATCATTGTAAAACCAGATCCCTGTACAGGGTTAAAAGGCTGAAGGTCACTGGATTGGCACGCCAGTCCTGATGCACGTTTCGGTAATATGTCTTTATTTTGGGGCATTGTGGTATAAATATGAGCTGCAAAACGAGGATGCATGAAACCAGCTTGGTAATACTGAAATGTCCTGCTATCCACAATAAACTTACCTCCAATTAAATAAAGAACTGGATGAGGTTAAGTATCTGCAATTTGAGTGCATCCAGTTTTTAAACAGACAGACATGTTTTGGCAGTGTCTCATGGGTTTACCGTGACAGAGAGGAGCCAGAAGATAGTAGCATCTGATTTCATGTATTTCTGCACTGATTAGAAGCACTTGCCCTTCATATTAAATTGTGCAGGTTTCTGTTAATATGGCAGGGGTTAAACTGTTCAGCGTAAAGTCTATGAAGCCTTCCTGCTTGAATGATCTCAGCTGTTTAGCATTGGCCACTCCCCTCTCCTATATATATTCACCTCTGGCAACCTGGATTGCATGGTTGTAGTGTCTGGCATGAAGTGGAGGTGTCAGTTGTTGGAAGAGGAGTTTAGATTGTTGATCTGTGATTGCTGCTTGGTGTTTCTGCTGTGTGCGATTCCTCATCCTCTTCTATTGTGTTTATCAGTTTACCTCTCTTTTCTCCTTGGTGTTCCTCTTTGTTGTCTGTTAATGCACATTTGTATGTTTGGTATTTTAATTTAGCCCTGTACATCCTCCCTTGTTTGTGTGGTTTGTATATATACATACATTATTACGCCGACTTCGCTGGGTGGGGAAAGGGAGACAGATATAGGGCTGATTTAGTAGGTCAACAGGGTATGCAGCCCTGGCGACTTTACCATCAGAAGTTATCCAGGGAGCAGACATAGCTAGGGCGCCCCTAGCATTAGGGTAAGGGAAGGAGGCCATGGCCCTGGGTGTTATGTTTTGGTAGCTGAGGAGAGCATGCAAAAACGGCAATACACCAGAGAGGTTGGAATCTATGGGATTGCAGTACCCTGACTAACCACCACAACTAAAGGCAGCCGTGAAGCGCTCCTACGTTGGTCCTAGAAGCCTCGTAACAGTCTGAGAGATTAACTACACCTAAAGATAGAAAGAGGAAAGCTATCTGCCCCGGAGCAGATCCCCAAAGAACATAGGAAGCCCCCAAACATGTAATGGCAGTTAAACAAGAGGAAATACAGACACAGACAGAAAATAGTATGAGCAAACGCTGGGGCCCAATCTGCCTAGACAGAAAAGGATAGAAAGGATGCTCACTGCAATCCAAAAAAAAACCCTAAAAATGCCAACACTACTGATTGCAAAAACACCTGAGATCACACGACCTCCACCACCTAAATCAGTTCTCTGGTGTAACAAAACCAAGCCGCAGCCACTGAAAAAACTGGAAAAGGCAAATGAACAAATAACAATGGCTCCAGCGGAACTGAGAGGAGCCCAAGCCCCCCCGGGTGGGGGAACCTGGCTAACCTCACAGAAATGCAGAGAAATATGCAAATAGTAAGCACAAAAACAAAAACAGAAAATATCTTATCTGAAAGCAGAAGAAGAGGCAAGACTCAGCAAGCTTCCAAGTGAACCAGGAACCACAGTTGAGACAAGAACAATTGGTCACCGGCAACCATGATGGGAGGGAACCTCCCTTATATCAAGCCAGTCCGTGACTCCTGATTGCCAATCCTCATTGAATGGTTCAGTACTGTTTGTAACCACCAGAGGGAGCTTCTGCTCAGAATTCATTTCCAAAACATTCACAACAGTACCCCCCCTTGAGGAGGGGTCACCGAACCCTCATTTGAGCAACCAGGTCGGTCAGGATGAGCTCGGTGATAGGCACGGATCAGTCTCCTAGCATGGATGTCCGAAGCAAACACCCAAGAATTGTCCTCCTGACCATAACCTCTCCACTTAACCAAATACTGGAGTTTCCGTCTAGAAAAACGAGAATCCAATATTTTCTCAACCACATACTCCAGATTGCCCTCAACCAAAACAGGGTCGGGAGGCGCAGCCATAGGAACCACTGGCTCGACAAACCTCTTCAATAAGGACTTGTGGAACACGTTATGGATCTTAAATGTCCCTGGAAGAAGTAAACGAAAGGAAACAGGATTAAGAATCTCCATGATCTTATAAGGTCCAATGAACCTAGGCTTAAACTTAGGAGATGCAACTCTCATAGGGATATTTCTTGAGGACAACCAGACCAAGTCCCCCACTTTAAACCGAGGACCATCAGTCCTATGCCGGATGGCAAACCGCTGGGCCTTCTCCTGAGAGAGGGACAACCTCTCCACTACCTGGTCCCAAATCTGCTGCATACGCTCCACAACAGAGTCAACACCCGGACAGACAGAAGCCTCCGTCTGTCCCGAAGAAAATCGAGGGTGAAACCCAAAATTGCAGAAAAATGGAGACATCAAAGTGGCAGAGCTTGCCCTATTATTAAGAGCAAACTCAGCCAAAGGCAAAAAAGAGACCCAGTCATCTTGATCAGCAGACACAAAGCATCTCAGATAAGTCTCCAATGTCTGGTTTGTTCTCTCAGTTTGTCCATTGGTCTGAGGATGAAAAGCCGAGGAGAAAGACAATTGAACACCAAGTTTAGAACAAAAAGTCCTCCAAAATCTGGAAACAAACTGGACTCCTCTGTCAGACACAATGTTCTCAGGAATGCCGTGTAACCAAACCACGTGCTGAAGGAACAAAGGCACCAATTCGGAGGAGGAAGGCAACTTAGGTAATGGCACAAGATGTAACATCTTGGAAAACCTTTCACAAATCAACCAGATAACGGTCATTCTCTGAGAAACAGGGAGGTCGGAAATAAAATCCATAGAGATATGGGTCCATGGTCTCTTGGGCACAGGCAATGGCATCAACAAACCACTAGAGCGAGAGCAAGGCTTGGAGCAAGAGCAGGTCCCACAGGACTGCACAAACTCCCTGACGTCATGAGACAAAGTAGGCCACCAAAAGGACCGACTCACCCAGTCTCTGGTACCAAAAATTCCGAGATGACCGGCCAACGCGGAACAATGAATCTCAGACATCACACTCTTTTTCCACCGGTCTGGGACAAACAATTTCCCAATAGGGCAGCGCTCGGGTTTATCCTCCTGACACCCTTCCAGAGCCAGTCTCAAATTGGGCGAGATGGCGGAAAGAACTACACACTCTTTCAAAATAACAGCAGGATCAGATAACTCAGGAGAGTCCGCAAGGAAACTCCTTGAGAGGGCATCCGCCTTAACATTCTTAGTGCCAGGAAGAAAGGAAACCACAAAATTAAAATGTGTGAAAAACAAGGCCCACCTGGCCTGTCTAGGATTGAGTCGCTTGGCTGATTCCAGATAAACCAGATTCTTATGGTCCGTGAGGACCACCACCTGATGTTTGGCTCCCTCCAGCCAATGTCTCCACTCTTCAATAGCCCACTTCATGGCCAATAACTCCTGATTACCCACGTCATAATTACGTTCAGTTGGAGAAAATTTTCGAGAGAAAAAGGCACAAGGGTTACTTTTAGAGGTCTCAGGATCTCTTTGGGACAAAACGGCACCTGCCCCAATTTCAGAGGCATCAACCTCCACCTGAAATGGAAGAGAAACATCAGGCTGCCGTAGAACAGGAGCAGAAGTGAATCTCTGCTTAAGTTCCTGAAACGCAGAGACTGCCTCAGGAGGTCAATTCACCACATCAGAACCCTTTTTGGTCAAATCAGTCAATGGTTTAACAATAACAGAGAAATTACCAATAAATTTACGATAAAAATTGGCAAAACCCAAGAATCTCTGAAGAACCTTTAATGAAGTAGGTTGGACACAATCACAGATGGCCTGAACCTTGACCGGGTCCATTTCAATAACAGATGGAGACAAAATGAATCCCAGAAATGAGATCCTCTGTATGCCAAAAAGACACTTTGATCCCTTCACATACAGAGCATTTTCTCTCAAAATCTGGAACACAGTCCGAACATGTTTCACATGAGAGTCCCAGTCATTGGAAAAAATCAAGATATCATCCATATAAACAATCAGAAATTTATCCACAAAATCCCTGAAAATGTCATTCATGAAGGACTGTAAGACGGAAGGAGCATTAGTGAGCCCAAAGGGCATTACTAGGTACTCAAGATACCCCTCTGGGTTATTAAACGCCGTCTTCCATTCATCACCGTGCTTAATGCGAATAAGGTTATACGCCCCCCCTGAGGTCAAGCTTGGTAAACCAAGTAGCACTTTTCACCCTGGAAAACAGGTCAGAAATCAAGGGTAATGGATATTGATATTTCACAGTGATCTTGTTCAAGAGACGATAATCAATACATGGTCTTAATGAACCATCCTTTTTGGCCACAAAGAAAAAACCGGCACCCAAGGGTGAAGAGGATGGTCTGATATGACCCTTCTCCAATGACTCCTTGATATAAGACCGCATAGCGTCATGTTCAGGTACAGACAAGTTAAAAAGGCGACCTTTAGGAAATTTACTACAAGGCACTAATTCAATAGCGCAGTCATAGCTCCTATGGGGGGGCAAGGATGCAGATTTACTTTCGCTAAACACATCAGAAAAATCAGTCAAAAAATCAGGAATATCCTGAGACTGGGGAGAAGCAGAAAAAACAGGAGTGTTGGCATTAACACATTGGCAGCCCCAACTGGTTACAGACACAGATTTCCAATCCAAAACAGGATTATGAGACTGTAACCAAGGGAAACCTAGCACAATAATGTCATGCAGATTATACAGTACCAAAAATTTGCAACTCTCCTGATGATCAGGTTCAACCCTCATTATCACCTGAGTAGAAAACTGGGGTTTATTCTCAGCCAAAGGGTAGAATCAATCCCCAGTAGGGGAATAGACTTCCGTAGGGGTATCAAGGGAAACCCACAACGTTTGGCAAAATCAAAATCCATCAGGTTAATAGCTGCTCCCGAATCAACAAAAGCCTGAGCAGAAAATGTGGACAGGGAGCAAATCAGGGTAACAGTCAACAGAAATTTAGTCTGAACACTACCCAAGACAACTGAGCATGCAAAACGTCTTCCCCGTTTAGGGCAGACTGAAATAGCATGAGAGGCATCACCACAGTAGAAACATAACCCATTGCATTTTCGAAACTCATGACGCTGTGCCCCAGAAGCCACTCTATCACACTGCATGGGTTCAGAAGCTGGTTCACAAGGCAACACCATTTCACGCATACATCTACGCTCACGCAAACATCTGTCAATTTGAATCGCCAATGACATAGAATCATTGAGACCAGAGGGAGCAGGGAAACCCACCATAACATCTTTTACATTCTCTGACAGCCCCTTCCGAAAAAGGGCTGCCAAAGCATCATCCTTCCATTTGGTTAGGACTGCCCATTTTCGGAATTTCTGACAGTACAACTCAGCGTCCTCAAGCCCCTGATTTAATGTTAACATGGTTCTTTCAACTTGATCAGTGACATTAGGCTCATCGTACAATAACCCCAGAGCTAGAAAAAATGCATCAACATCACTCAAAACAGGGTCCCCAGGTGTAAGGGAAAAAGCCCAATCCTGAGGATCGCAGCGCAGGAGAGAGATGACAATTTGAACCTGCTGTGCTGCGTTCCCTGTAGACTTAGGTTTTAAGGCAAAAAACAACTTACAGTTATTTTTGAAATTCAGAAATTTGGCCCGATCTCCCAAGAACAAATCTGGCATGGGAATCCTAGGTTCCACAACCGGCAACCAAGCAAGATAGACAGCAATACTCCGAACCTCAGTGGCAAGCTGATCCACACGGCCAGACAGCTGTGCAAGTTCCATTGAGAGAAGAAAAAAAAATCATCCTCAGCACCCAGAGAAAAAGAGGGAAAAAATGCAAGAAACAGAAAAAAAAAAAAAAATCTCTGACAACTCTGACAACTTTTTTCTTTCCACACTATTTTTCCCTTCTGTGAGTACCATACAATTTTCAGTTTGGGCCGGTGATACTGTTATGTTTTGGTAGCTGAGGAGAGCAGGCAAAAACGGCAATACACCAGAGAGGTTGGAATCTATTGGATTGCAGTACCCTGACTAACCACCACAACTAAAGGCAGCCGTGGAGCGCTCCTACGTTGGTCCTAGACGCCTCGTAACAGCCTGAGAGATTAACTACACCTAAAGATAGAAAGAGGAAAGCTATCTGCCCCGGAGCAGATCCCCAAAGAACATAGGAAGCCCCCAAACATGTAATGGCGGTTAGACAAGAGGAAATACAGACACAGACAGAAAATAGTATGAGCAAACGCTGGGGCCCAATCTGCCTAGACAGAAAAGGATAGAAAGGATACTCACTGCAATCCAAAAAAAAACCCTAAAAATGTCAACGCTACTGATTTCAAAAACACCTGAGATCACACGACCTCCACCACCTAAATCAGTTCTCTGGTGTAACAAAACCAAGCCGCAGCCACTGAAAAAACTGGAAAAGGCAAATGAACAAATAACAATGGCTCCAGCGGAACTGAGAGGAGCCCAAGCCCACCCGGGGGGAACCTGGCTAACCTCACAGAAATGCAGAGAAATATGCAAATGGTAAGCACAAAAACAAAAGCAGAAAATATCTTATCTGAAAGCAGAAGAAGAGGCAAGTCTCAGCAAGCTTCCAAGTGAACCAGGAACCACAGTTGAGACAAGAACAATTGGTCACTGGCAACCATGATGGGAGGGAACCTCCCTTATATCAAGCCAGTCCGTGACTCCTGATTTCCAATCCTCATTGAATGGTTCAGTACTGTTTGTAACCACCAGAGGGAGCTTCTGCTCAGAATTCATTTCCAAAACATTCACAACACCTGGGTACTCCTACAACAGAGTGGTGACATTTTTAGTCACCTGGCAGGTAGGTTTGCTGTGCTGTACCTTGATGATATCTTGATTTATTTGCCTGACCTCGAGTCACACCATGTTACATGTCAGGCAGGTCCTCCTGATACTCAGGGACAATAAATTATTTGTCAAACCAAAGAAATGCTTGTACTCTTTTCAGGACATCCCTTTTCTGGGTTATTTTTTATAATCTACCGGTTTTCGCATGGATCCAGCGAAATTCCAGCCAGTACTGGATTGGGATTGTCCTGAAGATCTAAAGGCCATATAAAGGTTTTTGGGTTTTGCCAACTACTACCAACATCAAAAACTTTTCAGTAGTGGCCAAACCACTGACCGATATGACCAGGAAAGGGACGGACTTTTCCATATGGTCCAGTCCGGTCTGAAGGCTTTTGACACCTTGAAAAGATGTTTTGCAACTGTGCCATTTTTATACAGCCTGACATTACTCAGCCAATTATTGTAGAAATTTTGTGCTATTTTGCGACTAACAGCGTAGTGAGGCTGTTGCTGCAAGTAGTCAGATAATTGACTAGGCAGTTTATTCTCAGCTAGTTCAGATATATAGAATCCTGTGTCAAATTGACTTTCCAGTGTGTAAATCTGGAATGCTAATTCTGTGGTGCAGCCACAAGTCACCACTTCAGCATACAAATCTTTTGTGCAAAATGTGTGGTCCAGCCACCAGGCCACATTTCAGCATATAAATCTTTTGTGCTAATTCTGTGTCTCCCGCCACCAGTCCACATTTCAGCATACATATCCTTTGTGCTAATTGTGTGGTCCAGCCACAAGTCATCATTTCAGCATATAAATCCTTTGTCTAGTTGTGTGGTCCAGTCACAAGTTCATATTTCTGCATAAAAAATTTTTTTGTGCTAATTCTGTGGTCTCACCACCAGTCCACATTTCAGCATATAAATCCTTTGTGCTAAATGTTTGGTACAGCCACCAGTCCACATTTCAACATATAAGTATTTTGTGCTAATTTTGTAGTTCAGCCACACTATCTAAGCAAATAAATACTGATTGTTAATTTAGTAACAGGTGACTGACAGGTATGGGCTTAGGGTTGTGAAACAGCTGGTTAAAAGAGCGGAAGGGTACATCCAACATGAGTGGGAAAAAGGGAGGTCATGGTGGAAGGCGAATTGGCTTGGTGTTCGAGGTGTACGTGGAGTAGGTGGTAATGTTACTCAAAGCTCTACTGAACAAACACCAGCTTGTCCTATCTAAAGACAACTGACAACTTCTTTTACTGGACAGTCTGCTCATCTCCCTTTCTTTGGCAGCTGCACCACCTCCATCCCCGGTCATTGTTTCTGGTAATTTGCAATTTCAGATAGCCAAGTCCGTCGATTCTTCGCTTAGTTCATCGGTCTCTTCAGTATCTGGTACACTGGAAGGGTTGCAGTCCTGAGGAGAGAATGTGGCTACCAGCATCTGGTTGATCCAATCCTTTCATGCAGCACACACTGATAAACCCGGCCCTGAGGTTCCTCTTAGAAGAGGGAATCTGTCACAGGTTGGCTGCAACAGAGAGGGGACAGTAGACAGCACGGTTTGATTTCACATACTCCTGCACTGAGTAGAAGCACTTTCATTTCATATTAAATTGTGCAGGTTTCTATTAGCAGTGTAGGGGTTAAACTGTTCAGCTTAGATTCTATGAAGCCTTCTTGATTGAATGATCTCAGCTGTTCAGTATTGGCCAATCCCCATCTTATATATACTCACCTCTGGCAATCTGGATTACCAATGTTAGTCTTGTACTGCCTGGCGTGGAGTGAAGATGTCGGTTGTTGGAAGAGGCATTTGGAGTGTTTATCTGTGTTTGTTGCAAGGTGTTTATGCTATGTGCGATTCCTCATCCCCTCCTATTTTGTTTACCTCTTTTTTTTCCCGGTGTTCCTCTCTGTTTTCTGTGAGTGCATATTTGTAGCTTTGATATTTTCATTTATCCCTGTACGTTCTTCCTGGTCTGATTTGTGTATATACATACATTATTACTCCCCGCTTCTCTGGGTGGGAGGGGGATAGAAATAGGGCTGATTCAGGAGGTCAGTAAGGTATGTTGGCCCCAGCATCTTCACCATTAGAACTAATCCAGTGTTAGCTATGGCACCATTAGCATTAGGGACAGGGAAGGAGCCCCCTATAAAAAAACCTTTATTCATTAAAATAATAGAACACAGGGAGATAGACACAGCAGCAGAAAAGGCTACATACTCAGCAGGAGACGACATATACTGTACAATTTTTTCTGACATATACTGTACAGTATGTATATACAATAACATAAGGGGTAACATGAGGGCAGTGCAATAGAAATGCAATATACTGTATAAACATATAAGTATATGAACTAATGGTAAGTATGTTAGGCGCAAATCCATCAAAAAGTCTTCTCTGTAATATTTGTTCCGGTTCCTACCCCTTTTGCTCCCTCTTTGGCTGCTTTACAGCGCCAAAACTTTGCTGCAGGTGATGCGTGACAGTATTGGTCTTGCTTAATTCCTGGGACTTTTGGTGTCTCTAGATCTGTGAGCTATGGGGTTCATTGTCTGGCTTTCTAATTACTACTTTCTTAGAGCCTTGGGTGGACTTCCTGATATTTAAAGTTCTCGGTCCCTGACTTCCACTGCCAGTCAATTAGTATTGCTACCTGACTTGTGCTCTAAGTCCCTGCTTCTGCTGGTTTCCTAATGCCGTCTGTTTTCTGCCCTCAGCGTGAATTTTGACTATCCTTTTATTTTACTATTCTATTACTAATGTGACCTCTTGACTTTGACACTGATTGGTGACCCTTTCTGCCTCTGGTTTAATCCTTCGGGCAGCAGCCATTTTGTGGAAGCAATCCCCTGGACATCATTGTAAAACCAGATCCCTGTACAGGGTTAAAAGGCTGAAGGTCACTGGATTGGCACGCCAGTCCTGATGCACGTTTCGGTAATATGTCTTTATTTTGGGGCATTGTGGTATAAATATGAGCTGCAAAACGAGGATGCATGAAACCAGCTTGGTAATACTGAAATGTCCTGCTATCCACAATAAACTTACCTCCAATTAAATAAAGAACTGGATGAGGTTAAGTATCTGCAATTTGAGTGCATCCAGTTTTTAAACAGACAGACATGTTTTGGCAGTGTCTCATGGGTTTACCGTGACAGAGAGGAGCCAGAAGATAGTAGCATCTGATTTCATGTATTTCTGCACTGATTAGAAGCACTTGCCCTTCATATTAAATTGTGCAGGTTTCTGTTAATATGGCAGGGGTTAAACTGTTCAGCGTAAAGTCTATGAAGCCTTCCTGCTTGAATGACCTCAGCTGTTTAGCATTGGCCACTCCCCTCTCCTATATATATTCACCTCTGGCAACCTGGATTGCATGGTTGTAGTGTCTGGCATGAAGTGGAGGTGTCAGTTGTTGGAAGAGGAGTTTAGATTGTTGATCTGTGATTGCTGCTTGGTGTTTCTGCTGTGTGCGATTCCTCATCCTCTTCTATTGTGTTTATCAGTTTACCTCTCTTTTCTCCTTGGTGTTCCTCTTTGTTGTCTGTTAATGCACATTTGTATGTTTGGTATTTTAATTTAGCCCTGTACATCCTCCCTTGTTTGTGTGGTTTGTATATATACATACATTATTACGCCGACTTCGCTGGGTGGGGAAAGGGAGACAGATATAGGACTGATTTAGTAGGTCAACAGGGTATGCAGCCCTGGCGACTTTACCATCAGAAGTTATCCAGGGAGCAGACATAGCTAGGGCGCCCCTAGCATTAGGGTAAGGGAAGGAGGCCATGGCCCTGGGTGTTATGTTTTGGTAGCTGAGGAGAGCATGCAAAAATGGCAATACACCAGAGAGGTTGGAATCTATGGGATTGCAGTACCCTGACTAACCACCACAACTAAAGGCAGCCGTGAAGCGCTCCTACGTTGGTCCTAGAAGCCTCGTAACAGTCTGAGAGATTAACTACACCTAAAGATAGAAAGAGGAAAGCTATCTGCCCCGGAGCAGATCCCCAAAGAACATAGGAAGCCCCCAAACATGTAATGGCAGTTAAACAAGAGGAAATACAGACACAGACAGAAAATAGTATGAGCAAACGCTGGGGCCCAATCTGCCTAGACAGAAAAGGATAGAAAGGATGCTCACTGCAATCCAAAAAAAAACCCTAAAAAATGCCAACACTACTGATTGCAAAAACACCTGAGATCACACGACCTCCACCACCTAAATCAGTTCTCTGGTGTAACAAAACCAAGCCGCAGCCACTGAAAAAACTGGAAAAGGCAAATGAACAAATAACAATGGCTCCAGCGGAACTGAGAGGAGCCCAAGCCCCCCCGGGTGGGGGAACCTGGCTAACCTCACAGAAATGCAGAGAAATATGCAAATAGTAAGCACAAAAACAAAAACAGAAAATATCTTATCTGAAAGCAGAAGAAGAGGCAAGACTCAGCAAGCTTCCAAGTGAACCAGGAACCACAGTTGAGACAAGAACAATTGGTCACCGGCAACCATGATGGGAGGGAACCTCCCTTATATCAAGCCAGTCCGTGACTCCTGATTGCCAATCCTCATTGAATGGTTCAGTACTGTTTGTAACCACCAGAGGGAGCTTCTGCTCAGAATTCATTTCCAAAACATTCACAACAGTACCCCCCCCTTGAGGAGGGGTCACCGAACCCTCATTTGAGCAACCAGGTCGGTCAGGATGAGCTCGGTGATAGGCACGGATCAGTCTCCTAGCATGGATGTCCGAAGCAAACACCCAAGAATTGTCCTCCTGACCATAACCTCTCCACTTAACCAAATACTGGAGTTTCCGTCTAGAAAAACGAGAATCCAATATTTTCTCAACCACATACTCCAGATTGCCCTCAACCAAAACAGGGTCGGGAGGCGCAGCCATAGGAACCACTGGCTCGACAAACCTCTTCAATAAGGACTTGTGGAACACGTTATGGATCTTAAATGTCCCTGGAAGAAGTAAACGAAAGGAAACAGGATTAAGAATCTCCATGATCTTATAAGGTCCAATGAACCTAGGCTTAAACTTAGGAGATGCAACTCTCATAGGGATATTTCTTGAGGACAACCAGACCAAGTCCCCCACTTTAAACCGAGGACCATCAGTCCTATGCCGGATGGCAAACCGCTGGGCCTTCTCCTGAGAGAGGGACAACCTCTCCACTACCTGGTCCCAAATCTGCTGCATACGCTCCACAACAGAGTCAACACCCGGACAGACAGAAGCCTCCGTCTGTCCCGAAGAAAATCGAGGGTGAAACCCAAAATTGCAGAAAAATGGAGACATCAAAGTGGCAGAGCTTGCCCTATTATTAAGAGCAAACTCAGCCAAAGGCAAAAAAGAGACCCAGTCATCTTGATCAGCAGACACAAAGCATCTCAGATAAGTCTCCAATGTCTGGTTTGTTCTCTCAGTTTGTCCATTGGTCTGAGGATGAAAAGCCGAGGAGAAAGACAATTGAACACCAAGTTTAGAACAAAAAGTCCTCCAAAATCTGGAAACAAACTGGACTCCTCTGTCAGACACAATGTTCTCAGGAATGCCGTGTAACCAAACCACGTGCTGAAGGAACAAAGGCACCAATTCGGAGGAGGAAGGCAACTTAGGTAATGGCACAAGATGTAACATCTTGGAAAACCTTTCACAAATCAACCAGATAACGGTCATTCTCTGAGAAACAGGGAGGTCGGAAATAAAATCCATAGAGATATGGGTCCATGGTCTCTTGGGCACAGGCAATGGCATCAACAAACCACTAGAGCGAGAGCAAGGCTTGGAGCAAGAGCAGGTCCCAAGGACTGCACAAACTCCCTGACGTCACGAGACAAAGTAGGCCACCAAAAGGACCGACTCACCCAGTCTCTGGTACCAAAAATTCCGAGATGACCGGCCAACGCGGAACAATGAATCTCAGACATCACACTCTTTTTCCACCGGTCTGGGACAAACAATTTCCCAATAGGGCAGCGCTCGGGTTTATCCTCCTGACACCCTTCCAGAGCCAGTCTCAAATTGGGCGAGATGGCGGAAAGAACTACACACTCTTTCAAAATAACAGCAGGATCAGATAACTCAGGAGAGTCCGCAAGGAAACTCCTTGAGAGGGCATCCGCCTTAACATTCTTAGTGCCAGGAAGAAAGGAAACCACAAAATTAAAATGTGTGAAAAACAAGGCCCACCTGGCCTGTCTAGGATTGAGTCGCTTGGCTGATTCCAGATAAACCAGATTCTTATGGTCCGTGAGGACCACCACCTGATGTTTGGCTCCCTCCAGCCAATGTCTCCACTCTTCAATAGCCCACTTCATGGCCAATAACTCCTGATTACCCACGTCATAATTACGTTCAGTTGGAGAAAATTTTCGAGAGAAAAAGGCACAAGGGTTACTTTTAGAGGTCTCAGGATCTCTTTGGGACAAAACGGCACCTGCCCCAATTTCAGAGGCATCAACCTCCACCTGAAATGGAAGAGAAACATCAGGCTGCCGTAGAACAGGAGCAGAAGTGAATCTCTGCTTAAGTTCCTGAAACGCAGAGACTGCCTCAGGAGGTCAATTCACCACATCAGAACCCTTTTTGGTCAAATCAGTCAATGGTTTAACAATAACAGAGAAATTACCAATAAATTTACGATAAAAATTGGCAAAACCCAAGAATCTCTGAAGAACCTTTAATGAAGTAGGTTGGACACAATCACAGATGGCCTGAACCTTGACCGGGTCCATTTCAATAACAGATGGAGACAAAATGAATCCCAGAAATGAGATCCTCTGTATGCCAAAAAGACACTTTGATCCCTTCACATACAGAGCATTTTCTCTCAAAATCTGGAACACAGTCCGAACATGTTTCACATGAGAGTCCCAGTCATTGGAAAAAATCAAGATATCATCCATATAAACAATCAGAAATTTATCCACAAAATCCCTGAAAATGTCATTCATGAAGGACTGTAAGACGGAAGGAGCATTAGTGAGCCCAAAGGGCATTACTAGGTACTCAAGATACCCCTCTGGGTTATTAAACGCCGTCTTCCATTCATCACCGTGCTTAATGCGAATAAGGTTATACGCCCCCCCTGAGGTCAAGCTTGGTAAACCAAGTAGCACTTTTCACCCTGGAAAACAGGTCAGAAATCAAGGGTAATGGATATTGATATTTCACAGTGATCTTGTTCAAGAGACGATAATCAATACATGGTCTTAATGAACCATCCTTTTTGGCCACAAAGAAAAAACCGGCACCCAAGGGTGAAGAGGATGGTCTGATATGACCCTTCTCCAATGACTCCTTGATATAAGACCGCATAGCGTCATGTTCAGGTACAGACAAGTTAAAAAGGCGACCTTTAGGAAATTTACTACAAGGCACTAATTCAATAGCGCAGTCATAGCTCCTATGGGGGGGCAAGGATGCAGATTTACTTTCGCTAAACACATCAGAAAAATCAGTCAAAAAATCAGGAATATCCTGAGACTGGGGAGAAGCAGAAAAAACAGGAGTGTTGGCATTAACACATTGGCAGCCCCAACTGGTTACAGACACAGATTTCCAATCCAAAACAGGATTATGAGACTGTAACCAAGGGAAACCTAGCACAATAATGTCATGCAGATTATACAGTACCAAAAATTTGCAACTCTCCTGATGATCAGGTTCAACCCTCATTATCACCTGAGTAGAAAACTGGGGTTTATTCTCAGCCAAAGGGGTAGAATCAATCCCCAGTAGGGGAATAGACTTCCGTAGGGGTATCAAGGGAAACCCACAACGTTTGGCAAAATCAAAATCCATCAGGTTAATAGCTGCTCCCGAATCAACAAAAGCCTGAGCAGAAAATGTGGACAGGGAGCAAATCAGGGTAACAGTCAACAGAAATTTAGTCTGAACACTACCCAAGACAACTGAGCATGCAAAACGTCTTCCCCGTTTAGGGCAGACTGAAATAGCATGAGAGGCATCACCACAGTAGAAACATAACCCATTGCATTTTCGAAACTCATGACGCTGTGCCCCAGAAGCCACTCTATCACACTGCATGGGTTCAGAAGCTGGTTCACAAGGCAACACCATTCCACGCATACATCTACGCTCACGCAAACATCTGTCAATTTGAATCGCCAATGACATAGAATCATTGAGACCAGAGGGAGCAGGGAAACCCACCATAACATCTTTTACATTCTCTGACAGCCCCTTCCGAAAAAGGGCTGCCAAAGCATCATCCTTCCATTTGGTTAGGACTGCCCATTTTCGGAATTTCTGACAGTACAACTCAGCGTCCTCAAGCCCCTGATTTAATGTTAACATGGTTCTTTCAACTTGATCAGTGACATTAGGCTCATCGTACAATAACCCAGAGCTAGAAAAAATGCATCAACATCACTCAAAACAGGGTCCCCAGGTGTAAGGGAAAAAGCCCAATCCTGAGGATCGCAGCGCAGGAGAGAGATGACAATTTGAACCTGCTGTGCTGCGTTCCCTGTAGACTTAGGTTTTAAGGCAAAAAACAACTTACAGTTATTTTTGAAATTCAGAAATTTGGCCCGATCTCCCAAGAACAAATCTGGCATGGGAATCCTAGGTTCCACAACCGGCAACCAAGCAAGATAGACAGCAATACTCCGAACCTCAGTGGCAAGCTGATCCACACGGCCAGACAGCTGTGCAAGTTCCATTGAGAGAAGAAAAAAAAATCATCCTCAGCACCCAGAGAAAAAGAGGGAAAAAATGCAAGAAACAGAAAAAAAAAAAAAAATCTCTGACAACTCTGACAACTTTTTTCTTTCCACACTATTTTTCCCTTCTGTGAGTACCATACAATTTTCAGTTTGGGCCGGTGATACTGTTATGTTTTGGTAGCTGAGGAGAGCAGGCAAAAACGGCAATACACCAGAGAGGTTGGAATCTATTGGATTGCAGTACCCTGACTAACCACCACAACTAAAGGCAGCCGTGGAGCGCTCCTACGTTGGTCCTAGACGCCTCGTAACAGCCTGAGAGATTAACTACACCTAAAGATAGAAAGAGGAAAGCTATCTGCCCCGGAGCAGATCCCCAAAGAACATAGGAAGCCCCCAAACATGTAATGGCGGTTAGACAAGAGGAAATACAGACACAGACAGAAAATAGTATGAGCAAACGCTGGGGCCCAATCTGCCTAGACAGAAAAGGATAGAAAGGATACTTACTGCAATCCAAAAAAAAACCCTAAAAATGTCAACGCTACTGATTTCAAAAACACCTGAGATCACACGACCTCCACCACCTAAATCAGTTCTCTGGTGTAACAAAACCAAGCCGCAGCCACTGAAAAAACTGGAAAAGGCAAATGAACAAATAACAATGGCTCCAGCGGAACTGAGAGGAGCCCAAGCCCACCCGGGGGGGAACCTGGCTAACCTCACAGAAATGCAGAGAAATATGCAAATGGTAAGCACAAAAACAAAAGCAGAAAATATCTTATCTGAAAGCAGAAGAAGAGGCAAGTCTCAGCAAGCTTCCAAGTGAACCAGGAACCACAGTTGAGACAAGAACAATTGGTCACTGGCAACCATGATGGGAGGGAACCTCCCTTATATCAAGCCAGTCCGTGACTCCTGATTGCCAATCCTCATTGAATGGTTCAGTACTGTTTGTAACCACCAGAGGGAGCTTCTGCTCAGAATTCATTTCCAAAACATTCACAACACCTGGGTACTCCTACAACAGAGTGGTGACATTTTTAGTCACCTGGCAGGTAGGTTTGCTGTGCTGTACCTTGATGATATCTTGATTTATTTGCCTGACCTCGAGTCACACCATGTTACATGTCAGGCAGGTCCTCCTGATACTCAGGGACAATAAATTATTTGTCAAACCAAAGAAATGCTTGTACTCTTTTCAGGACATCCCTTTTCTGGGTTATTTTTTATAATCTACCGGTTTTCGCATGGATCCAGCGAAATTCCAGCCAGTACTGGATTGGGATTGTCCTGAAGATCTAAAGGCCATATAAAGGTTTTTGGGTTTTGCCAACTACTACCAACATCAAAAACTTTTCAGTAGTGGCCAAACCACTGACCGATATGACCAGGAAAGGGACGGACTTTTCCATATGGTCCAGTCCGGTCTGAAGGCTTTTGACACCTTGAAAAGATGTTTTGCAACTGTGCCATTTTTATACAGCCTGACATTACTCAGCCAATTATTGTAGAAATTTTGTGCTATTTTGCGACTAACAGCGTAGTGAGGCTGTTGCTGCAAGTAGTCAGATAATTGACTAGGCAGTTTATTCTCAGCTAGTTCAGATATATAGAATCCTGTGTCAAATTGACTTTCCAGTGTGTAAATCTGGAATGCTAATTCTGTGGTGCAGCCACAAGTCACCACTTCAGCATACAAATCTTTTGTGCAAAATGTGTGGTCCAGCCACCAGGCCACATTTCAGCATATAAATCTTTTGTGCTAATTCTGTGTCTCCCGCCACCAGTCCACATTTCAGCATACATGTCCTTTGTGCTAATTGTGTGGTCCAGCCACAAGTCATCATTTCAGCATATAAATCCTTTGTCTAGTTGTGTGGTCCAGTCACAAGTTCATATTTCTGCATAAAAAAATTTTTGTGCTAATTCTGTGGTCTCACCACCAGTCCACATTTCAGCATATAAATCCTTTGTGCTAAATGTTTGGTACAGCCACCAGTCCACATTTCAACATATAAGTATTTTGTGCTAATTTTGTAGTTCAGCCACACTATCTAAGCAAATAAATACTGATTGTTAATTTAGTAACAGGTGACTGACAGGTATGGGCTTAGGGTTGTGAAACAGCTGGTTAAAAGAGCGGAAGGGTACATCCAACATGAGTGGGAAAAAGGGAGGTCATGGTGGAAGGCGAATTGGCTTGGTGTTCGAGGTGTACGTGGAGTAGGTGGTAATGTTACTCAAAGCTCTACTGAACAAACACCAGCTTGTCCTATCTAAAGACAACTGACAACTTCTTTTACTGGACAGTCTGCTCATCTCCCTTTCTTTGGCAGCTGCACCACCTCCATCCCCGGCCATTGTTTCTGGTAATTTGCAATTTCAGATAGCCAAGTCCGTCGATTCTTGCTTAGTTCATCGGTCTCTTCAGTATCTGGTACACTGGAAGTGTTGCAGTCCTGAGGAGAGAATGTGGCTACCAGCATCTGGTTGATCCAATCCTTTCATGCAGCACACACTGATAAACCCGGCCCTGAGGTTCCTCTTAGAAGAGGGAATCTGTCACAGGTTGGCTGCAACAGAGAGGGGACAGTAGACAGCACGGTTTGATTTCACATACTCCTGCACTGAGTAGAAGCACTTTCATTTCATATTAAATTGTGCAGGTTTCTGTTAGCAGTGTAGGGGTTAAACTGTTCAGCTTAGATTCTATGAAGCCTTCTTGCTTGAATGATCTCAGCTGTTCAGTATTGGCCAATCCCCATCTTATATATACTCACCTCTGGCAATCTGGATTACCAGTGTTAGTCTTGTACTGCCTGGCGTGGAGTGAAGATGTCGGTTGTTGGAAGAGGCATTTGGAGTGTTTATCTGTGTTTGTTGCAAGGTGTTTATGCTATGTGCGATTCCTCATCCCCTCCTATTTTGTTTACCTCTTTTTTTTTCCCGGTGTTCCTCTCTGTTTTCTGTGAGTGCATATTTGTAGCTTTGATATTTTCATTTATCCCTGTACGTTCTTCCTGGTCTGATTTGTGTATATACATACATTATTACTCCCCGCTTCTCTGGGTGGGAGGGGGATAGAAATAGGGCTGATTCAGGAGGTCAGTAAGGTATGTTGGCCCCAGCATCTTCACCATTAGAAGTAATCCAGTGTTAGCTATGGCGCCATTAGCATTAGGGACAGGGAAGGAGCCCCTGGCCTCGAAGATTTTGGCAACAGAGTTGTGACACAGTGCATGTTGGCAGAGTCATTCACACCAGTGTTCCTCATATAAGATATTAGCCTATTACATTTTGGTAATACAGTAAAAGAAAATTAACTTTTGTGACCACATCAGAACTTTGATTATTGGATTATTGGTTTAAGAAAACATCAGTTTTCAGGATCTAAGCATCCATCTTTCTGCTAATACTGTTTGTCCTTTTGTTGCTGCTAATCGTTCTGACTTGCAGCTTGTTGTCAGCTGATACGGTGATCCAATTTGATCCAATTTTCATGTGATTTAATTAAACTTTTATATAAAGCTGTAAAACTGAAAACAAGCACTCAGTTTTTGGTACAGTTTTTTTTATAAACCAAAGCCAATAGTGGATCCAGGAGGAAGAATACATTTAACCCATACTTTTATATTCCCTACTCCTTTTTGATTTTGCTAAAAAAAAAACTGCATCAAGCACTGCAACAAAAACGGCATATTTGATTCCAGTCTAAATGTAATTTTATTCCATTGTTCAGAATCTTTCCTATCATCATCCCTGACTCTGAACAGAACACAAGGTCTGATTTAGCATGAAATCTTTAATGTTGGCATTACCTTAGGAAAAAAAAAAGAGAAAAACCCTCTCAGCAATTGTCTGTATCGCCTGACTTTAGTTCACATAAAATACTTCTCTGTTTCAGTCGCTTCATTTAAAAAGACTATAAATACAATAAATATGGTGCGGCCTAGTAATCATCAAGATCTGTTTGACTGAGGCATCATTTACCTCGGTGTAATTCCTGCCACACAATTTCACAATATGTATTGGTTATGACAGGTTCATTGGCTAAAACAATTCAGTCATTTGGTTTCCAAGCTACTGTGCAGGTTTTTCCAGTAGAGTAGACAACAGATTAATACATCTTGTAACCTAAGGAAAATCAGGTAATCGTTTCCCATATGTATGATTTTTTTTAATACCATTTTCTCCATTTTTTGTTATATTTCTTTAAGTAGTAATATTGAGAACAGAATAGACTTGAGTGGCGATCTTTCAAGTAAACTCTTTTGCCCTGATTTTTAGTATCTATTGATTCTCACATTGAAATTTATGGTGCATTACACAATGCTCCCTGCTGAGCCTCTCATCAGATCTTGACTGTCGGGTCACTAGGAAACAAGGCTTGAATAGTGGATAACCCTGTGGCTATCACTAACTAAGGCATAGTAAACATGGACGATCGACTCTTTAAAGTGCATTGGTCCAGCAGAAGAAAAATTATAAGCGGACAACAATTTGTAAAAAGGCAATATTTTCTTTTATAATTTGACAAGGTTCTTACTTTGTCAAAAAGGCAATGAATCAGAAATAGATTGTTTTATGTCTAGGGGCAACTGTATAAGGCCATCTCTTTGGGGTTTTTATTCTTTTTTTCATATGGGCAGTGAAATGTTTAAAATCATTTATTTAAGGTCTTAAAAGTGTCAAGCAAAGAATCTTGTGAGGAAAAGACCTAAAGACCAATTAATACTACAGTGTGACTACACAGGGGAATGCATACTGAAAATATTGTATATAATTAAAGTTATTTTAGCAATTCAATTTTAAACCATAGAAATGTTAAAAGTAGTAAGAGTTAGAAAAAAACTAAGAAAAAAGTTGATTAAGACAAAAAAGCAAACCTTAAATTTAGAATTCTGTGACTACCCACCATTACGGGAACCTTTAGGGCAATGATCTATCAAGTTGTGACTGTTTCAAACTGTTGTGTTGGCTACAGCATCTATCACTCCCAGACTTACTACACTCTTAACAAAAGAACCAAGAAACAATAATTTTCAATTAAGAAACCTGGAGGAGACTTGAAGACTTGATTTATGGTGCATGACTAATTATCGAATAGCTGGCCTAATGAAAATTAAGCTGCTGGTAACAAGAAAGATTTAACTTTATTTTCTCAGAGAAAACTTGATAGGACATAAAATAATCTATTCTTGCTTTATGATGTACTGAATTATGATGCAAAAGCTAATTAACTTTCGATTCATACAATATACCAATAGATCTTTTTTGCAACAGAGTAAGATTATTTCGAAACAATTTATTGGTGTTGCAATCTATTAATTTCTATGTGAATTATGAATCAATTTACCTATTAGATTTAATTGTTTGATATAAAGTAGCAATACTTAAACATGCTGCTCAATTTCTATTTCATAAGTCACAGTAGATCTGTGGTTGGGAGAGCAACATACTGCACATTAGCAATAAAGCGATAACACTAGCCAAAGAAGTCAGTCTAAATAAAACTAAATGCTTATTATGTCGCTGTAGTAACGGTGCTTGACAGCGCAGGTTAATGATAGCCAATTTAAACCATTAATGGGGAAAATGTTGTCTCTTATAAAGAGCTAGAAAATCTGTATCTGATGAACTGCAAAGGTATAATGATATACCTTAAGCAAGACCTGTCAGTTTCAACGAGTTTCCTGAATCCTGAGATTATATAAGGTTCCGTACACAATCTTCCAGGACCCCCTCCATGAGGGGTAAGACATTAATTGCATGCATGTATTTTTGTTGTTGTTGATTAAATAGTGCCGACATATTCAACTCTGATGTACGGAGATTGTGATCACTCACATTAATTTTGGTCCCCAATGGGCATTATAAAATAGTTCTAAAACAAAATAATTATGTGGTCCAGATTAATGGAAAGGCATTTAAGTTTGGAGCATGCAAGGAATCTGGAATACCTATAAAGCAATCCTCACCAATAAGGGGAAAACATACCAACCTTATGGCAAAACGTTAACCTAGGAGCTCAGTGCAAAACATCAGTGCAAATCAACTGATCATCATGGTCTTACCAATGTCTTTTATATTAATTGGCTATTCTCATTTTCTATTATTATTATTATTTATTTATATAGAACCATTGATTCCATGGTGCTGTACATGAGAAGGGGTTACATACAAATTACAGATATCACTTACAGTAAACAAACTAACAATCACAGACTGGTACAGAGAGGAGAGGATCCTGCCCTTTCGGGCTTACATTCTACAGGATGGGGGACGGAGACAGCAGGTTGGGGGATTGCAGCAGTTCCGGTGTTGGTTGAGGCGATATCTCCGGTAGTGGTGAGGAGGCAGCGAGGTCATTGCAGGCTGTAGGCTTTCCTGAAGAGATGGGTTTTCAGCTTACGTCTGAAGGATCCGAGAGTGGTTGATAGTCGGACGTGTTGGGGCAAAGAATTCCAGAAGATGGGGGATATTCGGGAGAAGTCTTGGAGGCGGTTGGGTGAGGAGCGAATAAGTGTGGAGGAGAGAACGAGGTCTTGGGAGGATCGGAGATTACGTGAGGGAAGGTATCGGGAGATTAGTTCAGAGGCATATAGGGGAGACAGGTTTTAGATTGCCTTGTAGGTCAGTATTAGTAATTTGAATTGGATTCGCTGAGGGAATGGGAGCCAGTGAAGAGATTTGCAGAAGGTAGATGCGGAGGAGTAGCGAGGAGAGAGATGAATTAGTCGGGCAGCAGAGTTAAGGATGGACTGGAGAGGTGCGAGGGTGTTAGCAGGGAGGCCAGAGAAAAGGATGTTGCAGTAGTCGAGGCGGGAGAAGAAGAGGGCATGCACAAGCATTTTAGTAGATTAAGGGTTGAGGAAGGGACGGATTCTGGAAATATTTTTGAGCTGGAGGCGACAGGAGGTAGAAAGAGCTTGGATGTGTGGTTTGAAGAACAGGGCTGAGTCAAGGGTTACTCCGATGCAGCAGACCTCCGGTACGGGAGAAAGCGTGGTGTTGTCAATTGTTATAGATAGGTCAGGTAAGGAAGATCTGTGAGATGGGGGAAAGATGATGAGTTCAGATTTGTCCACATTGAGTTTGAGGAAGCGGGAGGAAAAGAAGGAGGATATGGCTGATAGACACTCAGGGATTCTGGACTGCAGAGAGGTGATGTCGGGGCCAGAGAGGTAGATCTGAGCGTCATCAGCATAAAGGTGGTACTGTAATCCGTGGGACTTTATGAGTTGCCCCAGTCCAAGTGTATAGATTGAGAAGAGTAGGGGTCCTAGAACAGAGCCTTGGGGGACTCCAACAGAGAGAGGGTGGGACGAGGAGGTAGTGTGGGAGTGGGAGATGCTGAATGTGCGATTGGAAAGGTATGAGGAGATCCAGGATAGGGAGAGGTCCTTGATGCCAAAGGAGGAGAGAATCTGTAGTAGAAGGTAGTGGTCAACTGTGTCGAAAGCAGAGGACAGGTCAAGAAGAAGGAGTATAGAGTATTGTCCGTTAGCTTTGGCTGTGAGTAGGTCGTTAGTAATTTTGGTCAGGGCTGTTTCAGTGGAATGATGGGGGCAGAAACCAGATTGTAGATTGTCAAAGAGCAAGTTAGATGAGAGATGGGAGGAAAGTTCAGCGTGGACGTGCTGTTCCAGGAGTTTGGAAGCGAGTGGGAGCAGCGATATTGGGCGATAGCTGGACATAGCGGTTGGGTCGAGGGTTGGCTTTTTGAGGATAGGCGTGTTTGTGGCATGTTTGAAAGCAGAAGGGAAGGTACCAGAACTTAGCGATAGATTGAAGAGGTGGGTTAGTGATGGGATAAGAGTGGTGGCGAGGTTGGGAAGGAGGTGGGATGCAATGGGGTCGAGTGCACAAGTGGTGAGGTGTGATTTGGAGAGAAGATGAGCAAGCTCCCCTTCCGTGATGTTGGGTAAGGAGGTTATGGGATTTGGGCATTGGTCAGAGATACAAAGGGGTTGTGGTGGTTGAATAATAAAGACTTGCCGTGTTTGGTCTATCTTGTTTTTGAAATGCATAGCGAAGTCCTCAGCAGAGATAAGGGAGGTAGGAGGGGGCAGTGGTGGGCGGAGGAGGGAGTTAAAAGTATTGAACAATTGTTTGGGGTTGTGGGTTAAGGAAGATACAAGCGATGTAAAGTAGGCCTGTTTAGCAGAGGTGAGAGCTGATTTGAATGCAAGTGTTGCTTGTTTGAGTGCAGTGAAGTCGTCTTGTGAATTTGTTTTCTTCCAGCACCGTTCAGCAATTCTGGATGCTTGCCAAAGCTTTTTTGTGGTGTTATTATGCCAGGGTTGTCTGTTATGATTTGGTAGCTGAGGAGAGCAGGCAAAAAAGGCAATACACCAGAGAGGTTGGAATCTACTGGATTGCAGTACCCTGACTAACCACCACAACGAAAGGCAGCCGTGGAGCGTACCTACGCTGGTCCTAGACGCCTCGTCACAGCCTGAGAAGCTAACTACACCTAAAGATAGAAAGAGGAAAACTATCTGCCCCGGAGCAGATCCCCAAAGAACATAGGAAGCCCCCAAACATGTAATGGCGGTTAGACAAGAGGAAATACAGACACAGACAGAAAATAGTATGAGCAAACGTTGGGGCCCAATCTTCCTAGAAAGAAAAGGATAGGAAGGACACTTACTGCAATCCAAAAAACCCTAAAAAAATACCAACACACTAATTGCAAAAACACCTGAGATCACACGACCTCTACCACCTAAATTAGTTCTCTGCTGTAACAAAACTAAGCAGCAGCCACTGAAAAAAACTGGAAAAGGCAAATGAACAAATAACAGTGGCTCAGATAAACTGAGAGGAGCACAAGCCCCCGGAGGGGACCTGGCTGACCTCCACAGAAGTGCAGGACAAAATGCAAAAAGCAAGCACAAAAATAAAAGCAGAAAATATCTTATCTGTTAGCAGAAGATGCAGGCAAGACACATCAAGCTTCCAAGTGAACCAGGAACCAAAGTTGAGACAAGAACAATTGATCACCGGCAACCCTGATGGGAGGGAACCTCCCTTATATAAGACCAGTCTGTAACACCTGATTGCCAATCTTCACAATCTTCATTGAATAGTTCAGTACTGTTTGTAACCACCAGAGGGAGCTTCTGCTCAGAATTCATTTCTAACACATTCACAACAGTTGTCTATTGATTTGTCGCAGTCTGTTATGCATGATAGGGGCGACCGAGTCGATGTCTGATGCAAGAGTGGCATTGTAGAAACTAGTGGCAGTGTTTGTGTCGTGGAGTGAGGATAGGGATGCCAGTGGTAGAATAGAGATAGAGAGTTTGTGGGTGTCTAGGTGAGCAAGTTTTTTGCGGGGGTGCGCATGTTGCTGGACATGGGTGACAGGTGAGGAGGACAGGGATGAGAAAGTGAGTAGATGGTGGTCATATAGGGGGAGATGGGAGGTTGTGAAGTTAGATAGGGAGCAGAGATGGGTGAAGACCAGGCTGAGTGTGTGCCCGTCTGTGTGCATGGCTGAGGAGGACCACTGGGTAAGTCCAAAAGATGATGTAAGTGATAGGAGTTTAGAGGCTGCCGACTGGTGGGTGTCAATGGGGATGTTGAAGTTATGCATGTTAGCTCATCAAACCTTTGTTGAGACAACTTCTCCTGACTCCTGGCCCCTGATGAACTTCTATGACTGAAGGAGCTGAACTTTCATGGTTATATCAATGTATATTGGATAATAATCCACTGCTAAATATATTTGGAGCAAAGGTACAGGCAGACTAAAATCCAACATACAGGACTCTTCTAACTTTATCACAAAGAAAACTAGTATCGGTCAAAATAAAATAGTTATATATTAAAAAGCCTTAAATTGGTGGTCGGAAATCCAAATTAATTATCATCCTTAAAGGGAATCTGTCACCCCATTTTTGGACTATGAGATGCGACCACCGCCATCAGGGGCTTATCTACAGCATTCTTTAATGCTGTAGATAAGCCCCGATGTCAACTGAAAGAGAAGAAAAACGAGTTATATTATACTCACCCAGGGGCGGTCCGCCATCCCGTCCAGTCCGATGGGCATTGCGGTCCGGTTCGGCGCCTCCCATCTTCTAGCGAAGCCGGCCTCTTCTTTGCATCCCGTCGCGGCTCCTGCGCACGTGCACTGATCTGCCCTGGTGAGGGCAGAGCAGAGAACTGCAATGCGCAGGTGCCGGGAAAGGTCAGAGAGGTCCTGCGCCTGCGCACTACTCAGGGAGTGGGCAGAGGCTGCAGCATTGACCGAAGCCTCTGCACCCCGATGATGCTTTGTTTGAGCATCCCAGACTACACCTGGATTCTCAAATAAAGCATCATCAAAAATGAAGTAGGAAAAAAAAGCAGTTAAACAGTGTAGTTTGGAAAGGATAGGGAATTCTTAATTCAAGTATATTAGAAAATAGTTTAGGTTATGGCACTAAATGTACTGTATAGGCATTTAGGATGAAAATTAATTTGGATTTCAGACCAACCCCTTTAAATTCAAGGTATTGTAGAGAATGGAACTGAATGTCAAATACTATCAATGATGATTTTATTATTAACTAGTAAAATTGGTTTTAGTAACATGAAAATGTTACTATTTTTGTAAATACTTGTTTTGTCACATCATTTCTCATAGCACTGAGCTGCAGTCTCCTGTAGCAATACAATGAAATAAGTTAGTATTTCATATATCTGCTTAAATGCTTGGACTTTCCTTGCCTTTAACAAGCCTTTTCCAAGACCTAATTTCCACCTATCTGGCAATGGCAATAAAATTGCAGAGGAAACTGATGCAATAACAGATTCCATAGTTCATTATGGGATCATTTTCATTCATCTGGCTCATCAGTTGTACCTGACCCTTCAATAAGTCTAGCATAGCAACTGATGTGCCAGATGAGCATAAAGTGCTGTATGTTGTGGTTTTCAATCTGATCCATCTGTTTTGCAGTAGAAACTGATAAAAAACCTGATGACAACTGAAATAGTTTTGACATTTGTTGTGATCAGTTGAAAAAAACTGCTGCTCAGATAATGACACTTGGCCTAATGAATGTTTCACAGAGAAAGTCATTGATTTTGTGGCTTTTTTTTCTAATTATGTGCTATTCTCACTACTTTTCTAAATAGTGAGCATGACCAATTGAGGGGGCAGGACCAACCACAGCCAAACATATTTCTTATCATTTACACCAGAAATTGGCAGAAACTACAGTGGATATGAACGCCAATTCATAACTTGCATGGACAGACCAAATGCACCAAATTTATTGAGATATGCATTATCATGTCCAAGCAGAGCACAGTCTTCATTTTCTACACCAAGTACCAAGGGCTATCACAAGACAGCCTAAAAGAGCTGGACCTCCAATTGAAATACTGCAATTGTCCCAAAGAGTCAGTAGGAAATTATTTTCCCAAATTAAGGAGAGAATGCTCCTACTTAGTGCTGCTGCAAAATATTTTCTACGCTGCATGGTGGCACTTTGTTCACACGTATGGGAGTAGAATGGGTGCTGAATGAGGGTATTTTTTCGGTGCTGCTACAGAGGTAATATGGGCGCTGCTCAGTGGTGATCGTTTGGTCATAGATGCTGCATAGAAGAATCTATTTCCTAGTGATGTCCCAGAATCAGCATGAATTGACTGGTGAAGTCAGTGAAAAAAAATGTGGGAAGCCTGTTTTTAAAGGGAATGTATCATTTGAAGATGTCCTGTTGTTTAAATTAGGATTATTTTTGTATAACATATACTGTATATACTCGAGTATAAGCTGACCGGAGTATAAGCCGAGGCCACTAATTTTGCTACAAAAAAACTGGGAAAACTTATTGACTCGAGTATAAGCCTAGCATGGGAAATGCAGCAGCTACTGGTAAATTTCAAAAATAAAAATAGATAGTAAAAATAGATACTAATAAAAGTAAAATGGTGGACCCATTAGATGCTCCATATTAAAATATGCCCCATATAATGCTGCAGAAAGGTTAATGGTGCCCCCATAACATACTTCATATTAATACATGCCTCATATAATGCTGCACAAAGGTTAATAGTGGCCCCATAACATGCTACATATTAACATATGCCCCATTTAATGCTGCTGCTGCTGCGATTTAAAAAAAAAATGACATACTCACCTCTCGTCACTGCCCACTGCTCCTCAGTGTCGTCGGCTCTCTGCAGAGACTGTTCAAGCAGAGGGTGAGCACTAATCACGTCATCGCGCCCTCTGACCTGAACGTCACAGCCAGAGGACCCAGAAGACAGCGCAGCAGTGGAATGGGGACAGGTGAAAATGGCATGGCTCACTCTTCCCCTGTCCTACTCACAATCCTGGTGTCTGCATATCAGGCTCTGCTACATCTCAGTCCCGGCATCGATCTTCCTGTCTTCTTCCTGTGCGGTCACGTGGTACCACTCATTAAAGGTTAATGGTGCCCCCATAACATACTCCATATTAATACATGCCTCATATAATGCTGCACAAAGGTTAATAGTGGCCCATAACATGCTCCATATTAACATATGCCCCATTTAATGCTGCTGCTGCTGCGATTTAAAAAAAAAATGACATACTCACCTCTCGTCACTGCCCACTGCTCCTCAGTGTCGTCGGCTCTCTGCAGAGACTGTTCAAGCAGAGGGTGAGCACTAATCACGTCATCGCGCCCTCTGACCTGAACGTCACAGCCAGAGGACCCAGAAGACAGCGCAGCAGTGGAATTGGGACAGGTGAAAATGGCATGGCTCACTCTTCCCCTGTCCTACTCACAATCCTGGCGTCTGCATATCAGGCTCTGCTACATCTCAGTCCCGGCATCGATCTTCCTGTCTTCTTCCTGTGCGGTCACGTGGTACCACTCATTAAAGGTTAATGGTGCCCCCATAACATACTCCATATTAATACATGCCTCATATAATGCTGCACAAAGGTTAATAGTGGCCCCATAACATGCTCCATATTAACATATGCCCCATTTAATGCTGCTGCTGCGATTTAAAAAAAAAATGACATACTCACCTCTCGTCACTGCCCACTGCTCCTCAGTGTCGTCGGCTCTCTGCAGAGACTGTTCAAGCAGAGGGTGAGCACTAATCACGTCATCGCGCCCTCTGACCTGAACGTCACAGCCAGAGGACCCAGAAGACAGCGCAGCAGTGGAATGGGGACAGGTGAAAATGGCATGGCTCACTCTTCCCCTGTCCTACTCACAATCCTGGCGTCTGCATATCAGGCTCTGCTACATCTCAGTCCCGGCATCGATCTTCCTGTCTTCTTCCTGTGCGGTCACGTGGTGCCACTCATTAAAGTAATGAATATGCTCTCCACCCATATGGGAGTGGAGACACATCCATATTCATTACTTTAATGAGCAGTACCATGTGACCACACAGGAAGAAGACAGGAAGATCGATGCTGGGACTGAGATGTAGCAGAGCCTGATATGCAGACACCAGGAGGGCGAGTATGATTCTCCTGCTCACCAGCTCCCACTCCACCGCTGGCTTTCTGTCGTGTGACTCGTGTATAAGCCAAGAGGGTCTTTTTCAACCCAAAAAATAGTTTGCAATGTTTTCCCCATATTACAATCTTTAATAAAAATAAAATTATAAATTTTCTTGTTTTTACATTGACCACCGAATATTTCTTAGATTATAGCTTCCTGTTATTTTAAGAAATCCACATATACATTACCAGCAATGTAAAGACTCAGACCCTAACTTATGTACTAAAGCATCTAATCAGCATGTTCTAAGGAAAGAGGGCAGGGTGAGCTGTGACATCACCTATTATGAATGATGGTTCCACAAATTATCAGTTGTGTATAGAGGTGTTATAAGTCATTGCAATTCTGATTTTGATGATACGAAGCCTGAAATAACAGTTAGGCCATATTCATACATTCAGTTTTTGGTCTGTACTTTACATCAGTATTTGTAAGCCAAAACCAGAAGTTGGTAAAAAATGCAGAAGTGGTGATGTGTTTCTATTACACTTTTCCTCTGATTGTTTCACTCTTAGTTTTGGCTTACAAATAATGACCAAATACTGAACTTATGAAAGTGGCCTAAGCTATAGTCTACAATAGACCCAGTGGCCTGTATGGAAATAGCAAGATTAATAATTGATTAATAATTTCTAATTTAATAGGTCATTTTCTGATGACACTTTTCCTCTAAGGTGTGATATTTAGAGTTCAGTGTTCATTAAAAAAAATGCCACACTACTTGAGTATAATACAAAAATTTTCCCTGGACAATTTCTTTCTAAATTATTTATGAAAAGTACAATTTTAAAGTGACAAAAATGGAGTGCACCATGGCATTACATCTGCATACATTTCTTTCAATAGTAAAATTATTTGTACAGATTATAAAATATTAATAAATCCTTCAACCCTCAAAATAAAGACACTGTATAGCTATGACTAAGCAGATATTCTCCAAAGTCTACACAAGTTATAAAAATATGCTGTTTGTTGCTCAGCTGCTCTGGTGAAAACCCCTGCTGTGGTGTTGAAATATTGGATCTGTACACTATATGTATTTAATAAATTATTTGTATTCTTTGGTGAAAAGTTTTACTGCTTTTCAATTCTCGATATTCTTCTTGGAAATTATTGTATGACTATTCTGGATATACATATTATAAACATACTTGATTGAATTATATATGGCTAAATTCCATTGTGTATTTTATTTATTTTCTACAGCGTTCATATACAGGGTGGCCTTGAGTGTGGACTCTTGTGGCTTGAAATGGAATGGATTAGTAGAGACTATGAATAGTGGAATATCCAAGAATCCTGGGGCACCACAGAATAATCCTTAAAACGTTAGACCTTAAAAAGTTAGATTCCGTAGTATTAAAAAATCACAACAATAGGAAGACAAAGCAACGTTTCGTCAATATCTGGCTTTTCTGAAGCCTAAAACTACAGTTACGTATTGAGGCCTGAAAAAGGCCAGATATGATTGAAATATTGCCTTGTCTTGTGATTTATTAATACTATGGAATAAAGATCTAACTTTTTAACCCCTTCATCCCGAATCCAGTTTTCACTTTCCTGACCAGGCCAAATTTTCCAATTCTGACCGGCGTCACTTTATGTGATTATAACTCTGAAATACTTCAACGTTTCCCAGTGATTCCGAGATTGTTTTTTGTGACACATTGTACTTTATGTAAACTTATGTCAATATGTTTTACGTTTATTTGTGAAAAAAATCGAAATTTGTTGAAAATTTCACAATTGTGATTTTTTTTATTTTTCGCATTTAAACCAGATAGCTATATAGCAAAAAATATTTTTATAACCAACATTTACCAAGTGTCTACTTTACAATAGCATCATTTTAGAAACATGTATTTTTTTGAAAGAAAGTTAGAAGGATCAAAAGTTTATCAGCAATTTCTCATTTTTCAAACATTCACAAAACCATTTTAAAAAATGCAACCGTCAAAGTGCTCAAACCACATTCAAAAAGTTTATTAACCTTTTAGGTACATCACATAAATTAAAGCAATGTGGAAGGAAGAAATACAATTTTTTTCCCACAAAAATGTTGCTTTAGCCCAAAATTTAACATTTTCACAAGGATAACAGGAGAAACTGGACCATATAATTTATTGAGAAATTTATCTTCAGTAAACAGATACCTCAATTGTGGATGTAAACTACAGTTTGGGGGAATTACAGGGCTTGGAAAGGAAGGAGCACCATTTGAATTTTAGAGGGCAAATTGGCTGGAATAGTTAGCAGTTGCCTTGTGATGTTTACATAGCACCTGGAGTCTATACAGTGGAAACCTCCCCACAATTGACTCCATTTTAGAAACTCCACCCCTCAAAGGAATTGATGTAGCGGTGTGAGGAACATCTTGAATCTATAGGTGCCTTCCAGAATTTTAAAACATTGGGCCATAAAAATTAAAAATTATCTTTTTTTCCCCCAAAATGTTGCTTAAGCCCCAAATTTTTCACTTTTACAAGGGTAAAAAGAAGAAATTGATAGCCCAATTTGTTGTACAATTTCTCCTCAGTATGCTGATTCCCCATATGTTAAGGAAAACAACTGCTCAGTCACAATAGAGAGCTCCAAATTAAAGGAGTGCTGTTTTGGGAGGCAGACTTTGCTCGTATGGTTTGCGCGCAAAATGCAGCATTTGTAGAGCCCTTGTTCTGCCAGAGCAATAATGCTTCTTAAATAACCCTGTTTTGGAAACTACACCCTTCAAGACAATTCATCTAGGGGTGTGGTGAACATATTGAACTCACAGGTGCTTCACAGAATTTTATAGTATTGGGACAAGAAAATGAAAATGCACATTTTTTTACACCTAAATGTTGCTTTAACCCCAAATTATAAATTTTCCCAAATAATAATAGGTAGAAATGGACCCGAACATTTATAAAATAATATTTTCTGAATGCAGCAATACCCTATATGTGGTCATACACTTTTTTTTGGGCGTACAGCAGGGCTCAGAAGAGAAAGAACACCATTTGGCTTTTAGGGAGCAAAGTTTCCTGGAGTAATTTGTGAGCACCATTTGCAGAGCTCCTAAGTTTCCAAAACAGCTCCTAAGTTTCCAAGACAGCAGAAATCCCTAAAAAGTTACCCCATTTTGCAAATTACACTTAGAGAGGTCGTCTAAGGGTGTAGTGACTACTTTGACTCCTCTGGCAACCTCCAGGAATTAGTGCGCAATTGTTGTTCGAGAGTGAAAATTGCAAATATGCCATTTTAGTGCCCAATACATAGTGCCTGGCATGTACTTTTGGAAACATGTGCCACATTGATTTTTAAAAGGGTATTCAAAAGGGTAGTCCAGGACCTTACAATTGACGACTCATCTCAATTCCCTTGTATAGGAAATAGGAAGTTACCCAATATTGGAAAATGCATTCTGCTGTGCTTTCCTATACAGTTATATAAGTGTATGCCAGCCAGATGGCGACTGAAAGATCACACTTTTATACTTCATATGGTGAATGGTCGGCCATCGTGAAGTTACAGTATACATATGGAAATGTTTTTTATTATAGGACACAGGATGAGGCATCAACTTTCTCTGGTCTGAATGCAGATATAATACTTTGCAATGCTTTTGCATTGTAGGGTAATAGATCAGACACAGGCAGGAGGCATATCAGGTCCTGCTCAAGGCAGGACCTTACAGGTCACTGAACCTAAGTGACCCTACGGTCATCCTTTGGCCTGGGGCAGCCATAGAAACCATCATCACAACGCAAAAATGCTGTACCGATCAGAGCCAATAGGGAACCTCTTTTAGTCCAATTCTCCTTTTCTTGACAATAAAATATATCAGTCCTCTGATCCTGTGTCCTAGCAGTAGGAAGATCTGAGGCCTGAGTCACATTATGCCGGGTGTCAACAGCTTGATTCATTTTGTGCTGACCTCTGATTGGTCATCAACTAAGCCTGCAAGCACAAATCTGATTGGCTATCTTCTAACGCCATTTACATATAAGACACAAGACATAACACATAAACAGACATTCATATAAAAAGGTAGCAATACATCAAATGCCACAGATGGGCTCCTAGTATGTTGGCAAGAGAACTCCTTACATTCATTGCATGTATGAAGAATTTCAAGGGTCCATGTCAACCCATTATATACTATGGTCTACTAAAGGTTTAATGTCTGACAACTGTTTACAACAGTCTCTGTTATGACTAGAACATTCTGTGAATAAATACAATTTTTGTAACTTTTCTTATGCTTCGGGACCTATTCGCAGCCTGACATCCCGGCCATTACTTCTGTCCGTAAGCCCCAAAAGTCACAGAGAATGTGCAGTGCTCTCCAGTGCCTGCTCTCAGCCTGAAGCCCCAGACTGGAGTGAAAAGGAATGTGAATTTTTTCCAGATTTGCTTATTTTTAGTCCGTGTCATAATTTACTTTATAAAACTGTCTAGATGCAAGAACAGAACTAAATTGTCACTTAAAGGGAACCTGTCAGCTGATTCGTGCTGCCTGATCCCCGAGCCGCATGTATTCTGCACCAGTTGCCTTATTTCAGCCTTGTATGTTTTACTTTGAAACCCTGCAGCATTTAGGAGAAAATTTACTTTGAAAAGTTGACTGGGAATAGTGGGACCAATTCAGTAAGGCAGGAGTTTGGTACACCAGTCTTAATGAAGGGAATCTGGAGTGAAATGTACCTAATTCATTTTCAGAAACCTATCACTTAATGAATTAGGTGCATCTTGCAAATGTGTATACATCTGATACATATATTACTCCAGTCAGGGACTGGAGTACATTTCTGGTGTAAGATGTACCACCAAAGTGGCATAACTTTTGACTAATTTGCCAGGCAGGCATTGCCATGCCCCATCTCGCCCCAGTCCAATCGTACTGGCTAAGATGGCCGGGAATTCACCGTATTTAAGGTAGAAAGTGCAAGAGGAAACAACTAACCTCACCAACTTAATCACTATATCAACAGCAAATCATATATAACAGAACTTTTATTAGAAATAGTTACATCAGTTTTTTTCCTCACATCCAAAGAGTTTTATGGACCATTAACATAAGGCTCTCAATGAAAACACTCTTTGTCTAATTAAATAGACCCTCAAGGTTCAAACAGATGTCTTACAGCTCTATTTTAATATATAATGATATACTTGAACAGGACTGTACCGGCATACTACAAACCCAGAAATGGATGCATATAAAGTATCAAGTGCATGACAAGATCCATTATTGTACCTAATCCCAATAGAGAAAATAAACCCCAATTTTACATACACAAAGATATTGTGCACACAGCCAAGTATGCATACTTCTAACTTATATGAGTATATTTTTCTATATTATTGTATACAAATGTTATAAGATACAATAAATGACAATAATAATACTTATAGATAGCTAGATAAGCATGAGGATCGCATTATAATGTGGAAGTTATATTTTAAGCCTTTAACTCTACTATATATTACTATTTCCTAAACTCATTTATTAAATGGGTCTTCACATGTAATAAATTGTTGGATTATCGCTAAAATATGCCATCATTTTATGATCCTGAGAATGAGGGGGCTGCATTATACGGGCATGCACTGTCTATGTAATAATTAGCCAGCATATAGTCAGCAGATCTACCTAAGATATTGAATAAAGATGTTCCGATGACAGTTTTGCAGCATGCATTCATCTCTTCTGGATTTTGGACCCTTACCTATTCAAGTCTTTGAAAAACATTCGGATCCCATATGGATCATCCTATTTCTATGGCTACATTTACATTCTTAACATAGGAAATTGTATATTATCTTGTACGCTTTAGACTCTTGATGTATACATAAGCATGTCACACGGATGTAAATAATGAATATATAGTTGGCATTTGAATGACAATATGGGTAAAAACTGACTGTTTTTTCTGGTTGAAATTGGACGATTTTTCATACTCTCATCTGAACCCGGCCGTAACCTACACAGTCACCCACTGTGCATTCATCTTCAGCATATATCCTTTAAAGTGTACAGGGCCAGCTGGAGTTCCCTGCAGAGCCCAGTGGATACCAGTGCTGCTGTGCAGGAAAAAAATTAGAAGGGGCACAGAATTAAATCAGCAAACATTAAATTCCTAGTGTAGGTGATGGTGTGGACAGAAACACTGTGACCCCTATTCACCAAAGTGATTTTGCCTGAAGTCTGACTTAAATTGCTTTAAAAAGTTAAAAAAAAATTTTGTGCAAAAATGTTGGGACTTTTGCCATTTTCCCACCATTTTCACTAAATGGGCAGAGCTTGGGCAGAACAAAGGCACTATGGGGGAGTGACACTACTGCTTGACGAGCTGCGGTAGTCCTATTCCATATATCTTATTACAGTCACTGACAGGAGTAAGATATGTGGTGAGGCGCATGGAGGTGCACACTACTTGTCAGACACTCCTGATTCATTGAGAGTCATGCACCTCTTAAAGAATGAGGATGGTCTGATTCCCACACACCAGTGTATCAAGAAGACCTGCATGAACATCGGTCTTGAGGAAAACTTAAAGCATGGCATAGAAAGAAGTTAAATAGAAAAGGAAAATAAATATTCCATTTTTTTCTTGCATTTGCGATTTTTGACTTTCTAATTGATGCCTATTATGGAACGTTAACCCTCACCCATAGAACGTATTTTTATGTACACTGTATTCCTTACATGGAAGTTTGTGCATCCACAGACCTGTTTCCTATTGTTATCTGCATTTCGAGGTTTGAACATTTGGTAGCACACAAGCTGTATTAAAAATAATTCTTGAAGTGAGTAACATCATTGTCTGTGCACATGAGTAAGCATTCGGTAGAAAAGAAAATTATGGTAGAAAATACTGTTAATTATATGGTACACATGTAAAGTCTAAACTCCTCATCAGAAAAATCTAGAGTGCAAAGAAATGCTATTAGCTAAAAATGCCTCATGGAACAAAGATTTATTTTAGATGCAAATGACATAGTCACACGGAAGTCAAGAACAAATTAAGTCAAAATAAATGTGAGGGGAGCTGTTTCTTCTTTATACTTTGAAGTTGCACTATTAGGGCTCTTTTCCACTTGCGAGAAAGGCCGGCGTCACACTGCCGAGTTTGATGCGAGTTAGTCGCACGACTTTCTCACATCAACACCCGGCACGGCTGCCCTCTCTCGGACCCGAGTGCACGGCGGCATAGAAATACATGCAGCTGCACACTTGGGTCCGACAGCGGGCGGCCGTGCCGGGTGTTGATGTGAGAAAGTCGTGCGACTAACTCGCATCAAACTCGGCAGTGTGACGCCGGCCAAATACATCCGATGCTCGCATGTGAAATCCCAGCTCTGGGGCCGGCATTCGGGAGTGGAGCGAGCAGCTGCCTAGAAATACATGCAGCCGCACACTCCACTCCCGAGTGTTGGGGCCAGAGCTGGGATTTCACATGCGAGAATAGGACGTATTTCACTCAAGTGGAAAGGAGCCCTTATGGTCAGAATCTGATGGCTAATATTTAAAGGGAACCTGTCACCGGTTTGGTCTCTTATAAACTATGCCCATCACCTTTATGGTATGTGCACACGTTGCGGATTGGACTCAGGAATCTCCTGAGCGGATTCTGCATCTCTTGCCAGAAAACGCATATAAAAATCTGTGCGTTTTTTTTGCAGATTTTGTACGTTTTTTTGTGCGGATTTTTTGCGGATTGGCATTCGTTTTCACCCCTGCGGATTTCATTAATTCAATTGGTGTAAGAGCGCAGCGGATCCACAAAAAGAATTGATATGCTACGGAAAATAAACCGCTGCGGATTCTGTGCGGAATTTTCCGCATTTTTTTTCCATTGAAAAACATTAGTTGCTCAAACACTTGCAGGTCTGCTGCAATTCTGTGCTGGAAATCCGCTGCGAATCCGCAACAAATCAGCAATGTGTGTACACAGCCTTAAGATCATAAGATTGAGGATCCTGCAACTCCTTTCTATCCTCTGACATGCCCTTGCATACCTCTGAAAAAGTGTTTTATACTTGTTCCTCGCTGTATGCAAATTGCACAGTCCAGTCCGATGGGTGTTCCCAAATTATGATCAGCGCCACTTCGATCCCTTCAATCGCCACCTCTTCTATCTGCATGTAAGTGGATAACTTCTCTCTGTCATCCACATAGTGCCTGAAATCTTGCGCCTGTACAGTGGAATCACTGGTTGTTCAATAAAGAGCGGTGAGGTGCGCCTGTTCAGCTCTCTGATTCCACTAAGCAGACGAGAGACATCGGGCACTACATGTATGACGGACAGACGTCATCCACTTGCATGCAGTTAGAAGAGGCAGTATTTGAAAGGACCGAGGAGGCACTGATCACAATTTGGAAACATTCATTTGATCGGACAATGCAATTTACATAGTTCACAGGATTAGTGTAAAACACTCTTTCTGGGGTATAAAGGGGCACATCTGAGGATATAAAGATGTTGCAGTGCGCAGGCGCAGGACCTCTCTGACCTTTCCCGGCGCCTGCGCACTGCAGTACTCTGCTCTGCCCTCACCAGGGCAGAGCAGTGTGCCTGCGCAGGAGCCGGGACGGGACGGAAAGAAGAGGCCGGCTTCACTACAAGATGGGAGGCCCTGAACCGGACCGCGACGCCCATCGGACACTACCGGATGGCGGACAGCCCCTGGGTGAGTATAATATAACTCGTTTTTTTTCTTTCAGGTGAAATCGAGGGCTTATCTACAGCATTTCAGAATGCTGTAGATAAGCCCCTAATGGCGGTGGCCACAGCTTATAGGGTAAAAATGGGGTGACAGATTCCCTTTAATTCAGGTTTGCTGCAGTTAAAAGGTTATTGACTGTAGACAAACTCCTTTTAAATTCCCTAACATGACAGGGCCTCCATCTCTCCAAAAAACTCCAAAGTCAGCTAGCCACAGCAGCACAGAGAATGACAAGGTGATCACTAGTAAAGATCATTCGCTGCCAAGGAAATCAGCTCAGGAAGTTTAAAAAAAAACAGCAATATATTTTTTTATTTTTGATCCTAAATTTGTTCTGCTTGCAAAATAAGTGAAAATGATTAACTCCTTAGTGACCTGGAAAATTTTAATTTCCATCCCCTTGTTCCAAGAACCAAAACTTAATTATTTTTACATCGATACAGCACATATAAGGACTTATTTTTTACAGTAAAAGTTGTTTTTAATGACACTATTTATTTTACCATATAATGTAGCAAAAAATGGGGGAAAATCTCTGGCAGAAAAATTGCAAAGAAAATGCAATTCCATCATTGCTTGTTTGCACTGTTTATTGTATGGTAAAAATGATCTGACAACGTGATTTTTTTCAGGGAAGTACGTTTGAAACGACACCAAACTTGACATATAATAATATAATCTTTAGATTACTTTTTTGTAATTGTTTTGGGAAATGTCATGACCAAAAAGTGACAATTCTGGAGTTTTAATTTTTTTCTTTTCTTTATTTCAGCATTTAACATATGGTCTCACTAATTTTATATTTTTATTGATTTTAATTTTTTTGATTGACTTAGGCATATAATGGTAAACCTGTGAAAATTGGTCAACTGGAATAAGCCACAGCTTAAGGGTTCACTCACACGAGTGTATAACATGGCCGAGTGCTATCTGATGTTTTATCAGATAGCACTCGGACCAATGTTGTACTACGGGCAGTGCAGATCTGTGATTTTTATTCTCATACTGATTCAGCATTAGTACAAAATAACAGCATGCTATGATTTGCAGCAGAAATTGGATGGCCCATAGACTTGAATGGTGAGTGAGAATCATCAGACTGTACTCGGATGACATCCGAGTGCAGTCCAATTTCCATGGACTTGCGGAATGGAGAAAATGGAGAAATGGAGTTTAGTTCCCCATCTTCTCCTCATCGGTGTAATGATTCAAAAGAATCAGATTATACTAAGATGACTCTTGGCTCAAACTCTGATCACAGTTTGATCTGAGTGTCATTTACATAATCGATCCGAATCTCTGGCATGAGAGAATCTGTGCTCTTGTGACCCCAGGCTAAGTATGTGTATCCTAATTTAAACATACTATCCCATCAATGAATGTATTGTCAAGAGAATAAAATACCAGCTAGAAAAACTAAAATGGTTTCAACAGCATGTTAAAGAACACTGCTGCTTTTCTGGCAGTGCTTGTATGCATTTTTAAGCCAAAGCTAGAATGAGTTATTGTAATCTTGTCAGTGAAATCTGTCCTTCTCTTTCTTTCAGGGGAAAGGCCTCTCTGTTCTGACTAAGAGAAGGGGTCCCAAGATGGAATTTCTACCATCACCTATCATTTCAAAAAGGACAAAGTTCCAAAATTATATTAAATGGATATTTAGACAAATGGAGAAGATCATCACCAGGGGCCGACATATCATTGGTGCAACCTGTGCGGTCGCATAGGGGCCCAAGATGGGATGGGGCCCAGTTTCACCCCCAAAGCAGGTGAAATTGTGCATTATGATGAGCCACAAAGGGCCCTTATACTGTTCTTGCACAGGGGCCCTCTCCTGAGCTGTTATTGTCAAAGGAAGATAGAATATATGGTATGTACTGGCCACATAATACATGCTTGTGTCAAGTCTTCAAAAGTTGGATCTACTCAATGCACATACTTTCGCTCTAGTTCACAAAAGGTACAAAGTGGACCCTTACATCAAATATTTAATAGGACATATAATCAGGAATGGCCCTAATATGACTTGAATGTGTCAATGCACAATACTTGCCCTTAAAGGAAATCTGTCAGCAAGTTTTTGCCATGTAATCTGTGGACAGCATAAGGTTAAAACACAGAATTCAGAGATATGACACTTATCAGCCTGTGTTCTGTTTACTTACAGTGAAGGTTTTATCACTAGGACATTATCATTGCTGTGACTAGCTGGCACACGGGCTCTCATCCGACTCCGCCCCCTCCTGTGTTAAGCAGCTCACTGCCAATGGACAATGTACATAGAGAACTTGGTGTGGGTGGGGTTAGCTTTCTCAGGTCTACTTCATGCTGTACCTAAAAACTCTCATTATGTCAGAACTGCTGCACACAGGAAACTACGTGATACACTGTTGGACTCAGAGCCTTTTTCCTACATTATGCTGCTTCCAGATTAGGTAGCAAAAACCTGCTGAAATCTGTGACAAGACTTGAAAATTGCTGTTCACAGACGCCTTCATCAAATCTCTCCGAGCTACAGCTAGTTTCCAAAGATGAATGAGCAGAAATTTCAGCCTCTAGATATGCAAAGTTGTTAGAGACATACCCCAAAAGACTTTCAGCTGGAATTGCAGTGAACGGTGGTCCCACAAAGTAATGACTCAAGGGGGCTGAATACAAATGCACCTCACAAGTTTCAGATTCATATTCCTTAAGTATTTAGAAAGTCATGTATCATCTCCTTCATGCTTCTACTTTTTACTTTGTGTTGGCATATCACAAAAAATCCCAATAAAAATTATTACGTTTGTGGGTGAAACATTAAAAAACGTGGAAAAGTTCACAAGTATACGGTAACTAATTTTTCAAGGCACTGTGTCTTCAATGCGCTAATTCCACTGGACAAAGTTTACCAAAATATTATTTATTTACATATTTAACATTATATATTTCAAATGCCTTCCTAAAATAACTTCATAAAAAAAATCTAAGCTCCTCGACTGGTATTTGTTACAGTAACTGCTGATAACTTCCTGTTTCAATGCACCAAAATGTAAATTATTCTATTTTAAAGAAGTGGCAGTCATAATAGACGTAAAGGGCAGCTCTGCAGTAGCATTTACAGATGCTCTTGATCTCTCATTTGCTCTGACTTTAATGTTTTATTAATTTAGCAATATGATAATCAAAGTTTACAGTTAAGTCAATCAAAAAAAAAACATTATGAATAAAGCTATCACTAAGAGACGTTTTATTGATAAATGACTTTTTTTTGTTCTCCCATCTCATCGTAATATTTCAAAATAAGTGTTCTGCAAAGCAAAGTACAGAATTCTGACATCTGTATGCAAAGCTATTTTTTCACATGCAGATGAGTTTTTTTTGTAACTGAAAAGAGGTGAACAGTGGAAAGGCAAGAACAGTTACTAGTGGAACCCCTATGGCTACATGACCTAGTGCTGACCTCACTGTTCTTTTCGCAATAGGTATGGACTAAAGAAGCATGCAGGGCTCTCAGATTAAAAGAAAACAAAAAAAAACTTTTTTTTATTTCAGTGTATACAGTATTTCTGCATGTTTTATCATGGAAATTATATCATTTTTATCTTCCCATTCATCCTTGGATTTTTTGGCAACCACTTTTGAAATGTGAGTTTATGCATATAAAATAGTAATTTAAACTGGAAGTAATCACATTAAATAAAGGTTCAGCTAATTCTAACAACAACAATAATGAACACAACATATATAAATATATATATTATATATATATATTACAGCTATTAGAATCAACCGAACTTTTTACATACCGTAATTACTACAGTGAAGGAAATAATTATTTTATCCCTTGCTGATTTTGTAAGTTTGCCCACTGAAAACAACATGAACAGTCTATAATTTTAAGGGTAGGCTAATTTTTATAAAATCCAGAAAATCACATTAATAAATTCTATAAATTTATAAATTTATTAGCATTTTGCAGTGAGAAACAAGTATTTGATCCCTCTGGCAAACAAAACTTAATACTTGGTGGCAAAACCCTTGTTGGCAAGCACAGCAGTCAGACATTTTTTTGTAGTTGATGATGAGGTTTGCGCACATGTCAGGAGGAATTTTGGTTCACTCCTCTTTGCAGATCATCTCTACATCATTAAGATTTTGAGGCTGTAGCTTGGCAACTCGGAGTTTCAACTCCTTCCATAAGTCTTCTATGTGATTAAGGTCTGGAGACTGGCTAGGCCATGCTAAGCCCTTACGCTAGGTCCTGGCTGTATGTTTTGCATCATTGTCTTGAGGGAAGACCCAGCCATGACCCACTTTTAATTTCCTCGCAGAGGGAAGGAGGTTGTCACTCAGGAGTTTATGGTACATGGCTCCATCCATTCTCCCACTGATGCGGTGAAGTAGTCCTGTGCCCTTAGCAGAGAAACACTCCCAAAACATAATGCTTCCACCACCATGCTTGACAGTCAGGATGGTGTTCTTTGGGTCATAGGCAGCACTTCTCTTCCTCCAAACACGGCGAGTTGTCAAAGAGCTACATTTTTGTCTCATTTGACCACAGCTCCTTCTTCTAACCATTCACAGAATCATCCAGGTGTATATTGTCAAACTTCAGACGAGCCTGCACATGTTCCTTCTTGAGCAGGGAGACCTTGCGGGCACTGCAGGATTTTAAACCTTTACGGCGTAATGTGTTAGCAATGGTTTTCTTCGTGACTGTGGTCCCAGCTGTCCTGAGATCATTAACAAGTTCCCCCGTGTAGTTTTATGTTGATATCTCACCTTCCTCAAGATCAAGGATAGCCCACGAGGTGATATTTTGCATGATGCCCCAGATCGATGTCGATTGACAGTCATTTTGTATTTCTTCCATTTTCTTCCTATTTATTTATTTATTTTACTCATTTATATAGTGCCATCAATTCCACAGCTCTTGACAGACATTATTGGCACTGTCCACCATGGGGCTCACAATCTAAATTCCCTATCAGTATGTCTTTGGAGTGTGGGAGGAAACGGGAGTACCCGGAGGAAACCCACGCAAACACGGGGAGAACATACAAACTCCTTACAGATGTTGTCCTTGGTGGGATTTGAACCCCGGACCCCAGCGCTACAAGGCTGCAGTGCTAACCACTGAGCCACTGTACCAGCCCAACTGTTGTCTCCTTCTCACCCAGCGCCTTACATATGGTTTTGTTGTCCATTCCAGCTTTGTGGATGTCTATAATCTTGTCCCTGAAAGCTCTTTGGTCTGGTTGTAGACGTTAGAGCAGTGTTTCCCAAACTCCAGTCCTCACAGACCTCACGGGTCATGTTTTCAGGATTTCCTTTGTATTGTGCAGATGGTGGAAGTATCATCAAGGCATCAGGAATTCTCTCACCAGTGCAACACTATGGAAATCCTGAAAACATGACCCGTTGGGTCCGTGAGGACTGGAGTTTTGGAAAAACTGGATTAGAGTCTGACTGATTAATTGAGTCTGTGGACTGGAGTCTTTTATAAGGGTGACTATGTAAGACAGCTGTCTTTAAAGCAGATAATGAGTTGATTAGGAGCATCTAACTGGTCTGTAGGAGCCAGAACTCTTAATGGTTGGTAGGGGATCAAATATTTATTTCTCACTGCAAAATACAAATACATTTACCATATTTTTCGGACTATAAGACGCACTGGACCATAAGACGCACCCCAAATTTTCAGAAGGAAAATAGGGAAAAAAAATAATGTGTCAAATGGAGGTCCGAATTCAGGTTACCAGCGAAGGGATCAGCACAGGTAGAGGAGTGGTCACAGGGGTCGTTTGGTGTTCCAGGCTGGTGCGGTGGTGGTGCTCTGTGTTGCAGGGGTGCTCTGTGTCCGTGGGGTGGCTGTGCTCTGTGGGGTGGCTGTATCCGTGGGGTGGAAGTGCTCTGTGGGGTGGCTGTGCTCTGTCTGTGGGGTGGCTGTGCTCTGTCTGTGGGGTCGCTGTGCTCTGTCTGTGGGGTAGTTGTGCTCTGTCTGTGGGGTGGCTGTGCTCTGTCTGTCGGGTGGCTGTGCTCTGTCTGTGGGGTAGTTGTGCTCTGTCTGTGGGGTGGCTGTGCTCTGTCTGTGGGGTGGCTGTGCTCTGTCTGTGGGTTGGCTGTGCTCTTTCTGTGGGGTGGCTGTGCGCTGTCTGTGGGGTGGTTGTGCTCTGTCCATGGGGTCGCAATATACTTACAACTCCCGTGGCGGTGGTCCCAATGCAGCCTCCCTGTGCTCTGTGGTGTCCGGGCTCTGTGATGTGGTGGCAGCGGGCCTCTGTACTGCGTAGGGGGCTCCGTGCTGCGTGTGGGGCTCCGCCGGCATCTTGTCATAGCCTGGAAGCCCCCCGCAGCTCTGTTACGGCGACGCGGAGGTTGCAGAGACGCGGAGCAAATATGGCCACCAGGGGCCTCCAGAAAGATGGTGGTGCATACTGAAATTCAAATCTCGGCTCTCAGGAGACGAGATCTCGTTGCCGAGATTTGAATTTCAGTATGCACCGCCATCTTTCTGGAGGCCCCGGGCGGCCATCTTTGCTCCGCGTCTCTGCAACCTCCGTGTCGCCGCAACAGAGCTGCGGGGGCTTCCAGGCTATGACGAAATGCCAGCGGAGCCCCCCACGCAGCACGGAGTCCCACACGCAGCACGGAGCCCCCTACGCAGTACAGAGGCCCGCTGCCACCACATCACAGAGCCCGGACACCACCGCATCACAGAGCATCGGGATCGCCGCCGCCACCGGATTTTTAGGTATGTTGCGACCATAAGACGCACCCCCATTTTCCCCAAAAAATTTTTGGGGAAAAAGTGGGTCTTATGGTCCGAAAAATACGGTATATAATTTTTACAATGTGATTTTCTGGATTTTATTTTTGATATTCTACCTCTCAAAATTAAAATTAACCTACCTTTAAAATTATAGACTGTTCATGTCTTTGTCAGTGGGCAAGCTTACAAAATCAGCAAGGGATCAAATATTTCCTTCATGTATATATAGTACTATTACTATATACTATTACTATATATAGGTGCTTCTCACAAAATTATAGTATCATCAAAAAGTTAGTTTATTTCAGTTCTTCAATACAAAAAGTGAAATTCATATATTATATAGTCATTACAAACAGAGTGATTTATTTCAAGTGTTTATTTTTTTTAATGTTGATGATTATGTTTTACAGCCAATGAAAACCCAAAAGTCATTATCTCAATCAATTAGAAAAATTAACAAAAAAAACCTGAAGAGGCTTCCTAAGTGCTTAAAAATGTACCTTAGTCTGTTTCAGTAGGCTCCACAATCATGGGGAAGACTGCTGACTTGACAGATGTCCAAAAGGCAGTCATTGACACACTCCACAAGGAGGGTAAGCCACAAAAGATCATTGCTAAAGAAGCTGGCTGTTCACAGAGTGCTGTATCCAAGCATATTAATGGAAAGTTGAGTGGAAAGAAAAAGTGTTGCATAAAAAGATGCGCAAGTGACCGGGATAACCTCAGCCTTGAAAGGATTGTTAGGGAGAGGCCATTCAAAAATTTGGGAGAAATTCACAAGGAATGGACTGCTTCTGGAGTCATTCCTTCAAGAGCCACCACACACAGACATATCCAGGACATAGGCTACAAGTGTCGCATTCCTTGTGTCAAGCCACTCATGACCAATAGACAACGCCAGCAACGTCTTACCTGGGCTAAGGAGAAAAAGAACTGGACTGTCAGTGGTCCAAGGTGTTGTTTTCAGATGAAAGTAAATTTTGCATTTCATTTGGAAATCAAGGTCCCAGAGTCTGGAGGAAAAGTGAAGAGGCACACAGTCCAAGCTGCTTGAGGACTAGTGTGAAGTTTCCACTATTAGTGATGGTTTGGGCAGACATGTCATCTGTTGGTGTAGGTCCACTGTGTTTTATCAAGACCAAAGTCAGCACAGCCATCTAACAAGAAATTTTAGAACACTTGATGCTTCACTCTGCCAACAAGCTTTTTGGAGATGGAAATTTCATTCTCCAGCAGGATTGGCACCTGTCCATACTGCCAAAAGTACCAATACCTGGTTTAAAAACAACAGTATCACTGTGCTTCATTGGCCAGCAAATCCGACTGACCTTAATCCCATAGAGAATCTATGGGGTATTATAAAGAAGAAGATGAGAGACACCAGACCCAAAATGCAGACGAGCTGAAGGGTGATATCAAAGCAACCTGGGCTTCCATAACACCTCAGCAGTTCCACAGACTGATTGCCGTCATGCCACGCCACCTTGATACAGTAATTGATGCAATAGGAGCTTCGACCAAGTATTGAGTGCATTCACTGAACATACATTTCAGTAGGCCAACATTTCGGATTTTAAAATCATTTTTCAAGCTGGTGTTATAAAAGTATTCTAATTTACTGAGATAATGACTTTTGGGTTTTCATTGGCTGTAAGCCATAATCATCAACATTAACAGAAATAAACACTTGAAATAGATCACTCTGTTTGTAATGACTCTATATAATATATGAGTTTCACTTTTTGTATTGAAGAACTGAAATAAATTAACTTTTTGATGATATTCTAATTTTGTGAGAAGCACCTGTATATTCAAGTTGCAACACCAAGAAGGAAAATTTGTGCAATTATGCAAATCGCGGAAACATTAGACATGTTAATGATTAGCAACTGACAAAGGAATGGAAGCAAAATTTTCAAAAAATCTTGACTTATTCAGAATCAAGTATGAACGTCATGTGCAGAAATTCTCGCACACACACGCCTTGGCATACTATCCGTGAGGTTATAAATAGTTGTCTGAGGAATGTTCACTTGGGCAAATAATCAATATCCACTGTTGGTAGCAGCCTTTGCAACTGCCAAGCAATGATGTCCCAGATGTGTTAGGTGGTTTACTACTCTGGAGACACGGCAGGCCGTGTTAGAATGTTTAGGCCATGCAGGCTGCTCATAGTAGCACAAGCAACATGGGGTCTGGGAATGTTCTGTTCAAAAAATACTCCTGGGATATTTTGGAGAATTGGCCATACCATTTGTTCCACAAGCAAACTAAAGTAATGTCAAGCTGTAAGTGTTCCTATAATGAAGACTTGAGAGCTCCGGCTGCCAGAGATTTTGCCATGCCACACTATAATCCCGGGAATGGGACCCTTGTGACTCTCTCTCATGAAGGCCAAAGTATTTTCCCATCACCACTAAGGCAAATGAAAGGTATTCTGCAAAGTACACACATGGGAGAGACTTGTCAATCACCTAGAGTAATGCAGGGAGAAGCCAGCTGGAGATGACACTGGACTAGTGTCATCTCTGCCTATGGTCCCCAGCTGAATCTTCAACTATGTTTTCTCTAAAACAGTGATATGTTTAATAGGAACATATACCTGGCTGAAATTGTGCAGCCAGGCTCTGATGCATGCTGCCAGTGCACTCTACCAATCTTTTCACTGGCTTCCGATTCTTCAGAGATTCAAATTTAAAGTACGAATAATAACTTACAAACATTTTCCCAAACATTCTCCATCCTCTGGAATTCAGTGCCTCAATACATCTGTTTGTCTCCCACACTTGAATCGTTCAGATGTAAATCAGAAAACAAACCTCTTCTGAAAAGCCAATAGCCTACAGTAACACCGATGCACCCAAACTACCACTAGAGCTGCTCCAGCTCCCCAAACATCTCCTTCCATAATATCATGAGTGGAAGGTCCTTTGCCCTCTGTACCAGTTTGTTAATTTTATGTCATTTACTGTATTTAATAACTAATAAAAAAAACAATATTTAAGCTTAACTTGAGTTGGTACACATGCAGCACATAAGAGCATGTTGCAATTGGCCATAAAACATAAACCTACAGAAGAAAAAGTGAGCAAAACGCTGGTGTAACTAAGTAAATAAAAAGCAAAAAGTGTATTTACAAAACCATTTTTTTAGGACCACCTCACATTTGAAGTCACTTTGAGGGGTCTATATGGCAGAAAATACCCAAAAGTGACACCATTATAAAAACTGCACCCCTCATGCTACTCAAAATTACATTCAAGAAGATTATTAACCCTTCAGGTGCTTCACAGGAACTAAAGCAACGTGGAAGGAAAAAATGGACATTTTAATTTTTCCAACAAAAATTTTCTTTTAGCATCAATTTTTTCATTTTTACATGGGCAACAGGATAAAATAGATCCTAAAATTTGTTGGGCAATTTCTCCTGAGTAAACATATACCTCATATGTGGTCATAAACCACTTTATGGGCGCACGGCAGGGCTCAGAAGGGAAGGAGCGCCATTTGACTTTTTGAATGGAAAATATGCTAGAATATTTAGCGGTTGCCGTGTCGCATTTGGAGAGTCCCTGTGTGCCTAAACATTGGAGCTCCCCCACAAGTGACCCCATTTTGGAAACTAGACCCCCTAAGGATCTTATCTAGATGCATAGTGAGCACTTTGAACCCCCAGGTGCTTCACAAATTGATCCGTAAACAAAAGAAAGTACTTTTTTTTCACAAAAATTATCTTTTAGCCTCAGTTTTTTCATTTTCACATGGGCAACAGTATAAATTAGATCCTAAAATTTGTTGGGCAATTTCTCCTGAGTACATAGATACCTCATATGTGGTCATAAACCACTGTTTGGGCGCACGGCAGGGCTCAGAAAGGAAGGAGCGCCATTTGACTTTTTGAATGGAAAATATGCTGGAATATTTAGCGGTTGCCATGTCGCATTTGGAGAGTCCCTGTGTACCTAAACATTGGAGCTCCCCCACAAGGGACCCCATTATGGAAACTAGACCCCCTAAGGATCTTATCTAGATTCATAGTGAGCACTTTGAACCCCCAGGTGCTTCACAAATTGATCCGTAAAAAAAAGAAAGTACTTTTTTTTCACAAAAATTTTCTTTTAGCCTCAGTTTTTTCATTTTCACATGTGCAACAGGATAAATTGGATCATAAAATTTGTTGGGCAATTTCTCCTGAGTACACAGATACCTCATATGTGGTCATAAACCACTGTTTGGGCGCACAGCAGGGCTCAGAAGTAGTGTTGAGCATTCCGATACTGCAAATATCGGGTATCGGCCGATATTGGCTGTATCGGAATTCCGATTCCGAGTTCCGATATTTTCGTCATATCGGATACCGGAATCGGGATTGTCACTGTCACTGTCAGTGTCCGTCGGTCGGGTCTGTCAGGAGTCAGCGGCACTTACCCGGCAGAAGATCTCCGGCGGTCACATCCCGGACTGCTTAATGGCCGCCATCCTCTTCTCCTGGCGGTCACATGCAGTTTCTCGCGATAACTGCAGTGACTGCTGGGTAATCGCGGCCGTAAAGCAGTCCGATGACGTCACCGCCGGGGAAGCTGGTAAGCAGCTGTGCTGCGCCGGGATGTCAGACTCTGCCTGTCATTCCGATGTAGCAGAGCTGGATCATCGTGGGACTGTCGTTACTATGGACTGCGTCGGACAGGTGGTATACTGTTGTTTTTTTTTTTTTTTTTTTTACAGGAGTTCGATGGTGTCGCAGGAATGAGAGAGTAATAAAAGAAATGAAAACTGTGTTGTCTCTTTTATTTCATTAAAAGACTTTTTTCTTGCTGTGTCTTTTTTTTAAACATTTAAAAACTTTGGGATTAATAATGGATCGGTGTCTTATTGACGCCTCTCCATTATTAACCGGGCTTATTGTCACCGTGCAATCAACGGTGACATTAACCCCTTATTACCCCACTTGCCACCGCTACAGGGCAGTGGGAAGAGCCGGGTAAAGTGCCACAATTGGCACATCTTTTGATGCGCCAAATGTGGGGCTGCTGTAGCCTGGTATTATCAGGCTGTTGAGGGCCAAAATCCATGGGCCTTGACAGTCTTTTAATACCAGGCCGCAGCAGTCTGCATTTTACTTGGCTGGTTAACAAAAATAGGGGGACCCCTACGCCGTTTTTTTTTCGAGGGGATCCCCTATTTTTGTTAACCAGCCAAGCTAAGCAGACTGCTGTGGCCTGGTATTATCAGGCTGGCAAGGTCCATGGATATTGGATCCTTACCAGCCTGAAAAAACAGGCTTCAGCGGTCTGCTTCATCTGGCTGGTTAACAAAAATAGGGGGGACCCCACGCCAATTTTTTTCGAGGGGATCCCCTATTTTTGTTAATCAGCCAAGATATGCAGACAGCTGTGGCCTGGTATTATCAGGCTGGCAAGGTCCATGGATCTTGGCTCCTTAACAGCCTGAAAATCCAGGCCTCAGCGGTCTGCTTCATCTGGCTGGTTAACAAAAATAGGGGGGACCCCACGCCAATTTTTTTCGAGGGGATCCCCTATTTTTGTTAATCAGCCAAGATATGCAGACTGCTGTGGCCTGGTATTATCAGGCTGGCAAGGTCCATGGATCTTGGCTCCTTAACAGCCTGAAAATCCAGGCCTCAGCGGTCTGCTTCATCTGGCTGGTTAACAAAAATAGGGGGGACCCCACGCCATTTTTTTTTCGAAGGGAACCCCTATTTTTGTTAATCAGTTCCCTCTGACGTCACTGATTGTGTCCCTGGCTGACCTGAAGTGAAAGTGGAAAGCAATCAATTAAGCTTTCCACTTAAGGGCCCGTCTCACATAGCGATATCGCTACCGAGATCGCTGCTGAGTCACTAGTTTTGTGACGCAGCAGCGAGCTCACCAGCGATATCGCTGTGTGTGACATTCAGCGACGATCAGCCCCCCTGCCGGGTATCGCTGATTGTCGCTGAAATGTCAGGACCTTTTTTTGATCGCTGGTTTTCCGCTGACAGGCACGCATCGCTGCGTGTGACAGGCGGGAGACCAGCGATCCCCTGGTAACCAAGGTACACAGCGGGTTTCCAGGCGCGGGGCTGTGCCTAGAAACCCGCTGTGTACCTTGGATACCAGCGCCCTGATGCAGGGAGCTGGTATCCAAGGTACACAGCGGGTTTCCAAGCGCTGCGCGGTGCCTGGAAACCCGCTGTGTACCTTGGATACCAGCTCCCCTGCATCAGGGCGCTGGTATCCAAGGTACACAGCGGGTTTCTAGGCACAGCCCCGCGCCTGGAAACCCGCTGTGTACCTTGGTTACCAGCGGATCGCTGGTCTCCCGCCTGTCACACGCAGCGATGCGTGCCTGTCAGCGGGAAACCAGCGATCAAAAAAAGGTCCTGACATTTCAGCGACGATCAGCGATACCTGGCAGGGGGGCTGATCGTCGCTGAATGTCACACACAGCGATATCGCTGGTGAGCTCGCTGCTGCGTCACAAAACTAGTGACTCAGCAGCGATCACGGTAGCGATATCGCTATGTGAGACGGGCCCTTAAGCGATGTTACTCGCAGTGTCGCTGTCCCAGATCGCTGCCTGAGCTGCCTGTTTGGCAGCTCAGCAGCGATCATGTAGCGATACACCAGCGATCCTGACAAGTGCATATCGTTGTCGGGATCGCTGGTGTATCGTTATGTGAGACTCAGCCTTTACTCTCCTGTCAGCCAGGAGAGGAACTCATTCATTTGGGGGTTTACTGTGAGGCTGCAGCATTAGCTGCGGTCCCTGCAGTAAACATTAACCCTTTCTGAAGGATTACACCGTGGGACCTAACTGTGCATGGGATAGGTAAGAATAATTTTGCTTTTTTATTTTATTTTTATTACAGGAAATGGTTTTTGCAGTAAAATAAAAGATGGTCAAAAACATGTGTCTTTATTTCATTAAAATGATTTTTAAATTAAAGTGTGTGTGTTTTATTTTTATTTCATGCAATAGGATTAATAATTGATAGTTGTCTAATTGACAGCTCTCAATTATTAACCTGGCTTAAAGTGACCTTTCAATTGCAAGGTCATTTTAACACCCTATTAACCCATTCGCCACCGCTACAGGGCAATGGGAATAGACGGGTAAAGTGCCAGAAAGGGCAAATCTAATTAGACTCACTGGCTTTGTCTGTCTGGTTGCGAAAATAGGGCGGGAGCCCACGCATTTTTTTTCAGCAATTTTACACCTCATATATATATACATGTCATTGAATTTGTGACACATATATATATATATATATATATATATATTTATATTTATAGTTCATACACTTCTACATAGTATAATAGCCGCTAATTCAATTGACGGCTTTTGTGAAAATGCAGAACCCGACATGAAATGACACTTGGTTTACATAGAGTTAACCATGTCTTTTCATGTCCTTTGCTATCTGATTTGCACAAACAATTACATCAGTCTATGTGTGCAAAATTTCACACCTGTAGGGGTTAATTAAAGGTGTAAATTCGTAGCAAAAAAGTCGGGTTTTTTTACAACGAATTTACACCTTTAATTAACCCCTACAGGTGTGAAATTTTGCACACATAGACTGATGTAATTGTTTGTGCAAATCAGATAGCAAACGACATGAAAAGACATGGTTAACCCTATGTACACCAAGTGTCATTTCATGTCGGGTGCTTCTGTCTTTTCACAGAAGCCGGCTTTACCCGGCAATTGAATCAGAGGATATTTTACTATGTAGAAGTGTATAAACTATACATATATGTATATATATATATATGTCACAATGACATGTATATATATATATGTATTCTATGTGTGTATATTTAGTGTTTACAAGGAAAGAATGGGTTTTTTTTAGTTACGATATTTTGTTCCCATAGACTTACATTGGATTTCCGGTATCGGTATCGGGTATCGCCGATATTTTAATGGTATCGGCGATACCATTCCGATTCCGATACTTTTGGATATCGGAAAGTATCGCTCAACTCTACTCAGAAGGGAAGGAGAGCCATTTGACTTTTTGAATGGAAAATATGCTGGAATATTTAGCGGTTGCCATGTCGCATTTGGAGAGTCCCTGTGTGCCTAAACATTGGAGCTCCCCCACAAGTGACCCCATTTTGGAAACTAGACCCCCCAAGGAACTTATCTAGATGCATAGTGAGCACTTTGAACCCCAGGTGCTTCACAGAAGTTTATAACGCAGAGCCGTGAAAATAAAAAATCATTTTTTTTCTCAAAAATGATATTTTGGCCCACTATTTTTTATTTTCACAATGGTTACAGGAGAAATTGGACCCCAAAAGTTGTTGTACAGTTTGTCCTGAGAACGCTAGTACCCCATATGTGGGGGGGGAACCACTGTTCGGGCACACATTGGGGCTCAGAAGGGAAGTAGTAACGTTTTGAAATGCCGACTTTGATGGAATGGTCTGCGGGCGTCATGTTACGTTTGCAGAGCCCCTGATGTGCCTAAACAATAGAAACTCCCCACAAGTGACCCCATTTTGGAAACTAGACCAAGCAAAGAACTTATCTAGATGTGTGGTGAGCACTTTGAACCCCCAAGAAATACACAGAAGTTTATAACGCCCGGGCATGAAAATAAAAAAATCATATTTTTTCCACAAACATGATCTTTAGTCCCCAATTTTTTTATTTTCCCAAGGGTAACAGGAGAAATTAGACCCCAAAAGTTGTTGTCCAATTTGTCCTGAGCACGCTGATATCCCATATGTGGGAGAAAACTACTGTATGGGCACACGTCGAGGCTCGGAAGGGAAGTAGTGACGTTTTGAAATGCCGACTTGAAGGAATGGTTTGCTGGCGTCATGTTACGTTTGCAGAGCCCATGATGTGCCTAAACAGTAGAAACCCCCCCAACTGACCCCATTTTGGAAACTAGATCCCCCAAGGAACTCCTCTATATGTGTGGTAAGCACTTTGAATCTCCAAGTTCTTCACAGAAGTTTATAACGCAGAGCCGTGAAAATAAAAAATCATTTTTTTTCCACAAAAATAATTTTTTAGTCCCCAATTTTTTTTTCCCAATGTTAACAGGAGAAATTAGACCCCCAAAGTTGTTGTGCAATTTTTCCCGAGTACGCTGTTACCCCATATGTGGGGGTAAACCACTGTTTGGGCATACGTCGGGGCTTGGAATAAAGGGAGAACTGTTTGACTTTTTGAACGCAAAATTTGCAGGAATCAATGGTGGCACCATGTCGCGTATGGAGACCCCCTGATGTGCCTAAATAGTGGAAACCCCTCAATTCTAACTCCAACCCTAACCCCATCACATCCCTAACCCCAACCCTAACCCCTACACACCCCTAACCCTAATCCAAACCCTAACCCCAACACACCCCTAACCCTAATCCCAACTATAACCATAAACCTAACCACAAGCCTAACCCTAATCCCAACCCTAAACCCAAAACACCCCTAACACTTATCCTAACTCTAACCCTAACCACAAACCTAACCCTAATCCCAACCCTAACCCAAATTCCAACCCTAACCCAAATTCCAACCCTAACCCAAATTCTAACCATAACCCTAATTCTAACCCTAACCCTAATTCTAACCCTAATGCTAACCCTAGTTCTAACCCTAACCCTAAGGCTGGGTTCATATTGTGTTTTACCAGCCCGTTCAACACGTAGCGTTGACCGGCTGGTAATGGTATAGCATAACGCGATCGAGTTATGCTATACCCGCTAACGCAGATGAATCAGCAGATGATTCATCTGTGCTAGCGGTGATGGAGCCCAGACGCTGCAGCCCGTGTTCGAGGCTCCGTCACTGAATGACAGCACGTCGCGAACGCATGCCACTTAACAGCATGCGTTGCGATGCGCACACAAATGGGGTGAATGGCAGCGGATCCGCAGCAAAATCCGCAACGTGTGCACAGGGCCTAATAGGAAAAAAAAATCTTTATTTTTTTATTTGTCCCTACCTATGATAAAGGGGGGGTTCATTTACTTTTTTTTATTTTGATCACTGTGACAGTTTATCACAGTAATCAAAATAAATTTTTGGACACTGGGGGGCGCACTGCGCATGCGCCCGCCATTTTCCAAGATGGCGGCGCCCATGAAGAGGCCCGAGCAGACGCCGGGACGGATCCAGGGACATCGGTGGACCGGGAGAGGTGAGTAGGGGGGTCGGAAGGTTAGGGGGGGGATCGGAAGGTGGGGGCAGCGGAGCAAAGGAGGAGGGGAGCAGATAGTGACGTCGGTGACCGATCACCGCCATCTTTCGGTGGCGGCGGCCGATCGCTGCCGTGACGACTACGTGTGGGGGGTCAGGGCTCGGTGTCCAGCCATGGCAGATGCTATTGCAGCATCGGCCATGGCTGGATTGTAATATTTCACCAATTAAATTGGTGAAATATTACAGATTGCTCTGATTGGCTATTTCACTTTTAACAGCCAATCAGAGCGATCGTGGCCACGGGGGGGTTAAGCCAACCCCCCTGTGGTGAAGCACAAAGGGTCCTGTGACTGCGGGTCGGGTGACCTTTGAGTGACCCCAGTCACCCGGCCCGCAGGAACGCGATCCTTTCATGACACAGGGTATGCGTCATAGGTCGGATTGGCACCGACTTTCATGACGCATACGCTGTGTCACAGGTCGGGAAGGGGTTAATGTACACTCTGCACCCCATCTTGACTGATAAAAAACAGAAATGTAGAAATTTTTGCAAATGTATTAAAAAAGAAAAACTGAAATATCACATGGTCATAAGTATTCAGACCCTTTGCTCAGACACTCATATTTAAGTCACATGCTGTCTATTCCTTGTGATCCTCCTTGAGATGATTCTACTTCTTATAATAATAATAATAATAATTTTATTTCTATAGCGCCAACATATTCCGCAGCACTTTACATTATAGAGGGGACTTGTACAGACAAAAGACATTACAGCATAACAATAAACACAGATCAAAGTACCGTATATACTCGAGTATAAGCCGACCCGAGTATAAGCCGACCCCCCTAATTTTGCCACAATAAACTGGGAAAACTTACTGACTCGAGTATAAGCCTAGGGTGGAAAATGAGATTATGCCCTATATGCTGCCCATTTATTATGCCCCCATAGATGCTCCATAGATTGTGCCCCCATAGATGATCCATAGATTGTGCCCCCATAGATGATCCATAGATTGTGCCCCATAGATGCTCCATAGATTATGCCCCCATAGATGTTCCACAGATTGTGCCCCCATAGATGCTCCACAGATTGTGCCCCCATAGATGCTCCACAGATTGTGCCCCCATAGATGTTCCACAGATTATGCCCCCATAGATGCTCCATAGATTGTGCCCCATAGATGTTCCACAGATTGTGCCCCCATAGATGTTCCACAGATTGTGCCCCATAGATGCTCCTTAGATTATGCCCCCATAGATGCTCCACAGATTGTGCCCCCATAGATGTTCCACAGATTGTGCCCCCATAGATGTTCCACAGATTGTGCCCCCATAGATGCTCCTTAGATTATGCTCCCATAGATGCTCCACAGATTGTGCTCTCATAGATGCGCCACAGATTGTGCCCCCATAGATGCTCCACAGATTGTGCCTCCATAGATGCTCCACAGATTGTGCCCCCATAGATGTTCCACAGATTATGCCCCCATAGATGCTCCTTAGATTATGCCCCCATAGATGCTCCACAGATTGTGCCCCCATAGATGTTCCACAGATTGTGCCCCCATTGATGCTCCATAGATTGTGCCCCCATAGATTATGCCCCCATATATGATCCATAGATTATTCCCCCATAGATTATGCTCCATAGTATAGGCCTCAATTGCTGCCGCTGCTGCAACCGAAAAAAAAAAGACATACTCACCTCTCGTTGCTGGGGGCCAGGTGCCGGTGTCCTGAGCAGGCGGGGACACCGGCGCGCTATGGGGGACAGGTGCCGGTGTCACCGCTCTCTCAGGGCCCCGGCACCTGCGATATTTACCTGTCACTGGGACCACCGCTGTTTGCCGCTGTCTTCCGGGTCCTCCAGCAGTGAATGATCAGGCAGAGGGCGTGGCGCACAGTAACCACATCATCGCGCCCTCTGCCTGAACATCGCAGCAAGAGGACCCGAGGACACAGCGGAATGGGACAGGTAAATATCGCTTATACTTACCCTTCCGCTGGCACGTCTCTGCCCTGCTCTTTTCCCACGGTCCCGGCGCCAGTGTTCAGCGGTCACGTGTTAATGCTCATTATAGTCATGAATATGTGCATATTCATGACTTTAATGAGCGGTACCAGCTGACCGCTGAACACAGGCGCCGGGACCGTGGGAGAAGAGCAGGGGCTGCAGAGACCGCGCCGGCGGAGGGGTAAGTATATAGGACAGCTGCACTCCCCCTCCCTCGCCGACCCCCTGGTATATGACTCGAATATAAGCCGAGAGGGGGACTTTCAGCCCTAAAAAATGGGCTGAAAATCTCGGCTTATATTCGAGTATATACGGTAGATACCAAGAGGAGTGAGGGCCCTGCTCGCAAGCTTACAATCTATGTGTAAGGTTCTTTGTACATGTTCTTGAAACTCAGTTTTCCGTCAGCCATTTTGCTTTCTGTCTTACTGCAGCTATCTTGCCCTCAGTCAATATGGAGTTTTCAGCTTTCATGTTCCCGCCCTGATTCTCTCCCTCTTGCTTCTTAAGCAGCCACAGCTGAGCAATCAGTGCTTCAGAATCTAGCCTGCAGTGAACCTGTGACCTGACTCCTGGAAGCCTTGGACTATGTACTCCAGCTATTCCTACTGAGGAACTCTGAACACTTGTGGACTCTGGAACCCTGTTCTTTGAAAGATCCACGTTTGCATGGACTTACGGTAACAGAGAAGAAGATCCTGAACCTGTTGTGGAGAGTGATTGCTGAGCTTAAGTTACTCTGGCCTGCTGTGTCTCCTGCTTCTGTATCTGCAAACTGTGTGACTATTTTTGCCACTTGTATGAAGTAATACAAGACCTTCTATATCAAACCTGTGTCTCATGTATTTTCATCGCACCCAAGCACTAGACGCTATATGAACTGTACTACATACATTACACTATGAGGAAAAAGGGGAGACACAAAAGGTGTCCAGCTGTGTTTAATTAAACTGATAAGACTTGATTTGTTAAAGCACACACCTGTATATATAAGACCTCACAGCTCACAGTGCTTATCAGACCAAATGAGAATCATGAGGTCAAAGAAACTGGCCAAGGAGCTCAGAGACAGAATTGTGACAAGGCACAGATTTGGCCAAGGTTACAAAAGAATTTCTGCAGTACTCAAGGTTCCTAAAGGTACTGTCCTAAAGGTACTGTCACACTAAACGAGATCGCTAACGAGATCGCTAATGCGTCACCGATTTTATGACGCAGTAGCGATCTCCTTAGCGACGCAGCTGTGTGTGACATGTAACAGCGATGTGGCCCCTGCTGAGATGTCGTTAATCGCTCATGAACGTTCTGAGCCATTTTTTGGTCGTTGGTGTCCCGCTGGTGAGCCTGAATCGCTGAGTGTGACACCCTTTATGAACGACTTCACCAGCATCACAGGTGGGACTAGGTTTTCCCAACGACCGCAGAGGTCGCTATACAGATCGCTGACGAGTTGTGTTTGGAATCTAACTAGCGATCACATAGCGATCGCACCAGTGACCTCGGCAGGTCGTGTCGTTGTCGTGATTGCTGGTGTGATCGCTAAGTGTGACAGTGCCTTAAGAGCACAGTGGCCTCCATAATCCTTGAATGGAAGAAGTTTGGGACCACCAGAAATCTTCCTAGACCTGGCCGAGCAGTCAAACTGAACAATCGTGGGAGAAGAGCCTTGGTGAGAGAGGTAAAGAATAACCCCAAGATCACTGTGGCTGAGCTCCACAGATGCAGTAGGGAGATGGGAAAAAGTTCCACAAAGTCAACTATCATTGCAGCTCTCTACCAGTCAGGCTTTTATGGCAGAGTGGCCCAACAGAAGCCTCTTCTCAGTGCCAAACATATGAAAGCCCACATAGAGTTTGCTAAAAAAAACACATGAAGGACTCCCTGACTATGAGAAATAAGATTCTCTGGCCTAATGAGATGAAGATAGAACTTTTTGGTAATAATTCTAAGTGGTATATGTGGAAAAAAACAGGCACTGCTCATCACCTGCCCAATACAATCCCAACAGTGAAACATGATGATGGCAGTATCATGCTATGGGGGTGTTTTTCAGCTGCAGGGACAGGATAACTGGTTGCAATTGAAGGAAACATGAATGCGGCCAAGTAAAGAGATATCTTGGATGGAAACCTCTTCCAAAGTGCTCTGGACCTCAGACTTGGCTGAAGGTTCATCTTCCAACAAGACAATGACCCTAAGCACACAGCTAAAATAACAAAGGAGTGGCTTCAGAACAACTCTGTGACCATTCTTGACTGACCCAGCCAGAGCCCTGACCTAAACCCAATTGAGCATCTCTGGAGAGACCTGAAAATGGCTGTTCACCAACATTCACCATCCAACCTGACAGAACTGGAGAGGATCTGAAGGAAGAATGGTAGAGGATCCCCAAATCCAAGTGTGAAAAACTTGTTGAATCATTACCAAGAAGACTCATGGCTGCACTAGCTCAAAAGGGTGCTTCTACTCAATACTGAGCAAAGGATCTGAATACTTATGACCATATATTTCAGTTTTTCTTTTTTAATAAATTTGCAAAAATTTCTACATTTCTGTTTGTTTCAGTCAAGATAGGGTGCAGAGTGTACAATAATGAGAAAAAAAATGAACTTTTTTACATTTACCAAATGGCTGCAATGAAACAAAGAGTGAAAAATGTATAAGGTTCTGAATACTTTGCGAACCCACTGTAAATAACACAGAGTTTTTAGTATTACTGTTTTTGATCAAAAACTGCATAAAAGCCATCACACCGTGACACTGTAACTCTGACAGTACAGTCCTACTGTCACGATCCATTTTTGGATCTGTGGCAGATCTGGCTTTTCATATAAAACTTTTTTCTTTCAGACCATAGGGGGTTAATGTCTGTTTTTGCCCCCGGTGACCTGCTGGTGTAATTGCATTTCTGCAGCATTGGTGGGTCAGCGGATGTAGACCACGACCACTCCCACCACCATTTATAGAGTCACCTGATGCGTCAGCTGACTGTTGGTAATACAGGTATTTCTGGAGACCAACCAAGCAGGAGAAGGAGCTTTCTGAGTGCAGTTGTGCTTCTGCTATTACCTTGATCTGGTGACTTTATCCTGCTGTGTGAAGCTTTGCAGCAGAAAGCCAAGTGTGGTGTTTTTGTTGCTTTTATCCTTTGTTATCTGTTCCTTCCCTTTGTGTTTCATTAGTGCAGTGGTGTGACTAGTTCCTCTCCTGCCTGCTCCCTACCTAGGGATTAGCGCAGGGCTTGTGAGGGTTTGAGGCAGGGGTGGGGAACCTTGGTCTTCCAGCTGTTATAAAACTACAACTCCCAGCATGCCCTAGCAACTTGCAGCAGTTGAGGCATGCTGGGAATTGTAGTTCTCCCACAGCTGGAGGGCGTGGGTTCCCCACCCCTGGTTTAAGGTATCCTGCTCGGCGACAGGGTGAAAGAACCCGTATAGGGACGATAGAGAGATCAGGGCACAGACTTAGGTGAGTGCAGGAGGTGTCCATTTCCTTCGTTCCCTATCGCAGGGCTCACCGTTGTATTTGTGTCCCCGGTGTTCCCTTGTTTGCTGTGTCGTCCGTTGACCGACCTCTCTTCGTGTCGTATCACGCCACTTGGGTCACTTCGTGACACCTACACTGTCTAATATTGAAAACCTTACCATGGGACAATGTCTACCTCAGTGTGTGAATAAGGGCAGACAAGAGGACTGGGCCCCACCAGTGGAACACCAGTCTGGGGGAGCCTTATATACAATTTCCAGCTCAGGAGAGGAAAGCCACACCCTAGCTTGCATAGAATGCAATAATAAAAAGAAAAAAAATACAAAATTTGAGCATAAGTTGAGTTGGTACACATGCAGCACATAAGAGCATGTAAACATTGGCCATAAAACATATAAACCTACAGAAGAAAAAGTGAGCAAAACCCTGCTGTAACTAAGTAAAAAAAAAAGCAAAAAGAGCATTTAAATAACACAGAGTTTTTAGTAATACTGTTTTTGATCAAAAATAACATAAAAGCCATGCCACCATGACAAGGTAACTCCCACCTTGGAGTGTCCAGTCAGAGTTACCTTGTCGCGGTGGGATGGCTTTTATGCTATTTTTGATTAAAAACAATATTACTAAAAACTCTGTGTTTTTTTAAATGCACTTTTTGCTTTTATTTACTTAGTTACAGCAGGGTTTTGCTCACTTTTTCTTCTGTAGGTTTACATGTATTTTATAACTGTATTTTTGTCAATAAACCTTCTTCACATGTTCAGCACCATAGAATTAATGGTGTTTTAAAAATATAATAATAATAAAATAAAGTTTTAGTAAATGCTTTGGCAAAAATGGAAGCTAGTACGTTTAGTTGGGCTGAATAACCTTGGGATTCCAAAACGGTTTTTATTAACACCAAAGCTTATCTGCGCCAGACTGGCACCTTTCTAGAGGTATAAAAACCAAGTTACATATTTTTTATACCTTGAAAAAAACGCCGATCCGGCACAGAAACACGTTGGTATTAATGAAAGCTGTATTAGAATTCCAAGGCTCTTCATTCCCACAGCACAGCTCACTTAAACGTGGCATCTTCTATTTTTGCCATTATACCTCTGGAACAACTTTTTCCTCCAGCCATGGGGCAGCAGTAGTGGATTTCCACACCTTGTTAGGTGTTGTGCCTGGTCGGTCAGATTCATAAGTCGCCGACTTTCATCAAAGTCGGGTTTCGCCGAGCGAAACCCGACCATAGTGTGAAGTCGGCCATGCGGTCGTCGAACCAAGCACCAAAGTCGGTTTTCCCAGAATGCTTGCAGGCGCCTTTTCTCTGCCAAAGAGCAAGGACGTACACTGTGGGCAACGAGATGACATGCGCAGCGTCCACCACTATCTTAGAGAAGGGCATTGCAGTGATTGGCTTGCTTTGGGGGGCGTCATAGTGTCTATAAAAGCCCTGAACGCCGACCGCCATTTTACTTCTGCCGATCTTAACAGTAGGGAGAGTTTGCTGACGCTGTTTATCAGTAGGGAGAGAGTTATGGCTGGAAAGAAAAGTTCTTCTGTGCTTGTGCTGATAGTAATTGTGCTGTACAGTTAGTGTGCAGTGACGGGGAGGATTTTCTTGTGTGCAGCAGCGCTGGTTATTAGGCTGCCTGATAGCTGTATTGCTGTGTGTATACACTGCTGTGCAGACTGCTTTTTACACAGCACTAATACTTTTATTCTTTTTTTCTGCACAGTTACCGAGTGTTCATTTTTTCCCACACCATATAGAGCTGTACGCTCCTCACACACTACCGTGTACCGGCTGGTTTCACGGACAAATACATGCTGACTATCTGTGTGTGATTCCGGAAATATATATGGAGATTGAAATTTTCCCCTACTCTATATACACCTGGTATCTTCTGAAACAGTACCTTTTTTCTTCCTTTTGTATTCTGTTCAAATCCATACTGAGAGAGCGTCTGTGTGTGACTCCAGAAATATATACGGAGATATAAATTTTCCCCTATACTACATACACCTGGTATCTTCTGATACAGTACCTTTTTTCTGATTTTTGTATTCTGGTCAAATCCATAATGAGTGAGCGTCTGTGTGTAACTTCGGAAATATATACGAAGATTTAAATTTTACCCTATAATATATACACCTGATATCTTCTGATACAGTACCATCTTTCTGCTTTTTGTATTCTGGTCCAATCCATACTGAGTGGGCGTCTCTGTGTGACTCTGGAAATATATACGGAGATTTAAATTTTACCCTATACTATATACACCTGGTATCTTCTGATACAGTACATTTTTTCTGCTTTTTGTAAAAATTTATTAAATCATTTTATTAAATCATACTGAGTGAACGTTTGTGTGTGACTCCGGAAATATATACGAAGATTTACATTTTACCCTATACTATATACACCTGGTATCTTCTGACACAGTACCTTTTTTCTGCCTTTTTTATTACGGTCAAATCCATACTGAGAGAGCGTTTGCGTGTGACTCCCGAAATATATATGGAGATTTAAATTTTACCCTATACTATATACACCTGGTATTTTCTGATATAGTACCTTTTTTCTGCCTTTTTTATTACGGTCAAATCCATACTGAGAGAGCGTCTGTGTGTGACTCCGGAAATATATAAGTAGATTTACAATTTCCCCTTCACCGTATACAGCTGTACGCTTCTGATACAGTACCATATATCTGCTAGTATTTTTGGTACATTTTCCCAAACATGAGGAAGCGGGGGGGGACCAGCTGGTATTGATGGAGTGGTGATGCATCTGCTGGTAGTGCCAAAAGCACAATAGCACCTAAGGCAGGAGGTGTTGAGCCTGCATCATTGTCTGGCTCCAGAAGGCCTGGAAGGCTCCCTTTTCTGGGAGTAGGTAAACTGCTTTTAAAGCCAGAGCATCAGGAACAAGTTTTGGCTTACATTGCCAAAAGAGCCTCCAGCTCTATCGCCTCCTCTTCTGAAGATTCAAAAATGCAAGCACTGAGTCGTCAGTGCAGACTCCTGGTCAGGAGCAACAACTTTCCTTGTGTCCTTCACCCCCACCAAAAGTGAAGGATGCGGCAGACCACACTTCAGATTACTCCCTGGAGCTGTTTTCACATACCATGTCTGGGTTATCAAGTCAAATCCTGAATTCCCCAGTCCAAGATGAATCTGACATGGAGTGCACTGATGCACAGCCACTGCTATATGATTCTGCTGGTACATTCACCCAGAGCACTACAATGCCCTCGCAGTCTACAGAGCCATAATCTGACGCTGATGAAACTCAGGTGCCCCTTCCCGCATACTATACCACCTTACACGGTGACACAGAGGAAGGTGCAGAGGAAATTGAAGAGGAGGTGATGGATGACCCAGTTGTTGACCCGGATTGGCATCCATTGGGAGAAGAGGGTGCCACTGGTAATAGCTCAGAAGAGGAGGAGGATCCGCAGCAGCCATCAACATCGCAGCTGCGGTTATCTGGCAGGCCCGTAGCAGTCCAAAAACGTGTTAAAAAAACAAAGAGTTGCAGGACAGCTTGGCTAGATGGTCAAATTAGCACAGAGTGCAAGCCCTGAAAATTTATCCCATAGTAGGAAGAGTGCAGTGTGGCACTTTATTGATCAAAATCCTATTGATGAGTCAAAGGTTATCTGTAAGAAATGCGGAAGGGCCTTTGCCGAGGGAAAAATCTCCAAAATTTGAATACTAGTTGCATGCTTAGACACTTACACACCATGCAATTGCAAGCGTGAATGGACTACAAAACCTCAGGTAGCACATGTGCACCTGCTCCGAATGAAGGTAGCCAGCAACGCTACATCGCTTACCCCACTGTAAGCCCACTAGTTAGCACACCACCAGCAAGAAATATTGAGGTGTCGTCGCAAGGCCAAAGCAGTCAGGGAATCAGAATGTTTTTGCAACCAAAGATTGAATCTAGGCCATCACCACCACCACCACCACAGCCATCACCAATCTCCTCTCAGTCTGCCATGTCCACCGCTAGTTCCCCCATGTGCAGCTCTCAAGTCCAGCTCACCCTATCAGACACTCTGAGTAGGACAAGAAAGTACTCATCCTCTCATCCATGTACACTGGCTTTGAACGCCTACATTGCCAAACTGATCTCATTAGAGATGATGCCCTTCTGTTTGGTTGAAAGCGCAGCGTTCCAAGAGCTCATGGCCTACGCTGTTCCACGCTATGACCTACCCAGTTGGCACTTCTTTTCTAGAAAAGCCATCCCTGCCCTCCCCCTGCATGTGAAAGACCACATTGTACATGCACTCAAACAATTAGTGAGTGGAAAGGTCCACCTCACAGCAGATGCATGGGCCAGTAGGCATGGCAGGGCCATTACGTGTCCATCACTGCACACTGGGTTAATGTGGTGTAAGCAGAGTCCACAGGGTTCAGCGGCGGTGGGACAGTGCTGCCTAGCCCACGTTATAGGCAACAGTTGGCTGTAGGCGTTCGAACCTCCTCCTACTCCAGAAGCAAAAGCTCATCGACAGAGCACAGTCAGTGTTGCACACGAGGTGTCACACTATCGAAGAGCTAGTGGTAAGCATCAGCAGGCTGTTTTAAAGATGATGTCTTTGGGCGACAACAGACACACCGCGGAGGTACTGGCCGACTACTTGCAGCGAGAAACTGAGTCATGGCTGGGCAGTCTACATCTTGAGCCAGGCAAAGTAGTCAGTGATAACGGCCGTAATTTTGTGGCCGCCGTAGCCCTGGCAAAACTCAGACACATACCTTGCCAGGCTCACACCTTGAACCTGGTGGTGCAGTGCTTCATAAATATTTATCCAGAGTTAACAGCCCTGCTCCATAAGGTGCGAAGACTGTGCTCGCACATCTGTCGCTCGCCCGTAGACTCCAGTTGTATGCAGAGGCTGCAGCGATCGCTCTACCTCCCCAAGCACCGCCTAATCATAGACGTTACAACAAGGTGGAACTCCACCATCCACATGGTTGAGAGGCTGTGCGAACAGAGGCAGGCTGTAATGCATTTGTGGGAGGATACACGGGCAGGCAGTTTGAGGGCAGACATCGAGTTGTCGGGTGTGCAGTGGTCAATGCTAAAAAACCTCTGTAGAGTCCTTCAGTGTTTTGAGGAATGCACATGGCTGGTAAGCGCAGACGATGCCATCATAAGCGTGAGCATCCCACTTATGCGTCTGCTCATGCAAACTTTGACGCACATTAAGGATCAGACGTCTGCAGCGGAGGAGGAAGAGGAGGATGAGGAGGGAAGCCTTGATGACAGTCAGCCATTGTCTGCTCAGAGAACTGTCCTGGACGAGGTGGAGGAAGAAGAGGAAGAGGAGGAGGATGAGGAGGATAATTATTTTGGGGAGGAGGATGCTTCTCAGGGGCCGAGAGAAATGTTGGCCTGCCAAGGTCAGGTACAGAGTTTGTGCATGACTGGAGGGATGTGGATTTGGCAGAAAGTGCTCCTCCACCCACCAATGGCAGTGCATCATTGACACCTGGAACATTGGCCCACATGTGTGATCATGTCTTGCGGATCCTAAAAAGGGACCCCCGCATTGCCAAAATTATGAAGGATGATGACTACTGGTTGGCCAGCATCCTCAATCCACGCTATAAAGGCAAATTACAGAACATCATGCCACAGGAGAACCTAGAGCTAATATTGGCTAACAAACAAGCAACTCTGGTAAACCATTTGTTAGAGGCATTCCCAGCATACAGCAGCAGTGCAGGTTCTACCACGAGCCATACTGGGCAACATGGAAGAGATGTTCGTGGTGCACACAGCGGAAGTGGTGTTGGAGACAGGGGTTTCATGACCATGTTGTGGACTGATTTCTCGAGTACCGCTCACACGACTGGTAATACTGAATCGATTGCAACAGACAGGAGACAGAAGTTGTCAACTATGGTTCAAAATTACCTCTCCTCCCCTATCGATGTTCTCCCTCACAGTTCATTCCCCTTTGACTATTGGGCCTGTTAACTGGACACCTGGCCTGAATTGGCACAATATGCCTTACAGGAGCTCGCTTGCCCTGCTGTTAGAGTGCTATCAGAAAGAGTCTTCAGTGCTGCTGGATCAATCCTGACAGAAAGAAGGACCCGTCTGTCGACCCAAAATGTAGGTGATCTCACCTTCATTAAAATGAACCATGCCTGGGTTTCAAAGGATTTTGTACCACCTTCCACTGATGACACATAGGTTGCCAGCAAAATGGGTCGCTTTGTCCTCCTCTTCCTTCGACTTCTCCAATTCCTCCATTTGCAGCTGCTGAACGTCCAGCCTACACCTCAACATATGCCAGTTTTTACACCTCCCTAACTGGGCTGTACCCCCCGGGCCGTCCTCAGCACCTGGCGAACCCGGGCAAGTGGCGGTGCCCTGAGCAAGTGGGGGGCCCACTCGTGGGCGACGGCACTGGCACAGGGCCCCTCATAGTACGCCGGTGTCTCTGCCCTTGAGGGGGCCCACTCGCCATCAGAGACACCAGCGTACTATGAGGGGCCCTGTGCCAGGGCCGTCGCCCACGAGTGGGCCCCCCCTGCTTGCTCAGGGCCCCAGCACTTGCAATACTTACCTCTCCCTGCTCCACCGCTGTGACGTCTTCTGTGTTTCCTGACAGTGACATTCAGGTCAGAGAGCGCGATGACATCATATCTGTTCGCCCTCTGCCTGAACAGTCCAAGAGCAAAGAGCTGGAAGATAGCGACTCTGAGGAGTCCAGAGTAGAACAGTGCCCAGCGAGGAGAGGTATTTCATTTTTTTTAATGTTTGGAGCAATATATGGGGAGCATTATACACTGGAGAATTATATATGGGGCCCATAATACACTTGAGCAACAGAGATAGGGCCCATCATACACTGGAGCATCATATGGGGCCCATTATATATGGAGCATTATATAGGCCCATCATACACTGGAGCATCATTCATGGGGCCCATCATACACTGGAGCATCATATACGGGGCCCATTACACACTGGAGCATCATATGGGGCCCATTATATATGGAGCATTATATAGGCACATCAAACACTGGAGCATCATTCGTGGGGCCCATCATATACTGGAGAATCATATGGGGCCCATTATATATGGAGCATTATATAGGCCCATCATACACTGGAGCATCATCCATGGGGCCCATCATACACTGGAGCATTATAAATGGGGCCCATCATACATTGGAGCATCATATACGGGGCCCATTATACACTGGAGCATCATATGGGGCCCATTATATATGGAGCATTATATAGGCCCATCATACACTGGAGCATCATCAATGGGGCCCATCATACACTGGAGCATTATAAATGGGGCCCATCATACACTGGAGCATCATATACAGGGCCCATTATACACTGGAGCATCATATGGGGCCCATTATATATGGAGCATTATATAGGCCCATCATACACTGGTGCATCATGCATGGGGCCCATTATATACTTGAGCATTATATGGGGCCCATTATATATGGAGCATTATATAGGCCCATCATACACTGGAGCATCATCCATGGGGCCCATCATACACTGGAGCCTTATATAGGCCCATCATACACTAGAGCATCATCCATGGGGCCCATCATATACTGGAGCATCATTTGGGGCCCATTATATATGTAGCATTATATAGGCCCATCATACACTGGAGCATCATCCATGGGGCCCATCATATACTAGAGCATCATATGGGGTTCGTCATTTATGGGGCATCATATAGGGTATGGAGCATCATATGGAGCACATATGGGGCCTATTCTGTTTGGAACATTATATGGAGCCCATTCTGTATGGAGCAATACATGGGGCCCATCATATACTGTATGGAGCTTTATATGCTACTCACTATACTGTACTATGGAGCAATATGTGGGGCGTCCTATACTGTATGGCACATTATATGGTGACCATCATATACTGTAGCATTATGTGGAGCTCATCATATACTGTATGGAACATTATATGGGACAAATTATTTATGAAGCAATATATGGGGCTCATTATTCTGTATGGCGCACTATGTGGTGGCCATAATACTGTATGGAGGAATACACTGTCCGGTTTTTGAGCTATTGTAGAATTTACAATAGCTATCACTCATGAAATGTAAGGAGTGAAGTATTTGGCATTGTACTATACCTATATTTCTCTGCCGTATCGGAGCATCATGAATTGTGGTATGTGTTAAAGGGCCCACTGAGACTCTTTCGCCCGGGGCCCATGAAAACCTGGAGCCAGCCCTGCACCCCCCCCCCACAACTTTAGTCAAATAACCCCAGTTTTCAATGCGTAACTATTATTATAAAGTAAATTAAGGTTGACAAGCTTAAGTAATAAGAATTGATGTCGTTGGCATTGAAATGGGCACTGTAGGTGTGTTTACTGTCCTCCACTCCCTGCCGATTTTTCTTCCCCATTGACTTGCATTGGGGTCAGTTCGAGTTTCAGTCGGACCTTCGACTTTTGCCGCTAGTCGGCCGATTTCGTTCGACTCGACTTTTGTGAAAGTCAGGTGGTCCGAAACCCGACTCGACCCTCCCGGAGGCAAGGTCGCTCATCTCTAGTGCTACCATCAATTATACCTATCCCTTACGGCAGGGTTCCCCAACTCCAGTCCTCAAGGCCCACCAACAGGTCATGTTTTCAGGATTTCCTTAGCATTGCCCAGGTGATAATTGCATCACCTGTGCAATACAAAGGAAATCCTGAAAACATGACCTGTTGGTGGGCCTTGAGGACTGGAGTTTTGTATCACTGCCTTACGGTATTGGCCTATTTTGTGTGCTCTTATGTCCCTCTCCAGAGTTTCTCAGTAAATGCAATATCATTTTAAAAATAGCAAACCTTTTGTGGATCCCAAAAAAGGGAGTTTATTTCACCCCTAGTTCAGAAGTTATTATTTCTTCACATTCAAAACAGCACACCTTTTTGCTCCCTGAATAAAGGGATAATTTTTTTATGGCTTGTGAAAAAGCTGGTGATTCTTTATTTAGCAAAGAACAAAGCTCTTGATTCTCTCTGTACAAGGATAATATTCCGATACAGAAATGCCTTGGTATTAATGAAAGCCGCTTTAGAATCCCAAGGCTCTTCATTCCCGCAACACAGCCTGCCTAAACGTGCCAGCTTCTCTCCAAATAGGAATAATTTTTCCACCCCATGTGAAAAAGCCAGTTTATTCCATTTGCACCACTTATGTAAAAACAATAGCGAAGTAGGCATCTGCCCCCAAAAAGGGACTGCTTTTAGATTGTTTTTTACAATTTAAGTAGATTAAAAAGTGTGATGCTGCATTTTGTTGCTAAATAGGCTGATGGTTACTAACAGTTAGCATCCGTTTTTTCCTAGCCAGACAGGTTGCGGTGACTTGGACATTAATAAAGCTGTGATGTCATTAATGAGCATTCATTTAAAGCGTAAATAGTGACAGTAACAGCTAAGTATTAAATGTGGATTAATCGGTATTCCCATACCATCATAATATAGAGTAAAAAAATGGACAGTCATCTACCGAACTGCATTCAGCAAGAATTCAATATTTGTCATGACTTGTTCCATGGATTATTATAATTGTCTATATTAGTTTTCCTTAATGAGAAGAAAGAATAATAGCAACTGTTGAGAAGCACTTGAATTGTCCTGTGAGGCTCTCTTATTAACTTTTTTCTTTTTGATACTACGTTTTATTAAAGAGCCCAAAAACAAGATGAACCCCTTTCCGATGTCAGGCGTAATAGTACACCTATGTCAGATTCCCTCCCTTTAATGTGGGCTCCGGCGCTGAGCCCACACCTTTCTCGGGACATGTGCCCGGAATAGCCGCGTGTGGAATCGCGATCCACCCGTGGCTATTAACCCGTTAAATGCTGCTGTCAAACTCTGAGAGTGGCATTTAACTCGCGCTTCCGGCCATTGGGCCGGAAACCCGCCCACCGGTGACCCCATCACGTGATTGCGGGTCACCGGTTCATTGGCATGACAACCAGAGGTCTTCTAGAGACCTCTATGTTTGTCAGTGCCGGCTTGCTGTGAGCGCCACCCAGTGGTCGGCACTCATAGCAAGTGAGTAATTCTGCTATATAGAGGCGATCTGATCATCTCCTCTATGTAGTGGAACCGATCGGGTAGTGGCAGCTTGTAGTCTCCCATGAAGACTATTGAAGCATGCCAAAATTTAAAAAAAATGTTTTTAAAAATATAAAAAAATAAAAAAAATAAAAGTTCAAATCAAATTCACCCCCCTTTTGTCCCATTCAAAATAAAGCAATAAAAATAAAATCAAACATACACATATTTGGTATCACCGTGTTCAGAATCGCCCGATCTATCAAAAAAAAGGATTAACCTGATCGCTAAATGGTGTAGGAAGAAAAAAAGTCAAAACGCCAGAATTACATTTTTTTGGTCGCCACAACATTGCATTAAAATGTAATAATGCGCGATAAAAAGATAATATTGGCACCAAAATGGTATCATTAAAAACGTCAGCTCGGCACGCAACAAATAAGCCCTCATCCAACCCGAGATCATGAAAAATGGAGACTCTGCGGGTATCGGAAAATGGCACAATTTTTTTTTAACAAAGTTTGGAATTTTTTTTCACCACTTAGATAAAAAAGAACCTAGACATGTTTGGTGTCTATGAAATTGTAATCGTGATATAGTACTGTGAGCACTACTAGAGAAGGTGCCAAAGTAGGTTCACACACTATATATCAATATATAAGAAACTCGACACTCAACTTAATTAAATCAGAGATTAACTTTTAATGTCGTCCAAGTTGTAGTGAACAGAAAAAAAATATTTCGGTCATCAAGTCCTTCATCAGTTACTACAATGATCAAAATAAAGAAAAATAAAAAACACAGGCAAAACAATATGTACAACAAGAAACAAAAGTATATACAAATGGCAGACATGGTCAATTACAGAAAAGCAGGTACTGGAGATTACATTGAAACCAAGTCAAGTCCAACTAGGTAGTGATAGGGGAAAAAAAGAAAAGAAAGGAGCTTAATGGAAAAGAAAGGATAATATATACAAATAGGTAAATATGGAGTGGACACCCAATGAGAAAACTGCATGGCGAGTAATGAGAAGGATTATGAAGAACAAGAGGACTACAAACAGGACCACGTATATAAATGGCACGATAGATTACCTACATGGCGAGCACCCACCTAATCTGGTCACAGATCATCTACCGAATTATCGACTTCAGGCTCAGAGCAGGAAAGAGAATTTTACACCAGGCCCTGGACGTTTTTTAGGCCAAAGCAGAAGATTCCCCAGACGAAAGGACCAGTCGGGGGCACGGACACAAAAAGAAACCTGGACCAAGCATGCATCACTCGATCTCAGGTATTTGCCCACTGGTAATCAATATTTCTTCCAGGACTTTAGGCATCGCAGAGTACAATGTACTGCAGAAGGGTCTGTCATTCTGTCCAGCGTATAGTTATAGAACCTTTGATCTACAGTAGATATGGACTTACAGCGGTTTTTTCCGCCAATTGAGACTGAAGGTTAATTTTTCCAAAAGTCCCTCAGTTGGAACTACAATGACAGAAGAAAGTCACGACCCTAAGTTACTATCAGCATCTAACTTAGGTCTGCGACCAAAGAGCTATTACAGACCCCCACATGGCTCTCACGCCCTTGAAACCTTCATAGGTTTCATTCAGAATTCTTTCCAGAACCTCCGTAATGAGATAGAGGTAAACTTTTTTATCCCCCCAATTTGTCGGCTTTAGACCTCCAGGCACTCAAAACATTACAAGAGGATAGCAGTTTAATCATTAAGCCAGCAGACAAAGGAGGTGCCATAGTGGTGATGAATAAATATGACTATATTTCAGAAATACAAAGACAACCATTAACTCGAAACTACAAAATGACCCCACTAACAATATCTGTGTACAAATTGCCAAAATACTGGGGAGATTTACTAATAGAGGGGTTCTTGACAAAAAGACCTGTAAATTTCTCAATAAGAACAATCCGGTTACGCCAGTGTTCTACACACTACCAAAGATTCACAAAAATCTTGAACATCCCCCTGGTAGACAAATAGTATCCTCTACAGAATCAATTCTCTCCCCCATTTCTATCTATTTAGAAAAGATTTTTCCTCCACTCATACAGAAAACTAGATCATTTCTTTTGGATACAGGGGCATTCCTGGAAATCATTAGGGACATTGGTAAGATCCCTAAAGATGCTCTTTTAGTATCATTTGATGTTAAAGATTTGTACACCTCCATTCCACACAATCATGGCGTACGATTGGCCCATCGTCTTCTTACATCATCTGGTATGGACGTGGACTAAGTCAATCTATGCATTGAACTTCTCTCCTTGGTGCTTACTAGGAATTTTTTCATGTTCCAAGACAATTTTTACTTACAAATCCATGGCACTGAAATGGGCTCTAACGTGGCACCCCCATATGCAAATTGCTATATGGCTCATTTTTAAGAAACCATCATATACAGATGCTCTCTATATCAAAATAAGATCATCTTCTGGAAAAGATACATAAATGGCGTATTCTGCATATGGGGGGCACGTTTGAGTCCCTCAATCAGTTTTTTGGTCTTTTGAACACTTCATGGCCCGGCCTCAGCTTTACCATGTCCTGTGACTCATCTAAAATTAACTTCCTGAACACAATGGTAATTAAAAGCGACAAAGGTATTCTTCATACTAAGGGTACTGACCATAATAGTCTCCTGCATTTCGAAAGTTTTCACCCTTCCTCTACAAAATGGTCAATTCCAAAATCCCAGTTACAGAGAGTCACTCGTATAGTTTCGGATAGCGCTCTCTGTGAACAATTCCTAAACGAAATGCATTTAAAATTCAGTAAAAGGTGGTATCCTGATTTAGTTTTAAATTAATCTAAAATAATACGGACTAATACACGTGAAAGATCTACCAATAGGATTTCATTTGAACACCCTTTTCAACCATATGCTTACATCCTACATAAAGCCGTTCGGAGACACTGACCCCTACTGCACACAGCCCACCCTGACATTCCGGAATTTGTTCAACCATTCTTACCATGCTTCAGGCGGGCATCAAACCTAAGGGATTCTCTATTAATGGCGATATTGGTACAAACTGTCCTACACAACGACAACTTCTCTTACATACCCCTAGGTCAGGCACGTTCCCATGCCTCAACTGTTCTCAATGCAGCAATGTCTTGAAAGGGAATACAGTTTATCACATACTAACAGTGAAACCTTTTAAAATCTGTAGCTACTTCACCTGTGAGACATCTTTTGTGGTATATGTCATAAAATGTCCCTGTGGTCTCTTATATGTGGGAGAGACCACACAACCAGTGAAAGACTGTATATCAAAACATAAGTCTACAATCCAATGTAAAATCTTCTTTTACCCATCCCCCATCACTTTATCACACAGGGACATAGGATTACCCAACTTAAATTTCAGGTACTCAAACAGGTATTACCACCCAGACGGGATGGTGATCGTATAGGATTACTCAAAAGACAAGAGGCATACTGGATCCACACATTGGATACCCTTACTCCGAAATGTTTAAATAGGGAGCATGACCTATTATCCTTAATCTGATATAATAATGTAATTACATCTAAACTCCTCTGTGTGTGCAATATGACATTGAAATAACTTCTACAATGTCTCTTTTTAAGATTAATAACTTGGGATGAATTTAGCTCATGCTACTTCACTGAAATGTTATTATGCATCCCTATACAACGCTTACTGAATGGAATCAAAACCAGGGGAGGAGTCCCGAGGAGATAATTTGCATATTCCCAGTGCCTTCTGGGATAAGTGAAGAGTCTCCGCGAGCTCAAGGAACACTGGATTTTGGCTGTTGCAGCTGAAAGGAGGACATCAGTAAACCAGGGGAGGAGTCCCGAGGAGATAATTTGCATATTCCCAGTGCCTTCTGGGATAAGTGAAGAGTCTCCGCGAGCTCAAGGAACACTGGATTTTTGCTGTTGCAGCTGAAAGGAGGACATCAGTAAACCAGGGGAGGAGTCCCGAGGAGATAATTTGCATATTCCCAGTGCCTTCTGGGATAAGTGAAGAGTCTCCGCGAGCTCAAGGAACACTGGATTTTGGCTGTTGCAGCTGAAAGGAGGACATCAGTAAACCAGGGGAGGAGTCCCGAGGAGATAATTTGCATATTCCCAGTGCCTTCTGGGATAAGTGAAGAGTCTCCGCGAGCTCAAGGAACACTGGATCTTGGCTGTTGCAGCTGAAAGGAGGACATCAGTAAACCAGGGGAGGAGTCCTGAGGAGATAATTTGCATATTCCCAGTGCCTTCTGGGATAAGTGAAGAGTCTCCGCGAGCTCAAGGAACACTGGATTTTGGCTGTTGCAGCTGAAAGGAGGACATCAGTAAACCAGGGGAGGAGTCCCGAGGAGATAATTTGCATATTCCCAGTGCCTTCTGGGATAAGTGAAGAGTCTCCGCGAGCTCAAGGAACACTGGATTTTGGCTGTTGCAGCTGAAAGGAGGACATCAGTAAACCAGGGGAGGAGTCCCGAGGAGATAATTTGCATATTCCCAGTACCTTCTGGGATAAGTGAAGAGTCTCCGCGAGCTCAAGGAACACTGGATTTTGGCTGTTGCAGCTGAAAGGAGGACATCAGTAAACCAGGGGAGGAGTTTTGGCTTATATTTCACCGCTTGATTATCTCTTGAACAATAAGAACATGGAAGAGGCTAGGAGCCATGTGGTGAGCTGCATTTCTTGCTACATGTTCATAGACTTACCAGTGGAAAAGCCAAACTTCACATGCCAGAAATGCAAGCTTGTGTCCCTGTTGGAGGAAAAGTTGCAAAATCTGGAAGAGAGGTTATCTACATTGAAGACCATTAAGGAAGGTGAAGAGTTCTTAGACAGAGCAGAATTATCTCTTCATGGTACAGAAAGAGAAGAAATTCGAAGTGCAACTGAAGAAACAGAGGAATGGAAGCATGTGACCCAGAGAAGCAGGAGGATCAGGAGGCAGTCAGCACCAATTCTGCTCAGGAACCAATACCAGGCTCTTACACAGGAGAACGATGAAGAAATACATCAGGATAAGACTTTGCCCACAAACAACCTTGCACGCCCTCAGAGTCCTCCTGAATGGAGAAAGAAAACTGTTGTGAAGAAGAAACGGAGAGTTGTTGTCATGGGCGATTCCCTGTTGAGAGGAACAGAGACCGCTATCTGCAGACCGGATATAACCTCAAGAGAAATGTGCTGTCTTCCAGGTGCAAAAATTAAAGATGTGTCTGACAGGATATCAGGACTCTTCAGACCTAAAGATGACTACCCATTCCTGCTAATACATGTGGGGACAAATGACACCGCTAGAAACGACCTGGAAACCATCTGCAGTGACTTTGAAAACTTAGGTAAGAAAGTGAAAGAACTGGGAGCGCAGGTGGTCTTCTCTTCCATCCTCCCAGTGGATGGCCATGGAACAAGGAGGTGGAATAAGATTCTGCAGGTGAACAACTGGCTACGTCGATGGTGCTGTCAGCAAGGATTTGGATTTCTGGATCACGGAGTGAATTACCTATACGATGGACTACTTGCTAGAGATGGGGTGCACCTTACGAAGACTGGAAAACATGTATTTGGAAGTCGCCTTGCTACACTCATCAGGAGAGCTTTAAACTAGAACAATGTGGGAAGGGAAGCAAAACGCCAGCAAAAGCCATACACTTGACAAATACTATTGAGATTTCTGCTATTAGAAGTGAAGGGGAAGAACAAAGACAAAAAAAATTACATAATAAAAATATTGAAGGAAGAGAAACCAATCACAAACTAAAGTGTTTCTATACGAATGCACAAAGCATGGGCAACAAACAAGGAGAACTGGAGCTACTAACGCAGGAGAAGAAATATGATGTCATTGGAATCACTGAGACTTGGTGGGACGATACACATGATTGGAATACAAGGCTAGAAGGATACAACTTATTTGCAAGAAACAGACTTGATAAACGAGGAGGAGGTGTTGCATTGTATGTTAGAAAAGCGTATATCTGCACAGAGATTGACGCTTCAGAGACTGGGAGTTCTGTGGAAACTGTTTGGGTAAGAATACAAGGACAGAACAATGGAAAGGACACCATTGTAGGCATTTACTACAGGCCGCCTGTGCAAGCTGAAGATATGGATGAACTCTTTATGCATCAAATGGCCAAGTTCTCCAAAAAATATGACATAGTGGTCATGGGAGATTTCAACTATCCAGACATTTGTTGGGAATCTCTCTCAGGCAAAACTAACAGGTCCAGGAAATTCTTATCCTCTCTTGCTGACAACTTTATCTTCCAAAAGGTAATGGAGAAAACAAGGGGATCTGCTACCTTGGATCTAATCCTCATAAACAGGGAGGAAATGGTGGAGGAGGTAAGAGTGGCTGGGACTCTAGGAGGTAGTGACCATGCTATTTTAGAATTTTGGATAACAAGAGGAGGAAGACCTGTGAAGACTCAGACGTCAAGGTTAGATTTCAGAAAGGCAGATTTAAAGGAACTCAGAAAGAGAATTGGAGGGATCCAATGGCTGGATATCCTTAAGGACAAAAATGTCCAGGAAGGATGGAAAATCTTGAAAAATGAGATTCTTAAAGCACAATCGTTAACAATTCCGAAAAGAGGGAAGAATGGGAAGCATTTAAGGAAACCAGGATGGATGAACATAGAACTTAAACACATGCTAAAAAGGAAGAAAGAAATGTTTATCAAATGGAAAGAGGGAGGCATATCTAAAGAAGAATATAATGCCGTCTGCAGAACCTGCAGGGCACAAATCAGATTATCTAAAGCTGACAATGAATTAAGGCTTGCAAGTGACGTCAAAAGCAACAAAAAAGGATTTGGGGGATACGTCAAAAGTAAAAGAAAAGTCAAAGATGCTATAGGATTTTTAAAGGATGAAAATAATGAAATGGTAAGTCAGGATGTTGAGAAGGCTGAACTTTTAAATTCCTATTTTGCATCTGTTTTCTCTCAGAAAGGAAATGTAACATCAACTGATCTTCACTGTCCTATTAAAGGAATAGAAGAATCCAGGATATCTATAAACAGAAAGACAGTGAGGAAACACTTAGCTAACATAAATGAATTCAAGTCTCCAGGTCCAGATGAATTACACCCCAGGGTACTGAAGGAGATAGCAGAAGAAATTCTTGAACCACTGTCCATAATCTTTGAAAATTCTTGGAGAACAGGAGAAGTCCCAGAAGACTGGAGAAGAGCAAATGTTGTTCCTATCTTCAAAAAGGGGAAGAAGGTGGACCCAGGGAACTACAGGCCGGTGAGTCTGACTTCTATACCAGGAAAGATCTTTGAACAAATTATTAAAGAACATGTATGCAAGTACCTGGATAAGAATGAAGTGATTAAACAGAGTCAGCATGGGTTTGTAACTAATAAGTCATGTCAGACTAACTTAATTTCCTTCTATGACAGAATCACTGACTGGGTGGATCAGGGAAATGCTGTAGATATAGTATATCTTGACTTCAGCAAAGCATTTGACAAAGTATCTCACACAATCCTTATTGAAAAAATGACTAAGTATGGAATGGACAAGGCAACTGTTAGGTGGATTCATAACTGGCTTAGTGATCGGACCCAAAGAGTGGTTGTAAATGGCTGCACATCCAGTTGGAAGAATGTCTCAAGTGGGGTACCACAAGGCTCTGTTTTGGGCCCTGTATTGTTCAACATCTTTATCAATGATTTAGATGAAGGAATTGAGGGTAAACTGATCAAATTTGCTGATGACACAAAGCTAGGAGGGGTAGCTAATACTAGAGAAGAGAGAGAGAGGATTCAAAAAGATATACATAAACTGGAGCAGTGGGCAGCAACTAACAGAATGGATTTTAACAGGGAAAAATGCAAAGTACTACATCTGGGCAATAAAAATGAAAAAAGCATATACAAAATGGGAGGAATAGGGCTAAGTAACAGCACATGTGAAAAAGACTTGGGTATACTAATTGATCACAGACTTAACATGAGTCAACAGTGTGATGCAGCAGCAAAAAAGGCAAATGCAATTCTAGGATGTATCAACAGAAGCATACAGTCTAGATCACGTGAGGTCATTATTGCCCTCTACTCCTCTTTGGTCAGACCTCATCTGGAATACTGTGTCCAGTTTTGGGCACCACATTTTAAAAAAGACATCAACAAACTGGAGCAAGTTCAGAGAAGAGCCACCAGAATGGTGACCGGTCTGCAAACCATGTCCTATGAGGAACGGTTGCAGGATTTGGGAATGTTTAGCTTGCAAAAAAGAAGACTGAGAGGAGACTTAATAGCTGTCTACAAATATCTCAAGGGCTGTCACATTGTAGAAGGATCATCTTTATTCTCATTTGCACAAGGAAAGACTAGAAGCAATGGGATGAAACTGAATGGGAGGAGACACAGATTAGATATTAGAAAAAACTTTTTGACAGTTAGGGTGATCAATGAGTGGAACAGGCTGCCACAAGAGGTGGTGAGTTCTCCTTCAATGGAAGTCTTCAAACAGAGGCTGGATAGACATCTGTCTGGGATGATTTAGAGAATCCTGCTTTGAGCAGGGGGTTGGACCAGAAGGCCCAGGAGGTCCCTTCCAACTCTACCATTCTATGATTCTATGATTCTATGATTCTATGAATGATTGCTATATCTTATTATATGACTAACATACATTCTCTCTTACTCCTCTCTAAAGCTGCCTCTATTGACCACTTAAGAAAAACACCCAATCTCAGTGATTTATTTTGCACCTTGGTTCTTTAAATAGAGCCACAGATGTATCATGCATCTAATTTCACCATTCCATTCATTACTTTTTCTTCACGCAATGCTGCATATCAGAGGGACTATTTTTTATATCATATCCGGCTTTTGGAACGCTGTGACACACATAAAGCTGTGGTGGAGGGCAAGATCATACTATCTCCGGAAGGCACAGCCATATCCGGCCTTTTGGAATGCTGTGACACGCACTCAGCTGCGGTGGAACGCATGAATATGCTATTTCCGGAATGCACGGCCATCTTTTTCCGGTGACGTCACCTCCGGGCCACTTTTTCTTAGACGGTGATTGGCCTCAAGCTGTCATCGGATCCCGCTCACTACCTTCTTTTGAAACTACAATTTAGCCGATGTACACAACAACGACTAGCGGTGGACGCCACGTCACGTGTTGACATCTTGCAAATTCAACACAAGGTCAGTCTCTATCCTCGCCGGACTTTTGCTATACTAAAGGGATTATGATTTACCTTTTTTTTCCTTTAGATCCTTAGACTCCCACAACACCATCAACGGTGTCACAGTACTTGAACCTCCCTGTATCCTAAGACGGGTAGTCACTCAATACTTAAATACCATACAGCAATATCTAATTTTTTGCCCCTAAACCTGTGGTTTATCTATTAACATACAGATCTCTATGCGATTCATGGCGATCTATGAATGTCCACAGTGAATCCATACAGTGAATTGATTTGTGAGCTATTTTCATTTTTTAATTTTTACTTTTTATCTTATATATTTCTCCATTTTTATTTTTAATTTTTTTATTTTATTATCTCTGATTACCGTATATACTCGTGTATAAGCCGAGATTTTCAGCACCTTTTTTTGTGCTGAAAATGCCCCCTCGGCTTATACACGAGTCATAGGGCAGAAACCAGCGGGGAGGGAACGCGGCGGCAGGAGCCGGTGGCTGGGACATCATACTCACCCTCCCCGTGCCATCGCTGAAAGTCCCTGCAATCCTGCGTTCTCGCCGGCTTCCTGCAGCTCTCCAGCGCTGAGCGGTGACGTAATACCCGCTCATTAAGGTCATGTAATATGGACGCGACGCCACTCCCATGGGCGTGGCGTCCATATTCATGGCCTTAATGAATGGTATTACGTCACCGCTCAGCGCTGAAGAGCTGCAGGAAGCCGGGGAGAACGCAGGATTGCCGGCCGGGACATTCAGTGATGGCACGGGGAGGGTGAGTATGATGGAGGAGGATGGGGGGAGCATGGAGGAGGACAAGGAGCACAGAGCAGGACGGGGGGAGGACGGAGAGCACGGAGCAGAACGGGGGAGGACGGAGAGCACGGAGCAGAACGGGGGGAGGACGGAGAGCACGGAGCAGGAGGGGGGGGAGGACGGAGAGTACAGAACAGGACGGGGGGAGGACGGAGAGCATGGAGCAGGACGGGGTGGGCACAGAGGAGAATGGGGGAGTGCAGAGCTGGATGGGGGAGCACGGAGCAGGTCGGGGGAGGATGGAAAGCACGGAGCAGGACAGCATAATGGAGCAGGAGGAGGGGAGCACAGAGGAGAATGGGGGCGCACAGAGCTGGATGGGGAGCACAGAGCAGGACGGCAACTTATACATCCGGCTTATACGCGAGTCAATAAGTTTTCCAAGTTTTTTTGTGCAAAATTAGGGGGGTCGGCTTATACACGGGTCGGCTTATACATGAGTATATACGGTATTTCTATTTTCTGCACTATATCTATACAGCTAATCTCAACTTTTTGTATAGTACACTGACTTATGGTATTCTCACCCATTGTGACTCATTCCCTCTCATTACTCGACATGCAGTTTTCTCACTGGGTGTCCACTCCATATTTACCTATTTGTATATATTATCCTTTCTTTTCCATTAAGCCACTTTCTTTTCTATTTTTTCCCCTATCACTACCTAGTTGGACTTGACTGGGTTTCAATGTAATCTCCAGTAACTGCATTTCTGTAATATCGGTATACAGACCATGCCTGCCATTTGTATATACTTTTGTTTTTTGTTGTACATATTGTTTTGCTTATGTTTTTTATTTTTCTTTATTTTGATCATTGTAGTAACTGATGAAGGTCTTGAAGAACCAAACCGTTTTTTTTCTGTTCACTACAACTTGGACGACATTAAAAGTTCATCTCTGATTCAATTAAGTTGAGTTCCAAGTTTCTTATATATGAGCTTGTAATGACCTGGAGAATCATAATGGTAGGTCAGTTTTAGCATTTACTGAACCTAGTAAAAAAGCCCAAAAAACAAGTGTGGAATTGCACTTTTTTGCAATTTCACCGCACTTGGAATTTTTTTCCTGTTTTCTAGTACACTACATTGTAAAACCAATGGTGTCGTTCAAAATTACAACTTGTCCCACAAAAAACAAGTCCTCACATGGCCATATTGATGGAAAAATGAAAAAGTTATGGCTCTGAGAAGAAGCGTAGCAAAAAACGAAAACACAAAACCGAAAAAAAGCTCCAGTCATGAAGGGGTTAAAGAAGCACTCTCATCAAAATTTCAAAATTTGTATCTTCTTAATATATTGCAAACTTCATATTATATGGCACTATGTACTTACAATTCCTCATGTTGCCCTTCTACCCAGTCAATTCTTCTGGTTCCCATTAGGTCTAGGACAAAACATGATTAACAGACTTTCTGAATCCTTCAAACTCTATGTAGAAACAGGAGGTCAATTTTCCCTGTATGAGTCATGAGTCACTGCAAAATTTCCTGGCAAGGGGCAGGAGGCAGCAGTTGTTTCAGGACATGAAGAGGGGGATGATAAATGCAGGGAAAAGAGACTTAACGTTTCTACATAGAGCAGATTAAACAAAGAATTAGCTGGGTAGAAAGGCAAAACGAGCAATTGTAAGTGCACAGTGCTGTATAATATGATGACTGCAATATATTAACCCCTTTATCCCATCAGACGTACTATTCCGTCCATGTGACCCTAGACCTAATTGCCACATGAAAAACCAACAAGAAAAAAGACACATGCATATATTGAAAGGATCACCAAAAGAAAAATTAGGTAAAGTAAGGCAATATAAAGTTTATTCAAAATTAATTCCACAACAAAAAACCAACACACACGACATAAAAACACTTAAAAAAACATACATGGTATACATAAAGAACACTATTTAGAGTAAAATACTCAAACAGAACCTAGTTCCACATGCCTAATAGAGGTATAGCCTATAATCATTATTTGACACACAAAAAACAACCTTTTCAGCAATGGTTAAATAACCCAAGTCTTATTATCATCATCATCCAGGGAACAATAATATCTATCCTATTTGCTGACCTCTAGGACACATAAAGAGCCTAGCATGTAATAAACTCTACATAGGGCAAACAACTCAGGAATTACGTCGTAGGGTTCAAAAACATCTATCAAGTATTGCCACTGCCAGGAAAGATAGACTAACAAATAAGCCTATTTCCTCTGTAGCGGCACATTTCTTAGATGTCCACGATGGTTCCTATACCACATTACGTGTTATGGGACTTGAAGGGGTCCCTATCACCATCAGAGGGGGAAATGTAGTGGATGCCCTGTTAAGGTGGGAGGCGAAATGGATATATGATCTCAATAGCCTCTCGCCTAATGGTTTGAATGAGGAGCTCTTGTATACGGGTTTCTATAGGAAAACATAGTCTATAACTGACAGTTGTTTACTTATTTTTTCTGGGTTTCCTGTATGCATTTCTCTTTCAACCCCTCTCCTCCTTTTGCTTAATCAAAAATCTCTTTTGCTCAATGCTTGCTTATAGGTGATTTCCGCCATACAACTTCATGAGAAACAATGAAGGATTCTTTGATATCTAATTTCAAGAGCCTTGGACTGTCTTCAGGATAACTCTAATGGACATCTCACGAAAGAATAAAGAATAAAGAAATAAGGAAGAATTATTCCTCCCCTTTTTTTTTTTTTTTTTCTTATTATCATCATCATCTTGTATGCAATTTACCCTTTACTATATGTGAGATTTGGGTATCATTATAACTGTATACATATTGATCTTCACAACATGTTCAGTATATATATAGATAATTGTAACACCCGACCTCTTTGGCAGAGAGGCTTTTTCTTTAGTCAGATACCTACAGTATTTGGAGTCTTTATTTAGGAGCGCTTATGGAAAGAGAATACCATGAGTTAAGTTTATTGTGACAAACTTAAATATGCGCACTAAATATGCGTCGTACTATTAACCATCCAATTTCTTTCATTTGGCAACAGATACACTTACTTTTGCGTATGCTGACGATAGATATATTCTCTTTTGCATGTATGCCTTTTTTTTTTTTTGTGGACGCTCTTCCTTGCGCATGCAATATGGCTACAGAGGCTCTCTTGTGCAACTTAGTGAACGTGTATTCATCACATGTCCGTTTGGCTCCTGTGCCAGTCTATAGGAGAAATAACATTCCATTATCTATGTGACGTATTAATAAGCGCTCTGTGTAGATAACAATTTATGCGCCGCATTATTGGTCATCTGTGCTCGGGGTATGGAGATTTCTGATTGCAAGACTAAGGGTATCTCACTACAGTCATGGCCAAAAGTTTTGAGAATGACACAAATATTATATTTTCACATGATCTGCTGCCCTCTGTTTTTTATGTGTGTTTGACAGATGTTTTTATCACAGACAGAAATACAATAATTGCAAACATATGAGTAACAAAAGCTTATATTGACAGTCAGAATGAGTTAATGCAGCAAGTCAATATTTGCAGTGTTGACCCTTCTTCTTCAGGACCTCTGCAATTCACCCTGGCATGCTCTCAATCAACTTCTGGACCAAATCCTGACTGATAGCAGTCCATTCTTGCACAATCAATGCTTTAATTTTGTCAGAATTTTTAGGTTTTTGTTTGTCCACCCGTCTCTTGATGATTGACCACAAGTTCTCAATGGGATTAAGATCTGGGGAGTTTCCAGGCCATGGACCCAAAATCTCTATGTTTTGTTCCCTGAGCCATTTAGTTATCACCTCTGCCTTATGGCAAGGTGCTCCATCATGCTGGAAAAGGCATTGTTGATCGCCAAACTGCTCTTGGAGGGTTGGGAGAAGTTGCTCTTGGAGGACATTCTGGTACCATTCTTTATTCATGGCTGTGTTTTTAGGCAAGACTGTGAGAGAGCCGATTCCCTTGGCTGAGGAGCAACCCCACACATGAATGGTTTCAGGATGCTTAACAGTTGGCATGAGACAAGACTGGTGGTAGCGCTCACCTTGTCTTCTCCGAATGAGGCGTTTTCCTGATGTCCCAAACAATCGAAAAGGGGATTCATCAGAGAAAATAACTTTACCCCAGTCCTCAGCAGTCCACTGCCTGTACCTGTAATGTATGTGATACAGTTCATATAGCGTCTTGTGCTTGGGTGCGATGAAAATACTTGAGACACAGGTTGAAAAAGAAAGTCTTGTATTGCTTCATACAAATTGGCAAAAATAAACACACAGGTTGCAAACACAGAAGCAGGAGACACAGCAGGCCAAAGTAATCTAAGTTCATCAATAACTCTCCACAACAGATTCAGATCTTCTTCTATGTTACCGCAAGTCCATGCAACCGTGAGGCTTTCAAGAGCAGAGTTCAGAGTCCACAAGAGCTCCAGAGTTTCTCAGTAGAAATGGCTGGAGTACAAAGTCCAAGGCTTCAGGAGTCAGAACACAGGTTCACTGCAGGCCAGATTCTGAAGCACTGATTGCTCAGGTGTGGCTGTTTAAGAAGCAAACGGAGAGAATCAGGGCGGGAACATGCAAGCTGGAAAACTCCATTTTAACTGAGGGCAAGATAGCTGCAGCAAAACAGAAAGCAAAATGGCCGACGAACAAACTGAGTTTCAGAAACAGATATACAGAACCTTACATTACTCCCCCCTTAGGGGCAACCTCCGGATGACCTCAGACCAGGCTTATGTGGGTACCTCTGATGAAACTGACGGAGCAAGCGAGGAGCATTAACGTTATTGACTGGCTCCCATGAGTTGTCCTCCACTGGGTAGCCCTGCCATTTGATCAGATATTGTAACTGATTTCTATACAACCTGGAATCTAAAATCCTTTCCACCACAAATTCTTCCTGACCATCGACTAGCACTGGGTCAGGGCAAGGAGAAGAACGTCCAGGAAACGTATTGGGTGTTGCAGCCTTTAGTAGGGATACATGAAAGACAGGGTGGATTCTCATAGTTCTGGGCAATTGAAGACGACAAGCAACGGCACTTATAATCTTACTGATTTTATAGGGTCCAATGTACTTATGTCCCAACTTAGATGATGGAATCCTTAACTTAAGATTTCTGGTTGACAGCCAGACCAGGTCTCCTACCTTAAAAACTGGTGCAGGTTTACGAAATTTATCTGCTGCCTTCTTGTACCTTTCCTGAGCCGATTCCAGATTCTCCTTTAGAAGATCCATATTCTTCTGTAAAGTCGTGACTCTTTCAGCCACTGCTGGCAAAGGCGTCTCTATGGGAAATCGTGGTAGAATATTAGGATGATAACCTAAATTAGAGAAAAAAGGAGACTGTTTAGTGGAGGCACTCTGAGAGTTGTTGTAAGAGAACTCAGCCAATGGAAGTAGATCCACCCAATCATCCTGTAGGTGACAGATAAAACAGCGGAGATACTGCTCCAGGGTTTGATTGGTTCGTTCGGTTTGTCCATTAGTCTGGGGATGAAAAGCAGAAGAAAGCTTTACTTTAATGTCCAATGCTGCACAGAAATTTTGCCAAAACCTAGAAGTGAATTGCACCCCTCGATCCGAAATAACCTCATCCGGTACTCCATGTAAACGAAACACATCTTTAATCATCAAATCTGATGTCTGTTTTGCAGTGGGTAAGCCGACACAAGGGATAAAATGAGCTGCCTTTGTTAAACGATCAACCACCACTAGAATAGTGTTCTTCCCTTGAGAGGTTGGTAATTCGACAATGAAGTCCATAGAAATGGATCCCCACGGGCGGGACGGGGTGGGAAGAGGCTGTAACAGACCAGTTGGTGAAGAGCGAGGTGTTTTGCATCTTGCACAAACCTCACACGAAGTGACATAATCCAAAACATCCTTCCTACAAGTGGGCCACCAAAAGAAACGAGAAAGAAATTCCTGTGTCTTTAGAATTCCTCTATGCCCGGCTATTTTGGAATCATGAATGAGTTGCAATACTCTCAATCTGACTGTTTCAGGTATATACAGACGTTGTCCCAGAATCCACACACCATTCTTAAAGACAAGACTTACGTCCCTTGGGGGTTGAGCCAAAAAAGAATCCGCATGGTATGCTTCCTTGATGTCTTTAATTAGGTCTTGATGATGAATCACTCCTAGGAATCTAGAGTCAGGAAGAATAGTCTTAGGAGGAGTAATTGGACGTGTCTCTGCTGAGTAAATCCTAGAGAGTGCATCAGCCTTTCCATTGCGCGATCCTGGTCTATAAGAAATAATAAAATTAAATTGGTTTAAGAAAAGATTCCAGCGAGCCTGGCGAGGAGTCAGGCACTTAGCCGACCTGATAAACTCAAGATTACGATGATCTGTCAGAACGACTATTTGCTGTGCAGCTCCTTGCAGAAGGTGTCTCCATTCTTTGAAGGCGGCAATAATGGCCAACAACTCTCTATTGCCCACATCGTAGTTCTTCTCAGCCGAAGACAACTGCTGGGAAAAGAAGGCACAGGGATGCAAGACATTCTTCTCACCTGTTCTCTGAGAGAGTATAGCTCCCACGGCACAGTCTGAAGCATCCACCTCTATTATGAAGGCAAGCTCTGGGTTGGGATGTACTAGAATAGGTGCAGTGGTAAATTTATCTTTTAGACGGGAAAATGCTTCCTGGGCTTGGGGAGTCCAGGAGAACTTAGACTCTTTCCGGGTAAGTTGGGTGATAGGTGACACTACCTCAGAGAAATTTCTAATGAAACGTCTATAGAAGTTTGCAAACCCGATGAAGCGCTGTACCTCCTTCACATTTCTAGGACTTGGCCAATCATTGATGGCTTGGGTTTTACTTCCATCCATACTAATTCCTTGTGTAGACAGTACATACCCCAGAAATTGAATTTCGGTCTTATGGAATTCACACTTTTCAAGCTTGATGTAAAGATGATTTTGTCTTAGACGTTCCAAGACCATTCTCACATGTCCATGATGTTCCTCTGTGGAGTTAGAAAAAATTAAAATATCATCCAAATAAATTACCACGAATGTATCTAGGAGATCCCTGAAGATGTCATTCACCAAGTGTTGGAAAGTGGCTGGGGCGGTACTCAGACCAAAAGGCATAACCAGATATTCAAAGTGTCCATAGCGTGACCTGAATGCAGTCTTCCATTCATCCCCAGGTCTAATACGGACTAAGTTATAGGCCCCACGAAGATCTAGTTTAGAAAAAATTTTAGCATGTCGCACTCTCTCCAATAACTCAGGGATTAAAGGCAATGGATAACGGTTTCTAATAGTAACCTTATTAAGTTCCCTATAGTCTACGCATGGTCTCAGGGATCCATCTTTCTTCTTTACAAAGAATATGGGTGCCCCTGCAGGAGATGAAGAGGGGCGTATGAAGCCCTTGGCTAGATTTTCGTCTATGTACTCTTTTAAAGCCTTCAACTCGGGCCCCGCCAGGGGGTAGATCTTACCAAAAGGTATCTCTGCTCCAGGCAATAATTCAATTGGACAATCATATGGACGGTGAGGAGGAAGCTGGTCAGCGTTCTTCTTGTCACATAAATCCACATAGTCCTGGTATACAGCTGGTAATTCAGGGACTGACATGGTTCCTTTAGGAACAGAGCAAGCTGAAATTTTTTGACTCATCTGTTTCTCTGGGAAGTGTAATTCCTTGGTCTCCCAGTTAATGGTAGGATTCTGAGCCTGCAGCCATGGTAGCCCTAGAATAATGGGAAAGTGAGGAGAAGAGATAAGCATAAAGGACAGTTTCTCTTGATGATCTTTACCCATAAGAACCTTTAAAGGCTCTGTTTCCTGATCCACTGGTCCAGAGGTCAGCAGGGAGCCATCCACAGTTTCCATCTGTACGGGAGCAGCCTTCTTCACTGAACGTATTCCCTGTTTTAGAGCAAAGGAGACATCCATAAAATTTCCACTTGCACCTGAGTCGATCATGGCAGAGCTAGACACCCAGGCTGAGTCAACCCAGAGTTTGATGGAAAGAAAACAGTGAGAATTGTTTTTCTTACAACTCAGCTGGGACACCGCTGAGGAAACTTGAAAGATGGCAGCATTTACACAGTCAACGTCCTCAGAGGTAACGGAGTTTAAGTCCGAGAAATCAAGATCTGCTGCGGCAGCTATCTCTGGAGCCTGAGGCTCGGACCTGACAGATCCCCTCTCGCAACACTCACAATGAATGAGTGCTGCAGTAGTCTTGCGAGAACGGCTGGGACAGTTAATAATAAAGTGCCCTGACTTACCACAGTAAAAACATAGATTCTCCTTAAAACGATGTTCCTTGCGTGCATCACTAACCCGTCGTAGCAAAGAGTCTACCTGCATGGGTTCAGGTTCAGGTTCCCGTGTAATCCTATTCAAAGGTTCCTTAGCTGGAGAGGAAGGTAGGAAAAGGTTAGTACGATTGCTTTCGAACCATCTCTCTTGCCTGCGTTCAGTTAAACGAGTATCAATACGGATGCAGTAGTTAATAAAGTCACCTAACGCAGTGGGAGGGTCGGCACGAGCAAGTTCATCCTTAATTAGTGGGGATAACCCCTTTCGAAAAATAGATTTTTTGGCGGAATTGTCCCAGGTGGTATCAAGGGCCCATCTCCTGAAATCCAAGGCATATTCAGCTACTGAGTGCTTACCTTGGCGCAAAACTAACATGGCTGCTTCAGCTGTTGCACCTCGATTGGGGTCATCAAACACCTGCCCCATGGCTGAAATAAAGTCATCAAGGTGATTCAAACAATCATCCTCAGTCTCAATCAGAGGGTTTGCCCATATCAAAGCCTTGTTGGTAAGCAACATAATTATAGTAAGCACCTTAGATCGTTCAGTAGGAAATTGTGAAGCATGTGCAGAAAAAAAAGATTACATTGATTAACAAATCCCCTGAATTTTTCACGTTCACCACCAAAACGAAAAGGGGGCAACTTGGGAATCCCAGAACTCGGGGCCATGGCAGGAGCCTGGACTCGCCCCTCTAGAACCTCAATCCTGGCTCGCAAATCCTGAGTAGTCTGTCCAACCACTTGCAAATTGTGATTATTTAGGTCCTGAAGATTTGTAAGACGGGTCTTTATATTCTGCAAATCTGCAAGGATATTATCAGTCACTCCACAAAGTTCCTTTATGCGGGCCTCCATTTTCCAGATCTTTTAAGACAGGATACTGGAAGAAGAGGAGAGGAAAAAAAAACAATAGTGTTCACCTGTGGCAACACTGAAGAAAGAAAAAACTTTAAGGGAACTGCTCACCTGGAATGGTTGTGAGAAGTCACAACCACTATCATCACAGAAAGCTTTCAACCAGACATCTGATATCCAGAGTTTCAGCAGACAAAAGAGAAGAGAAAAAAAAAACAATAGTGTTTACCTGTGATAACTCTGCAGAAAAAAAACTTAAGGGAATTGCTCACCTGGAATGGTTGTGAGAAGTCACAACCACTGTTATCACAGAAAGTACAACCGGACATCCGATATCCACAGTACAGCAGACAAGCCTTTCCAGACCCAGCAGACACTAACGTTTGGCTTCAGAATCTTGTAATGTATGTGATACAGTTCATATAGCGTCTTGTGCTTGGGTGCGATGAAAATACTTGAGACACAGGTTGAAAAAGAAAGTCTTGTATTGCTTCATACAAATTGGCAAAAATAAACACACAGGTTGCAAACACAGAAGCAGGAGACACAGCAGGCCAAAGTAATCTAAGTTCATCAATAACTCTCCACAACAGATTCAGATCTTCTTCTATGTTACCGCAAGTCCATGCAACCGTGAGGCTTTCAAGAGCAGAGTTCAGAGTCCACAAGAGCTCCAGAGTTTCTCAGTAGAAATGGCTGGAGTACAAAGTCCAAGGCTTCAGGAGTCAGAACACAGGTTCACTGCAGGCCAGATTCTGAAGCACTGATTGCTCAGGTGTGGCTGTTTAAGAAGCAAACGGAGAGAATCAGGGCGGGAACATGCAAGCTGGAAAACTCCATTTTAACTGAGGGCAAGATAGCTGCAGCAAAACAGAAAGCAAAATGGCCGACGAACAAACTGAGTTTCAGAAACAGATATACAGAACCTTACAGTACCTTTTGCAGAATATCAGTCTGTCCATGATGTTTTTTCTGGAGAGAAGTGGCTTCTTTGCTGCCCTCCTTGAGACCAGGCCTTGCTCCAAGAGTCTCCGCCTCACAGTGCGTGCAGATGCACTCACACCTGCCTGCTGCCATTCCTGAGCAAGCTCTGCACTGCTGGTAGCCCGATCCAGCAGCTGAAACACTTTTAAGAGACGGTCCTGGCGCTTGCTGGTCTTTCTTGGGTGCCCTGGAGCCTTTTTGGCAACAATGGAACCTCTCTCCTTGAAGTTCTTGATGATGCGATAGATTGTTGACTGAGGTGCAATCTTTCTAGCTGCGATACTCTTCCCTGTTAGGCCATTTTTGTGCATTGCAATGATGACTGCACGTGTTTCTTTAGAGATAACCATGGTTAACAGAAGAGAAACAATGATGCCAAGCACCAGCCTCCTTTTAAAGTGTCCAGTGGTGTCATTCTTACTTAATCATGACAGATTGATCTCCAGCCATGTACTCATCAACACCCACACCTGTGTTAATGGAGCAATCACTGAAAAGAGGTTAGCTGGTCCTTTTAAGGCAGGGCTGCAATGATGTTGAAATGTGTTTTGGGGGATAAAGTTCATTTTCTAGACAAATATTGACTTTGCAAGTAATTGCTGTTAAGCTGATCACTCTTTATAACATTCTGGAGTATATGCAAATTGCCATTAGAAAAAGTGAAGCAGTAGACTTTGTAAAAATTAATATTTGTGTCATTCTCAAAACTTTTGGCCATGACTGTACATATACCGCTTTATATCAACACATGTATGTGTCCTATGTCCGCATGGCCCTTTTCTTACTTTTGGAAGAAATTATATTCTGTTGCCTATTTTTCCTGTTGCTGAACAACCAACTCCTTTTAGACATGCGCTCTGTGTAGATAGCGACTTGTTAAGCGTCGCACTATTGGTCATCTGATCGTACGATTAAGGGTATCGCACTATACATACCGCTATATATTAACATATGTATGTGTTCTATGTTTGCATGGCCCTTTTCTTACCTTTGGGAGACATTAAATTCTGTTGCTTATATCCCCCTCTGCTGAGCAACCAACTTCTTTTAGACATGTGTTCTGTGCAGATAGTGATCTGTTATGCATCACACTACTGGTCACCTGACCTCTGTTCCTAGGTAACAGTCACATCCTCCCCTGCATATACGCCCTAATTTATGGACGCCTCTAATCCTGTGGTGAAATCACAGACTCTTTCTTGTTGCTGGGCAACCGCCCTTCCCAGACATGTGCTCTGTGACTCACAGATAGTCCTGTCGTCATTTCCGTCTGGCTCCTTGTGAATCTGGGGCTTGCTGGGAACGCTGCACCTGGTATGTGTAAATATACAATTACAGTGATACTATAAATAGATCGCACTCTTTAACCCACACACTCCTGCCTTGACAAAGACACTGCTAGTGTCGGAACGCGTGGGCTAGGTTCCACATGCCACATGCCACTCTCTGGGGAGCATTCATTCCTATAGGGTAATATAACAAGAAGCTAAAATACACCTTTTTTTTTTTCATTTTTTTTTCTTTTTTTTTTCTCTCTTACCTTTAGTCAATGGAGCTATTATACTCCACTAAGGGAATGCTAGGCTCTTTATGTGTCCTAGAGGTCAGCAAATAGGATAGATATTATTGTTCCCTGGATGATGATGATAATAAGACTTGGGTTATTTAACCATTGCTGAAAAGGTTGTTTTTGTGTGTCAAATAATGATTATAGGCTATACCTCTATTAGGCATGTGGAATTAGGTTCTGTTTGAGTATTTTACTCTAAATAGTGTTCTTTATGTATACCATGTATGTTTTTTTAAGTGTTTTTATGTCGTGTGTGTTGGTTTTTTGTTGTGGAATTAATTTTGAATAAACTTTATATTGCCTTACTTTACCTAATTTTTCTTTTGGTGATCCTTTCAATATATGCATGTGTCTTTTTTCTTGTTGGTTTTTCATGTTGCTACTTTACATGCAAAAAGTGATCCCAATGCCACATGCTTATTGCAGGGTGGTGCCCACTTTAAAACAATTGTTCTCAGCTTAGTCTTGTTTATCTTCTCAGTTAGTTGAGTGGATTTTCTTATAAGTGGAGGCACGCCATACCATTGTGAGAGACGCTTTTGTCTTTGATATTATTGTATTGGCATTATGGATTTAAGTACCAGGGAAGCGGCCTGGCGTGAACAGATTACGGATATTTTTGGCCAGTCGGGGGCAGGTAGCTCAGCAGGCTTGTCTAGAGATGATGGGTTCCAGGGTTTGACTATGGAAATTATGCAATTACACAAAAACCTTACTAAAACCTGGTGGAACTTAAAAAGCTTAGAGGAATACAGGAGACTAAATTTAACACCACGTGGCTTAAGGGTCCAAATTTTTCCGGCATGGGAAGTTGATGTAGATTTCAGGAATATTTGGGAAGAGGGATTACAAAAATGTTCCCACATAATCTTGGACATGCTGATTCAGCATGATCAGGCCCTATTAATTAAGATCAAAGAGGATATCAAACAGAAGGAAAGTAAACTAAATGCATTTAATATGAAGGAACAGGTAGATCCTTTCAAAGAAAATTTGAAAAAGACAATTGACAAATTTGAACAGGAGATCATTAAAGGCAAGAGAAATAAGTTTAATCGTGATAAAGCTGATTATGATAATCATAAAGCCTATAAGTGGGTACATCATGGTAATAGGAGGCGAACGCAAGAGAAATGGGCAGAGAGAAATAAGGATGGAGAAACTACTGGGACTATTCAATCCTCAAGTGATTTTTTATCCACCGATACAAGCGATCAAGAAAGCGGTGCAGAAGGGGAAAGCGGAAATCTAAGATCTATGGGAAAAAGACACAGGAACTTCAGAACATGGTCACCCAGCTCCAAACGGGAGACACGTCTCAACGGTCGGAGACGGGTGTAACCCTGCCTGGAGTAACACAAACTGGAGTTTTGACAACATCGGGACCTGATACAGGTGAGCTACGTATCATTAATTTGTCATCACATAAGCTTTCACCATCTGAAATAAGTTTACTATCTAGGGGCCTTTCCTTCTCACCTCTTAATTGTTTAGATAAATTTGAACTTACAAAGGACCTATATTTGTTCTGTAGACAACTTACGTTTAAAATGTTATACCATCAACCCTCACTTATTGATACGGTGCCGGATCAGGACAGACAAGTTCTTAGGGACCTGTTGGACTTGTTAGTAGAGAACGAATCGTCCCAGGGTAGGAGACGCTTCAATGACAGAATGCCATCCTTAGCCACGCCCTCCTTTTCTATGTTCCCAGCAATTCAAATATTCTTTGATATGACTAGCAGGGACATACAAAAGTTGAAAATTCATAAACATCGTTCCAACAATCTGACAAGGGATGAGAGTCAGGCCTTAGATAAATTAAAAAACAATGACTCATTTGAAATAAAAGAGGCTGACAAAGGTGGCAATATTGTTTTATGGTCCAAAAACCTGTATACCTTGGAAGCAAAACGTCAACTAAACAATACTGCGCACTATCTAGTGTTACCCTCAGATCCGACCAAGATCTTTAAGGATCAATTGGACAGACTACTTTCAAGGGCTCATGTGTTAGGAATCATAAATAAAAAGGAATTGGAATACCTGACTACTAAACATCCGGTAGTACCGACTTTTTATATGGTACCAAAAATACACAAGTCCATGACACAATCCCCTGGATGCCCCATAGTCTCAGGAATAGGGAGCCTATATGAGAGACCATGCTCTTACCTTGACTTTTTTTTACAGCCATATGTTTTCAAACTGGACTCTTACCTACGGGATTCTACACATCTTATAGAACTTTTGGATGGTTTAAATCTAACAGAAGAATTTGCATTGGCCACCTTGGATGTGGAAGCGCTATATACGAACATCCAACATACCTTAGGTATTTCAGCCATTTCATATTTCTTTGAACAAAATACCACGGGAGATAGGGGTCATGACACTTTTATTTTGGAATTGCTTAAAATGGTGTTGGAAAAGAGCTACTTTGGTTTTGATCGGGCCTATTATAGGCAAATATCAGGCACAGCTATGGGGGCTAAATGTGCCCCCTTCTATGCCAACCTCTTTATGGGTGGTGGGAGGAGACAGTGGTACGACAAATGCACCACTACAAGACACATGTCTTGAAGTGGTTTCGATTTATTGACGACATTGTAATTGTCTGGCAAGGGTCAATTGAAAAGTTCAACAAGTTTGTTGGGGAACTCAACGATAATGCCCTGAACATAAAACTCACCTCTAATTTTTCCACCAGGTCGGTAGCCTTCTTGGACTTAAAACTGTATATTGAGAATAATAAAATACTCACTACGCTATACCGGAAAGAAACTGCAACTAACAGCCTCTTACACTTCAAAAGTTTTCATCCGGGACATCTCAGAAAAGGAATACCGAAAGGGCAATTCTTACGCCTCAAGAGGAATTGCAGCCAACAAGAGGACTTTAAACAAGAGGCTCGTTTTCTGACGAACCGATTCATAGAAAGAGGATATCCCCGAAAAATCGTCTCAAAGGCATTTGAATACTCATTCCAAATCCCAAGGAGAGATGCCCTCCAACCACGGGTAAGAACACCAATGGGTACAGTAAATCTTATAACCCCTTATAATAACCAATGGGGGGACATTTATCGGGTTCTAAAGAAGAATTGGGACATTTTGTGGAGTGAACCCAAATTGAGACTTTTTATAAATGAAAATCCCAAGATGATTGCAAGAAGGGCACGAAATCTCAAGGACCATCTGACCAATAGTCATTACAGACGATCAGTTACTAAAGTCAGGGTGGGTAATGTGAATAAAGGATCTTTTCCCTGTGGGGGCTGTTCGGTCTGCCCATTAATGATATCTGCCAGGAGCATCATGCTGCCACATTTAGCAAACCCCCTTAAATCCAGATAATTCTTCAATTGTCGCTCACGTAACCTGATTTATGCCCTAATTTGTGGATGTAATAAACTCTACATAGGGCAAACAACTCAGGAATTACGTCGTAGGGTTCAAAAACATCTATCAAGTATTGCCACTGCCAGGAAAGATAGACTAACAAATAAGCCTATTTCCTCTGTAGCGGCACATTTCTTAGATGTCCACGATGGTTCCTATACCACATTACGTGTTATGGGACTTGAAGGGGTCCCTATCACCATCAGAGGGGGAAATGTAGTGGATGCCCTGTTAAGGCGGGAGGCGAAATGGATATATGATCTCAATAGCCTCTCGCCTAATGGTTTGAATGAGGAGCTCTTGTATACGGGTTTCTATAGGAAAACATAGTCTATAACTGACAGTTGTTTACTTATTTTTTCTGGGTTTCCTGTATGCATTTCTCTTTCAACCCCTCTCCTCCTTTTGCTTAATCAAAAATCTCTTTTGCTCAATGCTTGCTTATAGGTGATTTCCGCCATACAACTTCATGAGAAACAATGAAGGATTCTTTGATATCTAATTTCAAGAGCCTTGGACTGTCTTCAGGATAACTCTAATGGACATCTCACGAAAGAATAAAGAATAAAGAAATAAGGAAGAATTATTCCTCCCCTTTTTTTTTTTTTTTTTCTTATTATCATCATCATCTTGTATGCAATTTACCCTTTACTATATGTGAGATTTGGGTATCATTATAACTGTATACATATTGATCTTCACAACATGTTCAGTATATATATAGATAATTGTAACACCCGACCTCTTTGGCAGAGAGGCTTTTTCTTTAGTCAGATACCTACAGTATTTGGAGTCTTTATTTAGGAGCGCTTATGGAAAGAGAATACCATGAGTTAAGTTTATTGTGACAAACTTAAATATGTGCACTAAATATGCGTCGTACTATTAACCATCCAATTTCTTTCATTTGGCAACAGATACACTTACTTTTGCGTATGCTGACGATAGATATATTCTCTTTTGCATGTATGCCTTCTTTTTTTTTTTTTTTTTGTGGATGCTCTTCCTTGCGCATGCGATATGGCTACAGAGGCTCTCTTGTGCAACTTAGTGAACGTGTATTTATCACATGTCCGTTTGGCTCCTGTGCCAGTCTATAGGAGAAATAACATTCCATTATCTATGTGACGTATTAATAAGCGCTCTGTGTAGATAACAATTTATGCGCCGCATTATTGGTCATCTGTGCTCGGGGTATGGAGATTTCTGATTGCAAGACTAAGGGTATCTCACTACATATACCGCTTTATATCAACACATGTATGTGTCCTATGTCCGCATGGCCCTTTTCTTACTTATGGAAGAAATTATATTCTGTTGCCTATTTTTCCTGTTGCTGAACAACCAACTCCTTTTAGACATGCGCTCTGTGTAGATAGCGACTTGTTAAGCGTCGCACTATTGGTCATCTGATCGTACGATTAAGGGTATCGCACTATACATACCGCTATATTTTAACATATGTATGTGTTCTATGTTTGCATGGCCCTTTTCTTACCTTTGGGAGACATTAAATTCTGTTGCTTATATCCCCCTCTGCTGAGTAACCAACTTCTTTTAGACATGTGTTCTGTGCAGATAGTGATCTGTTATGCATCGCACTACTGGTCACCTGACCTCTGTTCCTAGGTAACAGTCACATCCTCCCTGCATATACGCCCTAATTTATGGACGCCTCTAATCCTGTGGTGAAATCACAGACTCTTTCTTGTTGCTGGGCAACCGCCCTTCCCAGACATGTGCTCTGTGACTCACAGATAGTCCTGTCGTCATTTCCGTCTGGCTCCTTGTGAATCTGGGGCTTGCTGGGAACGCTGCACCTGGTATGTGTAAATATACAATTACAGTGATACTATAAATAGATCGCACTCTTTAACCCACACACTCCTGCCTTGACAAAGACACTGCTAGTGTCGGAACGCGTGGGCTAGGTTCCACATGCCACATGCCACTCTCTGGGGAGCATTCATTCCTATAGGGTAATATAACAAGAAGCTAAAATACACCTTTTTTTTTTTTCTCTCTTACCTTTAGTCAATGGAGCTATTATACTCCACTAAGGGAATGCTAGGCTCTTTATGTGTCCTAGAGGTCAGCAAATAGGATAGATATTATTGTTCCCTGGATGATGATGATAATAAGACTTGGGTTATTTAACCATTGCTGAAAAGGTTGTTTTTGTGTGTCAAATAATGATTATAGGCTATACCTCTATTAGGCATGTGGAATTAGGTTCTGTTTGAGTATTTTACTCTAAATAGTGTTCTTTATGTATACCATGTATGGTTTTTTAAGTGTTTTTATGTCGTGTGTGTTGGTTTTTTGTTGTGGAATTAATTTTGAATAAACTTTATATTGCCTTACTTTACCTAATTTTTCTTTTGGTGATCCTTTCAATATATGCATGTGTCTTTTTTCTTGTTGGTTTTTCATGTTGCTACTTTACATGCAAAAAGTGATCCCAATGCCACATGCTTATTGCAGGGTGGTGCCCACTTTAAAACAATTGTTCTCAGCTTAGACCTAATTGCCATGGATGGAATAGTATGTCACATGCGATCAGCTGAGCTCCCGGGGGGAGCGCAGCTGATCGCGGCCAGGTATCAGCTGATTATCACAGCTGACACCCGGCACTATGTGCAGGAGCGGTCACGGACAGCTCCCGGCACATTAACCCTTGGCACACCGCAATCAAACATGATCGCGGTGTACCGGGGCACAGGGAAGCATCGCGCAGGGAGGGGGCTCCCTGCATGCTTCCTGAGACCCTCAGAACAGCACGATATGATCGCGCTGTTCTGAAGCCTTCCTCCCTGCAAGACCTCGGATCCAAGATGGTTGCGGGGTCCTGCAGGGTGGCGGCTTTCTCAGTGCCTGCTGAGAGCAAGCGCTGAGAAAGCCTGCAGCAGTGCCTGTGAGATCGCTGGTTTCACAGAGTGCTGTGCACACTGTCAGACCAGCGATCTGACTTTATACAGTGATGGGTGGGACAAAGTAAAAAAGTAAAAAAAATGAAAATCACATGTGTAAAAAAAATTCCAAAATAAAGGAAAAAAAAAATAATTCCCCAATAAATTCATTTCTTCATGTAAATAAAAAAAACAAAACAATAAAAGTACACATATTTGATATTGCCACGTCCGTAACGTCCCGCCCTATAGAACTGTCCCACTAGTTAACCCCTGTAGTGAACCCCTTTAAAAAATTTAAAAAAAAAGAAAAAAATCAATTCTTTATCATCATACCACCAAACAAAAAGTGGAATAACACGCGATCAAAAAGACCAATATAAATAAACATGATACCGCTGAAAACGTCATCTTGCCCCGCAAAAAATGAGCTGCCATACAGCATCATCAGTGAAAAAATAAAAAAGTTATAGCTCGCATAATAAAGCGATGCAAAAATAATTATTTTTTATATAAAATTGTTTTTATTGTATAAAAGCGCCAACACATAAAAATGATATAAATGAGGTATCACCGTAATCATACTAACCCGAAGAATAAAACTGCTTTATCAATTTTACCACACGCGGAATGGTATAAACGCCCCCCCAAAAGAAATTCATGAATGGTACCAATAAAAACGTCAACTCGTACCGCAAAAAATAAGACCTCACATGACTCTGTGGGCCAAAATATGCAAAGATTATAGCTCTCAAAATGTGGTGATGCAAAAACTATTTTTTGCAATAAAAAGCATCTTTTAGCGTGACAGCTGTCAATCATAAAAAACAGCTATAAATAGTAAATCAAACCCCCCATTATCAACCCCTTACTTAGGCAAAAATAATGCAACTAAAAAAAGTATTTATTTTCATTTTCCCATTAGGGTTAGGGTTAGTGTTGCGGCTAAAGTTAGGGTTAGGGTTGGGGCTAAAGTTTGGATTAGGGTTAGGGTTGGGATTAGGGTTAGGGGTGTGTTAGGGTTAGGGTTATGGTTAGGGTTGGGACTAGGGTTAGGGGTGTGTTGGGGTTGAGGTTGGAGTTAGAATTGGGGGGTTTCCACTGTTTAGACACATCAGGGGCTCTCCAAATATGACATGGCGTCTGATCTCAATTCCAGCCAATTCTGCGTTGAAAAATTCAAACGGTGCTCCTTCACTTCTGAGCTCTGCCATGTGCCCAAACAGTACACTGTGTTCCAAATTATTATGCAAAAATTGTTAAGGAGTGATAAGGTAAGAATTTTTTTGTTTTTCAGTTGAACTCATTGATGGTGATGTGTGTCAGGGCTCTTTATATCACTGTCAGCATTTGCAGACACCTGTGCTAATTAGTTTGGCCGGTGGGTCCAATGAAAGGCAAGACTACTTAAGAAGGCTGTCCCACATTATTAAGCAGCCTACATTTTCTGCAAAATGGGAAAGAAAAAGGATGTGTCGGCTGCTGAGAAGCAACAAATTGTGGAGTGTTTAGGTCAAGGCATGACTACAATCAACATTGCCAAGACACTTCATCGTGATCATAGCACAATCAAGAAGTATGTGGCTGATTCACAGTACACACGTGTGCGTGCTGATAAGGGAAAATTGAGGACTCTTTTCTACAGGCAATTACGTCAGGTTAAAAGAGCAGCGGCAAAAAAGCCTTGTCATAGCAGCAGACAAGTTTTTGAAGCTGCTGGTGCCTCCAACGTCCCCCGAACAGCAAGATGCAGGGTCCTTCAGAGGTTTGCAGCTGTGCGTAAGCCATCCTGTCGACCTCCTCTATCCACTGCACACAAGCAGAAACGGCTCCAGTGGGTCAAACAATACATGAAGACTGACTTCAAAACTGTTTTGTTCACCGATGAGTGCCGTGCAACGCTCTATGTTCCAGATGGATGGAGTGGGGGATGGCTGGTTGATGGACACCCCATGCAAACATGGCTACGGCGCCAACAAGGAGCAGGTGGAGTAATGTTTTGGGCTGGAATCATGGGGAGAGAGATTGTCGGCCCCTTTAGGATCCCCGAAGGGGTAAAGATGAACTCCATAGTGTATGTTGAGTTTTTCAAACAGCACTTCCTGCCATGGTTCAAGAAGAAGAACCGTGCATTCCGCAGCAAGATCATTTTCATGCATGATAATGCACCGTCTCATGCTGCACATAACACATCTGCATCTCTGGCTGCTATGGGCATAAAAGGGGACAAACTTATGGTGTGGCCCCCATTCTCCCCTGACCTCAACCCCATTGAGAACTTCTGGAGCATCATCAAAAGGAGTGTCTATGATGGCGGGAGGCAGTTCACATCTAAGCAACAGCTCTGGGAGGGTATTCTGTCCTCATGCAAAACAATTGAAGCAGAAACCATCCAAAACCTTACAAATTCAATGGACGAGAGAGTTCAGAAGCTCCTTTCGAACAAGGGGCCTTATGTGCAAATGTAACATCACCTAGAATAAAGTTTTGAGTTGAAAACTGTTTGACTTCAGCTTGTAATAACCTGCTAATGCTTATAATTTCAAAAATGCCCATTTTTTTGTTCTTTATTAAAATGAAAAGGTTGAAAACTCTACTGTGCATAATAATTTGGAACGTGCATTTTGAGTGCAGTTTGAGTGTTTTATTTTTTAAAAAATATACTGTTATCATAGGCAGTTTGTACAAAAGCCTTTCAATTGTACTCTAATAGTTAATTGACTGGAAAATTACAATGACTGAAATTCATTTATTTTGGGAAAATCTGAGAAAATATTATTTGCATAATAATTTGGAACACAGTGTAGTTTACCCCCACATATTGGGTATCAGCGTACTCAGGACAAATTGCACAATAACTCTTGGGGTCCAATTTCTTCTGTTACCCTTGGGAAAATAAAAAATTTGGGGCGAAAATATCATTTTTGTAAAAAAAAATGATTTTTTTGTTTTTACGGCTGTAAGTTATAAACTTCTGTGAAGCACTTGGGGCTTTATAGCGCTCACCACACATCTGCATAAGTTCCTTGGGGGGTCTAATTTACAAAATGGGGTCACTTGTGGGGGGTTTCCACTGTTTAGGCACATCAGGGCTCTACAAATGCGACATGACGCCCGCAGACCACTCCATCAAAGTCTGCAATCCAAAAAGTCACTACTTCCCTTCCGAGCCCCGACGTGTGCCCATACAGTAGTTTTCTCCCACATATGGGGTATCAGCATACTCAGGACAAATTGGACAAAAACTTTTGGGGTACAATTTCTCCTGTTACCCTTGTGAAAATAAAATATTAGGGGCAAAAAAATTATTTTTGTAAAAAAAAAAAAAGATTTTTTATTTTTACGGCTGTACGTTATAAACTTCTGTGAAGCACTTCGGGGTTCAAAGTGCTCACCACACATCTAGATAAGTTCCTTGGGGGGTATATTTTCCAAAATGGGGTCACTTGTGGGGGGTTTCCCCTGTTTAGGCACATCAGGGGCTCGCCAAACGTGACATGACACCCACAGACCATTCCATCAAAGTCTGCAATCCAAAACGTCACTACTTCCCTTCCGAGCCCTGACATGTTCCCATACAGTAGTTTTCTCCCACATATGGGGTATCAGCGTACTCAGGACAAATTGCACAACAACTTTTGGGGTCCAATTTCTCCTGTTACCCTTGGTAAAATAAAAAGTTGGGGACTAAAAGAACATGTTTCTGGAAAAATTATGATTTTTTTATTTTCATGCTCAGACGTTATAAACATTTAGTGAAATACCTGGGGGTTCAAAGTTCTCACCACACATCTTGATAAGTTCCTTGAGGGGTCTAGTTTCCAAAATGGTGTTATTTGTGGGGGGTTTCCACTTTTTAGGCAGATCAAGAGCTCTCCAAACACAACATGGCATCCAGCCAATTCTGCGCTGAAAAAGTCAAACGGCGCTCCTTCCCTTCCGAGCTCTGCCATGCACCCAAACAGTAGTTTTCCCCAACATATGGGGTATCAACATACTCAGGACAAATAGCACAATAACTTTTGGGGTCTTGTTACCCTTGGGAAAATAAAAATTGGGGTAAAAAGATCATTTTTTTGAAAAAAAATATGATTTTTTAGTTTTACGGCTCTACGTTATAAACTTGTGTGAAGCACTTGGGGATTCAAATTGCTCACCACAGATCTAGATAAGTTCCTTAGGGGGTCTAGTTTCCAAAATGGGGTCACTTGTGGGGGATTTCTACTGTTTAGGCACATCAGGGGCTCTCCAAATGCAACATGGCGTCCAATCTCAATTCCAGCCAATGTGGGTTGGAAAAAGTCAAATGGTGCTCCTTCCATTCCAAGCTCTGCCGTGTTCCCAAACAGTGGTTCCCCCCCCACATATGGGGTATCAGCGTACTCAGGACAAATTGGACAACAACTTTTGTGGTCCAATTTCTCCTGTTACCCTTGGGAAAATAAAAAATTGGTGACTAAAAGATAATTTTTGTGGGAAAAAAGTAGGATTTTTTATTTTCATGCCCGGGCATTATAAACTTGTGTGAAGCACTTGGGCGTCAAAGTGCTGACCACAGATCTAGTTCCTTAGGGGGTCTAGTTTCCAAAATGGGGTCACTTGTGGGGGGTTTCCACTGTTTAGGCACATCTGGGGCACTGCAAACGGAACATGACCCCCATCAATGTCTGCATTCCAAAACGTTATTACTTCCTTTCCAAACCCTTCCGTGTGCCCAAACAGTTTCCCCCCCACATTATGGGCTATCAGCGTACTCAGGACAAATTGGACAACTTTTGGGGTCCAATTTCCTTGGGAAAAATCAAAAATTTGGGACTAAAAAATCATTTTTGTGGAAAATTGTTTTTTTTTCCACACCCAGGCATTATAAACTTTTGTGAAACACTTGGGGGTTCAAAGTGCTCACAACAGATCTAGATAAGTTCCATATGGGGTCAAGTTTCCAAAATGGTGTCACTTGTGGGGGGTTTCCACTGTTTAGGCACATCACGAGCTCTCCAAACGCGACATGGCATCCAATCTCAATTCCAGCCAATTTTGGTTTGAAAAAGTCAAACAGTGCTCCTTCCCTTACGAGCTCTGCCGTGTGCCCAAACAGTGGTTTTCCCCCACATATGGGGTATTGGCGTACTCAGGAGAAATTTCACAACAACTTTATCTATCCATTTTTACCTTTTACCCTTGTGAAAATAAAAAAAAGTTTGTAAAAGATCATTTTTGTGACTAAAAAGTTAAATGTTCATTTTTTCCTGCCACGTTGCTTCAGCTCCTGTGAAGCACCTGAAGGGTTAATAAACTTCTTCAATGTGGTTTTGAGTACCTTGAGGGGTGCATTTTTTAGAATGGTGTCACTTTTGGGTATTTTCTGCCATATAGACCCCTCAAAGTGACTTCAAATGTGAGGTGGCCCCAAAAAAAATGGCTTTGTAAATTTTGTTGTAAAAATGAGAAATCGCTGGTCAACCTTTAACCCTTATAATTTCCTAACAAAAAAAATTTTGGTTCCAAAATTGTGCTGATGTAAAGTAGACATGTGGGAAATGTTATTTACTAACTATTTTGTGTGACATATTTCTCTGTTTTAAGGGAATTAAAATTCAAAGTTTGAAAATTGCAAAATTTTCAACATGTTCGCCATATTTGTGTTTTTTTCAAAAATAAACGCAAGTTATATCGAAGAAATTTTACCACAAACCTGAAGTACAATATGTCACGAGAAAACAGTCTCAGAATCGCGAAGATCCGTTGAAGCGTTCCAGAGTTATAACCTCATAAAGAGACAGTGGTCAGAATTGTAAAAATTGGCCACTTCATTAACGTGCAAACCACCCTTGGGGGTGAAGGGGTTAAGAGGATAAAAACTTTGATGGAAGTGCTTTCATAATACAGTCCAGGAGACCTAAGAGTGTGTAAGATATTTTTAGGCAATTAGAGGTTTTTAGTATTACAAATAAATTTGCCGCAACTTGAATTGTTGTGGAAAGTTCATTGGAGCTGGTTAATTCGATTTTCAAACAATTCATACATCTCCACCCATCAGTTAAATCTGACAGTCATCCTGTTGAAACCCTTCTTTGGCAGAGCCTAATAATACTTCAAAGATACAGACCTAGGGACCTTTTTAAACCTCTGATTGCCATAAAACCCCAAAGGCATTCCTCAATCACATTGTGGGACACCAGTGGTATAAAATAGCTAATTATTCATGTTTGTGGCATACTTTCTATTGACCTTAACATCTAAGTAGTTTCAAGAATTGTTTTAGACATAAATTTCATAGACATCACTTCCATCGTTAATAAAAAATTATGGCCAGCACAACATTAGTTTTAAATTAATGTACCTGTGCACAAATACACTATGTGGCCAATATACAAACATATACATGACGATGCGTCAGCACACTGCGACTAATGAATTCATGAACTCCAATATATTTGTAGATGTAAGGTACTTAGCGTTTGTGATCAAAGAGTGCAAAAGCCATTCAACCACGTCAAGGTGTATCTTTTAATATGGATGGTCCCTAACCACTATATGTCATTCCTCTTCATGTGCCAAACCAGGTTTCATTTGAATGACAGAGTGAAAAAAAAACAGGCGTAAGTCACAATTAAAACTTTGTATCTGAAAGGTGGGTGGTTGAGGGTGCTGAACCCTAGAGTGAGCCACACCCTGATATGTATTACAAAAAAGAAACAATAGGGCCTGTATTAAATTAATGTGCTGTTGCACAAATACGGTATTTGGCCAATATACAGACATACACATTCAGAACACTGCAACTAATAAATAGCTGAACTCCAATATTGCTGTAAATATTACAAATGTAAGGAACTTAGTGTTTTTTGATCAAAAAGCGCAAAAACCATCCAATCACGTCCAGGTAACCTTTTAGTTTGGATGGTTCCTGGCACATGGTGAGGGAGGATATAACCTAACATATGCCAAGGACCATCCATATTAAAAGGTACATCTTGATATGGTTGGATGGCTTTTGTGCTCTTTAATCAAAAAACGCTAAGTACCTTACGTTTGTAATATTTACAGCAATATTGGTGTTCATGTATTAGTCACAGTGTGCTGACGCATTGTGTGTATCACTTCTACCAAAGTCTTGGTAAAAGTTTTATCACTTTTCTTGTTCTTTTCTTTAGGTAAATATGCTCCTTTGTGCTGACCTTGGTTCCAGAATAATATGTATGTCATGGCAGTGCATGTAGCCTTTAACTATATATTGGGTTATGGTGTACCAAAAACAGTGATCCTTTTACAGTCATCTAATGCTGAAAACATTTTTTTCAGAATAAAAAACAACTACGGTAATAAAGATGTACTTTTGCAAAAAATGTCACCCAAACCCTAAAAACACCATAGGGCACTGTGACCGAATATTAATGAAAATCTTTTCCAGCACACTGATGAAAATCCGTTCATTTTTTCACACATTTTTCATACAAGGGAAATATGAACATCTGAATTAGGCCCCAGAATGAGAACATCTCTGGGTGCATAACGAACAAAATTACAAAACTTTAGAAATTCTGAATTACTTACATATAGTTATTTTTATATTTAAGCTGAATGGAAATCCTGTTCAAATAATCAAGAAATTTGTAAATAAGCAAATCATGGTTAGTCTTAGATAGGATAATGTCTTTCCTTCTGATATGCCAGATATAGTAGAGGCAAAAATAAGCAAATACATGCCGCATTTTGCCAATATAACAGTGACACGATGAGAGGCTAGGAATTGGAACAGCATTGTGGTGGGATCTTGGCACTTAGGCCAGTAGAATTCCATTTAGTATTGACAAATCCAGGCCCTCAAGCAAATTTCCATGTATTTTATTTGGAGTACAAGATAAATTACTACTCTAATAGGTAATGATCCTATGTACAGTAAAATATTATTTTATATAGATGTAAATTGAATTTCATCTGCACTTACCCTTTAAAACATATATTATGCAAATTACTGACACAGTGAAGCATTGTAACATGGGTATTTTGTAGTGAGTATAATTTTCCGACTTTTCGGCAAGCATCAGTTCTGCTATCAATGTGGCTGAAAGTTGTGTTGAATGTATTTCCACTACACCGCAAATGTAAGCTAATTCTGTCTTGACGCTCTTGGTTTCCTTGCAGTTGGCAGTGCATAAAATAACAAATTAACTTCCAAAATGTCACAGGGCCTACTACTACACAGGTTAATTATATTCCGACTCTCCCTGTGTATTCATTTAGCTGTTCCTTCTCCCAAGTGGATCATTATTAATGCTTAGAAGCAGGTTGAAGGCTGAACTAAATCCAGCTTTGGTCAAATGAAACAAATAGGACTACAGTTTATCTTAAAAGAAATAGAGGAATCATTTAGTCATGGCCAAGAGATGCTATTAATGTGGAAAACAGCAATTTGTGAACATTTTTTGGTCACCAGAGCTTACACAGTTATAAAACTCATCTTATTTTTATAATAAATTTCAGGATATACACAGGAGTTAGGAAAATCTAGGCAATTGCCTAGGGTGGAAAATTTCATAAAGACTCAACACTAATGCTAGTTTTCGAAAGGGGAAAGTATGTTGGAACATAGATTTTTCCAATTCTGTAGCTGTATCAGTTTAGTAGTCAACCGCAAATACAGGAGCCAATCTACATATAAAATTTTACAAATTCCATCTGGAAATTAAAATATTTATTGCCAGGGATGGCTGCAATTAACACTGTCCAATACCAGTCTTGCTATTCCCACAAAGTTCAAGAAAGCAGAATAAGATCCCGTTAACATGATATTCATTTGGAAAAGTCCACATAAGTTCCCCAAAATGGTATGGCTACAGTTTATATCAATATCCTACCTTAAATTATAGTAAACAATTTGATTGGAAGAGTTGAAGCAATAATTCTAGGAAAAATAGCTTCATAATATTGTATGCAATGGAGCATGGCACAGGTCATACAGAACCTAAGGGGAAAAAAAACCTGTATAGTAAACTTGGTCAGAAATTGGATGGAAATGAAGACACAGTATGGCCCCATACACATCTATTAGTGTCTTATCACAGCACTGCACAAAGCTGGTTTCCTGTAGTAAATAGACATCAGAGGCCGGTAGCTGATATCAGAGCACATATCGCCAGCGTTTGATGTCACTTCAAATGGATGAGGAAGAGGACGCCACTGGACCGCGATCAGCTAAGAAGAAACTTTTTTTTTCACTGAAAGCCACAATATTGGGCCAGGAATGAAAGGACACAATGCGCCAGGAATCAGAGGACACAAGGGGGTCAGAAATGAGAGCACACAATGAGGTCAGGAATGAGAGGATAGTAGGGGTCAGTAATAAGAGGACACAAGGGGGCCAGAAATGAGAGTGTAGGGGGTGTATGGAGGCCAGTTTATGCCCCACTGGCCTTGCACATGTTCCTATGTTAAAAGCTGATGTACCTCATATGTCTATAATGTTGTTATACTGTGTAATGCATTGTATAAATGTTTATGTGCCGAGAAGATATAGGGAAAGTATAGGACGTAGACCAGTAGGGAGAGCACAATAGAATAAGATAGGAATTAGAAAAAATAGGATTAGGCTAAATAGGAGGGGCTAAGAGAGAGTAGTTTTGGGGAGCTTCCGGTAGTGATAAAGTGGTGTGTGAGGTGGGGGCAAGGGCTGGACAGTGTTGTCCAGTAATGTTTAAACCAAGGAGCCCAGCAGTCCAGGGCCTCGGAGTTGACAGTCACACGTAGTGGAGGAATATCTAGGCAGGTTAACAATGGTAGCAGCTAACTTCGTGGGAGCCACCCTTAACGTCCGAGGCCTACGGCCTGGTAAGGAGTGGAAAAGCCATCCTTCAACTTCACCATTGGAGAGGGAAGCAGATGGGGAACTCCTGAAACAGGTTAGTTTGTCCTCTCAGAAAGCTGCGGTGCCGTCGGATCCGGGGGATATTCATGGAGGAGAAAGGGACAGTACAGGGAACGGAATGATGATATTCTGCAAAGAATCTTCTGCTGTTTCTGTGACTAAACTGGACGAGCTGAGTAAAAGTGTTCTGTTAAAAATGAATTTGGACTTAGACTGTTATTGTGTGCTGCTTAGAGGAAAGGCTGTTCAGTCTTGTGAAGTGGACCTCAACTCACACATGAGTGGAATGCAATGTGTTAATGTTTTGGAGGGTCAGGGGTGCTAGAACTACCACCGATAGCCAGGACTACTCCCGCCCTGGCCCCGTTACACTTGGTGTAGTACGGCAGGATTTGGACACCTTGCAATGTGGAGATACCCTGAATGTGACAAATGTGATAAAGATAGTAACAAAGATAGCGGAAAATGGCATGGAGACTGACAACTCCAGCTCCACCCCTTCCTAACCTGAAAGTGGCACAAAACTCCAGCTGGCAGAGACAGTGGTCTGGGCCTAAGATGCATCCCCTGGTGAACGGTGTCCGCCCATGGTGGATGCGATGGAAGAAGAGGAAGCCTTGCCCCTTACAGCAGCAGATTCCCAAAGAACGGGCAGAGTCCAATGCTGAATGAATGGAGTAGCTGAAAGCAGCTCCACCCTGGAATGAGTGGGGCCCATAAGAAGAAAAGCTTGTGTGTGGCTGCGCGGTGCCATTGTGAGGCATGCATCGGCACCAATGGCCCACTCCTGCATTCGTTGCTGCGGCAGTGTCAGCCGCATAGAGTGGAAGTGGCGACAAGCAGAGGAAAGGACCCGGCCCGGAAGGCTGTAAAGAGATTGGCCGACAGATTCCCGGTACCTGCTGGAGAGCAGCATTCGCGGCTGCCGGAACCGGAGCATCATCGTCAGCCCGAGGAGGTCGGCGATCTGGAAGAAGCTGCCCCAGAGGAATGTGATCCAGAAGAGGTGGAACTGGAGGAACCGGAGCCCAAGCCAGAGGATGAGGCTGCTGTGCTGGAGGAGTCTGACGGTCGCGGAGTGATTGCGGCCAGGATGTCGGGGCAGTGGGACAACAAGCAGGTAGTGAGTGGTACTCGGTCCCAAAATCCAGAACACAAGCCTGTGTTCACGAATGGCCCATCTTCCGGTCTGTCCCTCCGGTATCAGGAAGGAGAAGGGCCCTTCCCATCCCCCTGGCAGGCGGCATGAATCGCGGTGGTGATTGAAGGAAAGAAGAAAAGGGAGAAGGAGATCTGGAAAGAGCTAGCTGACCAGGAGGGGGTTGATGGCAGGACGGTGGACCAGTGGGTTGCTAGTGCATACATCCCGTCTCACGGAAAAGGCTTGATCCGTGAGGACTACACCCACGATAAAGTATATGTGAATGCCAGCTCTGTGAAATTTCAAAGATCCCTGAGGGAAGTGGATAGGGTCACCTTCCTGAAAGAGGATGGACCCCGGGGGTACTTTGCGGTGGTGGTAATCCCCTATTGTGCACGGAGGATGACCCGGGACTACTGTCACTGGCTGGAACATGGGCACTGAGCCCGGTGTAAGACAGTAACTGACCATGATCCCTTTAAAAAAAAAAGTTGTGCTTGTTGCACTGGAATAAGGAAACAAGACTGTTCTGCATCCCTATGGGCAGAGGAGCCCTGTAGCACCTGAGTCGGGTGCAGTGTGGCCGGTACGGGCCACGGTTGAACGTTGATTTCCCCTCCCCGAGTTCTGTTGCGCGCATTGCGCCTCCCCTGCTAGATTGCAGGAACTCTAACCCTGAGGGGTTACGTGACCTTGGACTGAAAACGGACTGTATGTGGCTGCTGCAAATGACTGTGTTTTAGTGTGTTATGTGTAACCTGAATTTTGCCCCTCGGAAAAAGCAGCACACATGCGTTAAAGGGCAGTACTCCGTGCAAAGGAGGGAGGGGGAAGAACTTAACCAAGAGGAACAATGTCAGGATGATATGGACTGTAGCTGCTGGGACTGTGGTGAGTCCTAATGTGAACTGTGTATGTGCTTTGGTCCTAGAAATAAGAGGGACTGGAGTCAATTGAACTTGTAGTACTGGTTAGACGACCCAAGGATCATGCCGGGTCATGGGAGACTGTAACCAAGTGCCTGCCCAAGGCATATTGATGGCTAAAAAGGCCAGAGGTGAATGTTAAGTAATAAAAAAAAAGAACTGGACTCTTGTGTAGAGCCAAAGGACTACCTACGGTTAAAAAAAAATAAGTTTTATAAATGGAAAAAAAGTGTGTTTTATATTAAATTGGTGTTCTAACAGCACTATATGGTCGGGGATGACCATATTGTAAGGAGGGAGGTGTATAGGGGGTGTATGGAGGCCAGTTTATGCCCCACTCACTTTGCACATGTTCTTATGTTAAAAGCTGATGTACCTCATATGTCTATAATGTTTTTATACTGTGTAATGCATTGTATAAATGTTTATGTGCTGAGAAGATATAGGGAATGTATAGGACTTTGACCAGTAGGGGAGCACAATAGAATAAGATAGGAATTAGTTAGACCAATAGGATTATTCTAATTAGGAGGGGCTAAGAGAGAGTAGTTCTGGGGAGCTTCCTGTAGTGATTCAGTGGTGTGTGAGGCGTGAGCAAGGGCAGGATAGTTGTCTCCAGTAACGTTTATGCCATGGAGTCCAACAGTTCAGGGCCTCAGAGCTGACAGTCACATGTAGTGGAGGAATATCTAGGCAGCTTAACAATGTTAGCAGCTAACTTCGTGGGAACCACCTTTAACATCCGAGGCCTACGGCCTGGTAAAGAATGGAAGAGCCATCCTTCAACTTCACCATTGAAGAGGGAAGCGGCTGGGGAGCTCCTGAAGCAGGTTAGTTTGTACTCTCAGAAAGCTGCGGCGCCGGCGGATCCGGGGGATATTCATGGAGGAGAAAGGGACAGTACAGGGAATGGAATGATGATATTCTGCGAAGAATCTTCTGCTGTTTCTGTGACTAAACTGGGCAAGCTGAGTAAAAGTGTTCTGTTAAAAATGAATCTGGACTCAGACTGTTATTGCGTGCTGCTAAGAAAAAAGGATGCCCGGTCTTGTGAAGTGGACCTCAACTCACAAGTGAGTGCACTGCAATGTGTTAATGTTATGGAGGGTGAGGGGGTGCCATAACTACCACCGTTAGCAGTGACTACCACCTCCCTGACCCCCGTTACAAGAGCACACAAAGGGGCCAGGAATGAGAGGACAGTAGGGGCCACGAATGAAAGGACACAAGGGGGCCAGGAAGGAGAGGACCCAAGGTTGCCCAGATTGAAAGGACACAAGTGGGCCAGGAATGAGAGGACACTAGGGGGTCAGTAATGAGAGGACACATGGGGCAAGGGATGAGAGGACACATGGGGCCAGGAATAAGAGACATGGGGGCCAGGGATGAGAGGACCCAAGGGGGTCAGAAATGAGAGGACCCAAGAGGGCCAGTAATGATAGGACACTAGGGGGCCAGTAATGAGAGAAGACAAGGGGGGCAGGAATGAGAGAACACAGTGTGCCAGGAATGAGAGGACACAAGGGGGGCAGGAATGAGAGGACATATGGGGCCTGGAATGAGATTACACAAGGGGAATGAGATGACATAAGGGGCAGGAATGAGATGACACAAGGATTCAGGAATTAGAGGACATATGGGGCAAGGAATGAGAGGGTACAAGAGGGCAAGGAATCAGAAGACACAAGGGGTCAGGAATGAGAGGGCACAATAGGGCCAGGAATGAGAGGACACAAGTGGGCCTGGAATGAGAAGATACAAGTGGGCCAGGAGTGAAAGCACACAAGAGGTCCAAGAATGAGAGGACACAAGGGGGCTAGGAATTAAAGGACACAAGGGGGTCAGGAATGAGATGAAACAAGGGGACCAAGAATGAGAGAACACATAGGGACAGAATGGGGGCCATTATTACATGAAAGTGCCAGGATGTGGGGCATTACTGTAGGGGCTAATTAAGGGATATTTGTTGTGAATGGGTTTGAGATGAGTTCTGAGCAGAGGCTCCCTCTGGTGGTTACAAGCGGTACTAGTGAGGATTGGGAATCAGGTGTTACTGATTGGTCTTATTTAAGGGAATCATTTTCCCATCAGGGTTGCCGGTGATCAATTGTTCTGGTCTGAATCCTTCTTTCCAGTTTCCCTTGTAGCCTGCTGTGTCGTGTCTGCATCTCCTGCTATCAGATAAGACAATTTCTTATTTTGTGTTTTTGCTATATTTTTGCATTTTGTCCTGCACTTCTGTGGGGGCCTTCTGGGTCCCCTCCGGGGGCATTTGCCCTCTCAGTTTAGTCCAGCCACTGTGTTTTGTACTTTTGCTTTTTGCAGTTTTTTCAGTGGCTGCTGTTTTTGTTACACCAGAGAACTAATTTAGGTGGTTAGTCAGGGTACTGCAATCTCATAGATTCCAACTGCTCTGGTGTATTTCCTTTTTTACCTGCACTCCTCAGCTACCGTAACATAACAGTATCACCGGCCAGGAAAAATTGTATGGTACTCACAGAAGGGAAAAAATATTTTGAAGGAAGAAAAGTTGTCAGAGATATTTTTCTGTTTGTTGCATTTTTTTTTTTTTTTTTTTCCCTCTGTATCTCTGGGTGCTGGGGAGGATCTTTTCTCCCAATGGAGTTTGCACAGTTGTCTGGCCATGTGGATCAGCTTGCCACTGAGGTTCGGAGTATTGCTGCATATCTTGCTAGGTTGCCTGTTGTGGAACCTAGGATCCCCATGCCAGATTTGTTTTCAGGGGATCGAGCTAAGTTTCAGAATTTCAAAAATAATTGTAAATTGTTTCTTGCCTTAAAATCTAAGTCCTCAGGAAACGCAGCCCAGCAGGTTCAAATTGTCATCTCTCTCCTGCGCGGCGATCCTCAGGATTGGGCTTTTTCCCTGATACCTGGGGATCCTGTTTTGAGTGATGTTGATGCATTTTTTCAGGCTTTGGGGTTATTGTACGATAAGCCTAATGTCACTGATCAAGCTGAAAAAGCCTTGTTGGCATTAAATCAGGGGCTTGATGACGCTGAGTTATACTGTCAGAGATTCCGTAGGTGGGCAGTCCTGACCAAATGGAATGACGACGCTTTGGCGGCCCTTTTCCGGAAGGGTCTGTCGGATAATGTAAAGGATGTTATGGTGGGATTCCCTGTCCCCTCTGGTCTCAATGATTCTATGTCATTAGCGATTCAAATTGACAGACGTTTGCGTGAGCGGAGAAGTATGCGTGGAGTGGTGTTGCCTTGTGAGCCAGCTGCTGAGCCCATGCAGTGTGATGGAGTGGTGTCTGGGGCACAGCGTCATGAGTTTCGAAAGCGCAATGGGTTATGTTTCTACTGTGGTGATGCCTCTCATGCTATTTCAGTCTGCCCTAAGCGGGGAAGACGTTTTGCACGCTCAGTTGTCTTGGGTGGTGTTCAGACTAAGTTTTTATTAACTGTCACTCTGATATGCTCTCTGTCCTTATTTTCTGCTCAGGCTTTCGTTGATTCTGGAGCAGCTATTAACCTGATGGATTATGATTTTGCTAAACGTTGTGGATTTCCCTTGATACCCCTACAGAAGTCTATTCCCCTACTGGGGATCGATTCTACCCCTTTGGCTGAGAATAAACCCCAGTTTTCTACTCAGGTGATAATGAGGGTTGAACCTGATCACCAGGAGTGCTGCAAATTTTTGGTTCTATATAATCTGCATGACATTATCGTGCTGGGTTTCCCTTGGTTACAGTCTCATAATCCTGTTTTGGATTGGAAATCTGTGTCTGTAACCAGTTGGGGCTGCCAATGTGTTAATACCAACACTCCTGTTTTTTCTGCCTCCCCCCAGGCTGAGGATGTTCCTGACTTTTTGTTTGATTTTTCTGATGTGTTTAGCGAAAGTAAATCTGCATCCTTACCTCCCCATAGGAGCTATGACTGCGCTATTGAATTAGTGCCAGGTAGTAAATTCCCTAAGGGTCGCCTTTTTAACTTGTCTGTACCTGAACATGACGCTATGCGGTCTTATATCAAGGAATCATTGGAGAAGGGTCATATCAGACCATCCTCTTCACCCTTAGGTGCCGGTTTTTTCTTTGTGGCCAAAAAAGATGGTTCATTAAGGCCGTGTATTGATTATCGTCTCTTGAACAATATTACTGTGAAATATCAATACCCGTTACCCTTGATTTCTGACCTGTTTTCCAGGGTGAAAAACGCTACTTGGTTTACCAAGCTTGACCTCAGGGGGGCGTATAACCTTATTCGCATTAAGCACGGGGATGAATGGAAGACGGCATTTAACACCCCTGAAGGGCATTTTGAGTACCTTGTGATGCCCTTTGGGCTCACTAATGCTCCTTCCGTCTTCCAGTCCTTCATGAATGACATTTTCAGGGATTTTGTGGACAAGTTTCTGATTGTTTATTTGGATGATATCTTGATTTTTTCTAATGACTGGGACTCTCATGTGAAACATGTTCGAACTGTATTCCAGATTTTGAGAGAGAATGCTCTGTATGTGAAGGGATCAAAGTGTCTTTTTGGCGTACAGAAGATCTAATTTCTGGTATTCATTTTGTCCCCATCTGTTATTGAAATGGACCCGGTCAAGGTTCAGGCCATCTGTGATTGGGTCCAACCTACTTCATTAAAGGCTCTTCAGAGATTTTTGGGTTTTGCCAATTTTTATCGTAAATTTATTGGTAATTTCTCTGTTATTGTTAAACCATTAACTGATTTGACCAGAAAGGGTTCTGATGTGGTGAATTGGCCTCCTGAGGCAGTCTCTGCGTTTCAGGAACTTAAGCAGAGATTCACTTCTGCTCCTGTTCTACGGCAGCCTGATGTTTCTCTGCCATTTCAGGTGGAGGTTGATGCCTCTGAAATTGGGGCAGGTGCCGTTTTGTCCCAAAAAGATCCAGAGACCTCTAAAAGTAACCCTTGTGCCTTTTTCTCTCGAAAATTTTCTCCTACTGAACGTAATTATGACGTGGGTAATCGGGAGTTATTGGCCATGAAGTGGGCTTTTGAAGAGTGGAGACATTGGCTGGAGGGAGCCAAACATCAGGTGGTGGTCCTTACGGACCATAAGAATCTGGTCTATCTGGAATCTGCCAAGCGACTCAATCCTAGACAGGCCAGGTGGGCCTTGTTTTTCACACGTTTTAATTTTGTGGTTTCCTTTCTTCCTGGCACTAAGAATGTTAAGGCGGATGCCCTCTCGAGGAGTTTCCTTGCGGACTCTCCTGAGCTATCTGATCCCTCTGTTATTTTGAAGGAGGGTGTAGTTCTTTCCGCCATCTCGCCTAATTTGAGACTTGCTCTGGAGGGGTGTCAGGAGGATAGGCCCGAGCGCTGCCCTGTTGGAAAGTTGTTTGTCCCGGACCGATGGAAAAAGAGTGTGATGTCTGAGATTCATTGTTCCGCATTGGCTGGGCATCCCGGAATTTTTGGTACCAGAGACTTGGTTAGTCGGTCCTTTTGGTGGCCTACCTTGTCTCGCGATGTCAGGGAATTTGTGCAGTCCTGCGGGACTTGCTCTCGCTCCAAGCCTTGCTCTCGCTCTAGTGGTTTGTTGATGCCATTGCCTGTGCCCAAGAGACCATGGACCCATATCTCTATGGATTTCATTTCCGATCTTCCTGTTTCTCAGAGAATGACCACCATCTGGGTAATTTGTGATAGGTTTTCCAAAATGATACATCTTGTGCCATTACCTAAGTTGCCTTCCTCCTCTGAATTGGTGCCGTTGTTCCTTCAGCACGTGGTTCGTTTACACGGCATTCCTGAGAACATTGTGTCTGACAGAGGAGTCCAGTTTGTTTCCAGATTTTGGAGGACTTTTTGTTCTAAACTGGGTGTTCAATTGTCTTTCTCCTCGGCATTTCATCCTCAGACCAATGGTCAAACTGAGAGAACAAACCAGACATTGGAGACTTATCTAAGATGCTTTGTGTCTGCTGATCAGGATGACTGGGTCTCTTTTTTGCCTTTGGCTGAGTTTGCTCTTAATAATAGGGCTAGCTCTGCCACTTTGATGTCTCCGTTTTTCTGTAATTCTGGGTTTCACCCTCGTTTTTCTTCAGGACAGACGGAGGCTTCTGTCTGTCCAGGTGTTGACTCTGTTGTTGAGCGTATGCAGCAGATTTGGGACCAGGTAGTGGAGAGGTTGTCCCTCTCTCAGGAGAAGGCCCAGCGGTTTGCTAACCGGCATAGGACTGATGGTCCTCGGTTTAAAGTGGGGGACTTGGTCTGGTTGTCCTCAAAGAATATTCCTATGAGAGTAGCATCTCCTAAATTTAAGCCTAGGTTCATTGGACCTTATAAGATCATGGAGATTATTAATCCTGTTTCTTTTCGTTTGCTTCTTCCAGGGACATTTAAGATCCATAACGTGTTCCACAAGTCCTTGTTGAAGAGGTTTGTTGAGCCAGTGGTTCCTGCTGCTGTGCCTCCTGACCCTGTTTTGGTTGAGGGCAATCTGGAGTATGTGGTTGAGAAAATATTGGATTCTCGTTTTTCTAGACGAAGACTCCAGTATTTGGTTAAATGGAGAGGTTATGGTCAGGAAGATAATTCTTGGGTGTTTGCTTCGGACATCCATGCTAGGAGACTTATCCGTGCGTATCATAGAACTCATCCTGACCGACCTGGTTGCTCAAATGAGGGTTCGGTGACCCCTCCTCAAGGGGGGGTACTGTTGTGAATGGGTTTGAGATGAGTTCTGAGCAGAGGCTCCCTCTGGTGGTTACAAGCGGTACTAGTGAGGATTGGGAATCAGGTGTTACTGATTGGTCTTATTTAAGGGAATCATTTTCCCATCAGGGTTGCCGGTGATCAATTGTTCTGGTCTGAATCCTTCTTTCCAGTTTCCCTTGTAGCCTGCTGTGTCGTGTCTGCATCTCCTGCTATCAGATAAGACAATTTCTTATTTTGTGTTTTTGCTATATTTTTGCATTTTGTCCTGCACTTCTGTGGGGGCCTTCTGGGTCCCCTCCGGGGCATTTGCCCTCTCAGTTTAGTCCAGCCACTGTGTTTTGTACTTTTGCTTTTTGCAGTTTTTTCAGTGGCTGCTGTTTTTGTTACACCAGAGAACTAATTTAGGTGGTTAGTCAGGGTACTGCAATCTCATAGATTCCAACTGCTCTGGTGTATTTCCTTTTTTACCTGCACTCCTCAGCTACCGTAACATAACAGATATTATTACTACTGGAATTCCTTTTATTTTTGAGGATAGTTTTTTCAGTGTGGGGGTCCTGTTACTATGCAGGGTGGCACTACTCTATGTCACTTTTTTCTTCATCTAGGTAGTGTAGAAGTTGGGGAAACATTGGGGAATTTGCTCTGGAAGCAGTGTTCTAGATAACTGTGTGTTATTTTCTGCAGAGACAAGGATGGCTGGAAGAAGTGATTCGGTCTGTGCTGGATGAAAAAGAAAAGATTAATATCTTCATCTTGAGACATCTCTGGTGAGTCAGTGTGTTACCTGTACACTGACACTGTACACTATGTACTATGTACAAAGAACCTGTATAAAATGTCATTGGTGATCACTGTATTACCCGCACACTGACACTATGTTCAGTGCTCCTGTGTATAATGTCACTGGTGATCCCTGTATTACCAGTACACTTACACTATATACAGAGCTCCTGTGTATACAGTCACTGGTGAGTCCCTTTATTACCTGTACACTGACACTATACACTGTATAGCGCTATCTTATTCCGCAGCACTTTACATACGTTATGATCACTGTCCCCAATGGGGCTCACAATCTAAATTCCCTATCAGTATGTCTTTGGAGTGTGGGAGGAAACCAGAGTACCCGGAGTAAACCCACACAAACATGGGGAGAACATACAAACTCCTTGCAGATGTTGTCCTTGATGGGATTTAAACTCCGAACCCCAGCGCTGCAAGGCTGCAGTGCTAACCACAGTAATATGTGATCTGTTCCTGGTCTGGTGTATTTGTTCCTTGTATGTGGTATTGTTTAGTCACTATGTGGTGGTTATATGTGGTCTTGTCGTGGTATGACAGTATTTGTCATTTGTATGTGGTATTATTGGTCATTTTAAAAAAAAATGTATGTGACACATTCCATTAAAGAAAAATAAATAAAAATATACCTAAAAAGAGTATTGGGTACTTTATGAAATTATTAATAGGTTAGAGTACAGTAATGCCCTGCCAAAAGTGTCTCCTTGTCGTGGTGGCAGGCTTAAAAAATCTTTTCGATAAAACAAAAGCCGATGACTATATATGTGATCTGGTGTTCAATGGAAGCAGTTAATGTATGATAGGTGAGTACTAGAGTTGAGCGAAATAGGTCGGTCAGAATCATAAGTCGCCGACTTTTGCCAAAGTCGGGTTTCGTTGACCGAAACCCGACCATAGCATGAGGTCGGCCATGCGGTCGGCAAAACGAGCGCCATAGTCGGATTTCCCAGAATGATTTCAGGCGCCTTTTTTTCAGCCAATGATCAAGGACGTACACTGTGGGCAACGAGATGACATGTGCAGCGTCCACCACCATCGTAGAGAAGGGCATTGCAGTGATTGGCTTGCTTTGGGGGGCGTCATAGTGTATATAAAAGCCCTGACCGCCGACCTCCATTTTACTTCTGCCGATATTAACAGTAGGGAGAGGTTGCTGTTTATCAGTAGGGAGAGAGTTAGGGTTGGAAAGAGAGGAGAAGTTCTTCTGTGCTTGTGCTGATAGCAATTGTGCTGCACAGTTAGTGTGCAGTGATGGGGAGGATTTCTTGTGTGCAGCAGCGCTGGTTATTAGGCTGCCTGATAGCTGTATTGCTGTGTGTACACTGCTGTGCAGACTGCTTTTTACACAGCACTAATACTTTTATTCTTTTTTTTCTGCACACAGTATAGAGCTGTATGCTCCTCACACACTACCGTGTACCGGTTGGTATCACGGTTAAATACATGCTGACTATCTGTGTGTGACTCTGGAAATAAATACGGAGATTGAAATTTTTCCCTACACTGTATACAGCTGTACGCTTCTGATACAGTACCGTATTTCTGCTGTTTTTATTACGGTCAAATCCATACTCAGTGAGCGTCTGTGTGTGACTTCGGAAATATATACGGAGATTTAAATTTTTCCCTACACCATATACAGCTGTATGCTTCTGATACACTACCGTATATCTGCTCTTTGCATTAAGGTCAAATCCATACTGAGTGAGCGTCTGTGTGTGACTCCGGAAATATATACGGAGATTTAAATTTTCCCCTACACCGTATACAGCTGTCCGCTTTTGATACAGTACCATTTTACTGCTTTTTGTATTACGGTCAAATCCATACTGAGTGAGCGTCTTTGTGTGACTCCGGAAATATATACGGAGATTTAAATTTTTCCCTACACCGTATACTGCTGTACGCTTCTGATACAGTACAGTATTTCTGCTGTTTGTATTACTGTCCAATCCATACTGAGTGAGCATCTCTGTCTGACTCCGAAAATATATACGGAGATTTAAATTTTCCCCTATACCGTATACAGCTGTACGCTCCTCATAATGTACCATATATCTGCTGGTATTTTTGGTACATTTTCCCAAACATGAGGAAGTATGGTGGAAGAGGCCGCGGACGTGGGCAGGGGGGGCCAGCTGGTACTGATGGTGGTGGTAGTGCATCTGCTGGTAGTGCCAAAAGCACAATAGAACCTAAGGCAGGAGGTTTTGAGCCTGCGTCATTGTCTGGCTCCAGAAGACCTGGAAGGCTCCCTTTTCTGGGAGTAGGTAAACCGCTTTTAAAGCCGGAGCATCAGGAACAGGTTTTGGCTTACATTGCCGAAACAGCCTCCAGCTCTATCGACTCCTCTTCTGAAGTTTCAAAATCTGCAAGCAGTCATCAGTGCAGGCTCCTGGTCAGGAACAACACTTTTCCTTGTGTCCTTCACCCCCACCAAAAGAGAAGGATGCGGCAAGCCACACTTCAGATTACTCCCTGGAGCTCTTTTCACATACCATACCTAACTTATCAAGTCAAATCCTGAATTCCCCAGTCCAAGATGAATATGACACGGATTGCACTGATGCACAGCCACTGCTATTTGATTCTGCTGGTACATTCACCCAGAGCACTACATTGCCCTCGCAGTCTACTGAGCCAGAATCTGACCCTAATGAAACTCAGGTGCCCCTTTCCGCATACTATACCACCTTACACGGTGACACAGAGGAAGGTGCAGATGAAATTGAAGAGGAGGTGATGGATGACCCAGTTGTTGACCTGGATTGGCATTCATTGGGGGTAGAGGTTGCCGCTGGCAATAGCTCAGAAGATGAGGATAATCCACAGCAGTCATTGACATTGCAGCTGCGGTTATCTGGCAGGCCCGTAGCAGTCCAAAAACGTGTTAAAAAAGCAAAAAGAGTTGCAGGACAGCTTGGCCAGACGGTCAAATTAGCACAGCGTGCAAGCCCTGAAAAGTTTTCCCATAGCAGGAAGAGTGCAGTGTGGCACTTTTTTGACCAAAATCCTATTGATGAGGCAAAGGTTATCTGTAAGAAGTGCGGAAGGACCTTTAGCCGAGGAAAAATCTCCAAAATTTGAATACCAGTTGCATGCTTAGACATATAAACACCATGCACTTGCAAGCGTGGTCAGACTAAAAAACCTCAGGTAGCACACGTGCACCTGCTCCGACTGAAGGTAGCCAGCAATGCTACATCGCTTCCCCCACTGTAAGCCCACAGGTTAGCACAACACCAGCAAGAAATGTTGAGGTGTCGTCGCAAGGCCAAAGCAGTCAGAGAATCCCAATGGTTTTCCAATGAAAGACTGCATCTAGGCCATCACCACCATCACCATCACCAACCCCCTCTCAGTCTACCATGTCCACCGCTAGTTCCACCATATGCAGCTCTCAAGTCCAGCTCACCGTAGCAGAGACTCTGAGTAGGACAAGAAAGTACTCATCCTCTTATCCGCATACACTGGCTTTGAACGCCTACATTGCCAAACTGATCTCATTAGAGATGATGCCCTTCCGTTTGTTTGAAAGTGCAGCGTTCCGAGAACTCATGGCCTAAGTTTCCCACGGTATGACCTACCCAGTCGGCACTTCTTTGCTAAAAAAGCCATCCCTGCCCTCCACCTGCATGTGAAAGACCGCATTGTCCATACACTCAAACAATCAGTGAGTGGAAAGGTGCACCTCACAACAGATGCATGGGCCAGTAGGCATGGCCAGGGCCGTTACGTGTCCATCACTGCGCACTGGGTTAACGTTGTGGATGCAGGGTCCACAGGGGACAGTGGTGGGGGCTTTGCTGCCTAGCCCACGGTATAAGTAAAGAACTTAGCGTACACTCAGTCAAGTAAGACAAGGTGCTGGTGTAGCGGACCTGAGGTCCCAAATCTAGAATAATATAATACACCGCACACTTAGGTAAATATGATGCAAGGGTGAAAGCTATTATTTATTTATATACAGATTGGTAGTTTAGGCAAGGCAATATATGACAAGCGATTAAATTTAACGTTTCGGCTCACACACATTACAAGCTGATAGTAGTGGACCGATTCTCCAAGATGGCGCACTTTGTTCCGCTTCCAGGATTACCCTCCGCTCCGGAATTGTCAAAAGTTTTCATCCTGCATGTCTTCCGACTTCATGGATTTCCACAACACATTGTGTCTGATCGTGGAGTTCAATTTACGTCTTGATTTTGGAGGGCCTTATGTGGTCTCTTGAAGGTAAAGTTGGATTTCTCTTCTGCATACCACCCTCAATCCAATGGGCAAGTGGAGCGTGTGAATCAAGTGCTAGCGTCCTAGCTGCTCCCACGCTTCCCAGGATCTCCCGGCATCCTGCTCTTGCTTCCCGCCGGGCACCTCCATCTATTCGCTCACACGCCTTAGGGCCCGTCCGCGCGCTGCTTCTGAATATCTCCTCTCAGACTGTTAGCTGCATTATGTGACATGTTTACGATTCCCTATGAACAGCTGCTACTAATTAGCCTTACTCTGACACCCTGTTGACTTTTGCACCTTCTCTTTGTATTCATTGGCACTGGACCTCAAGCGACTTTTTTGATAAAGGCTCCGGTTGAGCCGAAACGTTAAATTTAATCGCTTGTCATATATTGCCTTGCATAAACTACCAATCTGTATATAAATAAATAATAGTTTTCACCCTTGCATCATAATCAACTAAGTGTGCGGTGTATTATATTATTCTAGCCCACGGTATAGGCAACAGTTGGCTGTAGGCGTTCGACCCTCCTCCTCCTCCAGAAGCGATAGCTCATCGACAAAGCGCAGTCGCACGAGCACTCCATCCGCAGCTACCAGTGTTGCACACGAGGTGTCCCACTATCGAACAGCTAGTGGTAAGCGTCAGCAGGCAGTTTTAATGATGATGTCTTTGGGCGACAACAGACACACCGCCGAGGTACTGGCCGACTACTTGCAGCGAGAAACTGAGTCATGGCTGGGCAGTCCACATCTTGAGCCAGGCAAGGCAGTCAGTGATAACGGCCGTAATTTTGTGGCGACCATAGCCCTGGCAAAACTCAGACACATACCTTGCCTGGCTCACACCTTGAACCTGGTGGTGCAGTGCTTCATAAATAATTATCCCGAATTAACAGCCCTGCTCCATAAGGTGCGAAGACTGTGATCCCACATCCGTCGCTCGACTGTAGACTCAAGTCGTATGCAGAGGCTGCAGAGATCGCTCCACCTCCCCAAGCACTGCCTAATCATAGACGTTGCAACAAGGTGGAACTCCACCATGCACATGGTTGAGAGGCTGTGCGAACAGAGGCAGGCTGTAATGCATTTGTGGGAGGATCCACGGGCAGGCAGTTTGAGGGCGGACATGGAGTTGTCGGGTGTGCACTGGTCAAAGCTGAAAGACCTCTGTAAAGTCCTTCAGTGTTTTGAGGAATGCACATGGCTGGTAAGCGCAGACGACACCATCATAAGCATTAGCATCCCATTTATGCGTCTGCTCATGCAAACTTTGACGCACATTAAGGATCAGGCGTCTGCAACGGAAGGAGGAGGTGGGAAGCCTTCATGACAGTCAGCCATTTTCTGCTCAGAGAAATGTCCTGGACGAGGTGGAGGAAGAAGAGTAAGAGGAGGAGGATGAGGATGAGGGGGATGATTATTTTGGGGAGGATGATTCTCCTCAGGGGGCAAGAGAAAATGTTGGCTTGCCAAGGTCAGGTACAGGGTTTGTGAGTGAATGGAGATGTGGATTTGGCAGAAAGTGCTTCTCCACCCACCACTGGCAGTGCATTATTGACACCTGGAACATTGGTCCACATGTGTGATCATGCCTTGCGGAGCCTAAAAAGGGTTCCCCGCATTGCCAAAATTATGAAGGATGACGACTACTGTTGGCCAGCATCCTCGATCCACGCTATAAAGTCAAATTACAGAACATCATGCCACAGGAGAACCTAGAGCTAATATTGGCAAACAAACAAGCAACTCTGGTAAACCGTTTGTTAGAGGCATTCCCAGCACACAGCAGTGGTGCAGGTTCTACCACAAGCCGTACTGTGCCAAATGGAAGAGGTGTTCGTGGTGCACACTGCCGAAGTGGCGTTGGAGACAGGGGTTTCATGACCATGTTGTGGTCTGATTTCTCGAGTAACGCTCACACGACTGGTAATACTGAATCGATTGCAACAGACAGGAGACAACAGTTGTCAACTATGGTTCAAAATTACCTCTCCTACCCTATCGATGTTCTCCCTCACAGTTCATTCCACTTTGAATACTGGGCCTGTAAACTGGACACCTGACCTGAATTGGCACAATATGCCATACAGGAGCTCGCTTGCCCTGCTGGTAGTGTGCTATCAGAAAGAGTCTTCAGTGCTGCTGGATCAATCCTGACAGAAAGAAGGACCAGGCTGTCGACCCAAAATGTTGATGATCTCACCTTCATTAAAATGAACCATGCCTGGGTTTCAAAGAATTTTGTACCACCTTCCACTGATGACACATAGGTTGCCAGCAAAATTGCTCGCTTTGTCCTCCTCTTCCTCTGACTTCTCCATTTCCTCCATTTGCAGCTGCTGAACGTCCAGCCTACACCTCAACGTATGCCAGTTTTTCCACCTCCCTAACTGGGCTGTACCCCCCCGGGCCGGTGTCAGCACCTGGCGCACCCGGGCAAGTGCCTATGCCCTGAGCAGGTGGGGGGCCCACTCGCCGTCAGAGACACCAGCGTCATATGAGGAGCCCTGTGCCTGTTCCCGGTGCCCACAAGTGTGCCCCCCCTGCTAGCTCAGAGCCCCAGAACTTGCAATACTTACCCCTCCCTGCTCCACCGCTGTGACGTCTTCGGCGTTTCCTGACATTCAGGTCAGAGAGCGCGATGATGTCATGTCTGTGCGCCCTCTGCCTGAACAGTCCAAGTGCAGAGAGCTGGAAGAGGTCGACGCTGAGGAGTCCAGAGTAGAGCAGTGCCCAGCGAGGAGAGGTATTTCATTTTTTTTAATGGTTGGAGCAATATATGGGGAGCATTATATACTGGAGAATTAGATATGGGGCCCATCATACTCTTGAGCATCATAGATAGTGCCCATTATACACTGGAGCATCATCCATGGGGCACATCATATACTGGAGCATTATATGGGGCCCATTATATATGGACCATGATATGAGGTTCATTATTTATGGGGCATCATATATCCTTTATATATGGAGCATCATATGGAGCACATATGGGGCCTATTCTGTATGGAGCATTATATGGAGCCCATTCTGTATTGATCAATATATGGGGCACATTATTCTGTATAGAGCAATATATGGGTCTCATTATTCTGTATGGTGCACTATGTGTTGCCCATAATACTGTATGGAGGACTATACTGTCCGTTTTTTGAGCTATTGTAGAATTTAAAATAGATATCACTCTTGTAATGTAAGAAGTGACGTATTTGGCATTGTACTATACCTATATTTCTCTGCCATATCGGACCATCATGAATTGTGGTATGTGTTAAAGGGGCCCACTCAGACTGTTTGGCCCGGGGCCCACGAAAACCTGTAGCCAGCACTGCCCCCCCACAACTTTAGCCAAATAACCCCCAGTTTTCAATACGTTACTATTATTATAAAGTTAATTAAGGTTGACAAGCTTAAGTAATAAGAATTGATGTCGTTGGCATTGAAATGGGCACTGTAGGTGTGTTTACTGTCCTCCACTCCCTGCCGACTTTTATTCCCCATTGACTTGCATTGGGGTCGGATTTTCGACTCCGACCGGTCCATTTCCGTTAGTCGGCCGACTTCGTTCGACTCGACTTTTGAGAAAGTCGGGTTTCACGAAACCCGACTCGACCCTAAAAAAGGCAAAGTCGCTCATCTCCAGTTACTATTATTATAAAGTAAATTAAGGTTGACAAGCTTAAGTAATAAGAATTGATATCGTTGGCATTGAAATGGGCACTGTAGGTGTGTTTACTGTACTCCACTCACTGGCGACTGTTATTCCCCATTGTCTTGCATTGGGGTCGGGTTTCGTTTTTGGCCAAACTCCGACTTTTGCCGTTAGTTAGTCTGCCGATTTCGTTCGACTCAACTTTTGGTAAATTTGGATGGTCCGAAACCCGACTCGACCCTCCTGGAGGCAATGTCGCTCATCTCAAGTGAGGACTTAATGCAGAAGTGGAGTTTTTCCAAGAGTGAGCGGTGGACTGTTGAAGGTATGAGGGGTGGAGTTGGAGCTGGGGTGGAGCCTGAAAATTTTGCAATATGGGGCCCTGAAATTCCTGGTGGCAGCCCTGCATACCATGAGACAGTTCATGAGGCACTAAAACAATATTCTAGTCTAGATAAATCACCACCTGATAATAGTTGTTAGAATCGCTATACACATTAAAAATGTAAGTTACTTTGTTAACATTTTTATATAGAAAAAGTGCAAAGCCATCCAACCACTTTTAGGTGTACCTTTAATATGGATTATCCATATCACTAACGTCTCTGCAGAAAGATCACATTTGTATCAGAAAATGTTGGACCCACAATTTGTGTAGCCATAGCCAAGCACCACTTACCACTTACTATGTCACCAGCTACCCGGAGGCTTTTGCCCTGTCATCCATAGATGAGGAGCACGTGGCTCAAGCTCTAGTGGACATTTTTAGTTGAGTAGGGTTTTCACAGGAGGTATTGACCAACCAGGGGACCTTATTCCAAAGCAAGCTGGTTCAGACAATCTGGTAGAAACATGTAGTTCCGCCCCCATGCGTACCACCCCCTACCAACCTGAAACTAACGGGTTGTGCTAGAGTTGCAATGGAATGCTCAAGCAGCACATTTGTCTGTATGTGGAGTCCAATGGGTGAGACTAGGATGAAAATCTGCAGCAGTTCCTGTTTGCCTACCAGGAGGTGCCACAGGATTCTACCGGGTTCTCTCTTTTTGAATTGCTGTACAGCAGAAAAGTATGAGGGCCGTTGGAGCTAGTAAAAAAGAGTTGAGAGGGAACTTTTCTCATAGAAGAGGTTCCCATTCTGGAGTATGTCCAAAAGCTTAGGGAAAAGATGAGATACCACATGGACTTAGCCCATGGAAATTTAGAAGTAGCTCAGGAAAAGCAACAAGCCTGTTACCACCATGCTGCTAGACTCCGAGAATTTACCTGTGGATAGAAAGTTCTAGTACTAGTACCAGTACACAAAAACAAGCCGCAAAACATGTGGGTGGGTCCGTTCACTATCACCAGAAAATACGGGGAGACTGACTACACTGTGGCCTTGGATCGAGCAGGTGTACGTGAACCTGTCCCTATCATGTCAACAGGTTAAAACCTTATGAGGAAAGGGAAGTTACCAACTTAGCAGTTCATTATCCAACTTTTCATGACCCAGATATGGACCAGATCCCATACTTATTGGTGGAATCCAAAAGAGGAATGGCGTAACGGATTTCCCATTGGGGATTGGATTGGTCAATCAAAGAAGCCGCAGTTAACAAAACCACTTGGATTCAGTCTGGTCGAACTCCCTTGGTCCAGCATCATGTCAACACAGGAGTAGCCACTCCACTCAGACAATCCACCTACCAGGTGAGTCCTCTATTGTTGGCAATGATGAAGCCGAGGTGGATGACATGTGAATATGGGGGTCATAGTTCCTTCCCATAGACAATTGGCAGCCAGTGTAGTGTTGGTGCCCATGAAAGAAAAGAGAACTCACTTCTGTGTGGACTATAGGCGACTCAATGAGGCCCCCATTACAGACGCCTACCCCATGACTTAGGTGGATAAACTACTAGAAAGATTAGGCGGATCTCGTTTCATATTTACCATCGATCTGAGCAAAGGATACTGGCAGATCCTACTCACAAAAGAGGCTCAAGAGAAGTCTGCATACATCGCCCATTTTGGCTTGTATGAATTTACCAGCATGCCATTTGAGATGAAAAACGCCTCGGCTACCTTCCACAGGATGGTAGACCAGTTACTAGAGGGATGTCATGTGTATGCCCAGGCATACCTGAATGACATCGCTATCTCCAGTGATACCTGGGAAGAGCATCTTCAGCATGTGTACCAGGTACTGTAGAGGGAAGCAAAAGCCAGCTTCCCATTTCACCAAACAAGTGCCAGATGAGAATGGCAGAGGTACTATACCTGGGACATCAGGTGGGAAGTGGGTGCATTTGTCCTGAACCTACAAAAGTAGATACCATTACCCAGTGGCCTCATCTAGCCAGCCAAAAAAAGTTTGGCACATTCCTAGGTACCGCAAACTATTATCGAAAGCTTATCCACAATTACAGTACAGGAGCAAAGCCCCTCACTGACCTTACTGCCAAATGATATGCCCACAATCTCATCTGAACCCCAGGATGCAAGTCCGCATTCCTCCAATTGTAAACATAGCTAACCCAAAGCCCAGTTCTGACTGCCCCTGACTTCCACTGTTGGTTCATTGTCCAAACAGATGCATTGGACACTGGATTGGAAGCCGTACTTAGTCAAGTGGGGGACAATGATCAGTAACACCCTGTAGCCTATGTCTCCCATATGCTGTAGGAGAGAGGGCATACGCCATAATAGAAAAAGAATGCTTGGCCATAATCTAGGCCCTAAAAAAATTACAGCCTTACCTCTACGGCAAGGAATTCAAGGTCATAACCAATCACAATCCTTTAAGTTAGCTAAATCGGACTGCTAGGGACAATGGACGTATACTCAGATGGAGTCTGGCCTTACAGTCCTATAATTTTTCTGTGTTCAATACAAAGGGAAAAGATCATAGAAATGCCTGACAAGTAGCGAAGAATGATTGGAAGCCTATCACGTCTGGAAGCCGCATCAACAGCTACCCACTACAGGATCCAGCAGTCTTCAAGGCTAATTAAGAAGGGGGAGGAATGTAACAACACAACATTTTTTCTTAATTATGCCAGACATAAATTTAGTTGGCCAAGAATCATAAACTGTTGTCTGAAGTATTAACTCTTCTTGTAGGTTGAATTGATATTTGCAAATGGACAAATGATTATTTACTTCCTATATCAGCTCCTACAGTTTATTGCACTGCTATCTGAGCAAAATAGAGATGTATGGTCGTTGATCAATGATATTTGCTGATATGTTGATTACACATTGTACTGGGCCATGCAATTTGTTGACTTGCAAACATTGAAGGATAAACTGACGAAGGACTTAGCTCCAAAACATGCTTCGGGGTGTGCACCACACTTAAGCCAGGGACCACTACCAGACCACCACCAGGTAATACCTTTACTGCTATCCATATTCCTTCTTCCTATTTAACACTGTGCAGTTTATATTCCCCTACTATGACTGCTATATATATTTGAGGTGAGTTGGTATGCTGCCTTAACTATTTACCACATAAATGAATACCGTCATCTATATGTATATTGTCTATGGTAAATTTTAAAGGGATTACTATGTTTATGAACTTTAATTATTCATCTACCATCTTAATTTTCCTGTGGTACACCTCTCGTGAATTAATTTACCTCTATGTACATCTTGTTTTTAATATGCTTCATTATACTTGTGCGGGCATTCTGTTACACACAGTGCCAATTTTTGTCACCCACTGTTCAATAAAGGTGCTTTACTTCACTACCTTTGTCCCATAACCATTATCTCCAATCCATGCCTAGTGGTTTCTTTGGTTTCTCACGTTTCAAATGGTCTCCCATTCAACCATTTAGGACAAACTAACACACTATCATTATGAATATTATATATTTATACACACACTCTGTTAGTTTTATTTAAGTTGTTATGCCTAATCTTTTTCTTTGTTCTAAACTGCATGGCCTAGTATAATGTGTAATGAACATGTTAGCAAACGTCATTGTTCAGTGACCTTGAGTTCCTGTTTTGCAATGATAACAGTACAATAAACTTTAGGAGGTGATATGAAAGGTAAAAAACAACTATTTGTCAATTTACAAATATCAATTCAGCCTACAAGAAGAGTCAATAATTCAGACAATAGTCTATGATTCTGGGTTTACGTAATTTACGCCTGGCATAATTAAGAAGAAATGCTGTGTCATCACACCATATTACACTGATACAGAGAGGGTGTGAGATCCAGTGATAGTGGCTTATAATCTTCAGGCTACTGTTGAAAGAGATAATAGGTCAGAGGGGTGTGAGATCCAGTGATAGTGAGGTGGCAGTGGGATTAAAACTGGCTATAGGTTTACTGAAGAGATTTATTTTCAGGTTGCATCATAGGATCCAAATGTGGGAGACAATCGGTAGTGTTGAGGCTTTCTTCATCCCTGATCCCTGATGAAGAAAGCCACAGCTTTTAAAGCACCTTAGGTATTGCTTTCTTACCAGCCTGACTTTGTGTCAGGACTTTAGTGACGTCACTCTCTATGATCTGAGTGCATTACCACTCAGGTCAACCGTCAGTGATCCCTGAGCGCACACTACCGGCCGGGGCTGCACTGCTGCACTTTGATCGTCTTACCTATTCGGAACAGCAAGTAAACACCTCCTGGCCCAGCTTGATACCCTGCAATCCCTCAGTATTCAACAACAGGATCTGTGCACCACGGCACCTTTTCCCATTGCTCTCAGGATCAGAGATAACGGACTTCACCTATACCCCACAGAGTGACACAGCAGTAGGACTAGTGCATCACAGCACTTTCTCTCACCACTTCCAAGGACCAAAGACAGCAAACTTCGTGAATCTTCTACGCAGTCACATAACAGCAGGTAAAAAACCTTCCTTTCCCAAGATTATCTTGTCACACATATTTACATATATTATAATTATATTATTATTATTATATAATTATAATATTATTATTATACATATATTATAATAATCTCACCGCTCACTTCTCCAGCCCCTCAATTCCTCATTGCCAGCCATTTGGTCCTCGTCGCATCTTTGGATCACAGACGGAAACGCTTAAATTCCCAGGCCTCTCATGCTAGGCCAGGGCTTCTGGACTTGATAAGCATCAGTGGGTTTTGCACATGCACCTGCAAAGGTCGCAGCCCAAACTATGAACTATGACATCAAGACATCACTGCGAAGTGCTTCAGTAAGGGCAGAGGCCCCTTAGAGGTGAGGGAGGTAAGAGGATTTTATTTTTATTTAAATGTTATGTTTATTATGCACTTTGGTCTGTAGGGACCCCAGAGCATAAAAAAGACATTCAATTTGTGTAGAATAGCATCTCCACGAATCAAATTTCCTGGAAAAATCCATGAGAACATGCAATTCAAATTTTGCCATCTCTAGTCTTAAGGCTTTTTCTCAGACTTCATCCCAGCATATGTGGCCCCTCCATGATGTCAAGCATTGTTATATCACCCCCACAGCTGCGGGTGAAAATCTGGGAGCATGTAAATTCTGCTAGACAAGTCTGGCTATTTTCAGATGACAACCATTCCACCATCAACACCATTTGTCGGCCAAATCATTAATTTGGTGGACCCTATTTTGTTCCATTTCATAAAGGTAGTTTTGGTTTACATTGCTTATCACCCTCTTTAACCTAGGAGAAAAAAAGTTTTTAATTTACATGTTTACATGCCAACAGATCATTTTCTTCACATTATCTTCTAATGGGATGTTAAGGTGTTCTGTTATGTAAAAGTTGTGAATTTTAGTAGAGCTTATTGTGTGTGTATATATATCTATGTATATATATCTATATACATAGATATATATATATATATATGTACTAGCTGAAGAGCCCGGCGTTGCCCAGGCATAGTAACTAACTACAGTTAGTTATAACAAATTATAATGATTATATCTATATATATAAAGCTGAGTGTAGAGCCCTGCCCACTCCACATAGACACATTCACTATAATATCCCACACAATCCCGTCAGCCAGATCTACCGGACTACTAATATCCCACATCATTCCGTCAGCCAGAGCCACCGTACTACTAATATCCCACATCATCCCGTCAAAGCCACCGGACTACTACCCCTAATATTCCACATCGTCCCGCCAGCCAGAGCCACCCTGTCAAAGCCACCAGACTACTACCACTAATATCTGACATCATCCTGTCACAGGTGCCAGACTACTACCCCTAATATTCCACATCATCCCGTCACAGCTACCAGACTACTACCCCTAATATCCCACATCATCCCATCAGCCAGAGCCACTGGACTACTCCCCTAATATCCCACAACATCCCATCAGCCAGAGCCACTGGACTACTCCCCCTATTATCCCACATCGTCCCGTCAGCCAGAACCACCGGACCACTAATATCCCACATCACCCTGTCAAAGCCACCAGACTACTACCACTAATATCCCACATCATCCTATCACAGCTGCCAGACTACTCCCCCTAATATCCCACATCATCCCGTCAGCCAGAGCCACCGGACTACTACTCCTAATCTCCCACATCATCCCGTCAGCCAGAGCCACCAGACTACTACCCCTAATATCCCACATCATCCCATCAGCCTGGGGTCAGAACCAGAGCGCTGAGTGGAATGGCCCTAACTTCCATAATGAGGATCCCTTTAAGAGAGACCTGGCGTCAGAACCAAAGCGCTGGATGGATTTGCCCTCACTGCAATACCGGGGTCCCTTTAAGAGGGGCCTGGGATCAGAACCAGAGTGCTGAGAGGAATTGTCCATACTTCCTTTCCAATGATCCCTTTAAGAGGCCTGGGGTCAAAACCAAAGAGCTGGATGGATTTGCCCTGACTTCCATACCAATGATCCTTTTAATAGAGGCCTGGGTCAGTACCAGAGCATTTGAAGGCAATTGCCCTGACTTACATACCCGGGATCCCTTTAAGAGGGAAGATGTGCCTATGGGATGGAGGATGTGTGATGGGGATATTGGAACGGGAATGGGGGATTCATTTCTGTTATGTACTCTCTGCTCCTTTCTGGGGGGCAGACAATGACTGGGAGCTTATGTTCCCTGGGATGCTAGATTTCTTCCATCCAGTCACTGTCTGCTGAGGTGTTGTTGTGGACTGAGAAAACTGTTGCTCATAGCAACCAATCAAAGCTCAGCTTCTTTTAAACAGCTCTCGGGAAATGAAAGAAGCTTAGTGATTGGTTGCAAGGAAAAATGTTGCTCATAGCAACCAATCACAGCTCAGCTTCTTTTAAACAGCTCTGGTGAAATGAAAGATGCTTTGTGATTGGTTGGTGATACACACACACACACACATTCAATTTTATATATATATATATAGATAAATATATATGCTGTATATATATATAGATATATATATATATATATATATATATTTAACTATATCTATATATATATATATGACTTTTCACCGGGAGGAATTAGTGTATTAGTGTAGATCTGGTAAAAAGTCTTTATGCATCCAGTGTGCACAACAACTGAAAATGAACAATGAGGATCCAGCCTTAGAATGTAATGAAAGAGTAATCCATACTTTCAATGCATTTTAAAGTTTAGTGCTTGTACCTTGTACAGTAGAAAGATGTACATTAATTTGGTGTCTACCAACTCAAAAACTTTTAAAAAGACCCTAATAGTGTTAGTTCACTGCTCACTACTTCTTTTGATCTTCACTAGTTCTAACTATTGGCAATATTCCAAGTATCATGCTACAAAATGAGGCTATTGCAGTTCAATTGCTGATGTTGAAGAAACTAGTTTAAAGGTACTGCCACACTACACAATCCCGCTAGCGATCACGATAACGACGCATACTAATGAGATCGCTAGCGGGATTGTTTCTATTTCGCTAGTAGCTACCTAATTTAGCGATATCGTTAAGGACGCTATCGCGGTTAGCGATCTCCTTAACGACTTTAGCGGTACAAAAGTACCGCTAAATCACTAACAAAAGGTGCCACACTCAGCGATTAGATACTTACCAGCGGGGCGCCAGCGATGAAAATAGGGTCCGGAACGATCAGGACGACGGACGAGATCACAGCAGGGGCCACGTCGCTGGTAGATGCCACACACAACAACATCGCTAACGGGATCGCTAAATAGTGACGTTTTTTAGCGATCCCGTTAGCGATGTTGTTTAGTGTGGCATACCCTTAAGAGTTATCAAATTCAGAAGACTGCTAAACTCTGATGACTTGATTTCATGTGTTGATATACTCTTATAATGCTCTATTCTGTGTACTTAAGACATTTGTTATGCTGCTCTAATAAGAGAAATGCTCAGAGAAAGACAAGTAATTGAACACTGAGATAAAGTGTGAAAGAAATCAAAGTGAGAAAAGATGGGGAAAATGGGGTGAGGGACAGACTGCAAAAGAGTTCTTGAGAAGTTTTCTCAATAATAGAAACAGAATTTTGAGGTGGAGTCTCGCTGAAAACAATATTGTAACATGATTCAAACCACTTTTATGACCCTATAAATTCCTCAAGTTTGGAAATCTTCCAAGTTGGCTCCTTCCCCAATTTACAGTGCCAGAGCTGATTTATATGACTGTACAAGCATCATATGATGATCTTAGATAGATATACACAGACTGTTCTTTCATACTGGAATCCCAATGACTATTTTGTTTTACATTTCCCAACCTTTTTTTTTCACTCAAATAGTTTTTCACGAGAAAGGAATCTTGTACACCAAACGCTATAGAATGATATTACTTTATAAAGTACAATATTTTATAGCAAGTTATCATATCCATCAAAAAATACCAGTCATATCACTATGATTAATCATTATTTTGACATTTGAATATTTTAGCTATTAAATTAAATATGAATAAATGAAAGATTAAAAAACAGCTGTGCCAAAGTGTTGTCCCATTTGCAAACAGCTGGAGTTCATGCAGGGCTTTGATCACATGGTTCACAATAAAGCCATAATGGGAAGTAAATAATTCTAGACAACTACAATAAAACCTAGCTCTAATGGAATCTAAATAATATTATGATACAAATACAATCCCTAATGACTTCAACAGACTGTGAGAATTAATATAGTTTACATAATGTGATGCATTTTGTAATACATTAATTTTATACTCTGGAATACTTTAGGTAATGATTCACAGTACAGTCAAATTCTCAAGATTGAAGTGTTTTGTTTTTTTTTGTTATTTTTAAGAATTGCTGAAGGTCTTTCATTAAACTAGGATTTCTGAATGAGAATGATTCATGATTAAAGATCATCATAACTGTCAATTTATTGCTACTTTGTAAAATTAAGTACTTATCAAACTACCAGTCCTCTTTGTACTACTAATGACATAAGCTGAATTTCTTTAAAATCGGAACTTCCAATCTCCAGGAAATCTCTTGTGCTGCACCAGTTTTTTGGAATGCACTACCCCAAATAATCCGGTTATTTCCCAGGATACACAGTTTCAAGTATGCGCTAAAAACATATTTTTTAGACTGTCCTATTATTTTACCTCACTAATCTAACTAACTATCCTCTGTTCTCCCCTCCACACACTCAATAGCACTTTGTACCTGTACTTGTACAGATTTTGGTTTGTGACCCATTCATGCAATGTTATTTGAATTCCTCTATTTATTATATTGATGGCTGGAGCATACATGGAAAGGACTCTATTTTACCTTTTGTGTTACCCCTATTTCTTCATGGTAAGCTTGCGAGCAGGGCCCTCACTCCTCTTTGTATGCATAGAACTATCCATTACTCTACAACATCCTGTCTTGTTTGTACAAGTGCCCTATGAATTGTACAGTGTTGTGGAATATATTGGCGCTCTAGAAACAAAAATTATTATTATTATTATTATGCCTGGCTAAAAGTGTTATTCCCCACCATTGAGTTGGACAGTGTAAGCAGTGACAGGACTACTATTTCTTGCATTTCTTTCATTTTCTATTAACTCATTACAACGGTATCTATATTGTTCTCTATCCTGTAGCGTAAATTGGATTTGGCCAACCAGCTATCAAAGCTCTATAATAGTATTAGTTTTCTAATATGTGTATTCAGGAAGATCATAGGTTCTGGAGATCGGGAGCAACTGCCATCCATGAATCATCTTCAATTATGCCCTTGCCTATATTCATAAAATTCTTTGTGGTAAATGTGTACAAAAAGTGGATTTTTTACATCTAAATGCAATGATAAATCTATGTACATACTACTGACTCAGACCCAATTAGACGCATGGAACTATAGTCACAAAAATTCTGTGAACCTAGGAACATACCCCTCTTGAGAGCATCTGTGACAGTTGAATGTGATCATTTACTAAGATCTGTTTTCTAATGCATAGTTGAGAAGATGAAAAACTTAAATGTCACCTGCTTAACCCAGCAGGAAGTACGGCGGCGTCTAAAAATCACTAAAGTTGACAAATCCTCGGGCACGTATGGGATACACCCCCGAGTACTGCAGGAATTAAGTACAGTCATAGATAGACCATTATTTTTAATCTTTAAAGATTCCATAATCCTGTACCACAGGACTGGCATATAGCAAATGAGGTGCCAATATTCAAAAAGGGGGCAAAAACTGAACCTGGAAATTATAGGCCAGTGAGCTTAACATCTACTGTGGGTAAAATCCTGGAGGGTTTTTTAAGGGATACTATATTGGAGTATCTGAGGCTGAATAACCTCATGACACAGTATCAGCATGGGTTTACGAGGGACCGTTCTTGTCAGACTAATCTGATAAGCTTTTATGAAGGGGTAAGTTCAGGACTGGACCAAGGGAATGCAGTGGACGTGGTGTTCATGGACTTCTCAAAAGCTTTTGATACAGTGCCACACAAAAGGTTGATACATAAAATTAGAACAAAGGGGATAGGGGAAAATATGTGTAAGTGGGTTAAGAACTGGCTCATGGATAGAAAACAAAGGGTGGTTATTAATGGAGCACACTCGGACTGGGTCACGGTTTGCAGTGGGTACCACAGGGTCAGTATTGGGGCCGCTTCTCTTTAACATATTTATTAATGACCTTGTAGGGGGCATACAGAGTAGTATTTCAATATTTGCAGATGACACTAAACTCTGCAGGGTAATCAATACAGAGGAGGACAATTTTATATTACAGGAGGATTTATGTAAACCAGAAGCTTGGGCTGATAAATGGCAAATGAGCTTTAATGGGGATAAATGTAAGGTCATGCACTTGGGTAGAACAAACAAGATGTATAATTATGTGCTTAATTGTAAAACACTGAGCAAAACTGTCACTGAAAAAGACCTGGGTGTATGGGTGGACGACAAACTCACATTTAGTGGCCAATGTCAGGCAGCTGCTGCCAAGGCAAATAAAATAATGGGATGCATTAAAAGAGGCATAGATGCTAATGAGGAGAACATAATTTTACCTCTATGCAAATCACTGGTTCGACCACACTTAGAATACTGTGTGCAGTTCTGGTCTCCGGTGTATAAGAAAGACATAGCTGAACTGGAGCGGGTGTAGAGAAGAGCGACCAAGGTTATTAGAGAACTGGGGGGTCTGCAATACCAAGACAGGTTATTACACTTGGGGTTATTTAGTTTGGAAAAACGAAGGCTTAGAGGTGATCTTATTACAATGTATAAATATATGAGGGGACAGTACAAAGACCTTTCTAATGATATTTTTACTCTTAGACCTGTGACGGGGACAAGGGGGCATCCTCTACGTCTGGAGGAAAGAAGGTTTAGTCATAATCACAGACGCAGATTCTTTACTGTAAGAGCAGTGAGACTATGGAACTCTCTGCCGTCTAATGTTGTAATGAGTGATTCCTTACTAAAATTTAAGAAGGCACTGGATGCCTTTCTTGAAAAGTATAATATTACAGGCTATATTCACTAGTTTCCTAGATACTGCGTTGATCCAGGGAGCTAGTCTGATTGCTGTATGTGGAGTCGGGAAGGAATTTTTTCCCCCAATGTGAAGCTTACTGTTTGCCACTTGGGTTTTTTTTTACCTTCCTCTGGATCAACATGTTAGGGCAGGTTAGGATAGGATATGGGTTGAACTAGATGGACTTAAAGTCTTCCTTCAACCTTAATAACTATGTTACTATGTATTATAAAAAGAGTAAACTTTATTTACAGCAAATGGAAAACTTTATTTAAGAGACCAATTGAGAATCTTATCAAAGGTTACAGGATGTTCCTAATATCCAATCATATTGTAGCTTTTATGTCTTTAACTTACTTTAAAAAGTTCTGGAATCTGATTGGATGACATGAGGACAATTCTATTTATTCTAGAACTACAGAAAAGCTTCCTTCACTTCCTACATTTTGTACAATGGCCCCAATGTTATGTAGTCTTAATGAATGGGACTGCTACAGTAGAATGCACCTATTATGTTACGAGGTGCATGCTACTCAACATATTATGCAAATTGCCTCTTAAGAGAAAAAGAGGACTTGTACTCTATAGCGCCACCTATTGGAAGTAGCGATCCTACAAGTCACAATCAACCATTTAACGAGTCTTGTAATATGACTTAGGATAAAAGCCAAATCAGTATCTCAATTTGCAGACACAGTGTTTCTGACTATTGGTCCTCGTCAGTACTCAACATATTAGTCATTTCTACTAACTGGCTTGTGCCTCTGCCAGAAATATATTCCAGTCGAGGACTGGAGTACATTTCTGGCAAAATTTACGCCGAGAAATTGTTGTAAATTAAAATGAAGTAAGTGGACAGATTTAACCACATCTCATCCTGCCCATGTGCCACCCATTTTGGCAAAGCTAGTCAGGATTGGTATGAAAATGGCAAAGTAGCAAAATATTTGTGCAGTTTCTGAGTTGTGCCAAAAAATGTGTTACATTTAAAGGTGTTTTAGGCCAGAAAACTAGTGAAAACACCTTCATGAATCGCATGTATAGAGATCAAAAGACAAAATCATCTGACTCCTTGAGGCATATTTACTTAATACAAAATTTTCATGCACCAGTTTAAATCCAAGATCACCAGAGTAAAATACATGTGCAATTTCTGGCATAAATTATAATTAATCCATCAGTGCCATTTTCTTCCTGTAAAATGTATTAACTTTTTAAACTTCATCCACTTTTTAGAAGAAGTAGAAAATGTGGCAGAAAAAGAGTAAAAGCCACAAATTGTGACCCTCTGGAAAATAACCCCAGTGACTTGAGAAGTCACTGTGATTTCCAGAACAAATAGTATACTTTACAAAAAATAATATTACATTACAATTTTATAGTTATATTATATATTTATATATTTCTATTACTATTACATAAGGCATAAATTGTAACTTAACAACACCTGTTTAAAAAGATAACGGACTTAGAAAATAATGCAGCCAGCCTCAAAGCCTTAGTTTAAGCATGATGGCTTTTTTACGAAACAGAACATTTAAATAATTAGAGCAAACTGAGGTTAAAGCAGATGTCGAATAAATACATGAGAGCAAAAAGTAAGTCCAGCTGTATCCAATGTAGATATGCAACATGAAACATAAACCGGCTCTGTGTCAAGAAGTAAACCAACCCAAAGACAGTCAGTCTGCCTGTCACTACCGGCAAAGCAAATATCCAACTATCCATTTTAAAGCTCTTTATCCCCTAGAAGTTAGAACGTTTGACTTTTCAGAAGGCTGAATTTTGACGCTGCCTTTCAGTAAAACATAGGTTCTCATATGTCCGAGAACACCATTAATCCATTCACATTAGAACCAAGTATGTTAGCAGTCAGCATTTTATATAAGGGGAATAAATAACCACCAAGAGCGTCCAAATTATCTATATCTCCTGAGGAAGACCATTCACTTCTGGGTAAATTGTCATTTACTGCTATTTTTATTCAGACCTAATAAAGTGTTATTGGTGCAATAGCCTGTGGTGATAACATCACTTGTACATTTAAACAAAGAGTGAAATGTCCTGTGATCTCTAATAAGTATATACAAAATGGTGGATGTAGGGGTCACAGGTCAGATGTATCCCTCGGGGCACATCTATCATGAAGTATAAGTGGCAGGCACTTCTCCTCGGCTGTTGGGTTTTTCCCTACACACTTGATTTGATGTCTTTTATTTATAGGTATTGCTATTGAGAATAATAAATAAAACAACTACAACTTATATCATCCATCACTATTATCTGTATGCCGTATAATGAGAATCCGCCGACAACAAATTGCTCACTTTGCACCTCTGTGAATCATATCATCCATATTTTATTGCACAGGACATCTGCATTAGTAAACATAAGGAATTATATGTTCTCCTTAATGGCCAAGAAATAATAGCCACTATAGAAATTACAATGGTATCCTTAATTTGGTTAATAAATTATCATTTATTTATTTCCTTGGTAAACCATTGGCAGTTAATCTTTCATTCATTTCAGGTCAGCTTTCCTTCCATATTTCTTACCTTTTATTACACAATATCCAATAAGAACATACAGAGAAAATGGTTGACCAAGCAGGAATCTCAATTGGACAGTAAAATAACATTTATAAAAATAACTTTTCCTAATGTTTCACATTGAGCTAAATTTCAATTATTTTTAAAGAAATTGTCTTCTTCAAAAAAACTATGTTTTTTATTAGGAATTTCCAGGCTCCGTTCAGTGCTCTGGTCTGCTACTCAAAGTCACTGCAGCTATAAAAAATATTAAAAATATTCCTTTTAAGTGTGTCATAGGCCATAGACTCAAAAAGGCTACCTTGGACAGACTTGGCACAAGCAGATTCCCAATAAACCCAGATTACCCTTTATTCCCTGCACAAGGATCTGGTATTACATTGAGGTCCAGTGGATGGCTTCCATGGAAGAGCTTCCACCTAAAAGTGCGAGCCAGAGACAGGAAAGGTCACCAAGCAGGGTCAAAGCCAAGAAGGTATGTCAAAGACAAAATCAGGAGACAAGCGGGTAGTCAAAATACAAGCCAGAGTCAGAACACAAGAAATACAAAACAAAGCACAGGAGTCAAGTCATAGCCTGTCAGAGAGCTTATTACTAGATAACCAAATTAATAACTGGCAGCTAGAGACTGCTTGCTGGGATTTATATAGAAGGGAGCCCCACCGATGGCTCCCAGCAGACAGCTAAATACCTTCCAGCTCACTGCAGCTGAACACAAGTATAGCAGAGGGGGAACTAGTGTCAGCAATCTGAAACCTAACCACTCACACACTGCCAGCGTCCAGCAGTAACCGTAGGGTTAGTGCGGCACTGCCTAGAAACAAGGGAAGGGGTAACAGCAGTATGTTCTTACACAGATGTGACAGTTCCTCTCTCTAGAGGATTGAGTGTATTTTATCTATAGCCCACTCATTTAGAAGTGAACTGTGTAATAATTATTTTCTCCTTCCTCAGGAAGTCGAACACCTGCTTATTGGTTCTCCATAGATTTCTTGTGATTTCTAGAGGTCCCAAAATTGAGATTTTTTTTTTTAACAACCATATTATTCTGACTGTATATGGAAACCATGCAATTATTTATAATTCAGACCAAAACCATTTGCTAGCATTATAGGAAAACAATAATATAATAATATAAACAATAATATAATAATATAGTAACCTCAATCAGATAAAGATTTTAATTATCTTAGGCACATTTGAATCACATCCTATGGAAAGCCTTGTGTGAAAAGGCACTTGATGCTCAGGGTCAGGGTCGAATAACTGTTGATACAATGTTAAAGGGAACCTGTCACAAGATTCATTCTGCCCAAACCAACAGCAGTTTCCTCATTACAAGCAATTACAAGAGCTTCTCACTAAATTAGAATATCATCAAAAAGTAAATTTATTTCAGTTCTTCAATACAAAAAGTGAAACTCATATTATATAGCGTCTGTAACGAATGTAAGCGGAGGCACAGGTGGTGAAGTTCACATTCGCTTATTGCTTTATGAGTGGAACCTTGGGACCATGGTCTGGGGGGCTCCGAAAGGGGCGAGACTAAGTGAGCCCCAGGCACCCGTAGTAAAACCCCTCGAACAGGGTCAGGATGGAATGCCTGGGGGACACAGGTGCTACCTCCAGTTAGACCCCGGACACATGGCAGCTGTCCCAGGGGGACAGACGGAGAGACAGTGTTACCAGATATGATGGAGCTGACCGGCGGATTCCGGGTATTCGGGTAGAAGCTGGCACTGGTGGTAACCGGCGGGTTCCGGGTATTCGGGTGGAAGCTGGCTCTACTGGTATTGGTGTTGTCCCGAAGTTCAGAAGGCTGGTTGGAGGAACGAGACAGAACTGAGGCAGGCAGCACAGATGTCGTCTTGGACAGACGTATAACAGGTAACTGATAGTCTGTGTAAACAAACAGTATAAGTGGAGTACTTGGAAGACACTGCAGAAGCACAGACAGCAGAACCAGAACTAGGAAGAGTGGATACTCATTGCTCTGGCACCCTCTCTATGCAGAGGGGCCAGAAGTAGTGCACACGGCCTTAATCTCATACCAGGGGATGTGCTGGCCACGTGCCAGGAAGCAGGGAAAGGAGCAGGAAAGCAGGCCACGGACTGAAAGAGAAGGCACCACCGGGGGTCTTGCTGAGGTACGGCCACCACAGCATGAGGACAGGGACCTCGCTGAGGGTCTTGCTGAGGTACGGCCCTCACAGCATGAGAACGGGAGCTCTGCCGGAGGTCTCGCTGAGGTATGAGTACAGATGTAACAGTATCCCTTTCTTTACCCCCCCTCTTTTTCAAGCCTGCATAGAACTTCTTTAGTAGGAGAGGGGCCTGGATTTTCTCTTTAGGCTCCCATGACCTCTCCTCAGGGCCAAAGCCCCTCTAGACCACCAGATAAAAGGTCTTACCCCTTACTTTCTTAGTGGCCAAGATATGCTCTACCTCAAAGACATCATCCTCAGAGACAGGATCAGGAGTGGTACCCAGGTCTTTAAAGAAGGAGCTCAAAACTGCTGGTTTAAGGAGGGAAACATGAAGAGTTAGGCAAACGTAAAGAAGGAGGCAATTTCAGTTTGTATGAAACCGGGTTGATTTGTCTCAGGACTTCAAAGGGGCCAATGAAGTGAGGACCCAATTTGTATGAGGGCATCTTCAAGCGGATGTACTTGGAGGAGAGCCATACCTTATTTCTGGGACGAAACATTGGAGCTTCCAGGTGTCTTTTCATACATTGAGAGGCTTTCTCCAAAGTCTCCAAAGTGAGTTTGGTGTAGCTCCACACCTTCGAGTATTCCTCTGCAAATATATCAGCTGCAGGAACGCCAAACAGTCCAGGGATGGAAAGAGGAATTCCGGGTTGGAGTCCAAACACAATCTGGAAGGGAGATTTTCCAGAGGATTCACTTACTTGATTATTATAAGAGAATTTTGCCCAAGGCAGTAACTCAACCCAGTTGTCATGATGTACATTGTCGAAGTGGCGCAGGAATCCTGAAAAGATTTGATTGGTCCTCTACACTTGCCCATTGGATTGGGGGTATGCAGAAGAGAAGTCCAGTTCTATTTTCACTAGTCTACAGAGCGCTCTCCAGAACTTTGAGGTGAACTGCACGCCCCAGTCGGACACGATGTGGAGAGGAAATCCATGAAGACGGAAGATATGCTGTATGAAATGATCCGCAAGCTCAGGAGCAGACGGAAGACCGGTAGCGGAATGAAGTGAGCCATCTTGGAGAAGCGATCCACCACAACCCAGACAATGGAGCAGCCAGAAGAGATGGGTAGGTCCGTAATGAAATCCACTGTGATATGTTGTCAGGGGCAGAAGGAATCGGAAGAGGCAGAAGCTGCCCTGCCGGCAGACATTTTGCAGTCTTATTACGGGCACACAACGGACGGACAGATTGCGACATACTCCTGGATATCCTTACCCATGGTGGGCCACCAGTAATAACAGGTGATGAGTTGCAGAGTCTTTTTCTCACCGGTGTGACCGGCCAACTTAAAAGAGTGACCCCACTGAAGAACACGATTCCGTTCCGAGGTGGCCACGAAAGTCTTTCATGGGGGAGCCGAGCATGGTTAATGGTGGCTACTGACACTAATATTGAGGGTTCGAGGATGTGTTGAGATTCTTCCTCAAGGTCAGGAGGCAGGAAGGCTCTGGAGAGTGCGTCAGCCTTAGGCTGGAGTCACACACACCGACTAAAAAATTGGACCGTTTTAGTCGGTCGATTATCGCAGCAAAATGTCATGAACAGTCATCCGTCTGGCATCCGATTTTCCTGGAAAGATGCGATTTAGTCGCATCTCAGCATAGTTGTAACATCCGATTTACATCCGACTTGCGAGAATTTCTCGCAGGCTTGCAAAACTGACATATAATGGATCCAAATGAATAGTATTTAAATCACAAAAGAAAGAATAGATATATACACATAGAACACATATATATATATATATACATGTCATTGTGACATGTATATATATATATATATATATATATATAGTTCCTAGACTTCTACATACTGTAATAGCCGCTAATTCAGTTGCCGGCTTTTGTGAAAGTACAGACCCGACATGAAATGATACATTGTTTCCACAAAGTTAACCATGTAATTTCATGTATTTTTATATATGGTTTAAACTTACAATTACATAAGCGTATGTGTGCAAAATTACAGACATGTAGGGGTTAATTAAAGGTATAAATTCGTTGAAAAAAAATGCGTGGGCTCCAGCTGTATTTTCTCCACCAGACAGACAAAGCCAGCGAGTGGGGGCAGATAATAATAGCCTAGGGAGGGTACATTTTTTTTGGGCCCCCCCTGGCTACTAACATCTGCCCCCAGACACCCCAGAAAGGGCAAATCTCTAATTAGATTAGCCCTTTCTGGCACTTTGCCAGTCTATTCCCATTGCCCTGTAGCGGTGGCGAATGGGTTAATAAGGGGTTAAAGTCACCTTGCAATTGAAAGGTCACTTTAAGCCAGGTTAATAATTGAGAGCTGTCAATTAGACAACTATCAATTATTAATCCTATTGAAGTAAATAAACACACAAACACTTTAAGAAAAAATATTTTTTATGAAATAAAAACAAATTTTTTTGACCATCTTTTATTTTACTCTTAATCCTTGCGAAGCCCTTGATCTCCTAAAATAAATAAAAAATAATAAAACAACATTATCCTTACCTATCTGGCGATCTGTCACGTCCCACGCTGTAATCCTTCACAAAGGGTTAACTAGCTTTGAGCCAAGCAGCACAGCTAATGCTTGCTGCTCAGCTGAAAGCTCCTGAATGAATAAGTTCCTCTCCCCGTGACAGGAGAGGATGTGATTAATGAATAAAGCTTAATTGATTGTGTCCCACTTTCACTTTAGGTCAGGTCACTGAAGTGAAAGTGGCAATAAATCAATTAAGCTCCACTCAATAATCACTTCCTCTCCTTTCGCTGGGAGAGTAAGTTATTCATTCAGGGTGTTACAGCTCAGAAGGCTGCGAGCTGTAACCTGTTAACCCTTTCTGATGGATTACAGCGTGGGACCTGACTGTGCATCGGATTGGTAAGAATAATTTTGCTTTTTATTTTATTTTTATTACAGGAAATGGTTTTAGCACGATCATAAAATATGGTCAAAAACTGTGTGATTATTTCATTAAACTTCTTTTTTATTAAAGTGTGTGTGTTTGATTTTTCTTTCATACAACAGGATTAATAATTGATAGTTGTCTAATTGACAGCTCTCAATTATTAACCTGGCTTAAAGTGACCTTTCAATTGCAAGGTGGCTTTAACCCCTTATTAACCCATTCGCCACCGCTACAGGGCAATGGGAATAGACGGGCAAAGTGCCAGAAAGGGCTAATCTAATTAGAGATTTGCCCTTTCTGGGGTGTCTGGGGGCAGATGTTAGTAGCCAGGGGGGGCCCAAAAAAATGTACCCTCCCTAGGCTATTATTATCTGCCCCCACTCGCTGGCTTTGTCTGTCTGGTGGAGAAAATACAGCGGGAGCCCACGCAATTTTTTGCAACGAATTTATACCTTTAATTAACCCCTACATGTCTGCAATTTTGCACACATACACTTATGTAATTGTAAGTTTAAACCATATATAAAAATACATGAAATGACATGGTTAAGTGTGTGGAAACAATGTGTCATTTCATGTCGGCTTCTGTGATTTCACAAAAACCGGCAATTGAATTAGCGGCTATTACAGTATGTAGAAGTGTAAGAACTATAAATATATGTATATATACATGTCACAATGACATATATATATATGTCTCACCCATAGACTTGCATTGGCGATTCTGAGCCGAGATACGCGTACAATCGCAGCATGCTGCGATTTCACTCGCGCATATAAAACGCGTGAGAAAAAAATCGGCTGATGGGACCTGCCCCATAGAATAACATTGGGACGAGTGCTAGGCAATTTTTTATCGCCTAGCACTCGTCCGTATTATACGGTAGTGTGACTCCAGCCTTAACATTCTTGTCAGCTGGATGGAAATGAAGAACAAAATTAAATCGAGCAAAAAACAAGGCCCACCGGACCTGACGGAGATTCAGCCTCTGCGCGGATTGGAGGTAAGCAAGGTTTTATTATCGGTGAAAATGACCACCTGATGAACAGCTCCCTCAAGGAGGTGCCTCCATACTTGCAGAGCCAACTTGATTGCCAACAGTTCCAGATCTCCAAAGGAATAGCTCCTTTCTGCAGTGTAAAAACCTTAAAAAAAAACCACAAGAGACCATCAGACCGGTAGATGATTTCTGGGTGAGAACCACTCCAACATCTATGGAGGAAGCGTCTACCTCAAGAAAAAATTGCTCACCAGAGTCTAGACAATGGAGAACAGGTGCGGAAGAGAAGGGTTCTTTAAGAGAAACAAAGGCCTTTTCTGCCTCGGGAGTCCAATCCTTGGGTTTACGCCTTTCCGGGTTAAAGCTGAGATGGGTGCCACCCGGGTGGAAAAGTGTGGAATGAATTGTCGGTAGTAGTTGGTGAACCCCAGGAATCGTTGTATGACTTTTAGCCCGGTTGGACGAGGCCACTTGAGAATGGCAGAAAACTTCCCCGGATTCATCCTTAATCCTGTGGACGACACTATGTAACCAAGGAATGGCAGAGAAGATTGTTCAAAGAGGCATTTTTCAAATTTGGCATAAAGTTTGTTCACCCTGAGTCTTTGTAAAACCAGATGTACTTGCCTCCGGTGCGAGGCTAGGTCTGCGGAGTAGATCAAGGTGTCGTCCAGGTAAACCACAACACAAGTATAGAGCACATCTCTGAAAGTGTCATTTACAAATTCTTGGAAAACTGTGGGTGCATTATTTAGGCAGAGCAGCATTACCAGGTATTCGTAGTGTCCATCACGGGTGTTAAAGGCTGTTTTCCATTCATCTCCCTCTCGTACACAAATCAGGTTGTAGGCCCCTCTGAGATCTAGTTTGGTGAAGATGTTGGCCCCTCTGAGACAATCGAACAGCTCTGAAATGAGAGGTAATGGATACCTGTTTTTTACTATAATCAGGTTTACACCCCGGTAGTCGATACAGGGCCGACGGAATCCGCCCTTTTTCTTCAGGAAGAAGAATCCTGCTCTTGCCGGCGAAGATGATTTCCAGATAAATCCTCTGGCCAGGTTCTCCTGGATGTAATCAGACATGGCCTGGGTCTCTGCTTGAGAAAGAGGATAGACTCGCCCACGAGGAGGGGATGTTCCTGGAAGCAAATTAATCGGACAGTCATACGACCTGTGGGGGGGTAGTCTTTCTGCTTCCTTTTCCCGAAAACATCAGAGAAGGACCAATAAGAGGAAGTAGCTCCGGCAGGGTGGCTGGCTGAACAGGAGGCGGAACAGGTTGAACCTGGATTATACATCGATCTGCACAAGAATCTCCCCAGCGCAGTAACTCTCCCATCTTCCATTTTAGGACTGGTTCATGCATCCGGAGCCAAGATAAACCTAAAAGCAAGGGGTGAGACAAACCAGGCAACACATAAAGACGGATACTTTCTGAATGCGTTAGACCTATCTGGAGTTCCACAGGTTCAGTCTGGAACTGGACGGGCTCAGTCAGGGGTTTTGCCATCCACAGAAGTCACCCACAACGGGTCTGGAAGGCGCTGGACTGGTATCTGGTAAAGGTCCACAACCGCCTGCTGGATAAGGTTCTCGGCGGCTCCAGAGTCCAGGAAACAGAGTTTAGAAAAATTTTTAGTTCCGAAGGACACGGAGACCATAATTTTCAGTGATGGAGAGAGATTTTCCTTACCTAGGGTAGCCTCTCCAACCGACCCTAGGCACTGGAGTTTTCTGACCTCTTTGGACAGGAACGGATCTGATGCTCAACACTGCCGCAGTAGAAGCAACTCCCTTCTTGGTGATGCGCCTCCAGGCTGTGGCTGGCCAAACTTACACGATCCACCTCCATGGATTCTGGGGAAGAAAACGAGGTAGCAGATTTTTGGGAACTTGTACCAAGGTGGTAGGGATTCTTGTCTCGTTTGGTCTCCTGGGAACGTTCCTGAAAGCGCAGGTCTATCCGGGTTGCCAGGGATACCAGGTCGTCCAATGTTGTAGGCACATCTCGTCCCGCCAGCTCATCTTTTATTCTTCCCAACAAACCTTCCCAGAAGGTGGCCACCAGAGACTCATTGTTCCAGGATAACTCAGATGAAAGAGTGTGGAACCGAACAGCATACTGAGCCACTGTAAGAGCCCCCTGACATAGGCATAGAAGAGCAGAAGCTGTCGACGTGACAAGACCGGATTCGTCAAAGGTCTGGTGGAATGCTTCTAGAAAAGACTGTAAGTTATTAACCAGAGGATCCCCACTCTCCTACAGCGGATTCAGCCAGGTGAGGGCCTCTCCAGCAAGGTGTGACATGATGAAGCCCACCTTGGCCCGGTCAGAAATAAACATAAGCCCAGGAGTTGGAAGTGCAGCGTGCACTGGTTCATGAACCCCCGACACTGAACGGGGTCGCAATGGAATCGGGTGGGAGCCGCCGGGAGAGTACCTTTACTTGCCATGCAACTGGAGACCTGGATGCCAATAGCAGAGATGGGTGCAGCCGAAGATACCTTGAAATCCATGCGGGTGGACAAGTTGCGTAAATAGGTCGTGATCTTGTCCTGTTGATCCTTCAGGCGGGTCACCTCTTGACAAAGCTCCACAGCCGGAGATCCCTGGGATCCAGCTGGTTCCATGGCCAGAGCAATCTGTAACGAATGGAAGCGGAGTCACAGGTGGTGAAGTTCACATTCAGGTATTACTTTTGGAGTGGAACCTCGGGACCACGGTCCGGGGGACTCCGAAGGTAGCATGACTAAGTGAGCCCCAGGCACCCATAGTAAAACCCCTCGAACAGGGTGAGAATGGAATGCCTGGGGACACAGGTACTACCTCCAGTTAGACCCCAGACACGTGGCAGCTGTCCCAGGGGGACAGACGGAGAGACAGTGTTAACGGATATGATGGAGCTGACTGATGAATTCCGGGTATTCGAGTAGAAGCTGGCACTGTTGTTAACCAGCAGGTTCCGGGTATTCGGGTGCAAGCTGGCTCTAGTGTTACTGGCTTTGTCTAGCAATTCGGATGGCTGAGTAGCGGAACGAGACGGAACTGAGGCAGACGGTACAAACGTCATCTTGGACAGCCAGATAACAGGTAACTGATGGTCTGTGGAAACAAACAGTATTAGTGGAGCAAAAAGGAAAAAGAAGGATCAACCAGCTGGATATGGATAAAAAACTTCTCCTATATTTCATATTGTTAAAATGAGGACCAAACAGGTTAAAGAACAAGAAGACATTCTGACACGTTTCTGGCCGAAGCCCTTAGTCATCTGCATGCTCCTTTTGTATATGTTCATTTATGAAAGTTATCACATATCTAATTTAGAATTAGATCTAGACCCAGTCATGGTAGTTTTATTCTGCTCATTTAACTATTTGAGCCCTTATAGTAATTATATTCCTTTCGCCGTGTTCACACCCAGCGATATTTTATTATGTTAAGTGCAATTACACAGTGTTAACACTTTTTCAATAAATAAGTGTTTACATTGTAGCCCATATATGGGTATTTATCTGCATGCTCCTTTGGTATATGTTAATTTATGAAAGTTATCACATATCTAATTCAGAATTAGATTAAGAACCAGTCATAGCAGTTCTATTCCTCTCATTCAATTATTTGAGCTCCTATAGCAATTATATTCGTTTGGCCGTGTTCTGACCCAGCGATATTTTATTATGTTTAGTGCAATTACACATTGTTAACACTTTTTCAATAAATAAGCGCTTACATTGTAGCCCATATATGGGTATTTATCTGCATGCTCCTTTGGTATATGTTAATTTATGAAAGTTATCACATATCTAATTCAGAATTAGATTTAGACCCAGTCATAGCAGTTCTATTCCGCTCATTCAACTATTTGAGCTCCTATATCAATTATATTAGTTTGGCAGTGTTCACACCTAGCGATATTTTATCATTTTTAGTGCAATTACACAGTGTTAATACTTTTCCAATAATAAGTGTTCACATTGTAGCTCATATATTGGTATTTATCTGCATGTTCTTTTTGTATATGTTCATTTATTAAAGTTATTATAATCTAATTCAGAATCAGATCTAGACCTTGTCTTGATAGTTTCATTCTGCTCATTTAACTATTTGAGCCCCTACAGCAATTATATTCGTTGGGCCGTGTCCACACCCAGCGGCATGGCTTTATGTTCAGTTCGATTACACATTGTTAATACTTTTTCAACAAATAAGTGTTCACATTGTAGCTCATATGTAGGCATTTATTTGCAGGGTTTTTGTTTTTTTTTGCTATTTGGCATCTAGGTCAGATGAGAATTATAAAGCTATATTGGGGATGTGTACTACTAGCAACAGCAAATATTATGTTCTTGCTGACCTATTATCAGAGAAAATGATTCTGTTGGTGCTCTTATCTCCGTATTCAAGTGTTTATAGTCACCAAATTATTATAGCATTTTTTGCCATATATATCATTCAATCTGTATTTTCCTTTCTTATATGGATAGCGCACATTGTTTTGTTGTTGTATTTGCAATTTCATATGCAAATTTTCTGTATGCTAATTGTATCATGATGTCATAGGAGGTTGTTCTCCTATATATTGCTTCCGTTAGGACATTCATGCTATACTTTGTGACTAAGGGCTTCGGGCAGAAACACGTCAGAATGTCTTCTTGTTCTTAACCGGTGTGGACTGATTTTAACGATATGAAATAAAGGAGAAGTTTTTTTATCCATATCCAGCTGATTGATCCTTCTTTTTCCTTTTTGCTCATATCCGGTTGTCAGACAGACCTTGGATCCCAGCTGCAACATTGTAGGCTACCTACTATTAACACGGTGAGGCTCATTTCCCTTTTGTTTTTTTGTTTTCTATAAGTGGAGTACTTTGCAGAACAATGCAGACACAGACAGCGGAACCGGAACCAGCAAGAGTGGATACTCGTTGCTCCGGCGCCCTCTCTATGGCAGAGGGGCCAGAAGTAGTGCACACAAAGAAATCATTAGTTAATTACTTTATGTTCAGCCCGCGGCCTTAATCTCATACCATGGGATGTGCTGGCTGAGCGCCAGGAAGCAGGGGAAGGAGCAGGAAAGCAGGCCACGACTAAGAGAGAAGGCCCCGCCGGGCGTCTCGCTGAGGTAAGGCCACCACAGCATGAGGATGGGAGTCCTGCCGAACGTCTCGCTGAGGTACGGCCACCACAGCATGAGGAAGGGGACCCCACCGAGGGTCTTGCTGAGGTACGGGCACAGATGTCATTACAGAGTGATCTATTTCAAGTGTTTATTTCTGTTAATGTTGAAGATTATGGCTTACAGCCATTGAAAACCCAAAAGTCATTGTCTCCATAAAATTAGAATACTTTATAACACCAGCTTGAAAAAATCATTTTAAAATCCAAAATGTTGGCCTACTGAAATGTATGTTCAGTAAATGCGCTCAATACTTGGTCGGGGCTCCTTTTGCATCAATTACTGCATCAATGCAGCGTGGCATGAAGGCAATCAGTTTGTGGCACTGCTGAGGTGTTATGGAAGCCCAGGTTGCCTTGATAGCAGCCTTCAGCTCGTCTGCATTGTTGGGTCTGGTGTATGTCATCTTCCTCTTGACAATACCCATAGAATCTCTATGTGGTTAAGGTCAGGCAAGTTTGTTGGCCAATCAAGCACATTGATACTGTTGTTTTTAAACCAGGTATTGGTACTTTTGGCAGTGTGGACAGGTGCCAAGTACTGCTGGAGAATTAAATTTCCATCTCCAAAAAGCTTGTCTGCTGAGGGAAGCATGAAGTGCTCCAAAATTTCCTGGCAGGCGGCTGTGCTGACTGTGGTCTTGATAAAACACAGTGGACCTACAACAGCAGATGACATGGCTCCCCAAACTATCACTAATTGTGGAATCTTCACACTAGACCTCAAGCAGCTTGGATTGTGTGCCTCTCCACACTTCCTCCAGACTCTGGGACCTTGATTTCCAAATGAAATGCAAAATTTACTTTCATCTAAAAACAACACTTTGGACCACTGAGCAATAGTGTAGTTCTTTTTCTTCTTGGCCTACGTAAGACGCTTCTAGTGTTGTCTATTGGTCGTGAGTGGCTTGACACAAAGAATGCGACACTTGTAGCCCATGTCCTGTATACGTCGGTGTGTGGTGGCTCTTGAAGCAATGACTTCAGCAGCAGTCCCCTCCTTGTGAATCTCCCCAAAATTTTTGAATGGCATTTTCTTAACAATCCTTTCAAGGTTGCTTGTGCACATTTTTCTACCACATTTTTCCTTCCACTCAACTTTCCATTAATGTTCTTAGCACTTTGTGAACAGCCAGCTGCTTTTGCAATGACCTTTTGTGGCTTAACCTCCTTGTAGAGTGTGTCAATGTCTGCCATCTGGAAATCTGTCAAGTCAACAGTCTTCCCCATGATTATGGAGCCTACTGAAACAGAATAAAGGACCTTTTTAAACACTTAGGAAGCCTTTGCAGGTGTTTTTTGTTAATTATTCTAATTTACTGAGATAATGACTTTTGGGTTTTCATTGGCTGTAAGCCATAATCATCAAGATTAACAGACATAAACACTTGAAATAGATCATTCTGTTTGTAATGACTCTATATAATATATGAGTTTCACGTTTTGTATTGAAGAACTGAAATAAATTAACTTTTTGATGATATTCTAATTTTGTGAGATGCACCTGTAGATATAGACCTGTCAGTGAAGCTGCACAGGGCAGGGAGAAGCTGGTGCACACAAGCCTCAATGACTAGACTTCCTAGTCATCTCATTTCCGGCTCCTGATATCAACTATGGTTTCTCTGAAATGTCACAGTGTTTCAAAGCAAAATATAATGTTTGTAATGAGGAGGTCATCTCTGATTTATGCTGGCCTACATTTGGGGCTTGTGAATTATATGATGCCTTCAGTTTAATGGTATCTCAATGTAATACTTATATTTGCAAGTAATGTAGATTTGTTGGGTTTATAGAGGGTTTTGGGATAAAATTACTAATTGGTTATACTCAATAAAGGCAATCAATGGTTGATCAGTGGTAGTCCTGAAAATAAGTAATGAGATGCAAAGCGCAGATAAGAGCAAGGTGGAAGTAATCAAATTAACTGTTTATTCACCTGACACAGGAATGCAAGTGATGGGTTTTTTAGGGGGATAAGATAAATCAAACAGATTACATACAGTAGGAAATATGCAATGTTATTGACAGCATACTGTGAGTATTATAGCAGATTCTCTATGCTATCTCCGATGATAGTGTTCACAAACATATAAAATATTATCACAATATCTCCTGGGTCTCTTCTAGGTCCTAGCGGGGGTCTCCATTTTTTCCTGCAAGGCGATAAGACTTTCTGACAAAGTTAAGCAATACTCTTTGGACCTTCCTCACACTGACTGATCTTTTCCCCGTGTGCTATACTGCCCCATCAGCACTCTGTACGGTACATCAGTGCTGGAAGTAACGGACAAGAAAGGGGGGAGAAGCCAGCGCCGCACATGGTCAGCATGAAATACGTTAAGTGCATCTGCACATATAGTTTCTAACTGTTTTTTAAAAAATGAGAAATTTGGCAAATAATTGATCAATTCTTTGAGCCACCCCGCCACGACAAGGCATTCTCATATGGGGCAGTCCTACTCTACGTTTTCTATTTTCGCTGTGCCATTACGGCCTCCTATATATATTAAAAACAGGACTGCAAAAAAACAGCAAAATTCAGACTGCAAATAAACTGCAAAAGTACCTGAAGCATTGCTGAATCACTCCCATTATGCCAGTAAGACAAGCGCAGGTAAAAGCCGACCAGGTCCAAAGATGGACATTTCAGATCTGACCTCTACACTTGCCAAACCAGCAACCACAGATAAAGGGTGAAACAGGCCCAGACACAGGTGCACAATTACACAGAGCCTGAGGCAGGGCAGGGCTGCTGTATGTGTATACAGCAGCCTAGGTCAATCACAAAAAGAAAAAAAAAACAGATAAAATGGCATGCATAACTCAGCGCGCACGGCAACAAGTGGTGGTCAGCCATATACCAATATCTGACAAGAAAGGGGGGAGAAGCCAGCGCCGCACATCAGTGACAGCATGAAATATTTTCGTTTATGAGTGCATATTGCACTACAATATAGTTTTCTACATCTACGGTTTTATTTTTAAAAAATGAACAGCAATTAATGTCGCAAATACCTGAGATCGAATTTCCTCTTGAGCCAACCCGCCAGAAAAGGCATCTCATATGGGCATCCAACTCTACGTTCTATTCGCTGTGCCATACGGCTCCTATATAATATGAAAAACAGGACTGCAAATAACAAGCAAAATTCAGACGCAATAAATGAAAAGTACTGAGCATTGTGAATCACTCCCATGGTGCAGAAAGACAACGAGTAAAAGGCGCTACCAGGTCCAGTGGAATTTCAATGTGCTCACTTGCCAAACCAAACCACAAATAAAGGGTGAAACAGGCCAGCACAGGTGCACATAAACAAAAGCCTGAGCATGAGGTTTAATGTTGTATACAGCAGCTAGTCAAATCAAAGAACATATGCATTCGGCACGCAACAATTGTACACTACCAATTCTGTGGAGCCAGCGCCGCACATGTCAGCATGAATACTTAAGTGCATCTCACTATAGTTTCTAACTGTTTTTTTAAAAATGGACATTGCAAATAATGACAATTCTTTGAGACCCTGCACGACAAGCTTCTCTATGGGGCAGTCCTATCTACGTTTTCTATTTCGCTTGCCATTACGGCCTCCTATATATATTAAAAACAGGACTGCAAAAAAACAGCAAAATTCAGACTGCAAATAGACTGCAAAAGTACCTGAAGCATTGCTGAATCACTCCCATGGTGCTAGTAAGACAAGCGCAGGTAAAAGCCGACCAGGTCCAAAGATGGACATTTCAGATCTGACCTCTACACTTGCCAAACCAGCAACCACAGATAAAGGGTGAAACAGGCCCAGACACAGGTGCACAATTACACAGAGCCTGAGGCAGGGCAGGGCTGCTGTATGTGTATACAGCAGCCTAGGTCAATCACAAAAAGAAAAAAAAAAAACAGATAAAATGGCATGCATAACCCGGCGCGCACGGCAACAAGTGGTGGTCAGCCACGTACCAATATCGGACAAGAAAGGGGGGAGAAGCCAGCGCCGCACATGGTCAGCATGAAATACGTTAAGTGCATCTGCACATATAGTTTCTAACTGTTTTTTAAAAATGAACATTGGAAATAATGGTCATTCCCTTTGAGCCACTTCCGCGGTCGGCTTTTCTTGGGAGCCTCTCTACCCTTTTATTTCGCGTGCCATTACGGCCTCCTTATATATCGACTCAAAAAAAGCAAATTCGACTGCAATAACTGCGTACCCCGAAGATTGTAATCAATCCTGTTGCCGTAAGACAAGCGCAGAAAACTCGCCAGGGCCAAAATGAACATTTCGTCGACCTTAACTTTAAACCACACCACAGATAAATGAAACCCCCCCAAAATCCAATTTTCCCCAAAAGGCCTGGGCAGGGGGGGGCCCCGCAGCCCGGGGTCCATCACAAAAAAGAAAAAAAAAAAAAACAGAGAAAAAAGGGCTAACCCCCGCCAAAAGCAACCCAAGTTTTCAGCCCCGTACCAAATTTACAAGGAAAGGGGGAGAAGCCACCCACAAGGTACCATGAATGAACCAAAAAGCATTTGCCCCAAAATATTTTTAAAAATGTTTTTAAAAAAAGAGATGGAAAATAAATAATTTTTTGAATCCCCCCGCCCCACAACATTTCTATATTAGTCCTTTTCCCCTTTCGTTTATTATTTTTTTCCCGGGTCCTTACGGCCTCCCAAAATTAAGAAAAAGGCTGCAAAAAAACGGCAAAAATTCGACGGGAAATAAACCCCGTACCTGAAGCTTGTGGAATCACTTCAAGGCCAAAGACCGCTGGTTTTTTGTTTTCTCGTTATTGGTAGTGGCCGAACCACACACCCCAGTTGCCGGGGGCGCCGCGGGTTATTCAAGCCCTTTTAAAAAAATTTTTTTATCCCCCTTTTTGTTGAACCCAGGCCCCGCTGGGGCCCAACCCCCGCAGCCCTTCCCTGCGGTTTTTTGACCCTTTTTTTAATTATTTTTCGGTTTGGAGTCTCGACCTCAGCGTTCCAATGCACACACTTCCTGCTCATGTCGCTGGTTGGCACCAAACTGATTCACATCTTTCGGCTCTGGACTTTTATATCTGGAAACAGCTTCATCCAGGCCACATGATTTGATGCACTGCATAGACTCTTCCTCCCCAAAACTCTTTCTGTTTGCTCCACAAGGTTCTGTTTGGGCAGCAGATGGCAGTCTCAAGCAAAAATGTCTGGGGAATCTCATACTTTCAAATACACCCTCTTACAGTCCAAAAAAAGGACCTGATATACAGCAGATTGAGGGCTAAGCACCTACACAGGCACAACAGCTACTCCAAATGTTTTACAGTCCCCAGTACTGCATCTCTACTTAGGTACAGTTGGAGAACTGCCCACCTTTCATCAGCGTGATCCTAGTGAATGGAACCAAAATGATCAAACCTGTATGGCCAATACTATTTTTAGAAAACTGTTTGTGCGAGGAACAATACAGAGATGGAAAGAAAAATATATCTTGAATGCACATGACACTACATACATAGTTTTGTAAGATATTATTAACCAATAATTTGAAGCTATAGCAGTTATATTTATTTATTTCACCAGGAAGTCCGTGTTACTGTTTGGCTGCCCAAACACTGGGTAATTGTCACGCTGTCATGTGCCTGACAGCACGGCAAACACCGATTCTGATCGGCAGTGAAATCCTCCCCGCCGGTCAGAGAGCTGTGGTTCACGCACTGTCAAAAGACAGCACAAGCACTCAGCTGTGATCGGAAGTATAAAGTTTACCTCCAGTCACTGGCGTCAGCGGATGGGACTACAGCTCCCATCATCCGACACCTGCAGTCGCTAATAACAGTGAGAGCAGGAGCGTCAGATGGGAGTATTCATCAGCCGCTCCTGCGCTGTAAACAAATAATTAAAAAAAAAAAAAAACAGTATGTGTCCCCCTGTATTTTTGGTAACAAGCCAGGCAAAACTCATAGCTGGGGCTCCAACCTTCAACTGTCAGCTTCAACAAGGCTGGTTATCAAGAATGCTTTTTTAAATTATTTAAATAAATAATTTAAAAAAACAGCATAGGGTCCCCCCATTTTTGACAACTAGCCTTGCTAAAGCAGACAGCAGGGGACTGGTATTCTCAGGCTGGTAAGGGGCCATGGATATTGACCCCCAGCCCAAAAATAGCAGCCCACAGCTGCCCTGGAAAGGCACATCTATTCTGGTGCTTTGCCTGGCTCTTCCCATTTGCCCTGTAGCAGTGGCAAGTGGGACTAATATTTGTGGGGTTGATGTCACCTTTGCATTGTCAGGTGACATCAAGCTCATGGATTAGTAATGGAGAGGTGTCTGTAAGACACCTCTCCATTACTAATCTTATAGTTGTATTGTAAATATACACACAGCTACAATAAAGTCTTGGAATAGTAATGGATAGGTGTCTTACAGACACTTCTCCATTACTAATCCATGAGCTTGATGTCACCTGAAAATACAAAGGTGACATCAACCCCACAATATTAACCCCACTTGCCACCGCTACATGGCAATTGGGAAGAGTCAGGCAAAGTGCCAGATTTGGCGCATCTAATAGATGTGCCTTTTCTGGGCAGCTGCAGGTTGCTATTTTTAGGCTGGGGGAATATCCATGGCCCCTTACCAGCCTGAGAATACCAGCCCCCAGCTGTCTGCTTTAGAAAGACTGGTTGTCAAAAATTGGAGGGGACCGCAAGCCATTTTTTAAAATTATTTAAATAATTTTAAAAAAGCGGGGAGACCCCTCTATTCTTGATAACCAGCCCTTTCGAAGCTGATACCTGAGGGTTGCAGCCTCCAGCTGTGAGTTTTGCCTGGCTCATTATCAAAAATACAGGAGGACCCATGCCATTTTTAAAAAAATTATTTATTTACAGCGCAGGAGCGGCTGATGAATACTCCCATCCACCGCTCCTGCTTTCACTGTTATTAGCGGCTTCTGGTGTCAGATGATGGGATCAGTAGTCCCATCAGCTGACACCAATGAACGGAGGTAAACTTTATACCTCCGATCACAGCTGAGCGCACGCGCTGTCTTCTGACAGTGTGGGAACCGCTGCTCTCTAACCGGTGGGGATGATTTCACCGCCGATCAGAAGCGGTGTTTGCCATGATGTTATGCACATGACAGCATGGCAAATAGTGGATGCACGGGCCCACCTATTCAAGAGAATGGGGTCCGAACTTTTTGTAACTGTTCAGCCGAAAACGCCGGACCTGAACATCTAGGAGTCCACCCATCTCTAGTTATATTCCTTAGCCAAATATGTCTCTTTTTATCTTCTATGTCTTTTCTGTGGTTGCACACCTCGAGTAACTTAACTACAAATTCTTACTCAAGCATTGCAGACACATAAACGGCTGCATTTTCAGGACTTTGCATAGTTCTCTATTAGATTAAATTAACACAGTGCCCTTCCGCTTTCTTCTCTCCAAGATCTTTTTCAACAGCCCCTGAAGCCAGGACAGGAAGCTTTATGACAGTGATATTGATTGTGACACAGGAGGTGCTAATAGCGCTTACTAGCCCTGCTGGACAACCGCCAATAGGAATATTTTACAATACTTAATATTCTGCTGGATACATTTTCGGAAAGCTAAGAAAAATCATCACTGCTGACAGACAAACAAAGCAGCACAGAAGTCAGAGCAGAGAAATCATTGAGCGACCTGAACATGGCCAGCTTCCAGACTGCATGAGTCACAAACTAATTCTAGAGAAACAAAAATAAATGTGTTACACATTCCCGGCTAATCTTGCTAGTCTGCGGTTGTCACATACTGTGTTTGTTTAATCTGCGCGCTAAGATATACCGTGTTACTATATAAAACAGCTAAATAGAGGACATATAGTTTCAGCTGCCAACTCGCGGTTTTGACATTTTTGCTTTATTTTTATTTGAAACACAAAGAAATGGGTTTACGTTAAATGCTGAGTCTTCTGTTTATATTAATGGAGCCAATCAGAGATGCATGGTCGTTCTGCCAGAGTAACTCTCAGCCAATCGTGTGGGAAGCGATTAAATAATGAAACATCACATTACATTATTGCTGAGTATTGTATGTCACCCAGAAAACATGCTCCTACAAGCATTTAAAGTGACTTATAAGCAATAGCAAAACAAAGATTGAGCCAAAACTAAAATATAAAGCACCACTAAAACCCTGGGCTTCTTTATATGAAAGATTTTCTAGCAGAAACAGATTTGTAGAAGTTTTCTTATTAGAACAAAAATAATTGAGAAAGGAATGTGCCCCGTGAGAAAGTGTTCTGCTCCAGAGATACTGCAAAGCCCTGTGCTAAATCCATGAAGAAACAATGATATGACATCACTTATGTTAAAGATCAGATAGTTAAATTTAAAAGGCTTGTAAGCCAGCACCAATGACTCAAGCCATGAACTGCTTTTACTAGGCCCCCTTCACACATACACACACACTCATTATAATATATTGGGCAACTCACATGTCAGAGTTTTCACATGGACAGTGTGCCCCACACGTAGATATGTCCGTTTTTTCAGGCAGCGTGGATGACAATACATGCTGTACATTCTCACACAGATGACATAACTATGTCATCCGAGTGACACGTCCCAGAAAAGAATACAGAACAGAAATTAAAGATTTTTAGGTTAAAGAGACAAAGATAGAGATACTGTAGAAAGATAGATAGATCTGATATTATCAAGTTGGGAACGTTCCTGGTTATTGGGCCCTTCCCAGTCTAAAAATGACAAACCATAGATGCCCCATAAGTGGAACCTTACTTGAGATGCTCCAAATCTGGTGCTTCGCATTTGCTGTGCCCGATTGCCCTAGTGCATTGGCAATCAGGGAAATGGTGCTTGGGGTTGATGTCAGCTGTAATTGTCCAAAAAACATCAAGCCCTGGTGTTATTACTATAAAGGTGTCTATCAGGCATCCCTATTACAAACCCGGTAATAAAAAAACACACAAAAAAATACTTTATTTAGCCCCTCTCTGACCTTAGACGTACTATCCCGTCTATGTGACCTGGGCCTTATTGACCCTGGACTGGATAGTACGTCATATGCGATCAGCCGTGCTCACAGTGGTAGCGCGGCTGATCGCGGCCAGGTGTCAGCTGATTCTCACAGCTGACACCCAGCACTTTAACCCCTGGTACACTGCGATCAAACATGATCGCAGCATTCCGAAGGCATAGGGAAGCATCGTGCAGGGAGGGGGCTCCCTGCGTGCTTCCCTGAGACCCTCAGAGCAACGCGATGTGATTGCGATGTTCCGAGGGCCTCCTCCCTGCAGGCCCCCGGATCCAAGATGGCCATGGGGTCCTTCTGGGTCCTGCAGGGAAGTGGCTTGTCAAAAAATAAGACCTCACATGACTCTGTGGGCCAAAATATGGAAAAAAAAATAGCTCTCAAAATGTGGTGATGCAAAAACTATTTTTTGCAATAAAAAGCGTCTTTTAGCATGTGACAGCTGCCAATCATAAAAACCATATATGAAACCCGCTATATATAGCAAATCAAACCCTCCTTTATCACCCCTTTAGTTAGGGAAAAATAATACAATTAAAATGTTTTATTTATTTCCATTTTCCCAGGTTAGGGTTAGGATTAGAGTTAGGGGTGTGTTAGGGTTAGGTTTGTGGTTAGGGTTATGGTTAGGGTTGGATTAGGGTTAGGGGTATGTTGGGGTTAAGGATTGAGTTAGAATTGGGGGGTTCCACTGTTTAGGCACATCAGGGGCTCTCCAAACGTGACATGGCTTCTGATCTCAATTCGAGCCAATTCTGCATTGAAAAAGTCAAACAGTGCTCCTACGCTTCCCGAGGTCTGCCATGCGCAAACAATTGTTCACCCCCACATATGGGGTATCAGCATACTCAGGTCAAATTGCACAATAACTCTTGGGGTCCAATTTCTTAGGTTACCCTTGGGAAAATAAAAAATTGGGGGCGAATATATCATTTTTGTGGAAAAAATATGATTATTTTTATTTTCAAGCCTGGGCGTTATGAACTTCTGTGAAGCACTTGGGGGTTCAAAGTGTTCACCACACATCTAGACAAATTCCTTGGAGGGGTCTAGTTTCCAAAATGGGGTCACCTGTGGGGGTTTCCACTGTTTAGGCACATCAGGAGCTCTCCAAACGCGACATGATGCCCACAGACCATTTGTCACGGGTGTGTCGCCACGAAGATCGTCACGATTACACAGCCTGACTTCTCGCAGCTGAGTTTTTGGTGCTTTGTATTTTTCGGCAGTGAGGGAATTAATTCTCTCTCTCTGTGTTAGATGAGGCCCAGCCTTGCCCAGCTGCAGTCAATGCTGCAGAAGTGGGACTCCTTCAAATACCTGCCAGTCTGTTAGGGAAGTTGTCGGTGAAAGCATTCCTTGCAGACAAACAGAGCGGCTTGTGGTATTTTGGAGTTTGGAGTGAAGTGTACTTTGTGTTGTTTTTTCCCTTCCTCGCTTTATTATTTATCTCCTTACCCGTTGGTGTTCCCTCTGTTGTTGTGGTGCGAGTTTTTGTATGCAAGGTGGTTTCTTGGTTTTCCCCTTGTACTGTCTCGTTCGTCTAGTACTGTGTGTTGGTTTATATTATCCTGTCCCCTGTTGTTGTGATCAGGGTCCTTCTCAGGACTAGATTACTGAGGTTCAGGGATCCTCAGGAGATAGGGGTTACGCTGGCGGCCTGGACCTCTGTACCTTTAACAGTACCTCCAGGTAGAGGGATTAGTTAGGGCCCCAGATTAGGGTCAGCTTAGGCCCCTGACCTCCTGTACGCATAGACAGCATGACATTTTCACCGACCGACAAAAGATTCTCTCCAGCTACCATGGATCCAGTAGCCAGTCTTGCTCGGCAGTTGCAGAGTTTGTCCATGGAGCTGGCGGACGTTAAGTCCAAGGTTTTGTATCCCCCGGAGCAAGCTGGACCAGAACCTAAAGTAGCTCTCCCTGACAGGTTCACTGGGGGACGGGACAAGTTTTTTGTTTTCCGGGAGGCATGTAAATTGTACTTTCGGCTGCGGCCTCGGTCATCAGGGAGTGAAGAACAAAGGGTGGGAATTATCATCTCGCTCCTACAAGGGGACCCACAATCATGGGCGTTCTCTCTTCCCCCGGGCTCCTCGGCTCTCCAGTCAGTGGATAGGTTTTTTGTTGCTCTGGGTCTCGTATATGATGACCCGGATCGGATCTCCCTTGCTGAATCTAAGTTACGTAGGATCCAGCAGGGAGATCGTCCGGCGGAGGAATTCTGTTCGGAGTTCCGTAGGTGGGCCACGGACACCCAGTGGAATGACCCGGCTCTTAGGAGCCAATTTTGTCAAGGTTTATCTGACAAATTAAAGGATGTGTTGGCACAGTATGACCCTCCCGCGTCACTGGAAGCCGCTATGGCCCTTGCTATTCGCATTGACAGACGACTTCGGGAGAGGTGCTGGGTAACTCCGCCCCCTGTGATGACTCCACCTTCTTCAAGGGTCCCTTATATGGAGGTTCCCCTGGTCAGTCCAGAGGAGCCTATGCAATTAGGAGGGACATCATTTTGGGGGAGGGGACCGGCGGTGCGCCACAAGACAGGAAGGTGTTTCTTCTGCGGGAGAAAGGGACATTTTATTGGGGAGTGTCCATCCCGTCCTTTGCAAAATAAAGGGTCGTCGGAAAACTATTGATCCCAGGTTGTGTGGTGGACGGCAATCTGGGAGTAGGTATTTCGTCCCTAGGTACGTCTCAGTTTCTCGTACCGGCGGAGGTGGTGGTGGGTACGAGAACTGAGAGGATATCTGTTCTTCTGGATAGTGGGGCCGGGGCTAATCTGGTGGACGCTCGGTTTGCCCGGGTTCAAGGTATGCGATTGAGTGTGTTGGCTAAACCCATCCCCATATTCTCGATCGACGCCAGGCCTCTCGGTCAGGGAAGTTTTTTGCAAGCTGTGCATAACGTAAAACTTCAAGTGGGAGCGATACATAAAGAACTGTTGTCTTGTTACGTGTTGGAGGGTCTTCCCACTCCTATAGTGCTGAGCATTCCTTGGTTAACCAAGCATAACCCTGTTATTAATTGGCAATCCAGAGAGATAAGCCAATGGAGTGAATTCTGTAATAAAAACTGCATGAATACGGTCATCGGTGTGGTCACTCCTAGGGTCTTACCTCCATTTCTGGCGGACTTTGAGGATGTATTCTCGGAGAAAGGGTGTCAGGAACTACCTCCTCATCGCGTGTATGACTGTTCTGTAAAACTGCTCCCTGAGGCCAAGTTACCTAAATCTAGGTTGTATAACCTATCTGGTCCAGAGAGGCAGGCCATGAAGGATTATATTTCTGAAAGTCTGGCTAAGGGGCATATTAGACCTTCATCTTCCCCGGTGGCTGCGGGGTTCTTCTTTGTGAAGAAGAAAGATGGAGGCCTACGCCCTTGCCTGGATTTCCGTGAACTTAATCGGATTACGGTCCGAGATCCGTATCAGCTCCCACTTATTCCCGATCTCTTCAATCAAATCGTGGGTACCAAATGGTTCTCTAAGTTGGATCTCAGGGGGGCGTACAATCTGATTAGGATGAAGGAGGGGGATGAGTGGAAGACGGCGTTTAACACTCCGGAGGGGCATTATGAGAACCTTGTCATGCCATTCGGTCTGACTAATGCCCCGGCGGTGTTCCAACACTTTGTAAATGACATTTTTCGCCACCTGGTGGGACAGTTTGTTGTCATTTATCTGGATGATATCTTAATTTACTCGCCGGATCTTGTGTCTCATCAGGAGCATGTTAGGCAGGTGTTGCAGATCTTGCGGGATAATAAACTGAACGCCAAATGGGAAAAGTGTGTGTTCGCCATACAGGAACTCCAGTTTTTAGGCTTCCTGGTGTCAGCATCCGGTTTTCGTATGGACCCTGGGAAAGTGCGAGCAGTTCTTGAGTGGGATCTGCCAGAGAATCTTAAGGCACTACAACGTTTCCTGGGGTTTGCTAATTATTACCGGAAATTTATTCGTAATTTCTCGTCCATGGTTAAACCTCTCACAGACATGACAAAAAAAGGGACGGATTTTTCTAGGTGGTCTGACAAGGCTTGTCAAGCATTCTCCTCCTTGAAAAAATGTTTTGCCTCGGCACCCATACTCATTCAACCTGATGCGTCACAGCCGTTCATTGTAGAGGTAGACGCTTCCGAGATACGGGTGGGAGCAGTATTGTCACAGGGTTCGTCCCCTGGTAAGTGGGATCCGTGCGCCTTTTTCTCTAAAAAGTTGTCGTCCGCTGAGAGGAATTACGATGTCGGCAATAGGGAACTCTTGGCCATTAAGTTAGCTTTTGAGGAGTGGCGCCATTTTTTGGAGGGGGCAGTCCATCCGGTCGCCGTCATCACCGATCACAAGAATCTGCTATATCTGGAGTCCGCAAAATGTCTGAATCCCACACAAGCTAGGTGGTCGTTGTTTTTTACCAGGTTTAATTTTGTCGTCACATATCGTCCTGGGTCAAAAAATGTAAAGGCGGATGCCTTATCTCGTAGTTTCCCTGGGGCCGGGAATACGGATGACCCAGTTCCTATCCTTCAGGAGGGGGTGGTGGTGTCGGCAGTATGCTCTGAGCTTGAGGAGGAGGTATTGGAGGCTCAGGGGGACGCCCCTGTTGGACCTCCAGGGAGGCTGTTTGTTCCAGATCAGTTGCGACAAAAGGTGATCAAGGCACACCATAGCTCAGCTTTGGCAGGACACCCAAGGAGTAAAGCAACTGTGGATCTCCTCTCGAGTCGGTTTTGGTGGCCTAACTTACATAGAGAGGTGGTAACTTTTGTCGCGTCCTGTGGGGTTTGTGCGCGCTCTAAGACCCCACATACCCGTCTGTCTGGGCCCTCTTACCTTTGAAGATCCCGGAGCGTCCTTGGACTCATCTGTCCATGGACTTTATTACGGACCTCCCGCCGTCTTCGGGTAAAACGGTCATACTCGTTGTAGTGGACAGGTTCAGCAAGATGGCACATTTCATCGCTCTTCCTGCTCTTCCTAATGCTAAAACTCTTGCGCAGGTGTTCATTGGAAAGATTGTGAGGCTTCACGGGGTACCCTCCGATGTGGTGTCTGATCGGGGGTCTCAGTTTGTGTCCAAATTCTGGAAGGCATTTTGTACACGGCGGGGATGCATTTGTCGTTTTCATCGCTTTTCATCCTCAGACTAATGGTCAGACGGAACATCTGAACCAGAGCTTGGAGACATATCTCCGGTGTTTTGTGTCAGAGAACCAGGAGGACTGGGCTTCTTTCTTGCCTCTGGCAGAGTTTGCTCTTAATAATAGGCGGAGCGAGTCCACTGGTAAGTCCCCGTTTTTTGGGGCATATGGTTTTCACCCCCAGTTTTGTACTTTCAGTAGGGGGGGCTCTTCCGGGTCCCTGAGGAAGAACGATTTTCATCATCACTCGCTTCAGTGTGGAGAGGGTGCTGAATAATCTGAATACTATGGGGAACTGATACAAACGTATGGCTGATAGGAGAAGAGTGTCTTGTCCGGACCTAAGTGTGAACGATCGGGTATGGTTGTCTACCAGGAATATAAAACTTAAGGTTCCCTCCTGGAAACTGGGTCCCAGGTTCATTGGGCCGTACAGGATCAGTTCTATAATTAATCCGGTGGCATTTCGTCTTGACCTCCCCCCTACGTTTAAAATTCACAACGTGTTTCACAGATCGTTGCTTAAGAGGTATGTGGCGCCGGTGATACAGTCACCTTTACCTCCTCCTCCAGTGGTGGTCAATGGTAACTTGGAGTTTCAGGTATCGAAAGTAGAGTTGAGCGATACTTTCCGATACCCCTAAGAATCGGAATGGTATCGCCGATACCATTAAAATATCGGCGATACCCGATACCGATACCGGAAGTCCCATGTAAGTCTATGGGAACAAAATATCGGAACTAAAAAAACCCCATTCTTTCCTTGTAAACACTAAATATACACACATAGAATACTATATATATATATATATATACATGTCATTGTGACATATATATATACATATATGTATAGTTTATACACTTCTACATAGTAAAATATCCTCTGATTCAATTGCCGGGTAAAGCCGGCTTCAGTGAAAAGACAGAAGCACCCGACATGAAATGACACTTGGTGTACATAGGGTTAACCATGTCTTTTCATGTCGTTTGCTATCTGATTTGCACAAACAATTAAATCAGTCTATGTTTGCAAAATTTCACACCTGTAGGGGTTAATTAAAGGTGTAAATTCGTTGTAAAAAAACCTGACTTTTTTGCTACGAATTTACACCTTTAATTAACCCCTACAGGTGTGAAATTTTGCACACATAGACTGATTTAATTGTTTGTGCAAATCAGATAGCAAAGGACATGGTTAACCCTATGTACACCAAATGTCATTTCATGTCGGGTTCTGCATTTTCACAAAAGCCGGCAATTGAATTAGCGGCTATTATACTATGTAGAAGTGTATGAACTATAAATAATATATATATATATATATATATGTGTCACAAACTCAATGACATGTATATATATATATGAGGTGTAAAATTGCTGAAAAAAAATGCGTGGGCTCCCGCCCTATTTTCGCAACCAGACAGACAAAGCCAGTGAGTGGGGGCAGATAATAATAGCCCAGAGAGGGACCATTATTTTTGGCCCCCCCCGGCTACTAACATCTGCCCCCAGACACCCCAGAAAGGGCAAATCTCTAATTAGATTTGCCCTTTCTGGCACTTTGCCCGTCTATTCCCATTGCCCTGTAGCGGTGGCGAATGGGTTAATAAGGGGTTAAAATGACCTTGCAATTGAAAGGTCACTTTAAGCCAGGTTAATAATTGAGAGCTGTCAATTAGACAACTATCAATTATTAATCCTATTGTATGAAAGAAAAATCAAACACACACACTTTAATAAAAAAGAAGTTTAATGAAATAATCACACAGTTTTTGACCATATTTTATTTACCTGCTAAAACCATTTCCTGTAATAAAAATAAAATAATAAAGCAAAATTATTCTTACCAATCCGATGCACAGTCAGGTCCCACGGTGTAATCCTTCAGAAAGGGTTAATGTTTACTGCAGGGACCGCAGCTAATGCTGCAGCCTCACAGTAAACCCCCAAATGAATGAGTTCCTCTCCTGGCTGACAGGAGAGGAAGTGGAAAGCTTAATTGATTGCTTTCCACTTTCACTTCAGGTCAGCCAGGGACACCATCAGTGACGTCAGAGGGAACTGATTAACAAAAATAGGGTTCCCTTCGAAAAAAAAATGGCGTGGGGTCCCCCCTATTTTTGTTAACCAGCCAGATGAAGCAGACCGCTGAGGCCTGGATTTTCAGGCTGTTAAGGAGCCAAGATCCATGGACCTTGCCAGCCTGATAATACCAGGCCACAGCAGTCTGCATATCTTGGCTGATTAACAAAAATAGGGGATCCCCTCGAAAAAAATTAGCGTGGGGTCCCCCCTATTTTTGTTAACCAGCCAGATGAAGCAGACCGCTGAGGCCTGGTTTTTCAGGCTGGTAAGGATCCAATATCCATGGACCTTGCAAGCCTGATAATACCAGGCCACAGCAGTCTGCTTAGCTTGGCTGGTTAACAAAAATAGGGAATCCCCTCGAAAAAAAAAACGGCGTGGGGATCCCCCCTATTTTTGTTAACCAGCCAAGTAAAATGCAGACTGCTGCGGCCTGGTATTAAAAGACTGTCAAGGCCCATGGATTTTGGCCCTCAACAGCCTGATAATACCAGGCTACAGCAGCCCCACATTTGGCGCATCAAAAGATGTGCCAATTGTGGCACTTTACCCGGCTCTTCCCACTTGCCCTGTAGCGGTGGCAAGCGGGTAATAAGGGGTTATTGTCACCGTTGATTGCACGGTGACAATAAGCCCGGTTAATAATGGAGAGGTGTCAATAAGACACCGATCCATTATTAATCCCAAAGTTATTAAATGTTTAAAAAAAAGACAGCAAGAAAAAAGTATTTTAATGAAATAAAAGAGACAACACAGTTTTCATTTTTTTTATTACTCTCTCATTCCTGCGACGCCATCGATCTCCTGTAAAAAAATAAAAAAAACAAACCAACAGTATACCACCTGTCCGACGCAGTCCATAGTAACGATTGTCCCACGACGATCCAGCTCTGCTACATCGGAATGACAGGCAGAGCCTGTCATCCCGGCGCAGCACAGCTGCTTACCAGCTTCCCCGGCGGTGACGTCATCGGACTGCTTTACGGCCGCGATTACCCAGCAGTCACTGCAGTTATCGCGAGATACTGCATGTGACCGCCGGGGAGAAGAGGATGGCGGCCATTAAGCAGCCCGGGATGTGACCGCCGGAGATCTTCTGCCGGGTAAGTGCCGCTGACTCCTGACAGACCCGACCGACGGACACTGACAGTGACAGTGACAATTCCGATTCCGGTATCCGATATGACGAAAATATCGGAACTCGGGATCGGAATTCCGATACAGCCAATATCGGCCGATACCCGATATTTGCAGTATCGTATCGCTCAACACTAATCGAAAGTCATCGATTCACGCTTTAATCGCCGGTCCCTTCAGTACCTGGTTCATTGGAAGGGGTATGGTCCTGAGGAGAGGATGTGGGTTCCTGCGTCGGATATTAACGCAGACCGATTAATTCGGGACTTCCACACGACTCACCCGGATAAACCTGGCCCTGAGGGTCCGGAGGTCCCTCGTAGAAGGGGGGGTACTGTCACGGGTGTGTCGCCACGAAGATTGTCACGATTACACAGCCTGACTTCTCGCAGCTGAGTTTTTGGTGCTTTGTATTTTTCGGCAGTGAGGGAGTTAATTCTCTCTCTCTGTGCTAGATGAGGCCCAGCCTTGCCCAGCTGCAGTCAATGCTGCAGAAGTGGGACTCCTTCAAATACCTGCCAGTCTGTTAGGGAAGTTGTCGGTGAAAGCATTCCTTGCAGACAAACAGAGCGGCTTGTGGTATTTTGGAGTTTGGAGTGAAGTGTACTTTGTGTGGTTTTTTCCCTTCCTCGCTTTATTATTTATCTCCTTACCCGTTGGTGTTCCCTCTGTTGTTGTGGTGCGAGTTTTTGTATGCAAGGTGGTTTCTTGGTTTTCCCCTTGTACTGTCTCGTTCGTCTAGTACTTTGTGTTGGTTTATATTATCCTGTCCCCTGTTGTTGTGATCGGGTCCTTCTCAGGACTAGATTACTGAGGTTCAGGGATCCTCAGGAGATAGGGGTTACGCTGGCGGCCTGGACCTCTGTACCTTTAACAGTACCTCCAGGTAGAGGGATTAGTTATGGCCCCAGCTTAGGGTCAGCTTAGGCCCCTGACCTCCTGTACGCAGAGACAGCGTGACACAATTCCATCAAATTGCATTCCAAAACGTCACTACTTCACTTCTGAGCCCGGACATGTGCCCATACAGTAGTTTTCTCCCACATATGAGGTATCAGCGTACTCAGGAAAAATTGGACAACAACTTTTGGGGTCCAATTTCTCCTGTTACCCTTGAGAAAATAAAAAATTGGGGTCTAAAAGATCATGTTTGTGGAAAAAATATGATTTTTTTAATTTTCACGCTCGGGCGTTATAAACTTTAGTGAAACACCTGGGGGTTCAAAGTTCTCATGACACATCTAGACAAGTTCCTTGGGTGGTCTAGTTTCCAAAATGGGGTCACTTGTGGGGGTTTCCAATGTTCAGGCACATCAGTGGCTCTCCAAACATGACATGATGCCCACAGACCATTCCATCAAAGTCTGCTTTCCAAAACATCACTGCTTCCCTCCAAACGTGACATGGCGTCCGATCTCAATTCCAGTCAATTTTGCATTGAAAAAGTCAAATGGTGCTCCTTCCCCTCCTTGCTCTGCCATGAGCCCAAATAGTGGTTCACTCTCACATATGGGGTATCAGCGTACTCAGGTCAAATTGCACAATAACTTTTGTAGTCTTGTTACTCTTGAGAAAATAAAAATTGTGGTGAAAAGATGATTTTTGAATTTTATGGCTCTACATTATAAACTTCTGTGAATCCCTTGGGGGTTCAAAGTGCTCACCACACATGTACCCAAATGGTGGTTTACTCCCACATATAGGGTATCAGCATACTCAGGACAAATTGCACAGCAACTTTTGGGGTCCAATCTCTCCTATTGCCATTTTGAAAATAAAAAATTGGGGGCTAGAAGATCATTTTTGTGGAAAAATTATGATTTTTTATTTTTACGACTCTAAGTTATAAACTTCTATCAAGCACTTGTAGGTTCAAAGTGCTCACCACACATCTAGATAAGTTCCTTAGGGGGTCTACTTTCCAAATTTGTGTCACTTGTGGGGCGCTTCCACAGTTTAGATGCATCAGGGGCTCTTCAAACGCAACATGGCATCCGATCTCAATTCCAGCCAATTTTGCATTGAAAAGTCAAACAGCGCGCCTTCCCTTCCCAGCTCTGCCGTGCATCCAAACAGTGGTCCCCCCCACATATGGGGTATCAGCATACTCAGAAAAAATTGCACAACAACTTTTGCGGTCCAATTTCTCCTGTCACCCTTGGTAAAATAAAAAAAATTGGATCTGAAGTAAATATTTTGATAAAAAAAGTTAAATGTTCATTTTTTAAACATTCCAAAAATTCCTGTGAAGCACCTGAAGGGTTAATAAACTTCTGGAATGTGGTTTTGAGCACCTTGAGGGGTGCAGGTTTAAGAATGGTGTCACTTTTGGGTACTTTCTATAATATAGACCCCTCAAAGTGACTTCAAATTTGATGTGATCCCTTAAAAAAATGGTGTTGTAAAAATGAGAAATTGCTGGTCAACTTTTAATTCTTATAACTTCCTAACAAAAAAATTTGTTTCCTAAATTGTGCTGATGTAAAGTAGATATGTTGGAAATGTTATTTATTAACTATTTGTGTGACATATTTCTGTTTTAAGGGCATAAAAATTAAAATTTTCCCTGGTTTACCACTTTATGAAAAAAACAAACAACGCAGGTTCACTGTAGTCCACCTAGTCTGAGCAAATCCAGCAAAGTCCAGCAAATCCTTAGTGGAAAGCCTATGGAGCCTCATTCGGAGGCACTATAGTCTTTGCAAGCAGCCACTGCCAGGTCATGTTGTGTAAGACCCAGCGGCTCTGAACAGCTGTGATATCAGTAACTCTACCGCTCATCAGAGTCGCTGGGTCACACTATCCTCTGCGACACCCCATGACTCTGAAGAGCAGTAATAGCAAAGACATTGCCACTGTTCACAGCCACCAAGTTTTGAGTAGCGTGACCCAGCAGTGGCAGTTTGCAAAAATTATGGAGCCTCAGGATGAGGCTTCATAGGCTTTCTATGGAGGATTTGATGCACTTCGCTGGATTCATTTGGACTATATAGGATTCGGTGGGCTCCAGCTAACCTGCATCAGAACTTTTTTTTAATAAAGTGGTGAAAGAGGGAAAGAGTGTTTAATTTCTCTGTAGTTTTTGTGTATGTTATTTCCAGGTTTCCATTCTCTGAACTGCTTTGGATTCGGTGAACTATGGTGGACCTTCATGGGATTTTTTTTTTTTAATAAAGTGGCGAACAGCCACAAAAAGAGGACTAAAAATCCTCCAAAAACTCAAGAATTAAAACAGCAGAAAAGGGACAGCAGTGGTTACCTGGTCTTGTAAACTAGGGTCTCTGTTCACATGGGATGAATTAGTGCTGGGCAGCTCGCCTGATCCAATAGTATGGGCCCACTAATAGGCTGTAAACCAGATACTGTGCATTACCTGTATGTGAACAGTGCCCTATACAAGCCGCTTTTGAGCCATCATATACTAAGCAATCAACCCCTCCATGTGTTGATAGGTTGTGAGTGATTGTCTTATCAGTATTTTGCACCTCTGTTGCCGCCATCTTTACTACATGGGATTGCTACATCCTGAGAATGCATTTGTTCGGAGTGTTTATTTAAGTAAAGTATTTGTATGTGTGTGTGTGTTTTTGATTACTGGGTTAGTAATGAGTTACTAGCACAAGAACTTAATACCAGCCATGTTTTTGGACAATTTTATCTATCTATATCTTTGCACATTTTTAACACCTAAAAATCTTTCATTTGTATTATACATTCTATTCTGGTACGTGGCACAAGGGCGGCACTCAGCCGGCTCAATAATGTCACACAGCTGGTACACACGTACACATGGATGGCACATGGATGACACATGGATGGTACACACGTAAACATAGACGGACAACAGAAAACCACATGCCTAGTAAAAATGGACCATCTCATGCATTTTTTTTTAAGCGGAAGTGGGCGTTATGAGCAGTATGATAGTGACTGCCCCTGAACTCTAAAAGCACTTTACTAATTTCTAGATAACTATAAACTAGCTTTCCTGAAAGCTTACCACTGACATATTTCTCATGATTTAGCTACCTAAGGTGATTCAAGTGTATTCTACATAAGAGAGATTCACAATCCTATGACAACATTTTGCTGAAAGTTTTTGAGTGGGCGAACCAGATGAAAAGGAAGTTTAACCCCTTAAGAACTAAGCCACTTTGTACTTTAATGGCTGAGCCTCATTTTCAAATCTGACCAGTGTCACTTTATGTGGTACTAACTCTGGAATGCTTTAACATTTCCCAGTGATCAATATGATTCGCTTCATTTACCAAAATATCGAAAAGTTGACAAAAAAATAAAAGTGCGCAATTTTCAAACTTTGTATTTTTATGCCCTTAAATCAAAATAGATAATTACCGTATTATTCGGACTATATGATGCACCAGACCATAAGATGCACCCCAAATTTTGGGGTGTAAAATAGCAAAAAATATTTTTTATAAGATGGAGGTCCGTGTTATCGTCTGAATTTATGGTATCTTACCTGAGGGCCGGCGGTGGTAGAGCTGGGTCACAGGAGGCATGGTCCCTTCCTCAGGAAGCTGGTGGCCGCAGAAGTGGGGCAATGCTGCAGTCCCTGGGTATCCCAGTGGTGCGATGCTGTGGGTCCAGTGTCAGCAGTGAGGCAGAGCAGAGTGCAGAGAAGGGTCCCATCCTCAGGATGCCGGCGGCAGAAATGTGGCAATTCTCCTGCCCGCTGTCCGCAGTGAGCAGAGCCGAGTGAATCATTGGTTTCTTGGTGGCCATTTTCCTGAAGCCGAGTGCTGCCGAGATCGCAATCTATGCATGCATGGCCTCCGGCGGCCATTTTCCTGAAGCCCACAGCCTCACGAAAATGGAGCTCGAAAGGCCCAGCCGAGATCTCAATCCGCGCACACGCCGCCTGTGGCGGCCCATGGCTTCAAGAAGATGGCCACAAGGAAACCAATGATGCACTCCACATTGCTTACCACTGACACGAACTTCTGCCGCCTCCGGTTCCCTAAGGAAGGGACGCTGCTACACCACTGCCGCAACCCCCTGGTAAGCCTGCGTTCCAACTATAAGATGCACCCTCCATTTTCCTCCCAAATTTGCATCTTATAGTCCGAAAAATATGGTAATAATATTTCCCATATGTCTGCATCATTTTTTAAAGATTTTTTTTTGTTAGAAGAGTTAAAAGTTTATCTGCAATTTCTAATTTTTCCAACAAAATTTACACCATTTTTTCTTGACCATATCGCATTTGAAGTGACTTTGAGGGTCCTGTATGACAGAAAATACGCAAAAGTGACCCATTTTAAAAACTTCATTCCTAAAAATGCCAAAAACCACATTTAATAAATTTATTAACCCTTCAGATTTTTCATAGGAATTAATAGAATGTGGAAGAAAAAAATGAACATTTTCCTTTTTTTCACAAAAGTGTTACTTTAGCCCCTAATTTTTTATTTTACAAGGGTAACAGGAGAAAATTGACCTCAAAATTTGTTGTGCAATTTCTTTTGAGTACGTCAATACCCCATTTGAGGTGTAAAATTACTGTTTGGATGTACGGCATAGTTTAAAAGGGAAGAAGCATTTTGACTTTTTAACTCTAAATTGGCTGGAATCAAGAATGGATGCCATTTTGCATTTGGAGAGCCCCTGATGTGCCTAAACAGTGGGAAAACCCCCATAAGTCACCACATTTTGTAAACTAGACCCCTCAAGAAATTTATCTAGATGTATGGTGAGCACCTTGAACCCCCAGGCCCTTCACAGAATTTTATAACGTTGAGCCGTGAAAATAAATGAACACATTTTTCACACATAAATACACTGCTCAAAAAAATAAAGGGAACACTCAAATAACACATCCTAGATCTGAATGAATGAAATATTCTCATTTAATACTTTGTTCTGTACAAAGTTGAATGTGCTGACAACAAAATCACACAAAAATCATCAATGGAAATCAAATTTTTTAACCAATGGAGGCCTGGATTTGGAGTCACACACAAAATTAAAGTGGAATGTAATGTCCTTAAAACAAGTCAAAATGATGCTCAGTAATGTGTGTGGCCTCCACGTGCCTGTATGACCTCCCTACAATGCCTGGGCATGCTCCTGATGATGCGGCGGATGGTCTCCTGAGGGATCTCCTCCCAGACATGAACTTAAGCATCCGCCAACTCCTGGACAGTCTGTGTTGCAGCATGACTTTGGTGGATAGAGCAAGACATGATGTCCCAGATGTGCTCAATTGGATTCAGGTGTGGGGAATGGGCGGGCCAGTCCATAGCTTCAATGCCTTCATCTTGCAGGAACTGCTGACACACTACAGCCACATGAGGTCTGGCATTGTCCTGCATTAGGAGGAACCCAGGGCCAACCGCACCAGCATATGGTCTTACATGGGGTCTGAGGATCTCATCTCGGAACCTAACGGCAGTCAGGCTACCTCTGGCAAGCACATGAAGGGCTGTGCGGCCCTCCAAAGAAATGCCACCCCACACCATTACTTACCCACTGCCAAACCCGTCATGCTTAAGGATGTTGCAGGCAGCAGATTGCTCTCCACGTCATCTCCAGACTCTGTCATGTCTGTCATATGTGCTCAGTGTGAACCTGCTTTCATCTGTGAAGAGCACAGTGAGCCAGTGGCGAATTTGCCAATCCTGGTGTTCTGTGGCAAATGCCAAGCGTCCTGCATGGTGTTGGACTGTGAGCACAACCCCATCTGTGGACGTCGGCCACTCAGACCATCCTCATGGAGTCGGTTTCTAACAGTTTGTGCAGACACATGCACATTTGCTGCCTGCTGGAGGTCATTTTGCAGGGCTCTGGCAGTGCTCCTCCTGTTCATCCTTTCACAAAGGCGGAGGTAGCGGTTCTGCTGCTGGTGTTATGTTTTGGTAGCTGAGGAGAATAAGCAAAAACGGCAATACACCAGAGAGGCTGGAACCTATTGGATTGCAGTACCCTGGACTAACCACACAACTAGAGGTAGCCGTGGAGTGTTCCTACGTTGATCCTAGACGCCTCGTCACAGCCTGAGAGATAACTACACCTAAAGGCAGAAAGATGAAAGCTATCTGCCCCGGAGCAGATCCCCAAAGAAAATAGGAAGCCCCCAAACATGTAATGGCGGTTAGACAAGAAGCGGCACAGACACAGACAGAAAATAGAATGAGCAAACGCTGGGGCACAATCTGTCTAGACAGAAAAATACAGGAAAGGATACTCAAGGCAATCCAAAAAAACCCCTAAAAAATACCAACTCTTCTGATTGCAAAAACACCTGAGATCACACGATCTCTACCACCTTTAATCAGATCTCTGGTGTAACAAAACTAAGCCGCAACCACTGAAAAAACAGGAAAAAGCAAATGAACAAATAACAGTGGCTTCAGATAAACTGAGAGGAGCACAAGCTCCCAGAGGGGACCTGGCTGACCTCCACAGAAGTGCAGGGAACAATGCAAAAAGCAAGCACAAAAATAAAAGCAGAAAATATCTTATCTGATAGCAGAAGATGCAGGCAAGCATCAGCAAACTTCCAAATGAACCAGGAACCACAATTGAGACAAGAACAATTGATCACCGGCAACCATCATGGGAGGGAACCTCCCTTATATCAGACCAGTCAGCGATCCTAGATTGCCATTACTTGCTGAAAGGCTCAGTACTGTCTGTAACCACCAGATGGAGCCTCTGCTCAGAAACCATCTCTAGCACATTCATAACATGCTGGGTTGTTGCCCTCTTACAGCCCCCTCCGCATCTCCTGGTGTACTGGCCTGTCTTCTGGTAGCTCCTCCAGCCTCTGGACACTATGTTGACAGACACAGCAAACCTTGCCACAGCTGTCATTGATGTGCCATACTGGTAGAGCTGCACTACCTATGCCACTTGTGTGGGTTATAGAGTCCGTCTCATGTTACCACGAGTGTGAAAGCACAGCCAACATTCAAAAGTGACCAAAACATCAGCCACAAAAGTATTGGTACTGATATGTGGTCTGTGGTCCCCACCTGCAGAACTACTCCTTTATTGAGTATGTCTTGATAATTGCCAATAATTTCCATATGTTGTCTATTCCATTTGCACAACAGCATGTGAAATTGGTTGTCAATCAGTGTTGCTTCTTAAGTGGACACTTTGATTTCACAGAAGTTTCATTTACTTGGAGTTATATTCTGTTGTTTAAGTGTTCCCTTTATTTTTTTGAGCAGTGTATTATCTTAGACCCCAATTTTTGATTTTGATAAGGGTAACAGGAGAAAATAGACCATAAAAGTTGTGTAATTTATCCTGAGTAGGCTGATACCTCATAAGTGGTGGAAAACTACTGTTTGGGTACACAACAGGGCTTGGAATGGAAGGCTCACCATTTGACTTTTGGAGTACAAAATTGGCTGGAATAGAGTTGTGCTCAAAAGTTTACATACCCCTGCAGAATTTTTGCTTTCTTGGCCTTTTTTCAGAGAATATGATTGATAACCCCCATACTTTTTCTCCACTCATGGTTAGTGGTTGTGTGAAGCCATTTATTGTCAAACTACTGTGTTTTCTCTTTTAAAACCATAATGACAACCCCAAACATCCAAATGACCCTGATCAAAAGTTCAAACACCCCATTTCTTAATACCGTGTGTTGTCCCCTCTAACATCAATGACAGCTTGAAGTTTTTTGTGGTAGTTATGGATGAGAGGTTCTTTATTTTCTCAGATGGTAAAGCTGCCCACTCTTCTTGGCAAAAAGCCCCCACTTCCTGTAAATTCCTGGGCTGTCTAGCATGAACTGTGCACTTGAGATCTCCGCACAATGGCTCAGTGATATTGAGATCATGAGACTGTGATGGCCACTGCAGAACCTTAACTTTGATCTGCTGTAGCCAATTACAGGTCGACTTGGCCTTGTGTTTTGGATTGTTGTCATGTTGGAACGTCCAAGCACGTCCCATGTGCAGCTTCTGGGCTGATGAGTGCAAATTTGCCTCCAGTATTTGCTGATAACTTGCTACATTCATCTTAACTTTAACTTTGACCAAGTTTCCTATGCTTTTGTAGCTCACACATCCCCAAAACATCAGCGATCCACCTCCATGCTTTACAGTAGGAATGGTGTTGCTTCTATCATAGGCCTTGTGTTGTGAATGGGTTTGAGATGAGTTCTGAGCAGAGGCTTATTCTGGTGGTTACAAGCGGTGCTGGTCTGTCCAGTGAAGATTGTGAGGACTGGGAATCAGGTGTTACTGACTGGTCTTATATAAGGGAGTCACCTTCCCATCAGGGTTGCCGGTGATCAATTGTTCTGGTCTGAATCCTTCATTCCTGTTTCCCTTGTAGCCTGCTTTGTCGTGTCTGCATCTCCTGCTAATGGATAAGACATTTTCTTCTTTTTGTTTTTTGTGCTATATTTTTGCATTTTGTCCTGCACTTCTGTGGGGGCCTTCAGGGTCCCCTCCGGGGGCTTCTGCCCTCTCAGTTTTGTTCAGCCACTTATGTTTGTACTTTTGCTTTTTCCAGTTTTTTCAGTGGCTGCTGTTTTGATTTTGTTACACCAGAGAACTAATTTAGGTGGTAGAGGTCGTGTGATCTCAGGTGTTTTTGAAATTAGTAAAGTTGGTGCTTTTCAGGGTTTTCTGGGATTGCAGTAAGTACCCTTCCTATCCTTTTCTATTTAGTTAGTTTGGGCCCCAGCGTTTGCTCATACTATTTTCTTTCTGTGTCAGTATTTCATCTTGTCTAACCGCCATTACATGTTTGGGGGCTTCCTATTATCTTTGGGGTTCTGCTCCGGGGCAGATAGCTCTCCTATTTCTATCTTTAGGTGTAGTTAGTTTCTCAGGCTGTGACGAGGCGTCTAGGACCAACGTAGGAACGCTCCACGGCTGCCTCTAGTTGTGGTGGTTAGTCAGGGTACTGCAATCTCATAGATTCCAACTGCTCTGGTGTATTGCCTTTTTGCCTGCACTCCTCAGCTGCCGAAACATAACAGTATCACGGGCCTAAAAGTTGAAAATTGTATGGTACTCACAGAAGGGAAAAAATATTGTGAAAGAAAAAAGGTTGTCAGAGTTGTCAGAGATATTTTTCTGTTTGTTGCATTTTTTTCCCTCTGTATCTCTGGGTGCTGGGGAGGATCTTTTCTCTCAATGGAGTTTGCACAGTTGTCTGGCCGTGTGGATCAGCTTGCCGCTGAGGTTCGGAGTATTGCTATCTATCTTGCTGGGTTGCCTGTTGTGGAACCTAGGATTCCCATGCCAGATTTGTTTTTAGGGGATCGAGCTAAGTTTCAGAATTTCAAAAAGAATTGTAAATTGTTTTTTGCCTTAAAATCTAAGTCCTCAGGAAACGCAGCGCAGCAGGTTCAAATTATCATCTCTCTCCTGCGCGGAGATCCTCAGGATTGGGCTTTTTCCCTGATACCTGGGGATCCTGTTTTGAGTGATGTTGATGCATTTTTTCAGGCTTTGGGGTTATTGTACGATGAGCCTAATGTCACTGATCAAGCTGAAAAAGCCTTGTTGGCATTAAATCAGGGCTTGATGACGCTGAGTTATACTGTCAGAGATTCCGTAGGTGGGCAGTCCTGACCAAATGGAATGACGACGCTTTGGTGGCCCTTTTTCGGAAGGGGCTGTCAGATAATGTAAAGGATGTTATGGTGGGATTCCCTGTCCCCTCTGGTCTCAATGATTCTATGTCATTAGCGATTCAAGTTGACAGACGTTTGCGTGAGCGGAGAAGTATGCGTGGAATAGTGTTGCCTTGTGAACCAGCTTCTGAACCCATGCAGTGTGATAGAGTGGTGTCTGGGGCACAGCGTCATGAGGTTCGAAAGTGCAGTGGGTTATCTTTCTACTGTGGTGATGCCTCTCATGCTATTTCAGTCTGCCCTAAGCGGGGAAGACGTTTTGCACGCTCAGTTGTCTTGGGTAGTGTTCAGACTAAGTTTTTGTTGACTGTCACTCTGATGTGCTCTCTGTCCTCATTTTCTGCTCAGGCTTTCGTTGATTCTGGAGCAGCTATTAACCTGATGGATTATGATTTTGCTAAACGTTGTGGGTTTCCCTTGATACCCCTACAGAAGTCTATTCCCCTACTGGGGATCGATTCTACCCCTTTGGCTGAGAATAAACCCCAGTTTTCTACTCAGGTGATAATGAGGGTTGAACCTGATCACCAGGAGTGCTGCAAATTTTTGGTTCTGTATAATCTGCATGACATTATCGTGCTGGGTTTCCCTTGGTTACAGTCTCATAATCCTGTTTTGGATTGGAAATCTGTGTCTGTAACCAGTTGGGGCTGCCAATGTGTTAATACCAACACTCCTGTTTTTTCTGCCTCCCCCCAGGCTCAGGATGTTCCTGACTTTTTGATTGATTTTTCTGATGTGTTTAGCGAAAGTAAATCTGCATCCTTGCCTCCCCATAGGAGCTATGACTGTGCTATTGAATTAGTGCCTGGTAGTAAATTCCCTAAAGGTCGCCTTTTTAACTTGTCTGTACCTGAACATGACGCTATGCGGTCTTATATCAAGGAATCATTGGAGAAGGGTCATATCAGACCATCCTCTTCACCCTTAGGTGCCGGTTTTTTCTTTGTGGCCAAAAAGGATGGTTCATTAAGGCGGTGTTTTGATTATCGTCTCTTGAACAATATTACTATGAAATATCAATACCCGTTACCCTTGATTTCTGACCTGTTTTCCAGGGTGAAAAACGCTACTTGGTTTACCAAGCTTGACCTCAGGGGGGGGCGTATAACCTTATTCGCATTAAGCACGGGGATGAATGGAAGACGGCATTCAATACCCCTGAAGGGCATTTTGAGTACCTAGTGATGCCCTTTGGGCTCACTAATGCTCCTTCCGTCTTCCAGTCCTTCATGAATGACATTTTCAGGGATTTTGTGGACAAATTTCTGATTGTTTATTTGGATGATATCTTGATTTTTTCTAATGACTGGGACTCTCATGTGAAACATGTTCGAACTGTATTCCAGATTTTGAGAGAGAATGTTCTGTATGTGAAGGGATCAAAGTGTCTTTTTGGCGTACAGAGGATCTCATTTCTGGGATTCATTTTGTCCCCATCTGTTATTGAAATGGACCCGGTCAAGGTTCAGGCCATCTGTGATTGGGTCCAACCTACTTCATTAAAGGCTCTTCAGAGATTTTTGGGTTTTGCCAATTTTTATCGTAAATTTATTGGTAATTTCTCTGTTATTGTTAAACCATTGACTGATTTGACCAGAAAGGGTTCTGATGTGGTGAATTGGCCTCCTGAGGCAGTCTCTGCGTTTCAGGAACTTAAGCAGAGATTCACTTCTGCTCCTGTTCTACGGCAGCCTGATGTTTCTCTGCCATTTCAGGTGGAAGTTGATGCCTCTGAAATTGGGGCAGGTGCCGTTTTGTCCCAAAAAGATCCAGAGACCTCTAAAAGTAACCCTTGTGCCTTTTTCTCTCGAAAATTTTCTCCTACTGAACGTAATTATGACGTGGGTAATCGGGAGTTATTGGCCATGAAGTGGGCTTTTGAAGAGTGGAGACATTGGCTGGAGGGAGCCAAACATCAGGTGGTGGTCCTTACGGACCATAAGAATCTGGTCTATCTGGAATCTGCCAAGCGGCTCAATCCTAGACAGGCCAGGTGGGCCTTGTTTTTCACACGTTTTAATTTTGTGGTTTCCTTTCTTCTTGGCACTAAGAATGTTAAGGCGGATGCCCTCTCGAGGAGTTTCCTTGCGGACTCTCCTGAGTTATCTGATCCTTCTGTTATTTTGAAAGAGGGTGTAGTTCTTTCCGCCATCTCGCCCAATTTGAGACTTGCTCTGGAGGGGTGTCAGGAGGATAGGCCCGAGTGCTGCCCTGTTGGAAAATTGTTTGTCCCGGACCAGTGGAAGAAGAGTGTGATGTCTGAGATTCATTGTTCCGCATTGGCTGGGCATCCCGGAATTTTTGGTACCAGAGACTTGGTTAGTTGGTTCTTTTGGTGGCCTACCTTGTCTCGTGATGTCAGGGAATTTGTGCAGTCCTGCGGGACTTGCTCTCGCTCCAAGCCTTGCTCTCGCTCTAGTGGTTTGTTGATGCCATTGCCTGTGCCCAAGAGACCATGGACCCATATCTCTATGGATTTAATTTCCGACCTTCCTGTTTCTCAGAGAATGACCACCATCTGGGTAATTTGTGATAGGTTTTCCAAAATGATACATCTTGTGCCATTACCTAAGTTGCCTTCCTCCTCTGAATTGGTGCCGTTGTTCCTTCAGCACGTGGTTCGTTTACACGGCATTCCTGAGAACATTGTGTCTGACAGAGGAGTCCAGTTTGTTTCCAGATTTTGGAGGACTTTTTGTTCTAAACTGGGTGTTCAATTGTCTTTCTCCTCGGCATTTCATCCTCAGACCAATGGTCAAACTGAGAGAACAAACCAGACATTGGAGACTTATCTAAGATGCTTTGTGTCTGCTGATCAGGACGACTGGGTCTCTTTTTTGCCTTTGGCTGATTTTACTCTTAATAATAGGGCTAGCTCTGCCACTTTGATGTCTCCGTTTTTCTGTAATTCTGGGTTTCACCCTTGATTTTCTTCAGGACAGACGGAGGCTTCTGTCTGTCCAGGTGTTGACTCTGTTGTGGAGCGTATGCAACAGATTTGGGACCAGGTAGTGGAGAGGTTGTCCCTCTCTCAGGAGAAGGCCCAGCGGTTTGCTAACCGGCATAGGACTGATGGTCCTCGGTTTAAAGTGGGGGACTTGGTCTGGTTGTCCTCAAAAAATATTCCTATGAGAGTGGCATCTCCTAAATTTAAGCCTAGGTTCATTGGACCTTATAAGATCATGGAGATTATTAATCCTGTTTCTTTTCGTTTGCTTCTTCCAGGGACATTTAAGATCCATAACGTGTTCCACAAGTCCTTGTTGAAGAGGTTTGTTGAGCCAGTGGTTCCTGCTGCTGTGCCTCCTGACCCTGTTTTGGTTGAGGGCAATCTGGAGTATGTGGTTGAGAAAATATTAGATTCTCGTTTTTCTAGACGGAAACTCCATTTAACCAGTTGGTTAAATGGAGAGGTTATGGTCAGGAAGACAATTCTTGGGTGTTTGCTTCGGACATCCATGCTAGGAGACTTATCCGTGCGTATCATAGAACTCATCCTGACCGACCTGGTTGCTCAAATGAGGGTTCGGTGACCCCTCCTCAAGGGGGGGTACTGTTGTGAATGGGTTTGAGATGAGTTCTGAGCAGAGGCTTCCTCTGGTGGTTACAAGCGGTGCTGGTCTGTCCAGTGAAGATTGTGAGGACTGGGAATCAGGTGTTACTGACTGGTCTTATATAAGGGAGTCACCTTCCCATCAGGGTTGCCGGTGATCAATTGTTCTGGTCTGAATCCTTCATTCCTGTTTCCCTTGTAGCCTGCTTTGTCGTGTCTGCATCTCCTGCTAACAGATAAGACATTTTCTTCTTTTTGTTTTTTGTGCTATATTTTTGCATTTTGTCCTGCACTTCTGTGGGGGCCTTCAGGGTCCCCTCCGGGGGCTTCTGCCCTCTCAGTTTTGTTCAGCCACTTATGTTTGTACTTTTGCTTTTTCCAGTTTTTTCAGTGGCTGCTGTTTTGATTTTGTTACACCAGAGAACTAATTTAGGTGGTAGAGGTCGTGTGATCTCAGGTGTTTTTGAAATTAGTAAAGTTGGTGCTTTTCAGGGTTTTCGGGGATTGCAGTAAGTACCCTTCCTATCCTTTTCTATTTAGTTAGTTTGGGCCCCAGCGTTTGCTCATACTATTTTCTTTCTGTGTCAGTATTTCATCTTGTCTAACCGCCATTACATGTTTGGGGGCTTCCTATTATCTTTGGGGTTCTGCTCCGGGACAGATAGCTTTCCTATTTCTATCTTTAGGTGTAGTTAGTTTCTCAGGCTGTGATGAGGCGTCTAGGACCAACGTAGGAACGCTCCACGGCTGCCTCTAGTTGTGGTGGTTAGTCAGGGTACTGCAATCTCATAGATTCCAACTGCTCTGGTGTATTGCCTTTTTGCCTGCACTCCTCAGCTGCCGAAACATAACACCTTGTTGACCTCTCTCCAAATGTAACGTTTATGGTTGTGGCCAAAAAGTTAAATTTTGGTCTCATCACTCCAAATTACCCTGTTCCAGAAAGTTTGAGGCTTGTCTCTGTGCTGTTTTGTGTATTGTAGGTGAGATACTTTGTGGCATTTGTGCAGTAATGGCTTTCTTTAGTCGGCTCGACAATGCATCTCATTTCTCTTCAAGTGCCTCCTTATTGTCCATCTTGAAACAGCCACACCGCTAGTTTTCATAGAGTCCTGTATTTCAGCAAATGTTATTTGTGGGTTTTTCTTTGCATCCCAAACAATTTTCCTGGCAGTTGTGGACAAAATTTTTGTTGGTCTTCCTGACCGTGGTTTTGTTTTTACAAAGCCCCTGATTTTCCATTTGTTAATCACAGTTTGAACACTGCTGACTGGCATTATTAATTCCTTGGTTATGTTTTTGTATTCCTTTCCTGTTTTAAACAGTTCAACTACCTTTTCCCGTAGATCCATTGACAATTCTTTTGCTTTCCCCATGACTCACAATCCAAAAACATCAGTGGCTGGATAAAAGATGCAAGAGTCTATCTGGTTCCCAGAAACTCACTCAGCTTTTATGCACACACACTGATTACAAGCAAACAAGTCACAGGTGAGGATGTAACCTTCAGTAGCCATTCAAACCCATTTGTGTCAACTTCTGTGCATGTTATCAGGCCAAAATCACTAGGGTATGTAAACTTTTTGGGTTGTCATTATGGATGTTTTGGATTGTCATTATTATTTAAAAAGAGAAAACACAGTAGCTTGACAATAAATGGCTTCACTCAACTAGTAACCATGAGTGGGGAAAAAGTTTTGGTGTTATCATTGATATTCTCTGAAACAAGGCCAAGAAAGTAAAAATTCTGCTGGGGTATGTAAACTTTTTAGCACGACTGTAGATAGCGGAAGCTATATCCCGTTTGCAGAGCCACTAAACAGTGGAAACACCCATAAGTGACCCCATTTTGGAAACTAGACCCTCTCAAGGAAGTTACCTAGAGGTGTAGTTAGCACAATGAACCCATGGGTGCTTCGCTGCATTTTTTAATGTGGAGCCGTAGACATGAAAAATAAATTTTTCCAGCAAAAATGTTGCTTCAGCACCAATTTTTCATTTTCACAATTGCAACATGAAAAAATGTACCATTAATTTTTTTTTGCAATTTGTCCTGAGTACACGATTACCCCATATGTAGTGGAAAACTACTGTTTGGGTGTACGGCAGCACTTGAAAGGGAAGGAGTGCTATTTAAATTTTGGAATGCAAAATTGTCTGACATGGATAGCGGACGTTTGCAAAGCCCCTGAAGTGCCTAAACAGTGGTAACTCCACACAGGTGAACATATTTTGGAAACTACGCTCCTCAAGGAATTTATCTAGAGATGTGGTAAGAACCTTGAAAATGGACCACATCATTTGTTCTGCAATTCTCCTGAGTACAGGGATACCCCATATGTGCTCAAAAACTCTTGTTTGGGCACAGAGCAGGGCTTGAAAGCGAAACAGCGCTAGCTGATTTTTGGAGTGCAAAATTGTCTGGAATAGATGATGTCACATTTGGAGAGCTGCCAAGGTTCCACAACAGCTGAAATCTCAACAAGTGGCCCCATTTTGGAAACTACACCTCTCAAATTATTCCTCTAGAGCAGGGTTCCCCAACTCCAGTCCTCAAGGCCCACCAACATGTCATGTTTTCAGGATTTCCTTTGTATTGCACAGGTGATGCAATTATCACCTGGGCAATACTAAGGAAATCCTGAAAACATGATCTGTTGGTGGGCCTTGAGGACTGGAGTTGGGGAACCCTGCTCTAGAGGTTTAGTGAGCATTTTAAAATCGCAGGTATTTCACAGAATTGTATAACATTGGGCTGTGAAAATGAAAAGTTACATTTTTTACATGTTGTTTGAACCCAAAGTTTTTATTTTTAAAAATGGCTAAAAGGAGGAAATGGACCACAAAATTTGTTACGGATTGTCTCCTGGGTATGACAATGCCCCATATGTGGTAAAAATACTTTTTAGGCACAGTGCAAAGCTCACAAGGTAAGGAGCGCAATAGCTGAGTGTTGATTTGCCTGGAACGGTTTTTGAATGCCATGTCACATTGGCAGACCTCTGAGGTGTCAGGACAGCAGTAACCTCCATAAGTAACCCCATTTTATAAACTGCAACTCTTAATGAAATCATCTAGGGGTGCAGTGAGCATATTCACACCACATGTATTTCACAAAATGTTATACCATTGAGTGGTGAAGAGAAAAAAAATTACATTTTTACTACAATAAACTTGTTTTATTCTACTTTCACACTTGCATTTTTTTGCGCAGCGCATCGTGCGCACATGAAACGCATTAAAAAACGCATGCAAATGCTTATAAACGCTGCGATATTTAGTCGCATCAGCGTGCACATTATGACCAAAAAATGCAGCGTTTGTATGCGATTTCAAGCGTTTTTGCTTGCGTTTGCGTTTTTTCAGCGCATGGGTTGTCTATGTGTCACATTTCTATCAACTCTGTCTCTATCATCTGTCTCTATCATCTCTGTCTCTATCATCTCTGTCTCTATCATCTGTCTCTATCATTTCTATCTCTATCAACTCTCTCTATCATCTCTGTCTCTATCATCTGTCTCTATCATCTCTGCCTCTAGCATCTCTGTCTCTATCATCTCTGTCTCTAGCATCTCTGTCTCTAGCATCTCTGTCTCTATCATCACTGTCTCTATCATCTGTCTCTATCATCTGTCTCTATCATCTGTCTCTATCATCTGTCTCTAGCATCTCTGTCTCTAGCTTCTCTGTCCCTATCATCTCTGTCTCTATCATCCTCTGTCTCTATCATCCTCTGTCTCTATCATCCTCTGTCTATCTACACTCCTCACAAACAATGTATCTTGTGTAGCGGGTGGTTTAAACAAGTGTTTAGACATTATTTACTCCAAAATCGCTTGCGCGCAAAAGTGCTGAGGAGCGCAAAGCCATGCGCACGCCAGCGCACCCATAGACTGCAATGTTATTTTTTTGCGCATAGCATGCGCACACGTTCGTACGCGTTTTTTTAAAGCGGTTGGGCGGGAAAAAAATGCAACATGTAGCGTCTAGCGCGTATGGGCGCACACCTGGAAAATGCGCAGAACACGCCAAACGCAGATTAACGCATGCAAGCGCTAGACCCTGCGCCCGCCATGTTAAAGATAGGGGAACATTGCGCATGCGTCCGATAGCGCACGATGCGCTGTGCAAAAAAACGCAAGTGTGAAAGTAGCCTTAGCCCTAAATTTTACATTTTCACCAGAGAAAATCTGAAAACAACAAATAATTTGTTACAGAATACCTAGTTAACGTAGAAGTACCCCAAATGTGGTTGCACAGTACTGTTTGGCCACACAGTGAGAATTGAAAGGGTAACAAATTTTCATAGAATAGATTGTGGACTCAATATAGAGAGCCCCTAAGTGACAGAAGAGCAGAATACCCATCAGTTGACACCAATTTGTAAAATACACCCCTCTGGGAATTTATCTACAGGTGTAATGATGATGTTGACTACATGGTGTTTTCCATAACAGAGCAGCAATTGATATTGCTAAGTAAAAATGAAAATATGCCATTGTAGTGCCCAGTACATTGTAGTACCAGTACACTGTGCCCATCTCGTGCTTCTGGAGACACACACCCCCAAAAAAAGTGGGCTCTCCTCCCTACAGTAATGCCAAAGATGTGGAAGATAACTGTGGTTTAAGCACAGTGGGGCTCAGGAGAATGGGGCATTTGGATTTAGGTCTGTTTCGTTTGGTGGGAGCCACGTCACTCTTCTAGAGCCTTTGTGCTACCAGTAATGTGGACACTACTAAATTTCTGTAAATAGATGACGGACCTGAGTGGTGACTTGATTTTTTTGTGGATTTAGCAGAAGCTTTATTGGTTGGCATTTTGCTGTACAAAACATTTTGGAACAGTTCACATTTATCCTGTGCTCTACAATGAGCACTTACAAAGGGATTTCCATCTAAATCTACAAAATATATGATTCAGATGGAACCCCCGAGGAATCCATTCACTATAATGAGGCAGCAGAGTTACTCTGGACTCAATATGGCTTCCTTTCCTTGGTATTCGGCTTTTCAGAGGTGCTCTGGAAGCAGTGATACCAAATATGTGTACTATTTTTGTTTAGTTTTGTTTTTACATAAAGATGTATATCTATTGGTATAATATGTTTTGCTCTTTATTTTGTTTGTTTTTATAATAATTTTTCAATCTTTTTCTTAACTTTTTATTTATTTACTTATTCTCTCTATGGGACATTAACTCTTATTGCCTGATTACAGGTCACATGCATTGCAATGCACCATAACAACAATGCATGAGACCTGTGTGATTACACAGGCAAATTGGCTGTTAGACTCTGCGTATGGGTAACTGGCACATCAGGATGTCATTGTTTGACCTCCAGGTGCCATGACAGCCATCAGCTCCTCATGTTTTTGCCATGGTGATGCCAATGGGGTGAGCAAAGTAGCCCCTCCATCTCACAACCATAAAAATGTTGCGATCACTTTCGATTGCGGCATCTGGAGGGATAATCAGCCACCTTGGCTGTTAGCTGAACAAAGCTCCTGCGGTGATAGTGCAGGCGGTGTTGATACTGACTGACTGATTACCGCAATCTGAGTGCAGGGATCGATTAAACCCGCAACTCTTCCTGTGCCGCTCAGCTGTCAGTGACATCTGTCGTCACGGAACTGTCACTGTGGGTTTTATTAACATATGCAATGTAAAATGAACAAGGAAACACACAAGATTAGAAAAGATGAGCAAACTGAATACCTGAGCAATTCACAGCACCATAGGGAGAGAGGGGGGATTCAGAGAGAACCCCACGTGTATTGCCACGCCACACGTGGCTTCCTCAGGGGAAATAATGTGTTAAACAAGCACAAGTCAGGAATATATATACCCAGACCCAGATCATTATTTTATGGCATGATTTGCACATGTTTTTTAAATGTTTTTAATGTCATTGTGTTTTTTTCCTGCACATTTTGGATTCCCATTAATAAAGTTGTTCACATCTTTTAGATACGGGTGTTCCCAGTTTTTTGAGGCATTTCTTTTTCTTCTCTTTTCATTGTTCTAAAATTGCCTTTTGGTGAACCCTTTTATATACATATTGTTTTTGAGTGGTGCCCTCCTTCTGCTAGTTTCTCAATAATTGTACGTCATATATCATAAAGGGGTTAAACATACTTTACCATTAGGATAAGGGACACGATGACATTCATAGTAAAGCATACATTTGTTCTATATAAAGTACTTAAAGATGTTTTGCTCAAGCAATTTTAATTAAAGCAAATTGCTAATTTTAATGTGAGAAAAGCAGAAAGAAATAAGAATATTCACTTCCAACAAGCACTCTAATGTGAATTTCAGGATACACATTTAAAACAATCAAAAGGGAATACATACATTTCAAATAACTTCAAGTTCAACACATTTGCAAGTTCTCACTTTAAAATGCTAACACGGTCATTATAGGTGTAATGTATAATGAGAACGATCATGTATTAAGTTAGTGTTCATTTCTCCCAGTAGTGAAAAAATGTCGAAAGTTGATTCTACTGATTGCATTAGTACAGGAATGTTGTACAATAAGATACGGAGGAAAACCTGAGATTTAATGTAAATCTCACATTGACATTGTATGTATCAAATTTTACAAAAATTGAACAAAACAGTCTGGAAATACATAGAAATGGATTGTGTGCCAGAACAATTTT
>JARQOD010000005.1:111446689-111516692 GCA_033576555.1 Oophaga sylvatica
ATGTGTCACATTTCTATCAACTCTGTCTCTATCATCTGTCTCTATCATCTCTGTCTCTATCATCTCTGTCTCTATCATCTGTCTCTATCATTTCTATCTCTATCAACTCTCTCTATCATCTCTGTCTCTATCATCTGTCTCTATCATCTCTGCCTCTAGCATCTCTGTCTCTATCATCTCTGTCTCTAGCATCTCTGTCTCTAGCATCTCTGTCTCTATCATCACTGTCTCTATCATCTGTCTCTATCATCTGTCTCTATCATCTGTCTCTATCATCTGTCTCTAGCATCTCTGTCTCTAGCTTCTCTGTCCCTATCATCTCTGTCTCTATCATCCTCTGTCTCTATCATCCTCTGTCTCTATCATCCTCTGTCTATCTACACTCCTCACAAACAATGTATCTTGTGTAGCGGGTGGTTTAAACAAGTGTTTAGACATTATTTACTCCAAAATCGCTTGCGCGCAAAAGTGCTGAGGAGCGCAAAGCCATGCGCACGCCAGCGCACCCATAGACTGCAATGTTATTTTTTTGCGCATAGCATGCGCACACGTTCGTACGCGTTTTTTTAAAGCGGTTGGGCGGGAAAAAAATGCAACATGTAGCGTCTAGCGCGTATGGGCGCACACCTGGAAAATGCGCAGAACACGCCAAACGCAGATTAACGCATGCAAGCGCTAGACCCTGCGCCCGCCATGTTAAAGATAGGGGAACATTGCGCATGCGTCCGATAGCGCACGATGCGCTGTGCAAAAAACGCAAGTGTGAAAGTAGCCTTAGCCCTAAATTTTACATTTTCACCAGAGAAAATCTGAAAACAACAAATAATTTGTTACAGAATACCTAGTTAACGTAGAAGTACCCCAAATGTGGTTGCACAGTACTGTTTGGCCACACAGTGAGAATTGAAAGGGTAACAAATTTTCATAGAATAGATTGTGGACTCAATATAGAGAGCCCCTAAGTGACAGAAGAGCAGAATACCCATCAGTTGACACCAATTTGTAAAATACACCCCTCTGGGAATTTATCTACAGGTGTAATGATGATGTTGACTACATGGGTGTTTTCCATAACAGAGCAGCAATTGATATTGCTAAGTAAAAATGAAAATATGCCATTGTAGTGCCCAGTACATTGTAGTACCAGTACACTGTGCCCATCTCGTGCTTCTGGAGACACACACCCCAAAAAAAGTGGGCTCTCCTCCCTACAGTAATGCCAAAGATGTGGAAGATAACTGTGGTTTAAGCACAGTGGGGCTCAGGAGAATGGGGCATTTGGATTTAGGTCTGTTTCGTTTGGTGGGAGCCACGTCACTCTTCTAGAGCCTTTGTGCTACCAGTAATGTGGACACTACTAAATTTCTGTAAATAGATGACGGACCTGAGTGGTGACTTGATTTTTTTGTGGATTTAGCAGAAGCTTTATTGGTTGGCATTTTGCTGTACAAAACATTTTGGAACAGTTCACATTTATCCTGTGCTCTACAATGAGCACTTACAAAGGGATTTCCATCTAAATCTACAAAATATATGATTCAGATGGAACCCCCGAGGAATCCATTCACTATAATGAGGCAGCAGAGTTACTCTGGACTCAATATGGCTTCCTTTCCTTGGTATTCGGCTTTTCAGAGGTGCTCTGGAAGCAGTGATACCAAATATGTGTACTATTTTTGTTTAGTTTTGTTTTTACATAAAGATGTATATCTATTGGTATAATATGTTTTGCTCTTTATTTTGTTTGTTTTTATAATAATTTTTCAATCTTTTTCTTAACTTTTTATTTATTTACTTATTCTCTCTATGGGACATTAACTCTTATTGCCTGATTACAGGTCACATGCATTGCAATGCACCATAACAACAATGCATGAGACCTGTGTGATTACACAGGCAAATTGGCTGTTAGACTCTGCGTATGGGTAACTGGCACATCAGGATGTCATTGTTTGACCTCCAGGTGCCATGACAGCCATCAGCTCCTCATGTTTTTGCCATGGTGATGCCAATGGGGTGAGCAAAGTAGCCCCTCCATCTCACAACCATAAAAATGTTGCGATCACTTTCGATTGCGGCATCTGGAGGGATAATCAGCCACCTTGGCTGTTAGCTGAACAAAGCTCCTGCGGTGATAGTGCAGGCGGTGTTGATACTGACTGACTGATTACCGCAATCTGAGTGCAGGGATCGATTAAACCCGCAACTCTTCCTGTGCCGCTCAGCTGTCAGTGACATCTGTCGTCACGGAACTGTCACTGTGGGTTTTATTAACATATGCAATGTAAAATGAACAAGGAAACACACAAGATTAGAAAAGATGAGCAAACTGAATACCTGAGCAATTCACAGCACCATAGGGAGAGAGGGGGATTCAGAGAGAACCCCACGTGTATTGCCACGCCACACGTGGCTTCCTCAGGGGAAATAATGTGTTAAACAAGCACAAGTCAGGAATATATATACCCAGACCCAGATCATTATTTTATGGCATGATTTGCACATGTTTTTTAAATGTTTTTAATGTCATTGTGTTTTTTCCTGCACATTTTGGATTCCCATTAATAAAGTTGTTCACATCTTTTAGATACGGGTGTTCCCAGTTTTTTGAGGCATTTCTTTTTCTTCTCTTTTCATTGTTCTAAAATTGCCTTTTGGTGAACCCTTTTATATACATATTGTTTTTGAGTGGTGCCCTCCTTCTGCTAGTTTCTCAATAATTGTACGTCATATATCATAAAGGGGTTAAACATACTTTACCATTAGGATAAGGGACACGATGACATTCATAGTAAAGCATACATTTGTTCTATATAAAGTACTTAAAGATGTTTTGCTCAAGCAATTTTAATTAAAGCAAATTGCTAATTTTAATGTGAGAAAAGCAGAAAGAAATAAGAATATTCACTTCCAACAAGCACTCTAATGTGAATTTCAGGATACACATTTAAAACAATCAAAAGGGAATACATACATTTCAAATAACTTCAAGTTCAACACATTTGCAAGTTCTCACTTTAAAATGCTAACACGGTCATTATAGGTGTAATGTATAATGAGAACGATCATGTATTAAGTTAGTGTTCATTTCTCCCAGTAGTGAAAAAATGTCGAAAGTTGATTCTACTGATTGCATTAGTACAGGAATGTTGTACAATAAGATACGGAGGAAAACCTGAGATTTAATGTAAATCTCACATTGACATTGTATGTATCAAATTTTACAAAAATTGAACAAAACAGTCTGGAAATACATAGAAATGGATTGTGTGCCAGAACAATTTTACAGCTGGATAAAAAGGATAAAGCAGTAGCCATGAAATACATGTCCATGCATTGATGCTCCGCTGTCTAGAATTAATGTTAAGGGATTGTTTACTAGAAAGAACCCTGCCATGTAATGTGTGACACAGGGCTTTAGCAAAGTACTAATCTGTCAGTTGTAGATCAAGCCAGGCTTTAATGGAAAAAGGCAAATTGCTCAGCTCTAGTGTTCATTTCACATCTCTGACAGACTGAAAATGACTGGTTTCTTCTTGCATATATGTTAACATGAATTGTATTACCTGCTCAGCATTCTCAGGTCGGTATATCTTACATTTTTCAGAGTTTTAGGAAAACACATATCAAATGTTTAATTAAAATATAAAACATTAATAAGTAAATTATTAGAACAAATATGACATGCCATATGCATGAATGTTATAGAATAGCCTATAATATCTTGCGTAGTGATGAGCGAGTGTGCTCATTGCTCGGGTTTTCCCAAGAATGCTCGGGCGATCTCCAAGTATTTTGGCGTGCTCGGAGATTTAGTTTCTGTCAACGCAGCTGCATGATTTGTGGCTGCTGGACAGCTTGAGTACATGTGAGGAATGCCTGTTTTCACATGTATTCAGGCTGTTGCAAATCATGCAGTTGCGTCGACAGAAACTAAATCTCCGAGCATGCCAAAATACTCGGAGGACACCCGAGCAACGAGTATACCCATTCATCACTAATCTTGTGCATTAAAGGAGAACAGGCTTGTTAATATTAGATTGGGAATTTCTAATAACCTGAAAGGTTAAGAAAAATTTTAGATTCAGATGTTTGCTTCATATATATTCAACAAAATATTAGTGGCAGCATATAGTCTGTGGGTTGTCCTATGAAGAAAACCCGTTTTTTACATGAAAGATCTATCTTCTAAGAATGTTTATAGTTGAACTTTCAACATCTCCAACTATAGGCTATCAACTGTCAGCCTCAGAGAAAACCATGCCTGGCTATATACTTGTATGGCATGGGCAAGCTTGCTTCACCAAAGCAGTAGCTGCTCATTCACAGGGCCAATAAAATAACATCATTGCATTGTGGGAATTAACTTATGATTAAACACAAATAAATGGAAAGAGAATGTACTAAAGTACCATTGAAAATCAGGGTCTGATAATCCAGATTAAAGGAGATATATGTTCACCATATATCTTCTTTCTTTACACCAAGTATACTTTGTCAAGTCACAACTTAATGGCAAACATATAAATGAAGCTGGTGTTAACAGGCTAAAAGCCCCCATAAAAGTACAGTCAAGCAAATGTCTGATGATAAGAGAAGGTTTGTTTTAGTTGGAATTTAGAAATATGATCCCTTTTGCCCATAGAGAGGGAAAGTGGCTGTTTGATGTGCTTGGCTTCATCTTTTTCCCCTCTCTTCATTGAAAACACATGAACACTTAGTCAAGCCGAATTGTCATGTGTGCAGTATGGAAGAGTTTGGCATACAGCTGTTAAAGGTCTTTGGGTTTTTGAGTCTTTTCCTTATTGAATTAATCTGGCTAACACGGTACCACAATATAATTTATTATTGTACACCTTATTGAATTAAGAACTTACAGGCAGCTAGTTTCTAACTACCTGCCTGTTCTGCTGGGCAACGATCTTCCCCCTTTCAGCGCAATCATGGACCACTCCTGCCTATGATTATCCTTCTTCCAATGATGTCCCATTGACAGAGCAGTACCTTCTCCTCTATTGACAGAGCATCATTGCCGATGCCATGCTGATTGATAGCCGGCTCCCTGTTCCAGTCGGCAGTGACGCCCCGTTGATAGAGGAGATTACAAGAGAAGGCCCTATTTCGTTGATGTGAGGTCAAATGTAGCAACTGAATTTCTGACTGAGCCAGAAAAGATCTTCACAGGGCAGAACAAACAAGTAGTTAGAAACTGCATGTTGTTAAGTTCTTAGACCCATAGAAAAAAACAAGTCAATGTTATTGAATAGGGCTGTTCAGATGGAAATTTTCTCATGAGGACCTAGTATACGTGTAAAAAGTAATCTCTTTCATTTTACAGACAAGACCAATATGTTCAAATCTATAGGTGTAGAAGAAAAAATGGATCTTCAATAGATCATTTATTTTGCATTATTTTTTATGGATACATTGCAATTATTAACATACGAATCTGTATTTGTTCAAATAATTTTTTTAACTGCTGATGTATAAAAATTAATACCATAAGGATACCATACAAATGTAAAAAACAAAACGAAAACGTACAAATGACACAATGAGGGCATGTGAACAGAATATACAGGACAATATGGATGATAATCAATTGTTTTCTGGATGAAAAGCTAAAATTTTCATACACTCATCTGAACCCTGCCTAAATCACCCACTAATAGAGGGTCTTTTGGTTTTCATAATTCCATCTGAAGTTCTTCACTCTTATATCAATAAATATAGCAACATTCAATCTTGATTAGAGTTGAGCTAAATTACTTGAGTGGAATCTAATTCACTTTGAATTTTACAAAAATTTGTATTCTCCAAATTACAGATTTTTTGCAATTGGATTCACACAAATTCAGCAATATGTCAGCTATGGGAGCCGGGAAAGGCTAAAAAAAAATAGTATTCACCTCCCTGATCACCTGGCCTGCCATTCCCACAACCTTCTGTCCAGTCCCCATACTATTTCTTTTCACCTTCTCAGGCTACATGCAGCCATCACTTTGGGCAGGGGCTTTTGGCTTGACCAGTCAACTGATGCCAATGTGGTATCACGTTGCATAACGTGCATCTACACACACGTCATAAGTTTCTGAAATTTTGATATGTGTTGTGATGGCACAGAGCACAGTAACGCCAATGGTGTGAAAATGGTCAAGGAAGATGCATTCAAGTGGGGAAGATAAAAAGAGGAAATGTTGAGGACTGAGTGTCAGAATTCCAGAGCATAATAAAGAACATTCACTTTGCAACAAATAACTTCGAAGTTAGCTTACTTTCCCTCTAAAATCTGCATGATTTGGTGAATTTGATAATTTCTAATCTTGACCAACTTTCCCTGAACATACTGCATTTGTACTTTCACAATAAATAGGGATATCGCAAACCCCAACCCTCATATATATTGCCTATTTCTGGTGTTCTAACGGGAGCGACGTATGTCATTCGGTTTTCTATTTCCATCTGTAAAATAATAACTATTTTTAAAACATCTCTTTTTACTTTATGGCCATATTTTATAATAAAAAGTTTCTGATTTAATGACTACAGCATTTGGCAGTCCAGTAAAGGAAAAAAGTTTTCAGTTCTTAAAAACCTAACAATAATGTGTAACAAAAGAAGAGCCAAGGATTTCTCAACAACTAATTACTCATATTTCTTGTCACTCAACAACCAGAATGGAATATTTCATTTGAGCTTTGGTTTTGCTGAAAGTCATCTATTTCCACCAACTCCACGATACAAAGTTAGAACTTGGAAACATTTCGGGACTGGACCTTCTTTGTATTAAATGGTTTGTTATTTATAAGAAAAATCATAGTCTCTAACACTGTATCTGACATTTCACATTTTCTATGTAAAGTTGTTACAAGGATTGCAGTGTTTTCATTTACTTCATTAAATTAATTAACTTACCCGGTGAAGTCACACTGCGTGGTGACATTTCTCAACAACTATTGTAAATAAGAATAGGCCTTATTATTTCATTGACACTACTTTTATATCCAAGTGATTATCTTCTATAGATGATAACTATTTTATCACCCTTCTAATTAAACTGTTTTCTAATGATGCTAATGGAATTTTTAAACTAAACGTGTTTTTTTGGTTTATCTATTTGAATGATGTATTCTTCATAAACATCATAGTGCGTTTATATACACTTTGTTTACCATTGCCCAAAGTAACTGTATCTTTATTTCCAGGAAATTATACAGTAGATCAGCATGTTGCACTAGATTTCTGGTGAAATGATGGACATCAAAACAAAAAAAATTCACAGATCCCATTATAAGTCTATATGCTCTATTGCGCACCATTGGTATCAATCAAGTGACAAATCTGGCCATCGTTAATTTCACTTCTGAGCGATTTAGTTATTCATAGTTTCATAGTTTATGGTCGATAGAAGACAAAATTCCATTGGGTGCAAATTATTACCTAGCATGTTCACCCAGAAAAAGGCAAATCAGGCAGATGATAGTTGCCTCATCAAAGAAGGAAAAATCATTCCGGACTTCACAAATAGCAATCCTAGCCCTTCTTGCACTTTTTTAGGTAATCAACTTGAACAAAATTTTGTGGCTATGAGTTCTATAGTATCACAGATTGTATATTAAAAATAATTTGCATCTATGATAATAATTAAACCTTCTTTCCTCTACTCGTAGAGAATACCCCATGACATTGTTGCAGGCCTAGATGTAAAAAGACTATTAAAAAGATCTCTGTACTGTCCATTCATACGTTTTTACATTATAATAAAATTGTCTAAATATTGACAACCTGTCTTAGTACATAAATCCATTCCCAGTAATAACCTTGGTTACTGTTCTCTGCAACTGCTCTAGGTCAGCTATGCCCGCCTCTCACCCAGCCAAACCAGTTCTCCTTCTTTGCCCTGATGAGAGGGAAACATTCCAAAACTCATCTGTACATGGTGTTTCTAGCTTGGCTTCTTAATCTAAGTTATATGGCAAAGCCCTTTAAAGGCTCGATATTTACTTTTTGCTTTGCTACTTCATTAGGTGGTATTCTTAGAGTTTCTATCATCTTCCTCTCTAAAGAGTCTATTTCCATATTTAATTTTCCAAGGGAGTATTGCATGGCATTTAAGTCTTCTTATGCGATATTAGGTCTCTACACAAACAGTAATGTTGCTTCTTAGCTTACCTGTCAGAAGTCAAACTCAGTCAAACCAGATCTACTGCTTTGCACTGATGAGGGAAAACATCCCAAAACACATGTCTGCAAATAGAATTTCTGCTTTGGCTTCTTATTCAAAGTCATGCGGAAAGACCCTTTAAATAGTCAATACTGGCTTTCAGGTTTGTTATTTTCAACAGATAGCACTAGAGTTCCTATTCTCTTCTTTTCTGAGAAGTCTATTTGCATATTTATATTCCCAGCAAAATATTTCATGGCCTATCAGTCATACCTTATCTTTTTTTCCTAATTCGTGTGGCAAGGCAATTTAAAGGGTCAACTTTGAGTTTTAGGATTGCTACTTCCAAAATTCCAAAAGATTGCATTAGAGTTTTTGTTCAATTCCTCTCTGAAGCGGCTATTTGCTTCTTAGACACTGGAGAACAAAATTCTTAACAATAATCAAAGTGTGACCTGACTACTGACTTGTACAGAGGCAAAACTATGTTCTTGTCAAGAACAACTATTCTTCTTTTACTGCACCCCATGATTTTATTTTTCTTTGCAGCAGCTTCTTGGCACTGGTCACTAGTGTTGAGCGATATTGCTCGATATCTAAAAATATCGTATCAAAATTGTATCGCCGATAGCACTAAATATCGTCGATATCCGATTCCGATTGCGGAAGTCCAATGTAAGTCTATGGGAACAAAATATCGCAACTAAAAAATACCTTTATTTCCTTGTAAACACTAAATATACACACATAGAATACATATATATATATACAGGTCCTTCTCAAAAAATTAGCATGTAGTGCTAAATTTCATTATTTTCCATAATGTAATGATTACAATTAAACTTTCATATATTTTAGATTCATTACACACCAACTGAAATTTGTCAGGTCTTTTATTGTTTTAATACTGATGATTTTGGCATACAACTCCTGATAACACAAAAAACCTGTCTCAAAAAATTAGCATATCAAGAAAAGGTTCTCTAAACGACCTATTACCCTAATCTTCTGAATCAACTAATTAACTCTAAACACATGCAAAAGATTCCTGAGGCTTTTAAAAACTCCCTGCCTGGTTCATTACTCAAAACCCCCATCATGGGTAAGACTAGCGACCTGACTGATGTCAAGAAGGCCATCATTGACACCCTCAAGCAAGAGGGTAAGACCCAGAAAGAAATTTCTCAACAAATAGGCTGTTCCCAGAGTGCTGTATCAAGGCACCTCAATGGGAAGTCTGTTGGAAGGAAACAATGTGGCAGAAAACGCTGTACAACGAGAAAAGGTGACCGGACCCTGAGGAAGATTGTGGAGAAGGACCGATTCCAGACCTTGGGGGACCTGAGGAAGCAGTGGACTGAGTCTGGTGTAGAAACATCCAGAGCCACCGTGCACAGGCATGTGCAGGAAATGGGCTACAGGTGCCGCATTCCCCAGGTAAAGCCACTTTTGAACCATAAACAGCGGCAGAAGCGCCTGACCTGGGCTACAGAGAAGCAGCACTGGACTGTTGCTAAGTGGTCCCAAGTACTTTTTTCTGATGAAAGCAAATTTTGCATGTCATTCGGAAATCAAGGTGCCAGAGTCTGGAGGAAGACTGGGGAGAAGGAAATGCCAAAATGCCTGAAGTCCAGTGTCAAGTACCCACAGTCAGTGATGGTGTGGGGTGCCATGTCAGCTGCTGGTGTTGGTCCACTGTGTTTCATCAAGGGCAGGGTCAATGCAGCTAGCTATCAGGAGATTTTGGAGCACTTCATGCTTCCATCGGCTGAAATGCTTTATGGAGATGAAGATTTCATTTTTCAGCACGACCTGGCACCTGCTCACAGTGCCAAAACCACTGGTAAATGGTTTACTGACCATGGTATTACTGTGCTCAATTGGCCTGCCAACTCTCTTGACCTGAACACCATAGAGAATCTGTGGGATATTGTGAAGAGAAAGTTGAGAGACGCAAGACCCAACACTCTGGATGAGCTTAAGGCCGCTATCGAAGCATCCTGGGCCTCCATAACACCTCAGCAGTGTCACAGGCTGATTGCCTCCATGCCACGCCGCATTGAAGCAGTCATTTCTGCAAAAGGATTCCCGACCAAGTATTGAGTGCATAACTGAACTTTATTATTTCATGGTTCTTTTGTTTCTTTTTAAAAAACACTTTTATTTTATTGGACGGTTGAAATATGTTAATTTTTTGAGACAGGTTTTTTGTGTTATCAGGAGTTGTATGCCAAAATCATCAGTATTAAAACAATAAAAGACCTGACAAATTTCAGTTGGTGTGTAATGAATCTAAAATATATGAAAGTTTAATTGTAATCATTACATTATGGAAAATAATGAAATTTAGCACTATATGCTAATTTTTTGAGAAGGACCTGTATACATGTCATTGTGACATATATATATACATATATGTATAGTTTATACACTTCTACATAGTAAAATATCCTCTGATTCAATTGCCGGGTAAAGCCGGCTTCTGTGAAAAGACAGAAGCACCCGACATGAAATGACACTTGGTGTACATAGGGTTAACCATGTCTTTTTATGTCGTTTGCAATCTGATTTGCACAAACAATTACATCAGTCTATGTGTGCAAAATTTCACACCTGTAGGGGTTAATTAAAGATGTAAATTCGTTGTAAAAAAAACTGACTTTTTTGCTACGAATTTACACCTTTAATTAACCCCTACAGGTGTGAAATTTTGCACACTTACACTCATGTAATTGTGCAAATCAGATATCAAACTACATGAAAAGACATGGTTAACTCTATGTAAACCAAGTGTCATTTCATGTCGGGTTCTGCATTTTCACAAAAGCCGGCAATTGAATTAGCGGCTATTATACTATGTAGAAGTGTATGAACTATAAATATAAATATATATATAAGTGTCACAAATTTAATAACATGTATATATATATATATATGAGGTGTAAAATTGCTGAAAAAAAAATGCGTGGGCTCCCGCCCTATTTTCGCAACCAGACAGACAAAGCCAGTGAGTGGGGGCAGATAATAATAGCCCAGAGAGGGACCATTATTTTTGCCCCCCCCCGGCTACTAACATCTGCCCCCAGACACCCCAGAAAGGGCAAATCTCTAAATAGATTTGCCCTTTCTGGCACTTTGCCCGTCTATTCCCATTGCCCTGTAGCGGTGGCGAATGGGTTAATAAGGGGTTAAAATGACCTTGCAATTGAAAGGTCACTTTAAGCCAGGTTAATAATTGAGAGCTGTCAATTAGACAACTATCAATTATTAATCCTATTGTATGAAAGAAAAATCAAACACACACACTTTAATAAAAAAGAAGTTTAATGAAATAATCACACAGTTTTTGACCATATTTTATTTTCCTGCTAAAACCATTTCCTGTAATAAAAATAAAATAATAAAGCAAAATTATTCTTACCAATCCGATGTACAGTCAGGTCCCACGGTGTAATCCTTCAGAAAGGGTTAATGTTTACTGCAGGGACCGCAGCTAATGCTGCAGCCTCACAGTAAACCCCCAAATGAATGAGTTCCTCTCCTGGCTGACAGGAGAGGAAGTGGAAAGCTTAATTGATTGCTTTCCACTTTCACTTCAGGTCAGCCAGGGACACAATCAGTGACGTCAGAGGGAACTGGTTAACAAAAATAGGGGATCCCCTCGAAAAAAATTGGCGTGGGGTCCCCCCTATTTTTGTTAACCAGCCAGATGAAGCAGACCGCTGTAGCCTGGATTTTCAGGCTGTTAAGGAGCCAAGATCCATGGACCTTGCCAGCCTGATAATACCAGGCCACAGCAGTCTGCATATCTTGGCTGATTAACAAAAATAGGGGATCCCCTCGAAAAAAATTGGCGTGGGGTCCCCCCTATTTTTGTTAACCAGCCAGATGAAGCAGACCGCTGAGGCCTGGTTTTTCAGGCTGGTAAGGATCCAATATCCATGGACCTTGCAAGCCTGATAATACCAGGCCACAGCAGTCTGCTTAGCTTGGCTGGTTAACAAAAATAGGGGATCCCCTCGAAAAAAAAACGGCGTAGGGGTCCCCCTATTTTTGTTAACCAGTCAAGTAAAATGCAGACTGCTGCGGCCTGGTATTAAAAGACTGTCAAGGCCCATGGATTTTGGCCCTCAACAGCCTGATAATACCAGGCTACAGCAGCCCCACATTTGGCGCATCAAAAGATGTGCCAATTGTGGCACTTTACCCGGCTCTTCCCACTTGCCCTGTAGCGGTGGCAAGCGGGGTAATAAGGGGTTAATGTCACCGTTGATTGCACGGTGACAATAAGCCCGGTTAATAATGGAGAGGTGTCAATAAGACACCGATCCATTATTAATCCCAAAGTTATTAAATGCATAAAAAAAAGACAAAGCAAGAAAAAAGTATTTTAATGAAATAAAAGAGACAACACACTTTTCATTTCTTTTATTACTCTCTCATTCCTGCGACGCCATCGATCTCCTGTAAAAAAAGAAAAAAAAAAAACCAACAGTATACCACCTGTCCGACGCAGTCCATAGTAACGACAGTCCCACGACGATCCAGCTCTGCTACATCGGAATGACAGGCAGAGCCTGTCATCGCGACGCAGCACAGCTGATTACCTGCTTCCCCGGCGGTGACGTCATCGGACTGACTGCTTTACGGCCGGGATTACCCAGCAGTCACTGCAGTTATCGCGAGAAACTGCATGTGACCGCCGGGGAGAAGAGGATGGCGGCTATGAAGCAGTCCAGGCCGTGACCGCCGGAGATCTTCTGCCAGGTAAGTGCCGCTGACTCCTGACAGACCCGACCGACGGACACTGACAGTGACAGACCCGACCGACGGACACAGACAGTGACAGTGACAAATCCGATTCCGGTATTCGATAAGACGAAAATATCGAAACGAATTATCGAAAGGCCGATAGAGCTGATATCGGCCGATAGCCGATATTTGCATTATCGTATCGCTCAACACTACTGGTCACTAAAATTACTTTACTGTCCACCCATATGCCCAAGTATTTTTCTGTAATAGTGTTACTCATTAATTACCCTTTAGAGCTTAATTTTGTATATTTTGTTTCCTTTGCCTAAATGCATGATCTTACATTTATGTATAATGAACCTCAATTGCAATTCCTCAGCTGCAAATATTAAAATTCTTCTCTTACTGCCCTCTACAATGTCATTATTAAAGAATGTTAAAAAGAGGGCCCAATACTGACCCCTGCAGTACCTCACTGTTAACTGGGACCCAAAGTGAGTTCCATTCATAACCTCCCCTGTTTCCTATCATTACAACAGTTATTGACCCAATTGTAACTATTTTCTCCTCACATTAGGCTGGGACTTCCAGGAGGTTGATCTTATTGTTCTCATTTTATGTTTCAAGCTTTAATGTGGCACTCTATTAAATGCCTTTGAACAGTCCACATAGATAACTTCCATAGCCTTTACCTAGTCCAGTCTGAAACTTAATACAAAATATTAATAAATATTAAAAATATAATTTTTAATAATAAAAATAAATATACAACAGTGCATCAGTCAAACTCAAATTCAACACAGTAAAGAAATTAAAGTAAATTTAAATAAAAAGAGACTGGTACATGTAAATCCACCTAAAGTGGTTTTAATATATACAGATAAAAATCACAATACAAATAGTAAAACGCTTGTGAAAATAAATAGACAATACTATTAAAACTACAAGGAGCACCCATGGAATAATATGATAGTGGTAAAATGAAAACAAAATGAAAAATCAATGAAATATGCAATTTGTCAATGCCTGTAGAGAAAGACAAATGATAGAAAAAACATAAAATATCATATAATAAAAATGCTAATATAATTTGTACTGTTCAAGAAGATCTATATTGTTTCTGTATAAACTATAGATCTTTTTGCACAGTACAAATTATATTGGCAGTGTTATTATTTGTTATTTTTTATTAATGTTTTTTCCATCATTTGTCTCTCTCTATGGGCGTTGACAAATTGCATATTTTATTGCTTTGTCACTTTGTTTTAATTTTACTACTATCATATTCTTCCACATTTGTTTTAATTGTACAGTCTGGAACTTGCCTTCTCATAGAAGATGATCACATTTGCCGAGAAGACCAATACCACCAGGATAGCATCACTTAGAAAACTCTCAAAGATTTTGCCCACAATTGAGGTTAAACTTAAAGGCATATAGTTTAAGGGCTCATTTTGTGGCATTATTTTGAATACTGGCATCATATTTGTTAGGCACAAATTGTGGAACAGGACTGGAATTATGGAATCATTAAATATTAGAAATAATGGTCTGTCTACCACAGTGCTTATCTCCTGTACAAGTTGGAAGTGTATGCCATCTGGACCTGGCTACTATCTTAATAATATTTTGAAGTAGCGCCGTACTTATTGCTGGGTTAAACAGTTGACTTGATGAATAATTATTGTCATTACCACTAGTAAGAGAAGTCTGGCAGCAGCTCTCTAATAAAAAACAAAGAACCATAATTCGATCAAAATCTATCCGTTATGTATTGTATATGTCACCCCTTAAACCTGCCATGCACATAAGATGGTTTTCGACCAAACCACCTCGGCTAGATCTCCTATACATAGAAGCACTTATTTGACCAAGCGCTTCTGGGTGCACTGTGAGAGAGTGACTTATGTTGTTGAGACTTATTTTGTCAAGAACAAAGTAATCAACATTCCAAAATTGGACATGCCTGCATGACATCTAAAGCGACAATTATTTGTCCAGCGCTCCCATACTCAGTTGTACTGTCTTCTGAACCCATTGATATCTGTGGTTTGCTCTAACATTAATTTACTGTGTATGGGGGCTTTAGGCTCAAGTAACAATCAACACAATCTCCTCCTCCAGTACAGAAATTTCCCTCCATGTTCCCCAGTCGTCGGTTTAAATACTTCCACAACTTTCAAGACGTTCTTTCACCCCATTGAATTGTTCTGCTCTATAATAGGCAATAACATGAGTCTATTCACTAAAAAGGACAAATATTTCAAAGAGCATCACAAGAAAAATAGTAGCCTTACTTATTAACACCGGGTATCAATACCAATGCACTAGCAGGGTGTAGCAGACATCCATGATAAAGGAGGGAGCAGTTCAGGTGCAAAATACTGATGAAACAAACACTTACAAACCTACGATGGAGTAGAGTGGCTAGTTAGTATTGCAAATGGAGTGGCTAATTAGTATTGCAAATGCACACACATGAGCCTTGCATAGAGCGCCAGTCACGCACAGTGTCTGCCCTTGCTTTTATCATGGGGGTCTGCTGCCTCCTGCTAGTGCATTGGTACTGTAACCTGCTGTTGGTGAGTAAGGTTAGAGATTTTTTCTGTGATGCTTTTAGAATTCATTTCACTGAAAGTAGACTTGTTTTTTATTTTAGTGTAGGGACTCGCAAGAAAATGAGGACCCTTGACAAGGGTTGCAAGCTCACGTATTTTGGGCAAAATATCTATCAATGCTTCATGTTTTATATATAATTTCTATTTTTTATTGAGCATTTTTTTATTTTTATGCAGGATAGAGCCAGACCCCAAATTATCATTGGTTGAGTGATGGGGAGTGCACTTATATAGTGCTGGGCAGTTCTCCTGATCTAATACTAGGGGCGTTATCATTAGACTCTAAGCCAGACACTGTGCATCATACATACCTGTGTGACTGGTGCCTCATGCAAGCCTCATCTGTGTACATTTGTGAAACTTGGCAGCTACCCCATCCATGATTGTAGGTTTGTAAGTTTTTTTTTATCAGTATTTTGCACCTATATTGCCTTTGCCTTAATCATGGGTGCCTGCTAGTGCATTGGTATTGTAACCTGGTGTTAGTGAGTGAGGCTCCCATTGTTTAATAAAAAAAAGTCTACCACAAATGTCATCTCTCCTTCAAGTCCTACACAAGCCAGGCTTACATTAATTATAACTATTTAGTCTTCTTTTGAAAGTTATTTCATTAATATTACTTATGTAGCTGCAAAGTCACTCTAATGTTTGAATTACATATATAATCTGATAAAATATACAAGGGTAACATTAGAAAAATCGTTCAGTAGGATGAATAACTCTTGCCAATGCAAAGGCCTGTAGTCAAGTGATATCATAATTTATCTTTTACCTGTTTTTGTCGCCATTATCAACAAGACAGATAGACACCAAGGTTAACTGGATTTGTCTATGACAACAGGAAGAAGGTACAAGGTTCAATCCATTTTCAACTCATAAAAATATTTTAGCAGAGGTCTTTCTCTCTAAATTAGGTTGTCTTGCCACGACTGGGTGACTAATAGCATATTTTACTTGAACTACATAACAAAAACCTTCGTATTAATTCTGAGCACGGGATTTGTGAACCTAGCAGTGTGTAAGAAGAGATTAATGCTACAATTGAGACTAGGAGCATTGTAGGACCTACACATTTGTTTAACCTCTCGGCTTCCTTCGCTTTTAAGAAAACAATGTTGCCTGCATTTTTATCTGATGTTTTATCTTTAGAGCTATCCAGATTATTATCTTCAATATATCATTTTTAATAAAGTACAGTTACTTTCCTTAACAAATAAAATAATGCAATATAATATTACATTTTTATCATAATTATTATTATGGTTTGTTTTGCAGGATTTAGTATATTTCATTGAATCCATTTTTGCTAAATAGATATTATAGCTAGCTACAAATAGCTATTACTAATTATTTCATTCTATTTATTACAGAATTTTTAGACAAGGTATAATTAATTATTGGCACGAGGATCTGAGAATTTTAAATCCAAAAAATGTCTATCTTGATATCCTTTATGCAATTGGGTACTCTTAATTTTGGTTGGTCTTTCTGGTTTATTGTCTAGAGATGTGGAATTCTGGATTTCCAGAATGATAAGGGCCAAATGACTCAATACCCAGCAATAGCATGAGGGTAGAAAAGGGTAAGTATAAGACTAGTTAAGTTACTTCTCCATCAAAGATGTAATTGTCGCTCAATTTCACTTTTACATATCATTCCCTACTGTTACAGTCTGATCATACATGGCTATGACACCTATAGGGGTTGGACAAAATAATGGAAACACCTGGAAACATCAACAAAAGTTAGTTTAATATTGTGTAGGTCCACCTTTTGCGGCGATTACAACCTCAATTCTCCGAGGTATGGATTCATACAAGGTGTGAATTGTTTCCAAAGGAATTTTAGCCCATTCTTCAGTGAAAACACCCTCCAGTTCTTTGAGTGACGATGGCGGAGGAAATCAACGTCTAACTTGATTCTCTAAAATTGACCATAAATGCTCAATAATGTTGAGGTCTGGGGATTGTGGGGGCAGATGAGATGCTCAATTTCATTAGAATGTTCCTCGTGCCATGCTTTAACGATTCTAGCTGTATGAATTCGTGCATTATCATCCTGAAAGATGGCGTTCCCCTCCGGGAACAGTGTTTGAACCATAGGATGCACTTGGTCGCCCAAAATGCCTAAATAATCGCAGCTGTTAATTCTTCCATGACGGGATAGCATTGGCCCCGCGGATCTCCACGAAATAGCACCCCAGATCATCACAGAACCTTCCCCATGTTTTACGGTTGGGAGAAGGCAGTCTGGATGGAATGCTTCTTTCGGCTGTCTCCAAACGTACACGCGGCCGGAGGTCGGAAACAGGGTAAACGATGATTCGTCTGAGAATATCACGTTTCCACGGCTCGAGGGATCAATTCTGGAGGTTTCTTCACCACTCTAAACACTTGGAAACATTTGTCATTGAGAGCAGCGGTTTTCGAATTGCAGCTCTTCCGTGGAATCCAGATTTGTTCAGCTCCAGACGAACAATTTTCGTGGAAACTGGGTTCTATAGGTGTTCATTGAGCTCAGCAGTGATTTTCGTAGCCCTGGTCTTGCTATCCTCTCTCACAATTCACTTTAGAGTCCGACGGTCTCTCTCAGTCAACTTCGACTTTCGGCCGGACCTGTGCTTTGCTGCGGACATTTTTCCTTCTCTTCCAAACGCAGTAATTACTTTGGAAACAGTACCTCTTGACACGCCAATCATTCGGGCACTTTCGGTTACACTAGCTCCTGCCATACCAGCACCAACAATTTGGCCTCTTTGAAAATCCGAGAGGTCTGCCATTGGTATCAGGTTCTCATCAATGTTCTTACAATTCTGCAAAACAAACAGTTCATTTACATACACATATCACATAACACAAATAATCAACTACAAAACATTACCATATGTCACGGTTTCCATGTTCATAACATGTTCGAAGATTATGATGCCAAAACTTTAGGTGTTTCCATTATTTTGTCCAACCCCTGTACATCTATATGTAATTTCATGTTCCGTTTATGACTTGTGCATAATAGTGAGAAAAATCAGTTACATTGGTTATGTCGAATACACCAAGTAGAAGAATGTAATATAATAAATCAACAGCTTATCTGCTTAAAAAAATTCCAATAGGAAAGCATATGATTGTAACAATGATTAATATGTTATTTATTTACAGAGCATCAACTTACAGATGTGTTATTCATTTTTTTTCTCTAAACCCAAAATCCAGAGATGTATGGCGGAAAATGATAAACAAACTTGAAAAAAAATATTTAGTTGTCTTGACAGATCGATTGACCATCCATGATTTCTAGAAGCAAAAAAAAAAACTTTTCTTACTGGATGGCTGCCTTTGACAGATGCATCCATCCATCCCATCCATCCATCAGCCAATTGTCACTAAGCTTGTATGAAACCCAAAAAGGAATTCCCCTGTCAGTCAATCTGAGATAAGAGTATCTGCATTTGTATGGAGGCCATGGATTCTACAGAACCTGAACTAAGCAGGCTACCCTAGTTGTTTTTACAACTCCTGTACAAGTTAATGGGAGTTATGTAAACAATGTCAACGTCATGCTTCTGGGTTCGAACCCTTGAGACTGCGTTTTGTGGTTGGCTTCCTTGTCCGCCAAGCCACAACAGACACCTTTTCTCTGGCTGTTTAGGTTCTGTTATTCTGGCTGCATTCTGTTTAGCATGACACAGAAGTTTCATTTGTCTACCCTATCACCTTTCTGATGCAGCTTTATATTATTTCCCCTGCTTGCATTTCCTGCTGGTAATAATCTCAAAAAATTCAAAAAGAGAAAAGTGAAGCCTATTTTCATAATAAAATACAAAATTTTATTCGTATAAAATACATATTGTTGGGATAAAAGATTCCAGATGGGGCAAAAATGCAACAAAGAAACAGGCCCAATGTCAACAGGTACAGACATCATATGAAAGATATATCAAAAGTGCATATATATATTTTACATGTAAAGCCACATTGGCTAATAATAGGCTAAGAATAGCTCCTATAAGGTATATATCAGTGCACAGAAAGACTAGTATGAGGAAACATGTCCTCCCACCATGCTAGCTATATAAAGTATCAGCATGTAAATACAAAGCCCACAGCAAATGCTAGCAATGAATGCAACCAAATGTAGTCTGCATGTTTAGGGCATAAGACGAATCAGACTGCCGAAAAAATCATTAGCTGCCAATGGGAGATCATACCTGTTGCGACCTGAGCACCCCTTTGTTTCTTTGTTGCATTTTTGCCCCCATCTGGAATCTTTTATCCCAACAATATGTATTTTATACGAATAAAATTTTGTATTTTATTATGAAAATAGGCTTCCCTTTTCTCTTTTTGAATTTATTGATATTTGGAAGTAGTTTGAACACTAGGCAATATTTCCCTGTGATTTATATGGTAATAATCTCATTTAGATGTTTAGCCATTCTGCTGTAGTTTATAGCCAGTCCGTGAAATTCCAGCTAGAGTTTATATCTTTGCTCTTACTAATTCTTTACTCTGCACCTATCTTCTTTTAATTTTGAGAAGTAGGTGGCATATTATCTAACTGTACATTCTTTACACTTTATTTTGTATTTAGTGGTTTATTTTACTCACCCTGGGACCTTTACTTTTTTCTGCATACTTTTCCTTTTGTAGGTAATTTACACTCTGCTCTGCCCTCCGGTTCTTTAGGAGGCACGTGAAGCATTCAATGGACTTTCAAATAGCATAGGTCCAAGTTGCCATCATCTAGACTGTGGTTAAGGCTATCTCAGATGATGCAGGCAACACTAGGAACTGCAAGGTCAGGATCTCTTGTCTGTACAGTTACCGGCAGAGTCAGATGCAGTTTACCTATTTTCCTGAATGAGTTGGTTGCTACACTAGCATAACAGTTGGACAGTGAACTATGCTGTTTTCATAAATCCCATTTGGCTGATTCCATAGTGCTGACAACTTATGACTGCGGCACAGAGATAAATATTATCATCTGACTCATGAATAGTTGATTTTAAAAGGTTAAAGGTGAACACATTTGTGTTTGGCAAAACTTCATAATTAAGAATAGCACTAAATAAAAAAAAATAAAAAAAATAAAAATAACACTAACATTTACACTGAAGAAGCGCTCCCACCAAATTTTTAATTGTTTAAACTTGTGTAAATGTATATGTGATGTGGTGTAGCTGCAGTAAAATATTCACTAATCGCCATCTTCACCATTTTCCAGCATTGCTCCAGGCCTTTTCTGGGTTAAGTGATGACTATTCCAACTCGTCAGCTCACATTGGGCTGATTCATCAAAGCTTTTCTGCTACATAAGTGGGGTAAAGCTTTGAAAAGTCAAAAATATTTGGATTTTTTTTGCATCAACTCCGTCAAAATGGACGGCAATGGGATGGAGCCAGGGTTGTTATGTTTCGGTAGCTGAGCTCCAACCAAGACCTGAAGAACAATTGATTACTGGCAAGGCTGATGGGAGTTCAGGTCACTTATATCAGACCATTCGTACCCAGCTGAAAGCCATTCAGCAATTGGTTCATTACCCTCAGCAACCACCGGAGGGAGCCCAAGCTCCGAAGTCGCCTTCAACGTGTTCACAACAGTCCCCCCCCTTGAGGAGGGGTCACAGAACCCTCACTTGCGCAACCAGGCCGATCAGGATGAGCTCGATGATAGGCACGGATCAGTCTCCTAGCATGGATGTCCGAAACAAACACCCAAGAATTATCCTCTTGACCATAACCTCTCCACTTAACCAAATACTGGAGTTTCCGTCTAGCAAAACGAGAATCCAATATTTTCTCAACCACATACTCCAAATTACCATCAACTAAAACAGGGTCAGGAGGCGCAGCCATAGGAACCACTGGCTCGACAAACCTCTTCAATAAGGACTTGTGGAACACGTTACAAATCTTAAATGTCCCTGGAAGAAGCAAACAGAAGGAAACCGGATTAAGAATTTCCATGATCTTCTAAGGTCCAATGAACCTTGGCTTAAATTTTGGAGACGCAACCCTCATAGGGATATTTCTTGAGGACAACCAAACCAAGTCCCCCACTTCAAAACGAGGACCATCAGTCCTATGCTGGTTGGCAAACCGCTGGGCCTTCTCCTGAGAGAGAGACAACCTCTCCACTACCTGGTCCCAAATCTGCTGCATTCTCTCCACAATAGAGTCAACCCCCAGACAGACGGAAGTCTACGCCTGTCCTGAAGAAAATCGAGGGTGAAACCAAGAATTGCAGAAAAATGGAGACATCAAGGTGGCAGAGCTAGCCCTATTTTATTTTTAAGAGCAAACTCCGCCAAAGGCAAAAAAGAGACCCAGTCATCTTGATCAGCAGACACAAAACATCTCAAATAAGTCTCCAAGGTCTGGTTTGTTCTCTCGGTTTGTCCATTGGTCTGAGGGTGAAATGCAGAGGAGAAAGACAACTGAACACCAAGTTTAGAACAAAATGTTCTCCAAAATCTGGAAACAAACTGGACTCCTCTGTCAGACACAATGTTCTCCGGAATGCCATGTAACCGAACCACGTGCTGAAAGAACAAAGACACCAATTTGGAGGAGGAAGGCAACTTAGGTAATGGCACAAGATGTATCATCTTGGAAAACCTATCACAGATTACCCAGATAACGGTCATTCTCTGAGAGACAGGGAGGTCGGAAATAAAATCCATAGAGATATGGGTCCATGGCCTCTTGGGCACAAGTAATGGCATTAACAAACCACTAGAGCGAGAGCAAGGCTTGGAACGAGAGCAAGTCCCACAGGACTGCACAAAGTCCCTGACGTCACGAGACAAAGTAGGCCACCAAATGGACCGACTCACCAAGTCTCTGGTGCCAAAAATCCCGGGATGACCAGCCAACGTGGAACAATGAATCTCAGACATCCCACTCTTCTTCCACTGGTCTGGGACAAACAATTTCCCAACAGGGCAGCATTCAGGTTTCTCCTCCTGAAACCCATCCAGAGCCAGTCTCAAATTGGGCGAGATGGCGGAAAGAACTACACCCTCTTTCAAAATAACAGCAGGATCAGTTAACTCAGGAGAATCCGCAAAGAAACTCCTCGAGAATGCATCCGCCTTAACATTCTTAGTGCCCGGAAATAAAGAAACCACAAAATTAAAACGTGTGAAAAATAAGGCCCACCTGGCCTGTCTAGGATTAAGTCGCTTGGCTGATTCGAGATAAACCAGGTTCTTATGGTCCGTGAGGACCACCACCTGATGTTTGGCTCCTTCCATCCAATGTTTCCACTCTTCAAGAGCCCACTTCATGGCCAATAACTCCCGATTACCCACGTCATAATTACGTTCAGTTTGAGAAATTTTTCGAGAGAAGAAGGCACAAGGGTTACTCTTAGAGGTCTCCGGATCCCTTTGGGACAAAACGGCACCTGCTCCAATCTCAGAAGTATCAACCTCCACTTGAAACGGCCAATTCACCACATCGGAACCCTTTTTGGTCAAATCAGTCAATGGTTTAACAATACCGGAGAAATTACCAATACATTTATGATAAAAATTGGCAAAACCCAAAAATCTCTGAAGAGCCTTCAATGTAGTAGGTTGAACCCAATCACAGATGGCCTGAACCTTGACCGGGTCCATTTCAATAACAGACGGAGACAAAATGAATCCAGAAATGAAACCTTCTGTACGCCAAAAATACACTTTGATCCCTTCACATACAGTGCATTCTCCCTCAAAATCTGGAACACAGTCCGAACATGTTTCACATGAGAGTCCCAGTCGTTGGAAAAAATCAAGAAATCATCCAAATAAACGATGAGAAATTTATCCACAAAATCCCTGAAAATATCTTTCATAAAGGATTGGAAGACGGAAGGGGCATTAGTAAGCCCAAAAGGCATCACTAGGTACTCAAAATGCCCCTCTGGGGTATTAAACACCGTCTTCCATTCATCCCCGTGCTTAATGCGAATAAGGTTATACGCCCCCTGAGGTCAAGCTTTGTAAACCAACTAGCACTTTTCACTCTGGAAAATAGGTCAGAAATCAAGGGTAACGAATATTGATATTTAACAGTGATTTTATTCAGGAGGCGATAGTCAATACATGGCCTCAATGAACCATCCTTTTGGCCACAAAGAAAAAACCGGCGCCCAAGGGTGAAGAGGATGGTCTGATATGACCCTTCTCCAAAGACTCCTTGATATAAGATCGCATAGCATCGTGTTCAGGTACAGATAAATTAAAAAGGCCACCTTTAGGAAATTTACCACCAGGCACTAACTCAATAGCGCAATCATAACTCCTGTGAGGAGGTAAGGATGCAGACTTACTCTCACTAAACACATCAGAAAAATCAGTCAAAAAGTCTGGGACTTCCTGAGACTGGGGAGAGGCAGAAAAAACAGGAGTGTCAGTATTAACACATTGGCAGCTCCAACTGGTCACAGACACAGATTTCCAATCCTAAACAGGATTATGAGGAGTCTGTAACCAAGGGAAACCCAGTACAATAATGTCATGCAGATTATGCAACACCAGAAATTTGCAACTCTACTGATGATCTGGTTCAACCCTCATTATCACCTGAGTAGAAAACTGGGGTTTATTCTCCGCCAAAGGGGTAGAATCAATGCCCAGCAAAGGAATAGACTTCCGCAGGGGTATCATGGGAAACCCACAACGTTTGGCAAAATCAAAATCCATCAGGTTAATAGCTGCTCCTGAATCAACAAAAGCCTGAGCCGAAAATGTGGACATGGAGCAAATCAGGGTAACAGTCAACAGAAATTTAGTCTGAACACTACCCAAGACAACTGAGCATGCAAAACGTCTTCCCCACTTAGGGCAGACGGAAATAGCATGAGAAGCGTCACCACAGTAGAAACATAACCCATTGCGCTTTCGAAACTCATGACGCTGAGCCCCAGAAGTCACTCCATCACACTGCATGGGCTCAGGAGCTGGCTCACAAGGCAACACTTTCTCACGCATATCTCTTCGCTCACGCAAACATCTGTCAATTTGAATAGTCAAAGACATAGAATCATTTAGACCAGAGGGAACAGGGAATCCCATCATAACGTCCTTTACATTTTCTGACAGACCCTTCCGAAAAAGGGCTGCCAAAGCATCATCATTCCATTTGGTCAGGACTGCTCACTTTCAGAATTTCTGACAGTACAGCTCAGCGTCTTCACGATCCTAATTTAATGCCAACAAGGTCTTTTCAGCTTGATCAGTGACATTAGGTTCATCGTGCAATAACCCCAGAGCCTGAAAAAATACATCAACATCATTCAAAATAGGATCCCAAGGTGTCAGGGAAAATGCCCAATCCTGAGGGTCTCCGCGCATCAGAGAGATGACAATTTGAACCTGCTGTGCTGCGTTCCCTGAGGACTTAGGCTTTAAGGCAAAAAACAACTTACAGTTATTTTTGAAATTCAGAAATTTAGACCGATCCCCCAAAAATAAATCTGGTATAGGGATCCTAGGTTCCACAACCGGCAACCTAGCAAGATAGGTAGCAATACTCTGAACCTCAGTGGCAAGCCGCTCCACACGGCCAAGCAACTGTGCAAACTCCATTGAGGACAAAAAAATAAAAAATTCCTCCTCAGCACCCAGAGAAAAGAGGGAAAATGCAACAAACAGAAAAAAAAAATTCTGACTACTCCCTTTTTTCTTTTTCCTTTTTTACTATTTTTCCCTTCTGTTGAGTACCATATAATTTTCAGTTGGGCCGGTAATACTGTTATGTTTCTGTAGCTGAGCTCCAACCAAGACCTGAAGAACAATTCATTACCGGCAAGTCTGATGGGAGTTCAGGTCACTTATATCAGACCATTCGGACCAGGTGAAAGCCATTCAGCAATTGGTTCATTACCCTCAGCAGCTCCGAAGTCGCCTCCAACTTATTCACAACACAGGGTAGTATGTGTGGCACCTACCCCTCACTCCACATCCATCAAAATTCTTCAAATCTGCTGGCATTTTCAATCCCAAAAATGCTACTTAGCTTTTCTGGCACAGCGCACTGAGGTGCATGCCACTTACTTAAGACGCTGAATTTATTAAGTGGCATCAGCGTCTAATCTTAATGTATATGGAGCTGTGTTCTCCGGCAAGACTGCCATAGTGTGAGTTTGCATTATGCCAGTCTTGATAATTCAGCTGGAATATGTGAACCTAAAGTCGCTTTTACAATGCAAGCTTATGGATCTTAGAAGACAGATTTGTTGATAAAGGAAAAACATAAAAAATATGCTGCAAATCAATGTGATTATGGTGTGCACGGTGATGTAAAGAGTGTAGCAAAGTGAAAAAGTATGTCAGAGCAAACTGAAGATGGAAAATTGAATTAATCAGTTTGTATATTACAATAATACATTACATAATTACAATATACTACATTATGAAACAGATCCATATTCCATATTAGTTACGATTCTCTGTTCCCAGAACACAAGGGAAGGTGTGAAATAAGGCTTGGTTTGTCATATTAAAGTAGATTATTTCTCTGAATTTAAGCTAAGGAAAATGATCAGCAATGTCCTGGTGAAATTGATTTGCCGTAATGATATTGTAATCAGGAATCTACTACTACATAATTTATCTCTTTTTTGCTTGCTTTACAACATGCACTACACAGTAAGGCCTCAGTGTCGTGTCTAGGAATAGACCGGTCAACCATTTCTAATAGCAACCATCAAAATTGAGCAGTACACTATAAGACATTAAAGATTTATATGTGTAAAATAAAGGCACTAGCCATAATTTCTTTCAAATAATGCAACCAAAATACAAGGGAAGTATATGGAACATATATTATTGCTTTATTAAATATCTAAAGTGAACAAGATACATTTAAAAGCAATAAAAAAATGTTTTACCATCAGAGTTTAACCCCTTTACCCCAAGGGTGGTTTGCACGGTAAAGACCGGGCCAATTTTTACGATTCTGACCACTGTCCCTTTATGAGGTAATAACTCTGTAACGCTTCAATGGATTCAGGTGATTCGAAGAATGTTTTCTCATGATATATTGTACTTCATGATAGTGGTAAAATATTTTTTTTATGACTAGCATTTATTTGTGAAAAAAACTGAAATTTGGCAAAAATGTCGCAATTTTCCAAAATTGAATTTTCATGGCCTTAGATCACAGAGATATGTCACACAAAATACTTAATAAGTAACATTTCCCACATGTCTACTTTTATATCAGCACAATTTTGGAATAAAAAACTTTTTGTTAGCAAGTTGTAAGGGTTAAAGTTGACCAGCGATTTCTCATTTTTCCAACGCCATTTTTTTTTAGGGCCTACATCACATTTAGGCCATGTGCACTCATTACTGATTTTGTTGGGGATCAACAGCATTTTTCACACATGGATTTCTACCAAATACGCAAAGGGTAGCTCAAGCAATGTTAATCAATGGAAATCCAGAATTGTTGTGCACATGCTGCGGAAAATTCCATGCGGATTTGCAGCATTTTATTTTCCGCAGCATGTCAATTCTTTCTGCAGATCTGCAGCGTTTCTGCACCCATTGACTTACATTGAGTCAGTCAACTCCACAGCTAAACCACAGGTGTAAGAAGGTTTGCGGATTAGCTGGAGATTTGCGTGCCGAAAACGCTGCGGAAAGGAAGGAGGAAGAGTGTGTGGGAAGAGACTTTGTGTGAGCGGAGAATATGTGCATGTCTGTCTGTGTCTGACTGCAGGTGTCTGTGCCTGTCTGCAGGTGCCTGTGTGTGCCTGTGTGTGTGTCTGTCTGCGGGTGTCTGTGTGTAGCCAGGCATCATCTGATGGCACTACTTCTCCCATCTGGCTACGTCTGCTGTCACATATAACAGTGACAGCATGAGCCGATGATGGGTCAGTGGTCCCATCATCCGGCGACTGTGTTCAATTGTAAAACAAAAAAAGAGCATTCATAATCACCAAACACCTAATCCCCAATGCCCTCGATCTCCTGCAGCAAAAATAAAATAATAAACCAACATATACTTACCTTTCCGCCGTAGCCCATTTCATAACGAGTGTCCCACGACGATCTCACGTGTAGAACAATCACATCACGAGATGTGACCACTCTACACAGCTCCTGTGATACACTGACAGGAGGTAATCCTCCCGTAGTGTATCACTGCGCCGCCGTCAGAGGTCACCGGAGATTGTGCTGTCACTTGCGGCACCACTGCATGAGAAAATTCTCACACAGCTGTAGTGCCACAAAGTGAGAGCACGAACTCTGGTGAACTCTCTGCAGGAGGGATTATTTCCTGTCAGTGTATCACCGGAATCGTGAACAGCAGTCACATCTGCCGATGTGACTGTTCTACACGTGAGACACTCGGTAAATGAACTACGGCGGACAGAGAGTATTTGTGTTGGTTTATTATTCTATTTTTGTTGCTGGAGATCGAGGGCTTCACTGGAATTAGGCATGTAAATAAAAAAGGAAAACTGTGTTTAGTCTTATTTAAAATAAAGAACTTTATTCTGGCTGTGTCTTTATTTACCATTACAACTATAGGATTAGCAAAGGATAGGTATCATATATAAGCCTGTCCATTACTAAGCCATGGGCTGGCTTGTTGTCACCGCACAATACAAAGGTGACATCAACCCCACAAATATTATCCCACTTGCCACTGCTACAGGGCAAGTGGGAACAGCGAGGCTAAGTGCCAGAATTGGCGCATCTATAAGATGCGCCATTTCTGGGGCAGCTGAGAGCTGATGTTTTTAGCTTTGTGGGTGCCAATATACATGGCCCCTTCCCAGGCTATTAATATCAGCACGTAGCTGTCTGCCTAGCCTTTGCTTGTTGGTTGTAATTTCAAACCCCTCGCAGCATGAGACAGACTCTACAATCCACACAAGTGTCTCAGGCAGTGCAGCTCATCCAGGATGACACATCAATGAGAGCTGTGGCAAGAAGGTTTGCTGTGTCTGCCAGCGTAGTGTCCAGAGGCTGGAGGAGCTACCAGGAGACAGGCCAGTACACCAGGAGATGTGGAGGGGGCCGTAGAAGGGCAACAACCCAGCAGCAGGACAGCTACCTCCACCTTTGTGCAAGGAGGAAAAGGAGGAGCACTGCCAGAGCCTTGTAAAATGACCTTTAGCAGGCCACAAATGTGCATGTGTCTGCACAAATGGTTAGAAACCGACTCCATGAGGATGGTCTGAGTGCCCGACGTCCACAGATGGGGTTTTGCTCACAGCCCAACACCATGTAGGATGCTTGGCAATTACCACAGAACACAAGGATTGGCAAATTCGCCACTGGCGCCTTGTGCTCTTCACAGATGAAAGCAGGTTCACACTGAGCGCATGTGACAGACATGACAGAGTCTGGAGATGCCGTGAAGAGGGATCTGCTGCCTGCAACATCCTTCAGCATGACTGGTTTGGCAGTGGGTCAGTAATGGTGTGGGGTGGCTTTTTTTGGAGGGCCATACAGCCCTCCATGTGCTTGCCAGAGGTAGCCTGACTGCCGTTAGGTATCGAGATGAGATCCTCAGACCCCTTGTGAGATCATATGCTGGTGCGGTTGGCCCTGGGTTCCTCCTAATGCAGGACAATGCCAGACCTCATGTGGCTGGAGTGTGTCAGCAGTTCCAGCAAGATTAAGGCATTGAAGCTATGGACTGGCCCACTCATTCCCCAGACCTGAATCCGATTGAGCACATCTGGGACATCATGTCTCGCTCCATCCACCAATGTCACATTGCACCACAGACTGTCCAGGAGTTGGTGGATGCTTTAGTCAATGTCTGGGAGGAGAGCCCTCAGGAGACCACGTGGAGGCCACACACATTACTGAGCATCATTTTGACTTGTTTTAAGGACATTACATTCCACTTTAATTTTGTGCGTGACTCCAAATCCAGGCCTCCATTGGTTAATAAATTTGATTTCCATTGATGATTTTTGTGTGATTTTGTCAGCACATTCAACTTTGTACAGAACAAAGTATTCAATGAGAATATTTAATTCATTCATTCAGATCTAGGATGTGTTATTTGAGTGTTCCCTTTATTTTTTTGAGCAGTGTATATATATATATATATATATTTAAATATATATTTTATTCTCTTACATTTGTTTTGTGTGGCGCAAACATTATATTTGAACAGTGGTTAAGTGCATAGCCTATGACATGGGAGACTGGGGTTCAACTCAGGGTTGATGTATTTTCTGGCGATTTGTTAGTAGGCTGTCTGGAGAAGTGTGGGGCTATTTTTAACTGTTGAATGTCTATATGTGTATGGAGGCTTATTATGTCTAGTTTTCATTGGTGCATGTTAAAGTGAGGGGAGGGTTTGCACTATATAGTTTGGGTTGAAACACGCCTGTACTGTGCTTGAGAAAGATCTTTGGATCAAAATGTTGCCACAGGATGTAGAATAAAATGTGTATTCTTTTTCACCAACGTTTGAGGCGCTGTCTTTTCTACTATTTGGTATGGGGTTCAAATCCCAGCTCTGCACTGTGAAAAATAAAGTAAATTATGTACCAAGGCTCCTAACACTATAATACTAACTTAGGTGGCTATAATAGCTGTTTAAAAAGTGCTTGGGAGACTGGGGGTTGGTCATAATATACCAGTAGTGGCCTACCTCAATAAACATGAGAGTGTCACGAGCAAAGAGAGTCAGGCCGGCTCGAACTTCACCTGGATTAAAGCCCCCATCACACTAAGCGAGATCGCTAGTGAGATCGCTGAAGCGTCACCGATTTTGTGACGCAACAGCGACCTAGCCAGCGATCTCGCTTAGTGTGACATGCAGTGACGACCAGCCCCCTGCTGGGTATCGCTGATCGTTGTCGAATGGCCTGGACCGTTTTTTCATCATTGGTGTCCCGCTGGCCAGCGCACATCGCTGCGTGCGACAGCGGGAGACCAATGATCAGCGAGCTGGGAGCAGGTATCCAATGTACATATCAGGTAACTAAGCGCTGCGTGGCGCCTAGTTACCTGATATGTACCCTGGATACCAGCTCCCAGCTTCTGCTGTAGAGCGCTGGTAGTCGGTATCAGGGTACATATCGGATAACTAGGCACCGCGCAGCACTTAGTTACCCGATGTGTACATTGGATACCAGCGTGCTCGCTGGTCCTGATCACTAGTGAGTTTGCCCATGTGACAGCTCACAAGCGATCAGCTAACGATGTCCCAGCGATCCCATCCACGTCGTATCGTTGGTGGGATCGCTGGGACATTGAAGAGTGTGACGGGACCCTAACAAGGTCTGCTTCAGATGTTGAGGAACCAGGACAATCTGATGATAAATGGGCTAGAGAACCTGGATCTGATACTCGCACGTCTTGGGGTAAATGTATTGGTCCGGGCCCAGCGGGTACACCAGTGGAAGTTTTCCCCTTCCGAGCCAGCTCGGTCCCAGTATTATGACTTGGTGCACCTGGTAGGAAAGTGGTTGCAGCGGAGGTGTTGTCACCCAGCGCTACGCTGGATCGTATAGTAACTGATAGGTTCTGGAGAACTTTGCCCCACACCCTTCAAACATGGGTTGGACAGGCAGCCCCTACTGATGGTCTCCAGATTGTAGACCTCATTGAAAGATATGGAGCTACCCAGGAGATACAGGGAGAGACTACCCGGAAGGTAACGAGTAAAGTCCCCAAACCTTCACCCGCAGCTCGGCGAGCAGAGACCCTGAAGGCCGCCCCAGACAGGTGGGGGGACGAAAGGGGCCTCATAATCTGTTGGCGGTGTCAGGAACCGGGTCATGTGAGAGCTGATTGCCCCCACATGACTGAGCCCATGGACACAAACTTTGGGTACTATCAGTCTCACTATGCCGAACACATGTGTGCAGTGGGCAAACCAGAGGGAGCCAATATGAACCATTTGTGTAAAGTGGAGGTGGAGGGTTACCCTGCTGTGGCTCTACTGGACTCAGGGAGTCTCGTGACCCTAATACGAGCCAGCCACGTCCTAATCAGCGAGTATACTGGTCGGAAAATGGGTGTGCTGTGTATACATGGGGACCTAAAACATTATCCTACCGCCCTGGTGATGATAGACACGCCAGCGGGGAGGAGGTGCCACGAAGTAGGGTTGGTGGTTAATTTGCATTATGAGGTAATAATGGGGAGAGATTTTCCGCTGTTTTCTGTGCTTTGACCTGTGATTACCCCTCCCACGGAACAGTCATCGGCACCAGGGGCAACCATGTTGCATTCTCCAGAAGTCGGGCATGAACCTGGTGGCCCAGAGGAAGATATGCTGGCGGTAGGGGTACCTGTTCCTTCGGTGGAGGAGGAAAAACCCTCTCCTATAGAAGTGTTAGCTGGGGAGGTGGAAGACTTGCCACCGGGACCAGAATTGTCAGACTTAAATGTGGCAGGTGACAATTTTGGTACAGCGCAACTACGGGACCCTAAGTTGGCTTGAGCCCGGGAAAATGTACTGGTTGTCAATGGGGAACCTCGACAACCCGGGGCAGCTACAGTATTTCCCCGATTCGAGCTGAACCAAGATTTTCTGTATCGGGTTGAGAAAATACATGGGGAAATTGTCGAGCAATTGCTGGTACCTCAGTCCTATCATAGGTTGGTAATGGACTTAGCACATGCGCATGTACTGGGGGGACATTTGGGCCAAAAGAAAACCCTAGACGGAATTCTACAACGGTTTTATTGGCCTTTGGTCAATGAAGAAGTTAAACGGTATTGTAACTCTTGTCCCGTGTGCCAGGTAACCAGTCCGCAGCCTCATTTTCGGAGTCCCTTGGTGCCATTACCCATTATAGATGTCCCGTTTGAGAGAATAGCCATGGATCTGGTTGGGCCTGTTACTAAATCCTCAAGGGGTCACCAACACATCCTCGTAGTTCTAGATTACGCTACCAGGTATCCTGAGGCCATTCCCCTGCGCCACACCTCCACCAAACTTATCGCAAAAGAACTCATGGGTGTGTTCTCCCGGGTGGGAATCCCTCAAGAAATCTTAACAGACCAGGGGACCCCCTTTATGTCCAAATTCATGAAGGAACTCTGCCACTTGTTAAGTGTTAAACAGTTGCGCACATTGGTCTATCATCCCCAAACAGACGGTTTGGTAGAAAGGTTCAATAAGACCCTGAAGAATATGTTGAAAAAAGCAGTCTCTAAAGATGGTAAGGACTGGGATCTCTTGTTGCCATACCTGATGTTTGCAGTGCGGGAGGTGCCCCAGGCATCTACGGGGTTCTCGCCCTTCGAACTATTATATAGCAGACATCGCCGTGGCTTACTCGATATAGCTAAAGAGGCCTGAGAGAACCAACCAACTCCCCACAAAAGTGTGATAGAATATGTGACCAAAATGCAAGAGAGAATGGAGACAGTCCTACCATTAGTCCGAGAACACATGGAAGCAGCACAAAGGTCACAGAGGCAGGTCTATAACCGGGTTTGGTCCTTTAACCCTGGGGATCGGGTGTTGGTACTTGTGCCTACAGTGGATAGTAAGTTCCTTGCAAGGTGGCAGGGACCCTACGAGATTATGGAAAAGGTGGGTCCCGTAAATGATAAAGTACACCAACCAGGGCGGAGAAAGCCCGAACAGGTATACCATGTGAATCTGCTCAAACCATGGAAAGACAGAGACCCTCTTTGTGAGGATTGTCCACGCCTGCATTTCCAGTAGAGAAGGCTCCCTTGCCTCAGGAGAAGGCAAGAGAAGTCCTCCGTCAAAATAGCAGACACTTTGTCTCCTAGACAAGTTCAGGAGGTCCGAGAGTTTGTTAGCCGAAATACCGATGTTTTTTCGGAGCTCCCTGGTCGTACCTCCCTAATCCAACATGATATTGTCACGGAGCCGCAGGCCAAAGTCCGACTAAAGCCATATCGGGTGCCTGAGGCCCGGCGACAAGCCATCTCGGAAGAGTTAAAGAAGATGCTGCAGTTAGGGGTCATTGAAGAGTCCCAGAGTGAGTGGGCCAGCCCAATAGTCCTAATACCAAAACCAGATGGGACACTAAGGTTCTGTAATGACTTCAGAAAACTGAATGAAATTTCTAAATTTGACGCCTACCCCATGCCCCGGGTCGATGAGTTAATAGTGCGGTTTGGGCAGGCCCGGTATTTTTCAGTCATTGACCTCACAAAAGGTTATTGGCAGGTGCCCCTAACAAAAGCAGCGAGAGAGAAAACGGCTTTTTTCACCAGCAAAGCACCCCCACACCATCACACCACCTCCTCCATGCTTCACGGTGGGAACCAGGCATGTAGAGTCCATCCGTTCACCTTTTCTGCGTGCAAAGCAGTAATCAAAGCAAAAGGTGGCTACTTTGAAGAACCTAGAATATAAGACATATTTTCAGTTGTTTCACACTTTTTTGTAAAGTGTATTGTATAATTCCACATGTGTTACTTCATAGTTTTGATGCCATCAGTGTAATTCTAGAATTTTCATAGTCATGAAAATACAGAAAAATCTTTGAATGAGAAGGTGTGTCCAAACTTTTGGTCTGTACTGTACTTCAGATTGGAGAAGTGCTCCTGGTTGGTGATAAAGAGAGGTAGTCAAGACTGATGGAGAGGAATTACCAGCAGGGCACATAGCAGATCTACAGACATGCTACAAGTACCTCGGCATCCCACTGGGATATGGCAACCTTGATGAGGAGGCAAGTAAAGCAGCAACATCCAAATACCATCAAAGGGGAAGACAAGTCCTGAAGAGCCAGCTCAATGGGAAGGATAAAATGCACGCCATCAATACATATGCCCTGCCAGTTATCAGATACCCTGTTGGCATAGTATGCTGGCCAAAAAAAGAGATGGAAGTTGCAGATATGAAGACACGAGAGCTCCTTACAATGCATGGAGGTCTCCATCCTAAATCTAACACCCAAAGATTGTATTCTAACAGAAAGGAGGGTGGTCGAGGCTTGATAAGCATCCAAGCCACCATCACGGATGAAACAAGGAATATCCAGGAATACATCAGAAAAATAGCACCAAATGATGAAATGATGAGAGAAAGCCTAAGACAGCAACAACAACAACAGATCTGGAATGAAGAACAGGAACATGAAGCGCCATGACAAGACAAGCCTCTGCATAGGATGTACCATCGACAGATAATGGAGGTGGCTGACATGGAGAAATCCTACCAATGGCTGGAGAAAGCTGGACTGTGAGACAGCACAGAGGCCCTAATCATAGCGGCACAAGCACAAGCTCTAAGTACCAGATCCATAGAAGCAGGAATCTACCACACAAGACAAGACCCAAGGTGCAGACTATGCAAAGAAACCTCAGAAACCATCCAACACATAGTAGCAGGATACAAAATGCAAGCAGGAACAGCGTATACTGAATGATACAACCAAGTAGCGGGAATTGTATACAAGAACATATGCACAGCATATGGGCTACGTCCCCTTAAGTCCAGGTGGGAGACCCCAGAGAAAGTGGTGGAGAATGAAAGGGTAAAAATCCTGTGGGACTTCAAGATCCAGATGGATAATCGGGTGTTGGCTAACCAACCAGACATTGTGATAGTAGATAAGGATCAGAAGACAGCAATGATAATAGATGTGGCAGTGCCAAGTGACAGCAACATCAGAAAGAAGGAATATGAGAAGCTAGAGAAATACTAGGGCCTCAAAGGATAACTGGAGAAGATGTGGAAGGTGAAGGCAACAGTGATTCCAGTGGTGATAGGAGCATTTGGAGCAGTGACCCCTAAGTTGGAAGAATGGCTACAACAGATCCCAGGAGCAACATCTGAGCTCTCTATCCAGAAAAGCGCAATGCTGGGAACAACTAAGATCCTGCACAGAACCCTCAAACTCTCAGGCCTCTGGTAGAAGACCCGAGAATGAGAAATGACAACAAAGATCACCCCCACTGGGGGTGAGAAGGAATTTATTTTCTTCATATATATATGTATATATATCTATCTATATATATACATATATATATATATATACATATACTACAATATCATTACATACCATGTTCAAATACTTTGTTTACACACACAAAACAAATATAAGTGAATATAATATATATATATACATAGATATATTTATATATATATAATATTCACTTACATTTGTTTTGTGTGTAAACATTATATTTGAACATGGTACATAATGATATTATGGTCTACAATGGAGAACGTAAAAGAAGAGGTTGGACAAGGAAATGACATCACATTTTTTTTTGGTAAATAATAGCAACGGAGAATATCCTCGTAAAGTAAATAGATGAAGCAGCGACTCAAGGAGAAGTCATTATTATGGGGGACTTCAACTACCCTTAAATACATTGGGGAACAGAAACCTGCAGTTCCAGCAAAGTTAATAGGTTTTTGACAACTATGAGAGACAATTACCTTTCACAACTAGTTCAGGACCCAACAAGAGGGGGGCACTGCTAGACTTAATATTAACCAACAGGCCAGACCGCATATCAAATATAAGGGTTGGGGGTCACTTGGGTAATAGTGATCACAAAATAATAAGTTTTCATGTATCCTTTAATAAGATGTGTAGTAGAGGGGTTACAAGGACACTAAACTTCAGGAAGGTAAATTTCCAACGGATAAGAGATGATCTTGGTGCAATTAACTGGGACAATATCCTGAGACATAAAAATACACAAAGTAAAATGGGAAACATTTATTAGCATCCTGAATAGGACCTGTGCACAATATATACCCTATGGGAATAAACATTCTAGAAATAGGAGAAAACCACTATGGCTAAATAGAGATACAGTACCCTTTTTCTGCTTTTTATATTCTGGTGTAATCCATACTGAGCCTGTGAGCGTCTGTGTGTTACTCCGGAAATATATATGGAGATTTAAAATTACCCCAACACTGTACACAGCTGTACGCTTCTGATACAGTACCCTTTTTCTGCTTTTTATATTCTTGTCTAATCCATTCTGAGCCTGTGAGCGTCTGTGTGTTACTCTGGAAATATATACGGAGATTTAAAATCACCCCAACACTGTATACAGCTGTATGCTTGTGATACACTACCCTTTTTCTGCTTTTTATATTCTTGTCTAATCCATACTGAGCCTGTGAACGTCTGTGTGTTACTCCTGAAATATATACGTAGATTTACAATTACCCGTACACGGTATACACCTGGTATCTTCTGACACAGTACAATTTTTCTGCTTTTTATATTCTGGTCTAATCCATACTGAACCTGTGAGCGTCTGTGTGTTACTCTGGAAATATATACAGAGATTTAAAATTACCCCAACACTGTATACATCTGTACGCTTCTGAGGCAGTACCCTTTTTCTGCTTTTTTTATTCTTGTCTAATCCATACTGAGCCTGTGAGCGTCTGTGTGTTACTCCAGAAATATAAACGGAGATTTAAAATTACCCCAACACTGTATACAGCTGTACGCTTGTGATACAGTACACTTTTTCTGCTTTTTATATTCTGGTCTAATCCATACTGAGCATGTGAGCGTCTGGGTCTGACTCCGGAAATATATGCGGAAATTTATAATTACCCCTACACTGTAGACACCTGGTATCTTCTGATACAGTAACCTTTTTCTGCTTTTCATATTCTTGTCTAATCCATACTGAGCCTGTGAACGTCTCTGTGTTACTCCTGAAATATATACGGAGATTTACAATTACCCCTACACTGTATACACCTGGTATCTTCTGATACAGTACCCTTTTCCTGCTTTTTATATTCTGGTCTAATCCATACTGAGCCTGTGAGCGTCTGTGTGTTACTCCGGAAATATATACGGAGATTAAAAATTACCCCAACACTGTATACAGCGGTACGCTTCTGATACAGTACGCTTTTTCTGCTTTTTATATTCTTGTCTAATCCATACTGAGCCTGTGAGCATCTATGTGTTACTCCGGAAATATATACAGAGATTTAAAATTACCCCAACACTGTATACAGCTGTACGCTTGTGATACAGTACCCTTTTTCTGCTTTTTATATTCTGGTCTAATCCATACTGAGCCTGTGAGTGTCTGGGTCTTACTCCGGAAATATATACGGAGATTTACAATTACTCCTATACTGTATACAGCTGTATGCTTCTGATATATTATCATTTTTCTGCTTTTTATGTTCTGCTCTAATCCATACTGAACCTGTGAGCGTCTGTGTGTTACTCTCAAAATATATACGGAGATTTACAATTTTCCCCTTCACCGTATACAGCTGTACGCTTCTCATACAGTACTATATATCTGCTGGTATTTTGGGTACATTTTCACAAACATGAGGAAGTATGGTGGAAGAGGCCGCGTACGTGGGCATGGGGGGCCAGCTGGTACTGATGGTGGTGGTGGTGATGCATCTGCTGATAGTACCAAAAGCACAATAGCACCTAAGGCAGGAAGTGTTGAGCCTGCGTCATCGTCTGGTTCCAGAAGGCCTGGAAGGCTCCCTTTTCTGGCAGTACATAAACCGCTTTTAAAGCCGGAGCATCAATAACAGGTTTTGGCTTACATTGCCGAAACAGCCTCCAGCTCTATCGCCCCCTCTTTGAAGTTTCAAAAAATGCAAGCACTGAGTAGTCAGTGCAGGCTCCTGGTCAGGAGCAACACCTTTCCTTGTGTCCTTCACCCCCACCAAAAGTGAAGGATGCAGCAGGCCACACTTCAGATTAATCCATGGAGCTCTTTTCACATACTATGCCTGTGTAATTAAGTCAAATCCTGAATTCCCCAGTCTAAGATGAATCTGACATGGAGTGCACTGATGCACAGCCACTGCTATATGATTCTGCTGGTACATTCACCAGAGCTCTACATTGCCCTCGCAGTCTACTGAGCCAGAATCTGACCCTGATGAAACTCAGGTGCCCGTTCCCGCATACTATACCACCTTACACGGTGACACAGAGGAAGGTGCAGAAGACATTGAAGAGGATGTGATGGATTACCCAGTTGTTGACCCGGATTGGCATTTATTGGGGGAAGAGGGTGCCGCTGGCAATAGCTCAGAAGAGGAGAAGGATCCGCAGCAGGCATCGACATCACAGCTGCGGTTATCTGGCAGACCCGCAGCTGTCCAAAAACATGTAAAAAAAACAAAAAAGAGTTGCCGGACAGCTTGGCCAGATGGTCGAAGCAGTACAGCGTGCAAGCGCTGAAAATTTATCCCATAGTAGGAAGAGTGCAGTGTGGCACTTTTTTGACCAAAAATCCTATTGATGAGGCAAAGGTTATCTGTAAGAAGTGCGGAAGGACCTTTAGCCGAGGGAAAAATCTCCGAAATTTGAATACCAGTTGCATGCTTAGACATTTAATCACCTTGCACTTGCAAGCGTGGACGGAGTACAAAACCTCAGGTAGCTCATGGGCACCTACTCCGACTGAAGGTAGCCAGCAACGCTCCATCGCTTCCCCCACTGTAAGCCCACCGGTTAGCACACCACCAGCAAGAAATGTTCAGGTGTCGTCGTAAGGCCAAAGCAGTAAGGGAATCCCAGTGGTTTTCCAACGAAAGCTCATGTCCCACGCTAAGACCTACCCAGTCGGCACTTCTTTTCTAGAAAAGCCATCCCTGCCCTCCACCTGCATGTGAAAGAATGCATTGTCCATGCACTCAAATCAGTGAGTGGAAAGGTGCACCTCACAACAGATGCATGGGCCAGTAGGCATGGCCAGGGCCGTTACGTGTCCATCACTGCGCACTGGGTTAATGTGGTGGATGCAAGGTCCAAAGGGGACATCGGTGGTGGGACAGTGCTGCCTATCCCACGGTATAGGAAACAGTTGGCTGTAGGCGTTCGACCATCCTCCTCCAGAAGCGAAAGCTCGTCGACAGAGCGCAGTCGCACAAGCACTCCATCCGCAGCTGCCAGTGTTGCACACAAGGTGTCCCACTATCGAACAGCTAGTGGTAAGCATCAGCAGGCTGTTTTAACCCCTTAATCCCATTGGACGTAATATTCCGTCCATGTGACCTGGTACTTAATTCCCATGAACGGAATATTACGTCCAGGGCGATCAGCTGCGCTCCCGAGGGGAGCGCAGCTGATCGCCGCCGGGTGTCAGCTGATTATCACAGCTGACACCCGGCACTATGTGTCAGGAGCGGTCACGAACAGCTCCCGGCACATTAACCCCTGGCACACCGCGATCAAACATGATCGCGGTGTACCCGGGGCACAGGGGAGGATCGCGCAGTGTGGGGGCTCCCTGCGCGCTCCCCTGAGACCCTCAGAGCAGCGCGATGTGTCGCGCTGTTCCGAGGGTCCGTCCTCCCTCCAGGTCCCCGGATCCAAGATGGCGACGGGGTCCTGCAGGGAGGCGGCTTCCTCAGTGCCTGCTGAGAGCAGACGCTGAGGAAGCCTGCAGCGATGCCAGAGCGATCGCTGGTGTGACAGAGTGCTGTGCACTCTGTCACACCAGCGATCTGCTAAAATACTGTGATGTCCCACCCTGGGACAAAGTAAAAAAGTAAAAAAAATAAAAATAAAAAGTGGTAAAAAAAATCATAAAAAAAAAAAAATATTCCCCAATAAATTCATTTCTTCCTGTAAATAAAAAAAACAAAACAATAAAAGTACACATATTTGGTATCGCCACGTTCGTAACGACCCCCCCTATAAAACTGTCCCACTAGTTAACCCCTTTAGTGAACCCCTTAAAAAAAAAAAAACTAAGCAAAAAATCAATGCTTTATCATACCGCTGAACAAAAAGTGGAATAACACGCGATCAAAAAGACCGATATAAATAAAAATGGTACCGCTGAAAACGTCATCTTGTCCCTCAAAAAACGAGCCATCATACAGCATCATCAGCGAAAAAATAAAAAAGTTATAGCTCGCAGAATAAAGCGATGCAAAAATAATGATTTTTTATATAAAATTGTTTTTATTCTATAAAAGCACCAAAACATTAAAAAAATGATATAAATGAGGTATCACCGTAATCGTACTGACCCGAAGAATAAAACTGCTTTATCAATTTTACCACACGCGGAACGGTATAAACGCCTCCCCCAAAAGAAATTCATGAATTGCTGATTTTTGTTCATTCTAACCTCCAAAAAATCGAAATAAAAAGCGATCAAAAAATGTCACGTGGTCAAAATGGCACCAATAAAAACGTCACCTCGTTCCGCAAAAAATAAGACCTCACATGACTCTGTGGGCCAAAATATGCAAAAATTATAGCTCTCAAGATGTGGTGATGCAAAAAACTACTTTTTGCAATAAAAAGCGTCTTTTAGCGTGACAGCTGCCAATCACAAAAACCCGCTATAAATAGTAAATCAAACCCCCCTTTATCACCCCCTTAGTTAGGGAAAAATAATAAAATTAAAAAAATTTATTTATTTCCATTTTCCCATTAGGGTTATGGTTAAGATTAGGGTTGCGGCTAAAGTTAGGGTTAGGGATGGCGCTAAAGTTAGGATTAGGGTTAGGGTTGGGATTAGGGTTAGGGGTGTGTTAGGGTTAGGTTTGTGGTTAGGGTTGGGACTAGGGTTAGGGGTGTGTTGGGGTTAAGGTTGGAGTTAGAATTAGGTGGTTTCCACTGTTTAGGCACATCAGGGGCTCTCCAAATGTGACATGGCGTCTGATCTCAATTCCAGCCAATTCTGCGTTGAAAAAGTCAAACGGTGCTCCTACACTTCTGAGCTCTGCCATGCGCCCAACCAGTAGTTTACCCCCGCATATGGGGTATCAGCGTACTCTGGACCACAAGAGTTATTGTGCAATTTGTCCTATTTCTTCGGTTACCATTGGGAAAATAAAAAACTGGGGGCGACAAAATCATTTTTGTAAAAAAAAAAAAAATGATTTTTTTGTTTTTACGGCTGTATGTTATAAATTTTCTGTGAAGCACTTGGGGCTTCATAGCGCTCACCACACATCTAGATAAGTTTCTTGTGGGGTCTATTTTCCAAAATGGGGTCACTTGTGGGGGGTTTCCACTGCTTAGGCGCATCAGGGGCTCTCCAAATGCGACATGAACGCCCCCAGACCATTCCATCAAAGTCTGCAATCCAAAACGTCACTACTTCCCTTCCGAGCCCAGACGTGCACCCATACAGTAGTTTTCTCCCACATATTCGGTATCAGCGTACTCAGGACAAATTGGACAACAAATTTTGGGGTCCAATTTCTCCTGTTAACCTTGTGAAAATAAAATATTGGGGGCGAAAAAAATCATTTTTGTAAAAAAAAAAAAAAAAAGGATTTTTTATTTTTACGGCTGTACGTTATAAACTTCTGTGAAGCAATTTGGGGTTCAAAGTGCTCACCACACATCTAGATAAGTTCCTTGTGGGGTCTATTTACCAAAATGGGGTCACTTGTGGGGGGTTTCCACTGTTTAGGCGCATCAGAGGCTCTCCAAATGCGACATGACGCCCCCAGACCATTCCATCAAAGTCTGCAATCCCAAACGTCACTACTTCCCTTCCAAGCCCCGACGTGCGCCCATACAGTAGTTTACTCCCACATATTGGGTATCAGCGTACTCAGGACAAATTGGACAACAACTTTTGGGGTCCAATTTCTCCTGTTACCCTTGTGAAAATAAAATATTGGGGGCGAAAAAATCATTTTTGTAAAAAAAAAAAAAAGATCTTTTATTTTACGGCTGTACGTTATAAACTTCTGTGAAGCACTTTGGGGTTCAAAGTGCTCACCACACATCTAGATAAGTTCCTTGAGGGGTCTAGTTTCCAAAATGGTGTCATTTGTGGGGGGTTTCCACTGTTTAGGCAGATCAGGAGCTCTCCAAACACGACATGGCATCCAGTCAATTCTGCGTTGAAAAAGTCAAACGGCGCTCCTTCCCTTCCAAACTCTGCCATGCACCCAAACAGTGGTTTACCCCCACATATGGGGTATCAGCGTACTCAGGACAAATTGCACAATAACTTTTGGAGTCTTGTTACCCTTAGGAAAATAAAAATTGGGGTGAAAAGATCAATTTTGTGGAAAAAATATGATTTTTTAATTTTACGGCTCTACGTTATAAACTTGTGTGAAGCACTTGGGGGTTCAAATTGCTCACCAAAGATCTAGATAAGTTCCTTAGGGGGTCTAGTTTCCAAAATGGGGTCACTTGTGGGGGGTTCCACTGTTTAGGCACATCAGGGACTCTCCAAATGCAACATGGCGTCCAATCTCAATTCCAGCCAATTTTGGTTGGAAAAAGTCAAATGGTGCTCCTTCCATTCCGAGCTCTGCCATGCGCCCAAACAGTGGTTCCCCCCCACATATGGGGTATCAGCGTACTCAGGACAAATTGGACAACAACTTTTGATGTCTAATTTCTCCTGTTACCTATGGGAAAATAAAAAATTAGTGACTAAGAGATAATTTTTGTGGGAAAAAAATAGGATTTTTTATTTTCATGCCCGGGCATTATAAACTTGTGTGAAGCACTTGGGGGTTCAAAGTGCTCACCAAAGATCTAGATAAGTTCCTTATGGGGTCTAGCTTCCAAAATGGGGTCACTTGTGGGGGGTTTCCACTGTTTAGGCTCATCTGGGGTACTACAAAAGGAACATGACCCCATCAATGTTTGCATTCCAAAACGTTACTGCTTCCTTTCCAAGCCCTGCCGTGCGCCCAAACAGTTTCCCCCCCCCCACATATGGGGTATCAGTGTACTCAGGACAAATTGGACAACAACTTTTGGGGTCCAATTTCCTTGGGAAAAATCAAAAATTTGGGACTAAAAAATCATTTTTGTGGAAAATTGTTTTTTTTTTTCCACACCCAGGCATTATAAACTTTTGTGAAACACTTTGGGGTTTAAAGTGCTCACAACAGATCTAGATAAGTTCCTTAGGGGGTCTAGTTTCCAAAATGGTGTCACTTGTGGGGGGTTTCCACTGTTTAAGCGCATCAGGGGCTCTCCAAACACGACATGGCGTCCAATCTCAACTCCAGCCAATTTTAGTTTGAAAAAGTCAAACGGTGCTCCTTCCCTTACGAGCTCTGCCGTGTGCCCAAACAGTGGTTTTCCCCCACATATAGGGTATTGGCGTACTCAGGAGAAATTGCACAACAACTTTATCTGCCCATTTTCTCCTTTTACCCATGTGAAAATAAAAAAAGTTTGTAAAAGTTCATTTTTGTGGCTAAAAAGTTAAATATTAATTTTTTCCTTCCACGTTGCTTCAGCTCCTGTGAAGCACCTGAAGGGTTAATAAACTTCTTGAATGTGGTTTTGAGTACCTTGAGGGGTGCAGTTTTAAGAATAGTGTCACTTTTGGGTATTTTCTGCTATATAGACCCCTCAAAGTGACTTCAAATGTGAGGTGGTCCCTAAAAAAATGGCTTTGTAAATTTTGTTGTAAAAATGAGAAATCACTGGTCAACTTTTAACCCTTATAATTTCCTAACAAAAAAAAATTTTGGTTCCAAAATTGTGCTGATGTAAAGTAGACATGTGGGAAATGTTCTTTCTTAACTATATTGTGTGACATATTTCTCTGTTTTAAGGGAAAAAAAATTCAAAGTTTGAAAATTGCAAAATTTTCAAAATTTTTGCCATATTTGTGTTTTTTTCAAAAATAAACGCAAGGTATATCGAAGAAATTTTACCATTATCATGAAGTACAATATGTCACGAGAAAACAGTCTCAGAATCGCGAAGATCCGTTGAAGCGTTCCAGAGTTATAACCACATAAAGAGACAGTGGTCAGAATTGTAAAAATTGGCCCGGTCATTAACGTGCAAACCACCCTTGGGGGTTAAGGGGTTAAAGATGATGTCTTTTGGCAACAACAGACACACCGCGGAGGTACTGGCCGACTATTTGCAGCGAGAAACTGGGTCATGGCTGGGCAGTCTACATCTTGAGCCAGACAAGGTAGTCAGTGATAACGGCCGCAATTTTGTGGCAGCCATAGCCCTGGCAAAACTCAGACACATACCTTGCCTGGCTCACACCTTGAACCTGGTGGTGCAGTGCTTCCTAAATAATTATCCAGAGTTAACAGCACTGCAATAAGGTGCGAAGACTGTGCTTGCACATCCATCGCTCGCCCGTAGACTCCAGTCGTATGCAGAGGCTGCAGCGATCGCTCCACCTCCCCAAGCACCACCTAATCATAGACGTTGCAACAAGGTGGAACTCCACCATGCACAGGGTTGAGAGGCTGTACGAACAGAGGCAGGCTGTAATCAATTTGTGGGAGGATACACGGGCAGGCAGTTTGAGGGCAGACATGGAGTTGTCGGGTGTGTAGTGGTCAAAACTGAAAGACCTCTGTAAAGTCCTTTAGTGTTTTGAGGAATGCACACGGCTGGTAAGAGCAGACGACTCCATCATAAGCATGAGCATCCCTCTTATGCATCAGAAAAGAAGAAAAAGAAACCATCAAAAATACTGCACACCACCAATATAATATAATAGAATACAAAAAGGACTTTATTGGCAACAACACATTAAAAATATTAAAACACAATAGAAAACTCTCCGCATGTAAACTGCTCAATGGTAAATATTAACAAAGACACTTATGTGAAATCACACTCCTCCGATGAATAAATACACATAAGGTGGCTCATGAACGATAGCAAGGCAATACAACAAATACAAATGTTATCCACAAGTCTAGATATAACATGTATATCCAAATGGTGTATTGCAAAGGACACAGACAATTCACCTGGATAATATCAATAAATACTTGTAGTAAGCTGATGATATATACACCCTATTGAGACATGTACTGTCACAACAAGTCTGTGTAAAGAAACCTGAGGACAGAAAACAAATGGATCCAAAAAATCAACAAAGTCCGCCAAATTAACTCCAAAGTGGAGACAATGATGGAACAGAGTAACAAAGGGTCAGCAATGAAAGGAGTCCTTCAGGACAATAAATCCAAAGTCTGCAACATATGTGGCTCAAATAGCCAAGATGCAAGAGCTTACATGTCCACCAGATAAGAGATAATAATAGGAGTCCCCCAGAGCAGGATAACAGAGGCGGAGGAGTCCCGACGCGTATCGCCGTCACCCGGACGGCTTCATCAGGGGAAGGTGGCAACCTTATGCCAATGTAGTCCCTTAAGTACCTGTTCTGATGAGAGGCATAATGGCCACATGTGTGCTGGCATTCAGGGTGAGACCGGAAGCAGCCGACAGGTATGATGCAGACGTCTCTGCCTAATACACTCAACTGCGCAAGCGTCCCTCTTATGCGTCTGCTCATGCAAAATTTGACGCACATTAAGGACAGACGTCTGCAGCAGAGGAAGAAGAGGAGGAGGAGGAGGGAAGCCTTGATGGCAGTCAGCCATTGTCTGCTCAGTGAAGTGTCCTGGACGAGGTGGAGGAAGAAGAGGAAGAGGAGGATGAGGGGGATGATTATTTTGAGGAGGAGGTTGCTTCTCATGGGGCAAGAGAAAATGTTGGCTTGCTAAGGTCAGGTACAGGGTTTGTGTGTGACTGGAGGGATGTGGATTTGGCAGAAAGTGCTCCTCCACCCACCACTGTCAGTGCATCATTGACACCTGGAACATTGGCCCACATGTGTGATTATGTCTTGCGTATCCTAAAATGGGACCCCCGCATTGCCAAAATTATGAAGGATGATGACAACTGGTTGGCCAGCATCCTCAATCCACGCTATAAAGGCAAATTACAGAACATCATGCCACAAGAGAACCTAGAGCTAATATTGGCGAACAAACAAGCAATTCTGGTAACCGTTTGTTAGAGGCATTCCCAGCACACAGCAGCGGTGCAGGTTCTACCATGAGCCGTACTGGGCCAAATGGAAGAGGTGTTTGTGGTGCACACAGCAGAACTGAACTGGCGTTGGAGACAGGGGTTTCATGACCATGTTGTGGACTGATTTCTCGAGTACCGCTCACTTCACTGTTAATACTGAACGATTGCAACAGACAGGAGACAGCAGTTGTCAACTATGGTTCAAAATTACCTCCCCTCCCCTATCGATGTTCTCCCTCACAGTTCATTCCCCTTTGACTACTGGGCCTGTAAACTGGACACCTGGCCTGAATTGGCACAATATGCCCTACAGGAGCTCGCTTGCCCTGCTGGTAGTGTGCTATCAGAAAGAGTATTCAGTGCTGCTGGATTAATCCTGGCAGAAAGAAGGACACGGCTGTCAGCCCAAAATGTTGGTGATCTCACCTCCATTAAAATTAACCCTGCATGGGTTTCAAAAGATTTTGTCCCACCTTCCCCTGATGACACAGGTTGCCAGCAAAATGGCTCGCTTTGTCCTCCTCTTCCTCCGAGTTCTCCAAATCCTCCATTTGCAGCTGCTGAACGTCCAGCCTACACCTCAACATATGCCAGTTTTTCCACCTCCCTAACAGGGCTGTACCCCCCCCAGGGCCGGCGTCAGCACCTGGAGCACCCGGGCAAGTGCCGGTGCCCTGAGCAGGTGGGGGGGCCCACTCGTGGGCGACTGCACTGGCACAGGGCCCCTCATAGTACGCTGGTGTCTCTGATGGTGAGGGGGCCCACTCACCGTCAGAGACACTGGCGTACTATGAGGGGCCCTGTGTCAGTGCCATCGCCCATGAGTGGGCCCCCCCTGCTTGCTTAGGGACCCAGCACTTGCAATACTTACCTCTCCCTGCTCCATCGCTGTGACGTCTTCCACGTTTCCTGACAGTGACATTCAGGTCAGAGAGCGTGATGACGTCACGTCTGTACGCCCTCTGCCTGAACAGTCCAAGTGCAGAGAGCTGGTAGATGGCGACGCTGAGGAGACTAGAGTAGAGCAGTGACCAGCGACAATAGGTATTTAAATTTTTTTAATGTTTGGAGCAATATATGGGGAGCATTATACACTGGAGAATTATATATGGGGCCCATCATACACTTGAGCATCATAGATTGGGCCCATTATACACTGGAGCATCATATGGGGCCCATTATATATGGAGCATTATATAGGCCCATCATACACTGGAGCATCATCCATGGGGCCCATTATACACTGGAGCATTATAAATGGGGCCCATCATACACTGGAGCATCATATACTGTGCCCATTATACACTGGAGCATTATAAATGGGGCCCATTATATATGGAGCATTATACACTGTTTGCATAATTATTAGGCAAGTTGTATTTGAGAGGATTCTTTTTATTATTGAACAATAACTATGTTCTCAATCAACCCAAAAGACTCATAAATATCAAAGCTTAATATTTTTGGAAGTTGGAGTGGGGTTTTTTTAGATTTGGCTATCTTAGGAGGATATCTGTTTGTGCAAGTAACTATTACTGTGCAGAATTATTAGGCAACTTAATAAAAACCAAATATAATACCCATCTCACTTGTTTATTTTCACCAGGTAAACCAATATAACACAAAATTTAGAAATAAACATTTCTGACATTCAAAACAAAAAAAAGCCGTGACCAACATAGCCACCTTTCTTTACGATGACACTCAAAAGCCTTCCATCCATTGATTCTGTCAGTTGCTTGATCTGTTTGCAATCAACATTGCGTGCAGCAGCCACCACAGTCTCCCAGACACTGTTCCGAGAGGTGTAATGTTTTCCCTCCCTGTAGATCTCACATTTTATGAGGAACCACAGGTTCTCTATGGGGTTCAGATCAGGTGAACAAGGGGGCCATGTCATTATTTTTTCTTCTTTTAGACCTTTACTGGCCAGTCACGTTGTGGAGTATTTGGATGCATGTGATGGAGCATTGTCCTGCATGAAAATCATGTTTTTCTTGAATGATACCGACTTCTTCCTGTACCACTGCTTGAAGAAGGAGTCTTCCAGAAACTGGCAGTAGGTCTGGGAATTGAGCTTCACTCTATCCTCAACCAGAAAAGGTCCCACAAGTTCATCTTTGATGATACCAGCCCATACCAGTACCCCACCTCCACCTTGCTGGGTCTGAGTCGGATTGGAGCTATGTGCCCTTTACTGATCCAGTCTCGGGCCCATCCATCTGGCCCATCAAGAGTCACTCTCATTTCATCAGTCCATAAAACCTTAGAAAAATCAGTCTTAACTAGTGTTGAGCGATACGATACTGCAAATATCGGGTATCGGCCGATATTAGCTCTATCGGCCTTTCGATTCCGAATACCGATATTTTCGTCATATCGGATACCGGAATTGGGATTGTCACTGTCACTGTCTATGTCCGTCGGTCGGGTCTGTCACTGTCAGTGTCCGTCGGTCGGGTCTGTCAGGAGTCAGCGGCACTTACCTGGCAGAAGATCTCCGGTGGTCACGGCCTGGACTGCTTCATCGCCGCCATCATCTTTCCCCGGCGGTCACATGCAGTTTCTCGCGATAACTGCAGTGACTGCTGGGTAATCCCGGCCGTAAAGCAGTCAGTCCGATGACGTCACCGCCGGGGAAGCAGGTAATCAGCTGTGCTGCGTCGCGATGACAGGCTCTGCCTGTCATTGCGATGTAGCAGAGCTGGATCGTCGTGGGACTATCGTTACTATGGACTGCGTCGGACAGGTGGTATACTGTTGGTTTGTTTTTTTTCTTTTTTTACAGGAGATCGATGGCGTCGCAGGAATGAGAGTACAATAAAAGAAATGAAAACTGTGTTGTCTCTTTTATTTCATTAAAATACTTTTTTCTTGCTTTGTCTTTTTTTATGCATTTAATAACTTTGGGATTAATAATGGATCGGTGTCTTATTGACGCCTCTCCATTATTAACCGGGCTTATTGTCACCGTGCAATCAACGGTGACATTAACCCCTTATTACCCGCTCGCCACCGCTACAGGGCAAGTGGGAAGAGCCGGGTAAAGTGCCACAATTGGCACATCTTTTGATGCGTCAAATGTGGGGCTGCTGTAGCCTGGTATTATCAGGCTGTTGAGGGCCAAAATCCATGGGCCTTGACAGTCTTTTAATACCAGGCCGCAGCAGTCTGCATTTTACTTGGCTGGTTAACAAAAATAGGGGGACCCCTACGCCGTTTTTTTTTCGAGGGGATCCCCTATTTTTGTTAACCAGCCAAGCTAAGCAGACTGCTGTGGCCTGGTATTATCAGGCTTGCAAGGTCCATGGATATTGGATCCTTACCAGCCTGAAAAACCAGGCCTCAGCGGTCTGCTTCATCTGGCTGGTTAACAAAAATAGGGGGGACCCCACGCCAATTTTTTCGAGGGGATCCCCTATTTTTGTTAATCAGCCAAGATATGCAGACTGCTGTGGCCTGGTATTATCAGGCTGGCAAGGTCCATGGATCTTGGCTCCTTAACAGCCTGAAAATCCAGGCCTCAGCGGTCTGCTTCATCTGGCTGGTTAACAAAAATAGGGGGGACCCCACGCCAATTTTTTTCGAGGGGATCCCCTATTTTTGTTAACCAGTTCCCTCTGACGTCACTGATTGTGTCCCTGGCTGACCTGAAGTGAAAGTGGAAAGCAATCAATTAAGCTTTCCACTTCCTCTCCTGTCAGCCAGGAGAGGAACTCATTCATTTGGGGGTTTACTGTGAGGCTGCAGCATTAGCTGCGGTCCCTGCAGTAAACATTAACCCTTTCTGAAGGATTACACCGTGGGACCTGACTGTACATCGGATTGGTAAGAATAATTTTGCTTTATTATTTTCTTTTTATTACAGGAAATGGTTTTAGCAGGTAAATAAAATATGGTCAAAAACTGTGTGATTATTTCATTAAACTTCTTTTTTATTAAAGTGTGTGTGTGTTTGATTTTTCTTTCATACAATAGGATTAATAATTGATAGTTGTCTAATTGACAGCTCTCAATTATTAACCTGGCTTAAAGTGACCTTTCAATTGCAAGGTCATTTTAACCCCTTATTAACCCATTCGCCACCGCTACAGGGCAATGGGAATAGACGGGCAAAGTGCCAGAAAGGGCAAATCTAATTAAAGATTTGCCCTTTCTGGGGTGTCTGGGGGCAGATGTTAGTAGCCGGGGGGGGCAAAAATAATGGTCCCTCTCTGGGCTATTATTATCTGCCCCCACTCACTGGCTTTGTCTGTCTGGTTGCGAAAATAGGGCGGGAGCCCACGCATTTTTTTTCAGCAATTTTACACCTCATATATATATATACATGTCATTAAATTTGTGACACATATATATATATTTATATTTATAGTTCATACACTTCTACATAGTATAATAGCCGCTAATTCAATTGCCGGCTTTTGTGAAAATGCAGAACCCGACATGAAATGACACTTGGTTTACATAGAGTTAACCATGTCTTTTCATGTAGTTTGATATCTGATTTGCACAAACAATTACATGAGTGTAAAGGGTATGCCACACTGAACAATATCGCTAACGGGATCGCTAAAAAACGTCACTATTTAGCGATCCCGTTAGCGATGTTGTTCAGTGCGGCAGCTGCCAGCGACGAGCTTCCTGCTGTGATCTCGCTCGTCGCTGGAATCGTTCCGGACCCTATTTTCTCGTCGGCGCTCCCGCTGGGTAAGTAATATCGCTAGTGTGGCACCTTTTCTTAGCGATTTAGCGGTACTTTTGTACCGCTAAAGTCGTTAAGAAGATCGCTAACGGCGATAGCGTCGTTAACTATATTGCTAAATGTGGCCGCACTTAGCGATATAGAAACAATTCCTCTAGCGATCGCATTAGTATGCGTCGTTATCGTGATCGCTAGCGGGATTGTTTAGTGTGGCAGTACCTTAAGTGTGCAAAATTTCACACCTGTAGGGGTTAATTAAAGGTGTAAATTCGTAGCAAAAAAGTCCGTTATTTTTACAACGAATTTACACCTTTAATTAACCCCTACAGGTGTGAAATTTTGCACACATAGACTGATGTAATTGTTTGTGCAAATCAGATTGCAAACGACATGAAAAGACATGGTTAACCCTATGTACACCAAGTGTCATTTCATGTCGGGTGCTTCTGTCTTTTCACAGAAGCCGGCTTTACCCGGCAATTGAATCAGAGGATATTTTACTATGTAGAAGTGTATAAACTATACATATATGTGTATATATATATGTCACAATGACATGTACAGTTAGGTCCATAAATATTTGGAAAGAGACAACATTTATCTAATTTTGGTTCTAGACATTACCACAATGAATTTGAAACAAAACAAATCAGATGCCGTTGAAGTTCAGACTTTCAGCTTTCATTTGAGGGTATCCACATTAAAATTGGATGAAGGGTTTAGGAGTTTCAGCTCCTTAACATGTGCCACCCTGTTTTTAAAGGGACCAAAAGTAATTGGACAAATGACTCCAAGGCTATTTCATGGACAGGTCTGGGCAATCCCTTCGCTATGTCATTCTCAATTAAGCAGATGAAAGGGCCGGAGTTGATTTGAGGTGTGGTGTTTGCATTTGGAAGGTTTTGCTGTGAAGGAAACATGCGGTCACAGGAGCTCACCATGCAGGTGAAACAAGCCATCCTTAAGCTGCAAGAACAGAAAAAAACCCATCCAAGAAATTGCTACAACATTAGAAGTGGCAAAATCTACAATTTGGTACATCCTGAGAAAGAAAGAAAGCACTGGTGAACTCATCAATCCAAAAAGACCTGGGAGCCCATGGAAGACAACAGTGGTGGATGATCGCCGCATACTTTCTTTGGTGAAGAAGAACCCGTTCACAACATCAACTGAAGTCCAGAACACTCTCAGTGAAGTAGGTGTATCTGTCTCTAAGTCAACAGTAAAGAGAAGACTCCATGAAAGTAAATACAAAGGGTTCACATCTAGATGCAAACCATTCATCAATTCCAAAAATAGACAGGCCAGAGTTAAATTTGCTGAAAAACACCTCCAGAAGCCAGCTCAGTTCTGGAAAAGTATTCTATGGACAGATGAGACAAAGATCAACCTGTACCAGAATGATGGGAAGCCAAAAGTTTGGAGAAGAAAGGGAACGGCACATGATCCAAGGCACACCACATCCTCTGTAAAACATGGTGGAGGCAACGTGATGGCATGGGCATGCATGGCTTTCAATGGCACTGGGTCACTTGTGTTTATTGATGACATAACAGCAGACAAGAGTAGCCGGATGAATTCTGAAGTGTACCGGATATACTTTCAGCCCAGATTCAGCCAAATGCTGCAAACTTGATTGGACGGCGCTTCATAGTACAGATGGATAATGACCCCAAGCATACAGCCAAAGCTACACAGGAGTTCATGAGTGCAAAAAAGTGGAACATTCTTCAATGGCCAAGTCAATCACCAGATCTTAACCCAATTGAGCATGCATTTCACTTGCTCAAATCCAGACTTAAGAGGGAAAGACCCACAAACAAGCAAGACCTGAAGGCTGCAGCTGTAAAGGCCTGGCAAAGCATTAAGAAGGAGAAACCCAGCGTTTGGTGATGTCCATGGGTTCCAGACTTAAGGCAGTGATTGCCTCCAAAGGATTCGCCACAAAATATTGAAAATAAAAATATTTTGTTTGGGTTATGTTTATTTGTCCAATTACTTTTGACCTCCTAAAATGTGGAGTGTTTGTAAAGAAATGTGTACAATTCCTACATTTTCTAACACATATTTTGTTCAACCCTTCAAATTAAACGTTACAATCTGCACTTGAATTCTGTTGTAGAGGTTTCATTTCAAATCCAATGTGGTGGCATGCAGAGCCCAACTCGTGAAAATTGTGTCACTGTCCAAATATTTCTGGCCCTGACTGTATATATATATATGTATTCTATGTGTGTATATTTAGTGTTTACAAGGAAATAAAGGTTTTTTTTAGTTGCGATATTTTGTTACCATAGACTTACATGGGACTTCCGGTATCGGAATCGGATATCGGCGATATTTAGTGATATCGGCGATACCATTCCGATCCGATATTTTTAGATATCGAGCAGTATCGCTCAACACTAGTCTTAACATATTTCTTGGCCCAGTCTTGACATTTTATGTTATGTTTCTTATTCAAAGGTGGTCGTTTTCCAGCCTTCCTGTTATGAATGTGCTAGAGATGGTTTCTGAGCAGAGGCTCCCTCTGGTGGTTACAGACAGTACTGAACCTTTCAGCGAGGAGTGGCAATCTGGAATCATGGACTGGTCTGATATAAGGGAGGTTGTCATGTATAGTGTACAGTTCCTATAGCGTCTTGTGCTTGGGTGCGAGGAAAACACAGGAGACATAGGTTGAAATAAAATGACTTGTATTACTTCATACAAGCATGCTGAAAAGTTCACACAGTTTGCAGGAACAGAGGCAGGAGACACAGCAGGCCAGAGTAACTGCAAGCACTACAATAAATCTCCAAAGCAGGTTCAGGATCTCTTCTCTGTACCGTAATTCCTCTGCAAACATGGATTCACCAAACAGCAGGTTTCCAGAGTCCAAAAGTGTTCCAAGGTTCCTCAGTAGGGAATAGCTGGAGTACAAGTCCAAGGTTTCCAGGAGTCAGGTCACAGACTGACTGAGGCTTGATTCAGGAGCACTGATTGTTCAGCTGAGGCTGCTTAAGAAGCAAGAGGGAAGAATCAGGGTGGGAACATAAAAACTGGAAACTCCATATTAACTGAGGGCAAGAGCTGCAGAAAGACAGAAAGCAAAATGGCTGACGGAAAACTGAGTTTCAAGGAACATGTCAACAGAGACAAAGAACCTTACATTACTCCCCCCTTAGGGACAACCTCCGGATGACCTCAGACCAGGCTTGTCAGGGTACCTCTGATGAAACTGGCGGAGCAGGCGAGGAGCATTTACATTATTGACTGGTTCCCATGAGTTGTCCTCCACTGGGTAGCCCTGCCATTTAATCAAATATTGCAATTGATTTCTGTACAACCTGGAATCTAGAATCCTTTCCACCATAAATTCTTCCTGACCATCGACCAGCACTGGGTCAGGGCAAGGAGAAAAACGTCCAGGAAACGTATTGGGTGTTGCAGCCTTTAGTAGGGATACATGAAAGACAGGGTGGATTCTCATAGTTCTGGGCAGTTGAAGACGACAAGCAACAGCACTTATAATCTTACTGATCTTATAAGGTCCAATGTACTTATGTCCCAATTTAGACGATGGAATCTTTAATTTAAGATTTCTGGTTGACAGCCAGACCAAATCTCCTACCTTGAAAGCTGGTGCAGGTTTACAAAATTTATCTGCTGCTTTCTTGTACCTTTCCTGAGCCAATTCTAGATTTTCCTTTAGAAGATCCATATTCTTTTGTAAAGAAGTGATTCTTTCAGCCACTGCCGGCAAGGGCGTATCTATGGGAAATCGAGGAAGAATGTTAGGATGATAACCTAGATTGGAGTAAAAAGGAGACTGCTTAGTGGAGGCGCTCTGAGAGTTGTTATAAGAGAACTCAGCCAGTGGAAGTAGATCCACCCAATCATCTTGTAGGTGGCAGATAAAACAGCGGAGATACTGCTCCAGGGTCTGATTGGTTCGTTCTGTCTGTCCATTAGTCTGGGGATGAAAAGCAGAAGAAAGGTTTACTTTAATGTGCAATGCTGCACAGAAATTTTGCCAAAACCTTGAAGTGAATTGCACCCCTCGATCCGAAATGACCTCATCCGGTACTCCATGTAAGCGAAACACATTCTTAATCATCAAGTCTGATGTCTGTTTTGCAGTGGGTAAGCCGACACAAGGGATAAAATGAGCTGCCTTTGTTAGACGGTCATCCACCACTAGAATGATGTTCTTTCCCTTGAGAGGTTGGTAACTCCACAATGAAGTCCATAGAAATGGATCCCCACGGGCGGGACGGGGTGGGAAGAGGTTGAAACAGACCAGTTGGTGAGGAGCGAGGTGTTTTGCATCTTGCACAGACTTCACATGAAGTGACATAGTTTAAAACATCTTTCCTGTAAGTGGGCCACCAAAAGAAACGAGAAAGAAATTCTTGTGTCTTTAGAATTCCCCTATGCCCGGCTATCTTGGAATCGTGGATGAGTTGCAATACTCTTAATCTGACTGTTTCAGGTATATACAGACGTTGTCCCTGAATCCACACACCATTCTTAAAGACAAGACTTACGTCCCTTGGGGGTTGAGCCAACAAAGAATCCGCATGGTATGCTTCCTTGATGTCCTTAAGTAGGTCTTGATTATGAATCACTCCCAGGAATCTAGAGTCAGGAAGAATAGTCTTAGGAGGAGTAAGTGGACGTGTCTCTGCTGAATGAATCCTAGAGAGTGCATCAGCCTTTCCATTGCGTGATCCTGGTCTATAAGAAATGACAAAATTAAATTGGTTTAGGAAAAGATTCCAGCGAGCCTGGCGAGGAGTCAGGCACTTAGCCGACCTGATAAATTCAAGGTTACGATGGTCTGTCAGGACGACTATTTGCTGTGCAGCTCCCTGAAGAAGGTGTCTCCATTCCTTGAAGGCGGCAATAATGGCCAACAATTCTCTATTGCCCACATCGTAGTTCCTCTCAGCCGAAGACAACTGCTGGGAAAAGAAGGCACAGGGATGCAAGACATTCTTCTCACCTGTTCTCTGAGAGAGTATAGCTCCAACGGCACAGTCTGAAGCATCCACCTCTATTATGAAGGCAAGCTCGGGGTTGGGATGTACTAAGATAGGTGCGGTGGTAAATTTATCCTTTAAACAGGAAAATGCTTCCTGAGCTTGCGGGTCCAGGAGAACCTAGACTGTTTCCGGGTAAGTTGGGTGATAGGTGACACTACCTCAGAAAAATTCTTAATGAAACGTCTATAGAAGTTGGCAAATCCGATGAAACGCTGCACCTCCTTCACATTTCTAGGAATTGGCCAATCCTTGATGGCTTGGGTCTTGCTTCCATCCGTACTAATCCCTTGCGTAGATAGTACTTACCCCAGAAATTGAATTTCGGTCCTATGGAATTCACACTTTTCAAGTTTGATGTAGAGATGGTTTTGTCTTAGGCGTTCTAAGACCATTCTCACATGTCCATGATGTTCCTCTGTGGAGTTAGAAAAAATTAGAATATCATCCAGATAAATCACCACAAATGTATCTAGGAGATCCCTGAAGATATCATTCACGAAGTGTTGGAAAGTGGCTGGGGCGGTACTCAGACCAAAAGGCATAACTAGATATTCAAAGTGTCCATAGCGTGACCTGAAAGCAGTCTTCCATTCATCCCCAGGTCTAATACGGACCAAGTTATAGGCCCCACGGAGATCCAGTTTAGAGAAAATTTTGGCATGCCGCACTCTCTCCAACAACTCAGGGATTAAAGGCAATGGATAACGGTTTCTAATAGTAACCTTATTGAGTTCCCTATAGTCTATGCAAGGTCTCAGAGATCCATCTTTCTTCTTCACAAAGAAGATGGGTGCACCTGCGGGAGATGAAGAGGGGCGTATGAAGCCCTTGGCTAAATTTTCGTCTATATAATCCTTCAAAGCTTTTAGCTCGGGCCCCGCTAGGGGTAGATCTTACCAAAAGGTATCTCGGCTCCAGGCAATAATTCAATTGGACAATCATATGGACGGTGAGGAGGAAGCTGAACAGCGTTCTTCTTGTCACATAAATCCACATAGTCCTGGTATACAGCTGGTAGTTCAGGGACTGACATGGTTCCTTTAGGAACAGAGCAAGCTGAAACTCCATTGACTCATCTGTTTCTCCGGAAAGTGTAATTCCTTGGTCTCCCAGTTAATCGTAGGATTCTGCGCCTGCAGCCATGGTAGCCCTAGAATAATGGGGAAAATGGGGAGAAGCGATAAGCATAAAAGACATTTTCTCTTGATGATCTTTACCCATAAGGACCCTCAAAGGCTCTGTTTCTTGATCCACTGGTCCAGAAGTCAGTAGAGAGCCATCCACAGTCTCCATCTGTACTGGAGTAGCCTTCTTCACTGAACGTATCCCCTGTTTCAGAGCAAAGGAGATATCCATAAAATTTCCACTTGCTCCTGAGTCGATCATAGCAGAGCTAGACACCAGACTGAGTCAACCCAGAGTTTGATGGAAAGGAAGCAATGAGAATTGTTTCTTTTACAACTCAGCTGGGACACCGCTGAGGAAACTTGAAAAATTGCAGCGTTTATACCGTCATCGTCCCCAGAACTAACAGAGTTTAAGTCCGAGAAATCAAGATCTCTTGCAGCAGATCTCTCTGGAGCCTGAGGCTCGGACATGACAGAGCTCCTCTCGCAACACTCACAGTGAATGACTGCTGCAGTAGTCTTACGAGAACGGCTGGGGCAGTTTATAATGAAGTGCCCTGACTTACCACAGTAGAAACATAGATTTTCCTTTATACGATGTTCTTTGCGTGCATCACTAACCCGTCTTTGTAAAGAGTCCCCCTGCATGGGTTCAGGTTCTGGTTCCCTTGTGATCCTACTCAAAGGTTCCTTAGCTGAGGAGGGAGGTAGTAAAAGGTTTAGTGCGATTATTTTCGAACCATCTCTCTTGTCTGCGTTCAGTCAGACGAGCATCAATTACGGATACAATAGTTAATAAAGTCACCTAACGCAATGGGAGGGTCGGCACGAGCAAGTTCATCCTTAATCAGTGGAGATAACCCTTTCCGAAAAAAGATTTTTTAGCGGAAGTGTCCCAAGTGGTATCAAGAGCCCATCTCCTGAAATCCAGGGCATATTCGGCTACTGAACGCTTACCTTGGCACAAAGTTAACATGGCTGCTTCAGCTGTTGCACCTCGATTGGGGTCATCAAACACCTGCCCCATGGCTGAAATAAAAGCATCAAGGTGATTCAAACAATCATCCTCAGTCTCAATCAGAGGGTTTGCCCACATCAAAGCCTTATTGGTAAGCAACATGATTATAGTAAGCACTTTGGATCGTTCAGTGGGAAATTGTGAAGCATGTGCAGAGAAAAATAAATTGCATTGATTAATAAATCCCCTGAATTTCTCACGTTCACCGCCAAAACGAAAAGGAGGTAATTTGGGGATCCCAGAACTCGGGGTTATGGCAGGAGCCTGGGCTCGTTCCTCTAGAGCCTCAATCCTGGCTCGCAATTCCTGGGTAGTCTGTCCAACACTTGCAAATTATGATTAGTGAGGTCCTGTAGGCTTGCAAAACGGGTTTTTAAAGTCTGTACATCTGAAAGGATTGTATCAGTCACTCGCAAAGTTCCTTTATGCGGGCCTCCATCTTCCAGATCTTTTAAGGCAGAAGTGCTGGAAGGAGAAGAGGAAAGGAAAAAAAAAAAAAAAAACAATAGTGTTTACTGTGGTAACACTCCAGAGCAAAATTTTAAGGGAATGCGCTCACCTGGAATGGTTGTGAGAAGTCACAACCACTGTCATCACATAAGGTATTAAACGGACATCTGATATCCACAGTTCACAGCAGACACGGCTTTCCCAGACCCAGCAGACACTAAACATTGGCTCCTGAATCTTGTCATGTATAGTGTACAGTTCCTATAGCGTCTTGTGCTTGGGTGCGAGGAAAACACAGGAGACATAGGTTGAAATGAAATGACTTGTATTACTTCATACAAGCATGCTGAAAAGTTCACACAGTTTGCAGGAACAGAGACAGGAGACACAGCAGGCCAGAGTAACTTCAAGCACTACAATAATTCTCCAAAATACTTCATGAAGAAACAACCCAATATAATTAATCTCCAATGTTAATATGTGTCAAACCTGAATCATATGGGCAAAATATGGGACATATAAGGAAAAAATCGCCGAAAATATGAAATAAACTAGCGGAAAAAATGCGATCAAAAAATTCCAAAAGAATGCACAAATAGTACAAAAATATTTATTTTATTATATCAGAATACAAGGTAAAAAATGGGACAGGGGTCAATACCAAAATGCACATGAGAATGAGGGGCACACAAAGTGGGATAGGGGGATAAAGATGGTGTATATAATATCAATTAGTACATGGCAAAATTGCCAAGTCATGTCTATATATAATCAATTATTTGCCAAAAATGTAATAAAGCATGTAATGACAATTGGTCGAAAGTCCTATATGGAGATATAACAGGACATAATATAGCAGACACTTGTTCGCCTGCAATAGACATGCAAAACACCTCCCATAAAGTCCAATTCAATATGGTACAAATAGCAGGACAATTGTAATGAACAAAGTATTTACCTGCAGTAATCAAATAAATGGACCTCCACAGCGTGCCCACCCCGACGCGCGTTTCGGCAATATAGCCTTTTTCAAGGGGTAGGGAAAAGAGGAAGACAGGGGTTTAAAAACACTGCATCCTCCAATGAGATGGCCAATTCAAGTCATGTGCCTAAGTGAACCAATAATAGGCAGCCTGATATTAGCCCAATGATTTCTAGTCAGAATAAAGCTGCAATTCCCATTTGCCGAATTTGCCGGCCACATGGTGACGCGCACGCTACCACAGGAACCAGGGACGCGCGGCCGCGTCGGCGTCACGTGACCGGTGACACGGCGGTCAGGTGACCAATCACCGTGCCAAAGGAGACGCCGAGAGCGGCCGGACGTGACAGGGCCTGCAGCGCATGCGCGTGCTGGAGGCGAGCAAGGCAATGGGTAACAGTGACGCTAAGATAACATGTAAATCCATCCCCGATTAACTAATGATTAATTAACAACAACATGTGTCTAAAATATCTATCACATATACAATAGCCTATATATCTATCAAGTATATATTAATATTAACAATCAAACAACATAAGGTATAGGTGATGTACATATGATTGCTGGAAAGATCAACACTTGATTGAAGAAATCACCACAAATCGGGAGGGATCATACTGATTAGTAGTGGGCAGGATTGATAACATGGCGGGCATATCCAATATATGTAGCACTTGTTGCCATACATGGAGTCGATGCAGGAATATTACTGTAAAAATTAAAATAAGGTTAAAATCAAGTATGAAACACGTCATGTGCCAAACTGGCACTAACCCAAGACAGCATCAAATGAACCTTACAGCATTTATAAGAATGGAACGAAGCTAATAGCTTCGTTAAGACCCTTCGGATGGACCGAATCAAGCGTCCATATCCATTTAGTTTCACATTGGGATAATTTCTGTGTCATATTACCACCACGTGCCCGGGATCAATTAAATCATACCCTAACCCTAAGAAGGGAACTGTCACTACCATGGTGGATCTTAAAATGACGTGGTAGCGTCCTGAGCGTGGACAGGTCCTCGTGGTCGGCGGCCGCCTGAATGCCCAGTACGTGTTCACGCACACGTACTTTGAGCTGACGTGTTGTCATCCCAACGTATATAAGTCCACAAGGACAGAGGGCAAAATAGACTACATATCTGGAGACACATGATATGTGTCTCCTAATTTTATAAGTCCTAGTGCCCTCAGAATTGAAAAAAAAGATCAGTGCGGTCAATATTAGGCAGGCGACACAGCGACCACAAGGAGCACTGCCACATACAGGACGGCCACCATCTAAGAAAGTAGTTTTTCTATCACCATGGTAGTGACTGTGAACCAGAAAATCCCTAAGATTCTTCGAGCGTCTGATGGTGATGCTTGGTGTAGGTGGAATAATCTGATTTAATATGGGGTCGTTCTGGAGGATAGTCCAGGCTTTTTGAAGAACCCCCTCAAGCGTGCAAACTGCGCATTATATGTTGTAATGTATCTCACCTTCTGATCCAATTTCCTCCCCTTATCTTTGTATAGCAATGATTCACGTGTGGCATGTTTGGCCCTATTAAGGGCTCTTTTGACTGCACGCCTGCTATAACCGCGTTCAAGGAATCTATTGGAAAGATCCTGGGCTTGAAACATAAAATCCTGATCATTTGAGCAAATTCTATGCAAACGCAGAAATTGACCAATGGGGATGGAATTAATGAGAGGTCTTGGATGGCGGAGGAGGCGTGAAGCAACATGTTTGTAGATGTTTTTTCTGAAAATAGTAGTCTGCAAAGTATTATCCGAATCTCGCCATACTTTTACATCTAAGAAATCAACATATGTTGATCAAAAGAATAAGTGATATGAATTTTTTATCATTAGAGTTAAGGACCTGAATAAACTCACCTAGATGATTAGAATTCCCCTGCCAGATCAGAAAAATGTCGTCGATGTACCGCACCCAAAAGGGGATGCGGTCCATCGACGAACTCCGATCCGACAGGGGGAGGTCCCTCTCCCACAGCCCCAGGAACAGGTTGGCGTAAGCGGGGGCAAATGATGCCCCCATAGCTGTACCCTGGAGCTGTAGGTAGAAAGACCCCTTAAAGATAAAAAATTATGCGTGAGTGAAACTCAAGAAGCTCCAAAATCAAGCAACGATCTCAGATGGTAAATTTGACATATGTAAAAAATGTTTAGTAGCTGCCAGGCCATCTTTATGTTTTATAATGGTGTACAGGGATTCTACATCACCTGTCACCAAGATGGTATCCTGGCCAATATGAAGCCATCCACTCTTTTGAGGAACTCGCCAGTGTCCAATAAGAAGGAGGGAAGACTCCCCACAATCGGCTGGAGTTTGGAGTCAATCCAAAGATTGACCTTTTCAAGATAATTACCCGAACCAGAGATAATTGGACGACCTGGGGGCTCCTCAGATTTTTGTGCACCTTAGGTACAGGTAGAAGGTAGAGATGGTGGGTTCGTGCACCTGTAGTGCCGAAGCCAGCTCTTTGGTGATAACCTCATCTCTTACTGCCCTGTTCAAGATTTTAGACAATTCACCAGCAAATGACAAAAGGGGGTTATATGTAAGGCGTTTGTAACAGGTCTTGTTATTAAGTTGCCTGTATGATTCCCTCTCATAGAGGGACTTAGGCCATTTAAACTATATTACCCCCTTGTCAGCTGGCTTCAGCACCACGTCTGGAAGAGCCCTCAGGGCGTCAATCTCATACGTTCTTCCTTGGTTAAGTTGTCATTACTAATGGTTGTAGGAATATTCATAAAGTCCTTAGTAACCACCTGTACAAAAGATCAATAGGTGTACATGTCGATAAAGGTGGAAATTTCTTGGATTTGACTCTAATCGATGGGGGAATCTTACCTCCCTCTCCTTGGACATGTTCAAGAGACAACTCCTCCAATTCTTGAAGAGCTATTTGTTCTTCCGCTGTAGGGAATAAAGAATTTTTTGAGGATCAAAAAAATGTCTCTTGAATATCAAGGACCTAGCAAATAGGTGTAGATCCTTGATGGCTGTAAATGCATTGAAATGGATCTAGGTGAGAATGTAAGTCCCTTATTTAATAAAGATATATCACTCTCGGACAAAATATGTGAACCTAAATTAATTACCTTATTGTTCTTGCTCTGCTCTGGTGGCTGGTATTGCATCCGTTTATATGGATGAAAATTGCCATCCCTTTGTCTCTTAGATCTAGGTCCAGACCGCGTCATTATAGAAGAAGTGGACCATTCGGATGAATCACTCACAGAGGAGAGAGAACTTACAGACGGTGCACTATGCATCTTTGGGACACTAGCATTAGGTCTCCGCCAATAATATACATTTTTACTGGCAAAATCCTTAGTGTCTCTCTGTAATTTGGTGGATTGTACTTCATGTATTTTCTTGACACAATTGTCCAAGCTTTTTTCAATCTGAGATTCATAATTCTTGATTTTTATCCACAGGACAGTTAGCTTTGAGATTACGCTCAGCATCATCAATCAATTTATCAAGATCTGTAATGGCCTTAGAATTTAACTCGACCAAAAGTTGCATGAGTGTAAATGAACATGTGCACACGCCTCCTCCCATCGCCCAATGAGCTCAACATCTTCCACAGGATACGAGGGAATGACTCGTACTCGCAGCCCTCTAGGGATCAGCTTGCAAGAGATGTACCTCTCCAAGAAACCTCTATTCCACCATATTTTCGTGCGTTTGATTAGCAATTTTTCAATTTCCTGGGCTGATTGTCAAAAGCTGGTTCAGCTGACGGCTGTAATTCAGTCCCATTAATACCAAATACCTGATCAATTTGACCAAGCCAAGTTCTGTCCTTGGCTCGGAAGTCCATGTCCAAGAAGAAGACAAAGCCTGTGCAAAACACAGCAATTAGATACCACAAATACTTCATGAAGAAACAACCCAATATAATTAATCTCCAATGTTAATATGTGTCAAACCTGAATCATATGGGCAAAATATGGGACATATAAGGAAAAAATCGCCGAAAATATGAAATAAACTAGCGGAAAAAATGCGATCAAAAAATTCCAAAAGAATGCACAAATAGTACAAAAATATTTATTTTATTATATCAGAATACAAGGTAAAAAATGGGACAGGGGTCAATACCAAAATGCACATGAGAATGAGGGGCACACAAAGTGGGATAGGGGATAAAGATGGTGTATATAATATCAATTAGTACATGGCAAAATTGCCAAGTCATGTCTATATATAATCAATTTTTTGCCAAAAATGTAATAAAGCATGTAATGACAATTAGTAGAAAGTCCTATATGGAGATATAACAGGACATATATAGCAGACACATGTTCGCCTGCAATAGACATGCAAAACACCTCCCATAAAGTCCAATTCAATATGGTACAATAGCAGGACAATTGTAATGAACAAAAGTATTTACCTGCAGTAATCAAATAAATGGACCTCCACAGCGTGCCCACCCCGACGCGCGTTTCGGCAATATAGCCTTTTTCAAGGGGTAGGGAAAAAGAGGAAGACAGGGTTTAAAAACACTGCATCCTCCAATGAGATAGCCAATTCAAGTCATGTGCCTAAGTGAACCAATAATAGGCAGCCTGATATTAGCCCAATGATTTCTACGTCAGAATAAAGCTGCAATTCCATTTGCCGAATTTGCCTGCCCACATGGTGACGCGCACGCTACCACAGGAACCAGGGACGCGCGGCCGCGTCGGCGTCACGTGACGGTGACACGGCGGTCAGGTGACCAATCACCGTGCCAACGGAGACGCCGAGAGCGGCCGGACGTGACAGGGCCTGCAGCGCATGCGCGTGTGGAGGAAAGCAAGGCAATGGGTAACAGTGACGCTAAGATAACATGTAAATCCATCCCCGATTAACTAATGATTAATTAACAACAACATGTGTCTAAAATATCTATCACATATACAATAGCCATATATACCTATCAAGTATATATTAATATTAACAATCAAACAACATAAGGTATAGGTGATGTACATATGATTGCTGGAAAGATCAACACTTGATTGAAGAAATCACCACAAATCGGGAGGGATCATACTGATAGTAGTGGGCAGGATTGATAACATGGCGGGCATATCCAATATATATTTAGACACAACGTCATATACAATGCTATATATAAAATAGTGCCGAAAGCAATATTGCTTCATCCCAAATCTGGCCCAATGGCCCATAAGTGGTGGATGATATACTCCAAAAAGTCAATAGTATACACCAAAAGAAAGGAGTAAAGACATCATCATTTTATAAAAATACAAAGGCTTTATTAATAAACAACAATATGCCAACAAATAGTGGCCTACAATACAGAGATAAAATATGGAGGCAAAAAAACTGCGGGTATAGCAAGCAGGGGTAGCACAGACACATAAGTAACCAGGGTATATCAGGAATATAGTTTGTCACTTAAATAGTGTGCAAATTGGTGCATATCACTACATATAAATATATAGCACAAGACTCATTAGGCCACAAATAGCCATTAGTAGTCATAATACAACATAATAAGCATCAAAATGTCAGGGGGTCGCCGGGGACGCACAGTCCGAACCAGGTAATATGGGTAAGAACCAATGACCAGACATTTTGATGCTTATTATGTTGTATTATGACTACTAATGGGCTATTTGTGGCCTAATAAGTCTTGTGCTATATATTTATATGTAGTGATATGCACCAATTTGCACACTATTTAAGTGACAAACTATATTCCTGATATACCTGGTTACTTATGTGTCTGTGCTACCCTGCTTGCTATACCCGCAGTTTTTTTGCCTCCATATTTTATCTCTGTATTGTAGGCCACTATTTGTTGGCATATTGTTGTTTATTAATAAAGCCTTTGTATTTTTATAAAATGATGATGTCTTTACTCCTTTCTTTTGGTGTATACTATATCCAATATATGTAGCACTTGTTGCCATACATGGAGTCGATGCAGGAATATTACTGTAAAAATTAAAATAAGGTTAAAATCAAGTATGAAACACGTCATGTGCCAAACTGGCACTAACCCAAGACAGCATCAAATGAACCTTACAGCATTTATAAGAATGGAACGAAGCTAATAGCTTCGTTAAGACCCTTCGGATGGACCGAATCAAGCGTCCATATCCATTTAGTTTCACATTGGGATAATTTCTGTGTCATATTACCACCACGTGCACGGGATCAATTAAATCAATACCCTAACCCTAAGAAGGGAACTGTCAATACCATGGTGGATCTTAAAAATGAGTGGTAGCGTCCTGAGCGTGGACAGGTCCTCGTGGTCGGCGGCCGCCTGAATGCCAGTACGTGTTCACGCACACGTACTTTGAGCTGACGTGTTGTCATCCCAACGTATATAAGTCCACAAGGACAGAGGGCAAAATAGACTACATATCTGGAGACACATGATATGTGTCTCCTAATTTTATAAGTCCTAGTGCCCTCAGAATTGAAAAAAAGATCAGTGCGGTCAATATTAGGGCAGGCGACACAGCGACCACAAGGAGCACTGCCACATACAGGACGGCCACCATCTAAGAAAGTAGTTTTTCTATCACCATGGTAGTGACTGTGAACCAGAAAATCCCTAAGATTCTTCGAGCGTCTGATGGTGATGCTTGGTGTAGGTGGAATAATTGATTTAATATGGGGTCGTTCTGGAGGATAGGCCAGGCTTTTGAAGACACCCCCTCAAGCGTGCAAACTGCGCATTATATGTTGTAATGTATCTCACCTTCTGATCCAATTTCCTCCCTTATCTTTGTATAGCAATGATTCACGTGTGGCATGTTTGGCCCTATTAAGGGCTCTTTGACTGCACGCCTGCTATAACCGCGTTCAAGGAATCTATTGGAAAGATCCTGGCTTGAAACATAAAATCCTGATCATTTGAGCAAATTCTACGCAAACGCAGAAATTGACAATGGGGATGGAATTAATGAGAGGTCTTGGATGGGCGGAGGAGGCGTGAAGCAACATGTTTGTAGATGTTTCTTTTCTGAAAATAGTAGTCTGCAAAGTATTATCCGAATCTCGCCATACTTTTACATCTAAGAAATCAACATTTATGTTGATCAAAAGAATAAGTGATATGAATATTTTTATCATTAGCGTTAAGGACCTGAATAAACTCACCTAGATGATTAGAATTCCCCTGCCAGATCAGAAAAATGTCGTTGATGTACCGCACCCAAAAGGGGATGCGGTCCATCGACGAACTCCAATGAGATGGCCAATTCAAGTCATGTGCCTAAGTGAACCAATAATAGGCAGCCTGATATTAGCCCAATGATTTCTCACTCACGCATAATTTTTTTTATCTTTAAAGGGTCCTTCTACCTACAGCTCCAGGGTACAGCTATGGGGGCGTCATTTGCCCCCGCTTACGCCAACCTGTTCCTGGGGCTGTGGGAGAGGGACCTCCCCCTGTCGGATCGGAGTTCGTCGATGGACGCATCCCCTTTTGGGTGCGGTACATCGACGGCATTTTTCTGATCTGGCAGGGGAATTCTAATCATCTGGTGAGTTTATTCAGGTCCTTAACTCTAATGATAAAAAATTCATATCACTTATTCTTTTGATCAACATACTGTTGATTTCTTAGATGTAAAAGTATGGCGAGATTCGGATAATACTTTGCAGACTACTATTTCAGAAAAGAAACATCTACAAACATGTTGCTTCACGCCTCCTCCGCCCATCCAAGACCTCTCATTAATTCCATCCCCATTGGTCAATTCTGCGTTTGCATAGAATTTGCTCAAATGATCAGGATTTTTATGTTTCAAGCCAGGATCTTTCCAATAGTATTCCTTGAACGCGGTTATAGCAGGCGTGCAGTCAAAAGAGCCCTTAATAGGGCCAAACATGCCACACGTGAATCATTGCTATACAAAGATAAGGGGAGGAAATTGGATCAGAAGGTGAGATACATTACAACATATAATGCGCAGTTTGCACGCTTGAGGGGGTGTCTTCAAAAAGCCTGGACTATCCTCCAGAACGACCCCATATTAAATCAGATTATTCCACCTACACCAAGCATCACCATCAGACGCTCGAAGAAATCTTAGGATTTTCTGGTTCACAGTCACTACCATGGTGATAGAAAAACTACTTTCTTAGATGGTGGCCGTCCTGTATGTGGCAGTGCTCCTTGTGGTCGCTGTGTCGCCTGCCCTAATATTGACCGCACTGATCTTTTTTTCAATTCTGAGGGCACTAGGACTTATAAAATTAGGAGACACATATCATGTGTCTCCAGATATGTAGTCTATTTTGCCCTCTGTCCTTGTGGACTTATATACGTTGGGATGACAACACGTCAGCTCAAAGTACGTGTGCGTGAACACGTACTGGGCATTCAGGCGGCCGCGACCACGAGGACCTGTCCACGCTCAGGACGCTACCACGTCTTTTAAGATCCCCATGGTAGTGACAGTTCCCTTCTTAGGGTTAGGGGTATTGATTTAATTGATCCCGGTGCACGTGGTGGTAATATGACACAGAAATTATCCCAATGTGAAACTAATGGATATGGACGCTTGATTCGGTCCATCCGAAGGGTCTTAACGAAGCTATTAGCTTCGTTCCATTCTTATAAATGCTGTAAGGTTCATTTGATGCTGTCTTGGGTTAGTGCCAGTTTGGCACATGACGTGTTTCATACTTGATTTTAACCTTATTTTAATTTTTACAGTAATATTCCTGCATCGACTCCATGTATGACAACAAGTGCTACATATATTGGATATGCCCGCCATGTTATCAATCCTGCCCACTACTATCAGTATGATCCTCCCGATTTGTGGTGTTTCTTCAATCAAGTGTTGATCTTTCCAGCAATCATATGTACATCACCTATACCTTATGTTGTTTGATTGTTAATATTAATATATACTTGATAGGTATATAGGCTATTGTATATGTGATAGATATTTTAGACACATGTTGTTAATTAATCATTAGTTAATCGGGGGATGGATTTACATGTTATCTTAGCGTCACTGTTACCCATTGCCTTGCTCGCCTCCAGCACGCGCATGCGCTGCAGGCCCTGTCACGTCCGGCGCTCTCGGCGTCTCCGTTGGCACGGTGATTGGTCACCTGACCGCCGTGTCATCGGTCACGTGACGCCGACGCGGCCGCGCGTCCCTGGTTCCTGTGGTAGCGTGCGCGTCACCATGTGGGCGGGCAAAATTCGGCAAATGGGATTTGCAGCTTTATTCTGACGTAGAAATCATTGGGGCTAATATCAGGCTGCTATTATTGGTTCACTTAGGCACATGACTTGAATTGGCCATCTCATTGGAGGATGCAGTGTTTTTAAACCCCTGTCTTCCTCTTTTTCCCTACCCCTTGAAAAAGGCTATATTGCCGAAACGCGCGTCGGGGTGGGCACGCTGTGGAGGTCCATTTATTTGATTACTGCAGGTAAATACTTTGTTCATTACAATTGTCCTGCTATTTGTACCATATTGAATTGGACTTTATGGGAGGTGTTTTGCATGTCTATTGCAGGCGAACATGTGTTGCTATATTATGTCCTGTTATATCTCCATATAGGACTTTCTACCAATTGTCATTACATGCTTTATTACATTTTTGGCAAATAATTGATTATATATAGACATGACTTGGCAATTTTGCCATGTACTAATTGATATTATATACACCATCTTTATCCCCCTATCCCACTTTGTGTGCCCCTCATTCTCATGTGCATTTTGGTATTGACCCTGTCCCATTTTTTACCTTGTATTCTGATATAATAAAATAAATATTTTTGTACTATTTGTGCATTCTTTTGGAATTTTTTGATCGCATTTTTTCCCCTAGTTTATTTCATATTTTCGGTGATTTTTTCCTTATATGTCCCATATTTTGCCCATATGATTCAGGTTTGACACATATTAAATTGGAGATTAATTTATTGGGTTGTTTCTTCATGAAGTATTTGTGGTATCTAATTGCTGTGTTTTGCACAGGCTTTGTCTTCTTCTTGGACATGGACTTCGAGCCAAGGACAGAAACTTGGCTTGGTCAAATTGATCAGGTATTTGGTATTATGGGACTGAATTACAGCCGTCAGCTGAACCAGCTTTTGACAATCAGGCCCAGGAAATTGAAAAATTGCTAATCAAACGCACGAAAATATGGTGGAATAGAGCTTTCTTGGAGAGGTACATCTCTTGCAAGCTGATCCCTAGAGGGCTGCGAGTACGAGGTCATTCCCTCGTATCCTGTGGAAGATGTTGAGCTCATTGGGCGATGGGAGGAGGCGTGTGGCACATGTTCATTTACACTCATGCAATTTTGGTCGAGTTAAATTTAAGGCCATTACAGATCTTGATAAATTGATTGATGATGCTGAGCGTAATCTCAAAGCTACTGTCCTGTGGATAAAATCAAGAATTATGAATTCAGATTGAAAAAAGCTTGGACAATTGTGTC